>RSEF01000001.1:14503993-14514963 GCA_003993805.1 Himantopus leucocephalus | reverse complement strand
TCACCAGAGCAGAGTAGAGGGGGAGAATCACCTCCCTTGACCTTCTGGCCACACAGTCATTGCACATATAACTCATGCAGTTAGACAGTTGTATGTATAGTACATAATTATGCAGTATAGATCAAATTGCGTTATGTCCTGTCCATTGCATGGATGTTCTCCAACAGTGCTGAAGTTAGGAGGCCTCCAGCAGGGTCAGTAAAATGTGTGCACTGGGTAGTTGTGCATCAGCCGCTCTGCTCTGCAGTCTGCATATTGTGTTACGGGTATGTAAGTACCAAAGAAGCTGAGATACAGACAAATATTCTGTAGACTGTGATATGGAGGCAGTCATTTCTGGGAGCCACTATTCCATGAACTGATTTATCTTCTTTTCCCCAAACCCCTTTAAAATGTGATTAGTTCCAATTATTTGAGATTTTTTGTTCTTTTCAATTTCTATTGCATGTATTAATTTTTTTTAATATATGCTTGCTATTATTGCCACAATTCAGTGATGTTTTTAAATTGCTTTTGAGAAATAACTTAGGCATCATTCAGCCAGAAAACCAACTACAGAGAACTTCATCTCAGTTCCCTTTGATGCAGAGCTTTGAGTACAAAACCACAATGCAAATCACTAGAATGTTATAATTGCAAATTGTGCTTAGCCAGCATTGAGGCTAAATGAAGTTGGGCTGTGTTTTAAAATGCTATGTTTTGAAATGAGGGATTTCTCTGTATTTGTACTTTTCATGCAAACCTACCAAACGTTGTCACAAAAATGTAACAGCACACAGGACGCGGCAGTATCTGAGTACCTTCCATGGTCCTGCCTGTTCGCAGTATCCTTAGGTACTCAGCAGCCATCCCCGTAACAGTTACGGGGTCGGCCTGGCGGGGCCAGCAACGGAAGTACCGAGTGGAGCAGTTCTTGCATCCTGCCCGATTGTGCTCTTGTGCACTAGTTATGGGTAGTGGTGGCCGAGGAATAAAGAGAACTTGAACAACTGAGAAGCAGTGAGACGAGGAAACAGTGGTACTTTTTACTAATATTAAAAAATAATGTGCATCTCATTTTGTATGGCTTACATAATGACTGGAACTTTTTTTTCTGAAGATCTGTGCATTAATTTTCTGGGAAGTAAAGACATCCATGAGCCTCAAGGTTTTGCAGTATTTTAGTACCATTTCAGGGTGCTTTGAAAGTACACAGTGTTACATAATCTTGTTTTATTTGCTTTAATTCTATTGCAAATGGATTATTACTAAATTCTGATGGTAATGAAGATATTAATTATTGATTAGTATATGGTACTACATTGGCCTACAGTTTTATATCCTTTGCATGGATTGTAAAAGACAGAGTGAATGACACTTAATCCCAGAGCTGTCCATGGGTTCAAAGTGATTTGCAAGCAACAGCTCATTAAGATTTGGATGATCAGTGGAATTAATACCATGCATAATATCCCAGATGTCTCAGAGTGAATTGATTCCAGGCACAAACCAGACTTTGAATGAGTTGCATCAGAGAGAAATATGTGCTGCTATGTTCTCTTCTAATGCCCTGAAACACACGGTACATAGTAAGACGTACATAGTTTCTTCTAATTTTCACTTAGTCCATGATGGAAAAAAGCATTTGATGGTTGATTAGTCCATTTTAGACTCCAGTCAAACTAGATATACCCAGTAGGGATACTAAAACTTATGTTTTGTCTTTCTGTGGGAAAGCCTCATTTATCACTGCCGTGGACAGTCACAATGACCCTATGCACAAACCGTGCCGTGAGAGTCTCTGAAGACAATCCTTTTAAAAAGGCAAGGACACACAGACACCCACCTGTAGCTGAAAAAAGAAGCACCATCAGTGACCAAACTTTTTTCATGGAAAAACTTATTGAGGAAAGCAAACAGTTTTATTTCTGGTGTTTACTATTTGGACTTCATGTCACCCTTTCAGTTAATAACAACAGCATTCTGGAGAAATTGCCTGTCTGGGGGAGTAAAGATTGCTGTTGCTTTCACTTAAAGTTGTTTAAGATTTTGGTATCTTAGCATCACCAGAACTGCCTATCCTGTGCATCTCAGGATGACCTGTTTGTTCTTACACCAACATTGTCCTTTAGCTTAAATAACTTCTCTCTCCCCGATGTTTATTCTTCTCTGATGTATTTTTACACAACAGTGCTATTCCCTTGCAGTTTCCTTGCTGGAAAACTTTGCACATTGGCACCGAGGATGACGTGGGGTGGTGCAGAGCAACTGTTTGCAGGCAGAACTTGCAGGAGGGTTTTTGCTGAGGCCAAATTCCTCCCGGGACACAGAGAAGCACGTGGCGTGTGTTAGGCAAAATGTGGCCATTGTTCCATGCCCAGGCACAGAGTTGCAGAGAACCGCTGCGGGGAATTACATCTGATCTAATTTTTCCTCTCCTAGGCTTTTTTGGACAGCTAGAAATTTACTGTTTCATTCACTCTGTGTACTCGGGGAGTTATAGTTGGTCTGCGAAGCATGGTAGAGTGCAAGAGGATACAACATGAAAATCTGTAATTCCATGTGCTGCTTTTCTGACACTTGTTCACATATGCAGCTCTTTTTCAGTAAGCTTTGTCTCTCTTTTGTTTTAAAAGTTTCTCTGAGAATCAGACTGTTTTCCACAGAGAACTGGGCAGAGAAAAACCCCAATAAAATGAACAGCGTTACTGTGAATTTCATGGTCTGACTGATCGGAATTGAGACATATGTCTTCTAAACTTATGTCCTGGCATAGCTTGTTCTTTTAATGCATATAAGACCGGCTGTATGTGAGGGAAATGAGAAAAATGATCTGCACACAGGAGGCTTTTTCCTCTGAATAATAAGCAGTAATTATTTTAAAATAGCAAATTAATATAAATTATGACTAAATAGCTAAACTATTTGCTTGGCATTGAAAACCT
This sequence comes from Himantopus leucocephalus, assembly GCA_003993805.1. Classification (NCBI taxonomy): domain Eukaryota; kingdom Metazoa; phylum Chordata; class Aves; order Charadriiformes; family Recurvirostridae; genus Himantopus; species Himantopus leucocephalus. Next base: position 14,512,039 of record RSEF01000001.1, on the reverse strand, counting down.
AAATGGACAATTCTCAAAAGCACTGCAGAGCAGTGCCAGCCCTGCAAGGTTTTTATTACTAAGATTATGACTGAAATATTTTCCATAATTCCTCCCCTCAGTGTTAGTACCTTAATACTTAGCAACTACCACTAACATCTTAAACTACCGCCCCGCTCACTGTCAGACCTTGGTGCCAAATACAGCTTCTGGCAGTGCCTTCCTGCAAAGAAACCATGCAGGGGAGAAGATGAAAGGGGAAGAAGCCTACAACGTAGATGTAGTGCCGGTGTAGCATTATACCCACCTGTTCCTCTCCTGCAGCTGCCCCACAGAATTAACCCATCCTTAGGGAGCCGCTGGAGTTGAGGAGTCAATGGCCTGCGTCTCCGTGCCGACTCTGGGTCCTTGGCGCGTTCCTTCATCTCGCGAGTCCCGTAACAGTGATGGAAATTCCTGTAGGGTCTGAAGGGCTCTGGCAGTGGTTAGCCTCACTGCTTCCCCGGGGCTGTGCGGGGATGGAAGAAATGATCTGTGTCTTCCTTTCCATCCCTATCGTGTGCATTCATTTCCTGGCGACTGAGTTTATTGCTACAGGGGGCTCAGTCTGTCCCTCCACAATTTTCACGGAGCAGAAAAAATCAGTTTGCACACAAGCAGATTTGAAGCCCCAGCAATGAGGCACCACAGTAATTGAACTATAGCTGAAACTTCAGCTTCTTTACCTAAGCATTGATTTTATTTACAATGCATAGAAGTTCTTCTTGGTAATTCTACTCTTACGTTTCTGTAGAAGCTCTTTAGCTACAAGGTGGGCCTTGAGCAGCCTGTGAAGGTAATCAGGGTTATTCTTAGCCTGAGCTGCCCTTGTAGGCTGTGGGGCTGCTGAAGGTTGGTGTCAGCGGGTTTACAGCACTGCTCCCATGGAGTAGTGGTCTCTCAGCAGATTACACACGGGATGTCCATCCCCGAGTAGCTCGGGCCCAGCCTAAAACGTGACTTTCTCTGAGAAACGAGGGAATGAAACACTTCCAAAGATGGTGATCCATTCTAGCAGCTGGGGGTTGGGATTTTGGGATTCCTCAGTTTGAGTTTAAATGAAGATTTACCTACTCCTCCCTGAGGAGCCTGTTGCTCCCCATTCCTGTGTGGCCTCTGTGGGCGATGGGCAGTTGCGGGAGAAGATCCCACGTGAGTGCTGAGGTGGCATTTGCTGCCGAACAACTGTTCCCTTTCTCCCCAGGGGTAAAAAGCCAACAGTGTGTACATTTTATTTTGGGGAATTTGTGCTATCAAGTTCTTTTCCTGGACACATTTTAGTCATGTGTTTGCTGTTCCAGTGGTTGCTTGTGGGAGCAACAACTCCCACTGATTGCTCTGTGGAGTCCTGCATCTACGGAGCTGGCTCTTCCACGTCAGAAGTGCTGCTTAGCAAAATGTTTTTGGGTTCGCGGAACCAACTTAGTTTTTTTCACACGTATGCTACACTCCCACTAATTAAGTATTATGCAAGGCAAATTGTCTTCAGGAACCTGTACAACTTCATAGTCTTTATATTATGCTCAACTGGCACGTCTTCAATCGGATTACTTTCATCAGATTTGCACGTTCATTGAAATGTGATAAACAATTCTGCTGTGCTCAAAAGTAAAATTCAGCTTTTCCACAGCTGTATTTGCTTCGCAGAGGAGGAAATATTGCTGAGTAAAATGACAGCATATGTAGGTAGTCGGTTTTCCGAGGAGAGCCTCACAGGGCATTACACCCAGACATTGAATTACCACTAGAAATGAGCTGGGATGTAAGTATACATGCATTCATGAGATACAGTAATTTTTTTTCTCTGAGGATCAGACAGATGAATTTTTGGTTGAATTCTTCTAGTTTTAAATACATTCAATGACATCATTATTATCCTTAAGAAACCTAGGCATCATAGGTGCTACCACATAGTTAAATACTAGAACATTACACAAACGCTTGGACTTTTTTTTTGTAGGATCTGTTTATTTTGCTGTGCAGTCCTACCCATTAGAGTTTTTAGAGAGGTTTGTATTTTACAGATTCCTCTTTTAGAATTTTAATTTCATTCACTTATTTAAAAGATTGCCTTTGGACTCGGAGAAACGAGCAATGCAAATGTTTGCTATTGACAATTGTGTTTTGATATATAATGATTTCTTAAACAGTCCAGCATGTTTGTGGTACGGTTCCATGTCCATGTAAAGAATAAACCCTCAGCCCTCTGTCTTTCACTCCAAGGCTGAATAAAGGCTGCTGAGATCGCTGTGCCAGCTGCGGGTGAAAGGCAAGGGTGCAGACTTGGAGGAGTTGATGTCACGTGCTGGGGTCTACAGCTGGGGGAAAAGCGCTCCCCCTGGATGTTAATTATGCAAAAACAGGGCAATGAAGTGAACTGAAACACTGAGACTGAAATATCTGTGAGCACGGTGCACGCACCTGTCTTTAAGTTAGGCAACTTGGGTACCAGTAACAGTCTGGCTGTGGCAGAAGGGATCTCAGCGCAGAGCACCTGCGCTGTACTTGGGTGCTCAGTCAAGCCTGTATTATTTTCTGTGAGCACAGGGCAGTCACCAGCTTGAAGTTAGACTGGTAAATCTATTCCATACCAAAGGCATAAATTAATAGTATGAGCATATGCTACCTCAACATTTTTTCCTCGGTTGATTCCTAGGGTGTGGGGCTAGGTCCTGCTTCTTACACGGGACAGATGTAATTATAAGCAAGCCAAAATATCTGAAGAATTCATGTATAAAAGATTTAAATGAGTAGAGGAAGGTTTTTATTCTTCTTCATCAAACTTAAAATAAAAGCAATGAAAATGTAAACATTTTAGGAGTCCATAGCAATACTTTATATTCATTCATTTCCCAGGCCTATGAATCCAAATACAAACTGTTTACTATTTCAACAGGTTTTCCATTTCCTAACCGGGATTTACCAAACCTTAATTTGCAAAAATTGTGGGGTTTTCTTAATAAATAATTTCTACTTATTAATTTGGCTGCCAAAGGAGATTTCTCTAATTTCTGTAAATTTCATTCTGGTATCAATAGTAAGCGTCACGTTTGCCCGCCCTTGGGAGAAAAAAAATATATACATCTACTGACCTATAATCCGTTCTACAGCCTATTCAAGCTGTTACGTATATACTGCACTGCAAAGCATCTGAAAACAAAATGATGTATTTCAGCAAATCATCTACTGATCAGACGTTTCTATTAACTGCAAGTGTGTAGTGAGAAGGTACAGTAGTAATTTTATATATCATCAAGACAGACAATGTTTGAATGTACATATTAATCTACATTTTTAGGAATTACAAGTAAGATAATTATGTGCACAGTACTTTAAAATGCAGTGAACCTCGCTTCTAATTGCATCGATGATACCAGTTCCTTACACAGTTGAATCTGGTTAAAAGCTCTATTCCCAGTGTAATAAATGTGACACTACAGGTACAACATTGACAGCAGAGATCATTAAGGCTCTGTTCTGATGATTGTTTATTTCTCTGTGCATACCTCCCCTCCGCTCCCCTCTTCTCCCAGTCCCTTCCCCCCCAACACACCCGATTTTTCCATACTGAATGAAAAGCTCATTGGCTCCACAGTATTCAGGAAGAAAAGTTTAAGACAAAAGATTTTAACGTGAAAGTGATGAAATGTCCAACGAAATGAAGATTTATAGTAATAGCAATACCTGGTACTTATAAAGCTGTTTTAATATTTTTAATTTTTTTTTTGGTATAGCAGAAAAAACCAGTATCCACATCCCATGGTGCTAAACACTCTGCAACAGGTAGCACACAGAGAAAAGAGTCCAGACTGAAAATCGTACAGCCAGATTGGGTCTCAGCAGTCTTTGTGAATCCAAGGAAGAACAATCAATCATCTCTATTTTTGAGATACAGGTGAGGCACAGAAAACATAAATGCCTTGCTCAGCAACACACAGTGAACCCGTGGTAGACTTGAGGTCTGTTGACTCCCCAGCCACCGATTTATTCGTTGGCCCATTCCGCCCTCTTAAACAACTAAGAGAAGATCTTCTGAGATACACAACATGGGCCTAGTATCATAGGGGAATCGGTGTCAAACACACACAGCCTGATTCTGCACTATCTTTTGGCACCTGTAGTCACGTTTCCTTTGTAAAGAGGGCCTAAAATGCCCTCAAATCAAAATCGATTTGGTGTAAACGACTAATATGTGTAGTTTAATAGAGAATCAGGCTCACAGCGGTTACTTTGTAGCATGCTGAGACTAGAATTAACTAACTCTCTTAATTGCTAATGAATTAAGGCTGATTCCTGTTTATATTAAGGCCTCTGTATCCTTCTAAGACAGTGTAACTGTGCCTCAGTGCAAGTGAGATTCAGGCTGTTGAAAAAATTAACCTTTCAGTTCCCTTTGAAGTCAATAATTTTAGTGGCCATAAATGAATAAAACAACTGGAACCAAACATCCTGTTTCTATATTATGGAATATTTACAAAAGGATTGTAAAAGGACCTAAAAGTAACCTGAGGGAAAACCAATTATATGTTTGTTGAAGAAAAAAGTTAGATTAGATAGACTTGTTGCCTGGTCTTGAAAATGGAGAATTGTAATACGATAACACACCTTCATATGAAGATAACTGTCTCGATGTTCAGAGGTTATGAGTATGCCCAGATAAATTGTAGATACTTATCAACTCTAGAGATCCAGTCATCTTCTTATACTACTACAATAAAATAGAAATAGACTTATTTGGTATTTAAGTGCTAGACATATAGGGCACAGTTTGCATAAAGCTAGTGTGTGTTATATTCAGAGGAGTAGGAAGATGACCTCAAGCTCAGTAAAATGCTACATGATCACAGATTTCTCCTATTATTATTGTTATTAAAAGCTATTATGTGTTGCTTTCTTACAATAGGGGTTCTCCAACTTTGCTCTCTGTAGCCAAGCATTATTTTAGAAACTCTCCTCTCCAAACATTCTATTCATAACAGTTTTAGTTTCATTTTATAGACAACAATTTAACATTTGCTGGCTGAGAATACAACAATCCTTGCTCTATTCAAATTTAAGGCCTGGGTCCCCATGGGTTGCAGCACTTTTTAACTTATTCTTACTTCTAGATAGAAGTAGATTTATTTTTTAAAGCTAATATGGAATTTGTTTGTGTAAATTAACATAATTCCCGAGGCATCAGTGTGGCTATGATAATTACCCAGCTGAGGATCTGGTCTCCGAAATGCAACTCCAGTGGCTGGGAAATCTGTTTTGTATACAAGTCAAATAACAGCTGGATCATATGTGGTGTTACATTTAGTTTCATTGGCAATTCAGAAAATATTTAATAATAAATTTCATTGCTTATTTTCCCCCTTTTTCATATACAAATAAATCATCTTTTCTAAAACATTCATTTTCTTTAGTAAGGCTTGTATTCATAGTCATATCAAAAGTGTTTGCTATTGGAGCAATCTTTCAGCTTGCTTTTTTTAGAATTATCTTTATTATGAAACTCTATAGCATTCTAAACTTTAATGGTCATTAGCAACCCTGCACGTGAGTAAAGAATCACATTAAAAAAGTACACGGTATAATATTTTTGTGTCCAAAACTAAGGCAGGATGAACAAAAGTAATGAGCTCATCTGATCCTCACCTAGCAAGCCTTGATTTTAAACAGTATTCAAAATACAAAGCCCAAGAGAGGATGTTGTCATGACGATTATTGCGCTTTCTCAGTATCTTGCTATAGGATTAATTTTTCCTTTAGCAATATATAATTTCTTTTCCTGAAGACCACACAAAGTTATTGTACTCTGTAAAAGAAAAAAAGCACTTAAAGTTTTACGAAGTTATGACCTAGACAGAAAGATAAAAAAACCAAATTACCGTTCTATGATTCAGCTATGTCATGATCTAATATAATTTCAAAATTATTATTCTGTTATTTAGGTTGGCATCATCTTCTGAACACCCGATGTACTCTTTGGCATGCTACAAATTCAGCAGATGCATTGTCTTCTGGGCTTTACAGCTTCTTCTGATGAATGTACAACATTTGGAACAAAGCCGCTCTTGACACCTTCCCATCCATCTTGTATTGAGATTTCTCCTTTTTTTACAAGTTCATAGATGTCTCGTGTAAGAATGGTAAAGGACTCTTCGACATTCGTGGCATCTTTTGCTGAAGTTTCTATATATTTCATCCCACAGTCAGATGACAGTTTTTCAGCTTCTTCTCTTGTAACCTCACGCTGTGACACTAAGTCACATTTATGTCCTACTAACAGGAACACAATCTGAAAGGGCTGCACGTGCATTTTTGCTTCTTCTAGCCAGTCTTTCACGTGTTCAAAAGATCGTCGATTTGTGATGTCAAACACTAGTAAGCCACCCACAGAATTGCGATAGTAAGATCGTGTTATTGATCTGTGAAGGAAAAAAAAACCCGGTTTATTTGTAAATATGTTACTTTTCCATGTGGCCATGTGTTTTTATCTACTATAAGCTTCATGAAATATCTATGCTTTTTTAAAACTAATTGGAATTTATTAATTTACATTCTACACACAAAAATGTTCCTTTTTCATTTTTTCTTACATTCAAAAGTCACTTTCTAAACATTCTTGAAGCCAACATCTCTCGTGTGAATTTTGAATGCTGAATTATTCTGTGAAGTACTCTTTATTAGCAAACTGTGGCACATGTTCACAGAAAAAAAATATCTTTATTTGTCAAATATTTGTTGGTGTTAAAGTCTGTCCCCTTCAGTTTTATACAAACACGCACTTCGATTTGTTCTAATCACTTATTTCAAACTGAAATATGTAGGCAGATGTTGAGAAACCCGGAGCCTAAGCTTACCAATGTACAAGTGTATCCTTTTGTATTCCTTGCAGAAAATGCCTTTGATAGAAAAATTTGTACAAATAATCATAATTCTTTGTGCTTGCAGAAGTTAACAGCCTAAGAAAGGAAACTCCCTAAACAAAACTGTCCAAAAGTAACTGAGCTGGGCAAACACACGCTTGTTACAGCACTGGCAAGGAACACTTCTACCTCCAGCGTCTCTCTCACACAGAGGTTCAAAAGCTCTTTACAATTGCATTTACTCTTTTTTTGGCATGAGACTTCCAGGGTTGGCAACAAATATTTTCTACTTTTGAGCCCTCTATATGCCAGAGCATTCACTGGAAGGAATTTTAGAAAAAGGAAACCCTTCCTCTGGTTGAAAAGATTTTTAATATGCTCTAGAAGAAGAAAAAATATTTGTTAGAATGCAGAGAGAGAGAAAGATACAGGGACTGAAAAATTATTGTAAGTCTCTAATCATGAGCAATAGGGGAGGATGGAGAAGGTGAGAAGAGACATTTTAAAAGTAGTGACAGCCTACCAAGGAGTGGACGCAAGCACTCATTACTAGTGTAAATATATACCTAGTGTATATGTAAGTATTCTCCAACTGAAATGAGATGCACAATCTCTATTAATGGTCATTATTTGAAACTATAATTTAGCCAAGAATGAAATCCATTTTATCTTGTGATTATGAAGAGGATGCAGCCTCAAAACTTCTGGAATCAGGATGAACTGTACACAATAACATATCTTTCTATAACAGTAGCTCCCTCTGGTTTTCAGTTCATCACATTTCATATAGTGTTTTATAACAATTTGAACATATATTTGTGTAATTAGCAGCAGTAGTCATATTACAGATAGGTAAGTGCATAGCTAGATAAGGCTTAGGTTTCTTGGCATATCTAAATCCATTTAGCCACAGCAAATGGCATTTGAAATGGTTTTCATAGAATCATAGAATCACTTAGGCTGGAAAAGACCTTTAAGATCATCAAGTCCAACCATTAACCTAACAGTACCAAGTCCACCAATAAACCATGTCCCTAAGCTCCACATCTACACATCTTTTAAATACCTCCAAGGATGGTGATTCAACCAGTTCCCTGGGCAACCTGTTCCAATGCTTGATAACCCTTTCTCTGAAGAATTTTTTCCTAATATCCAATCTAAACCTCCCCTGGCG
>RSEF01000001.1:14490922-14503893 GCA_003993805.1 Himantopus leucocephalus | reverse complement strand
TACTGTACTTGATAGTTGAAAACAAGACTACTGCAAAAATGGAGAGGAATGAAAGAACTAGATTTTCTTCGCTTCTTCTCTCAGGTATGACCATTTATCTGTGCATCACAGATTGTAAAGTTGCATGATATACTACCTCACATCCAGTCTTAGTGAAAGATGGTGATGATGAAGTAAAATACGCTCTTTCAGAAAACCACTTTCTCAGTTCCCTGTCTTAATAATAATGTGTTGACGCAGCCCAAGTCTGCAACATTGTAAATCCAATTGGATGAACTCCTTGTGTGTCAGGCTAAACTGTCTTCAAATTATACTGGTTGATGTAATGAAACAATTTCTTCTGCCTGCAAACCCCATTTTGTTTGTGGTGGACCACCACAATGCTGCCTTAGACGTTCTTACCTACAACTCTTTCGTCAAGGTGTGAAGGAAAAGTGATAGTGCCAGTAAGGTGCAGAAACAACCTTTGAAAGATTGTCCCAGCTCTACTGCTAGGTTGGGAGTGANTCTGCTAGGTTGGGAGTGGAGACAGGTGTCTCATCTGCCTGTAAAATGCTATCCTACCCTTAAGCCTGTTTTTTGCAGGACCTGCTTAGTCTCTTCTCAGCCCCAGTCTGCATACAAGTGGTAAGATTTAAATATAAACCACACAATGCAAAGTCTGGCATTCACACACATGTGGGGTGGATCGATTGTGGATTCCGGCCATGGTGAGTTTAGTCTTGATCATTTATGACAGTATCCCATCACAGACAAGCCAATAATCTGAAATGAATACTGCAAAAACAATGCTGTTTTAGTTAAGAAAGATCTTAGAATGCCAAGGTTTGCAATTAAATAGACACTCATTGTATTTTTCCTCTAATATCAAGGCTGAGTGCAGTGTCTCAGGGTATTTTGATAAAAAAATGCAATCAGTGTAGTAAACAGATTGCTTCATTAGTGATTTTCTTTTAAAGACTAAAATTCCTGATCTGGTTGTATTAAAAGTAGGGTGTGAGTGCAGCTAATGTGGTTCCCCAAGAAGAACCCAATCCTGACAAAATGGATCTCCATCAGGGCTGCTCTTGTCACTCCAACCCCTTCCCCTGAATGCCTCTGCCTTTGCACTGGAACTGGAGGTCCTCCCCTTGACAGGAATCTGATTCAGAGAGCTGAGTCAATAAAACGTTGATCTTACTTAAGAAAAAAAACCCAACCCCCAAAACCCCAAGATGTTTTCTAGTGTCTCAGCCAGCTGCATGGGCTCCCAGCGGGGTTAGACGAATACTGGAGAAGGGGCAGGAACATGCAGCCAGAGATGGAAGGCTCAGCATAGTGGTTCACCCTAGAANTTAGACGAATACTGGAGAAGGGGCAGGAACACGCAGCCAGACGTGGAAGGCTCAGCATAGTGGTTCACCCTAGAAGAGGACAGGCAGTCAGTCCCCGGGAGGGTATGACTCTCAGCATCCCATACCAGAGTGGATCCCATGCTGAAGGTGTGAACTGGATGGTGGACACAATGCACTCTGGATTATCAGGTCCCAGAATAACCATTCTGTGTGCTTTGCCCAGTCTGACAGAAATGCAGCCAAGTGCACCCACGTGATGCACACCAAACTCGTATTGCCAGGAGTTTCTCCTTGGAAAACAAAGTCTTCCCAAACTTTGGGAGTACTCATTGAGCTATAATAATTTCTAAATAATGTGGAAAGCTTTCAGATAGAGTTGTACCCCAGTCTGTATAGAGGAAACTCTAGGCAATTTGCTGGGTCCTTTCAAATATTATTTTCATAGTCATCAGGGTGATCAACTGAAAAAAATCAAAACTATTCTGTTTAGTGGAAAGAGCAGAAGATGCCTGTTGAAGAGGTCTTATTGTAGGCTGTGGCTGTACAATCAGAGGTGTGAAATGCTATTCCATGAAACCGCTGGGAGAATACGATTCTCTTAATAGAAAGAAATCTGTGTGAGGATTTAAGAGCAATTTCCTTCATTTCAGGGACTAGCGTTTGGAAAAAAAATAAATCATGCTATCAACACATGCTAAGTAGATTCAAATCTTGATGGTCCTTGGGCTTTATTATGTCTGCCTTTCGGAGACATAGCTCATGGTTTGAAGCTCTAATCTCCAGTTTTCCCATGAGCTCTTTCAATGTCATCTATGTTGGTGTCAGTGCTGGAAGACTAAAGACTTGAGGGAGCTGTGTTTGGACTGGTGGCAAAGCCAGTGTCCTTTGAGATTTTACTAGTTATTACTGAAATTAGCACTCACATCAGTTTACTTCGGCCTCGGGGGCACAACGTTTGCAACAAAACCCCATTTTTTTTTGCCTGGGTACAGTTCCAAGCAGGGGGTCACATCTCAGATGAACAGGAACGGAAGATGGTGTGTGAGACTGGAGTGAGTGATGCATAGAGACTCATGTGACCTCATATTAATCACCCCCCTAGTGCCACCCTCTGTCTTACCATTTCTGTTGGCTCCAGTCATTTTCAACAGTAACCAAGTACCTAAACTCCATTCTTGATCTTTTATCTTAAATAAAACTCTTTGCATATTGAAATTCATACCCTTCCTCGTTCAGTTGCTTTTGCTTAATTAATACCCTTTTTGAGATTGTGATGTGGAAACACATTCTGCTTTGTATTTCCTTCTTGGTAGAGACAGCAGAGCCACCGTGGCACCCCAGGGTATGTCGGTGCAGCCATAAGGCGTGGTTTTGCATTGAGTAGCTTACTGGGGTGTTTCTCAGGTTAATTTTTTACGGCTAAGATTAGAGAATATTAGAATATTTTAATTTTAGAATTGCGATTTCTTTCATCTTCAAATCCTTTTCTTCTACAGGTACAGAATGGGAAGGAATCTGTTGGCTATCAGGGCTAATGCCCTGCTGCCAGGTAGTTATTTTCTTGTTTCTGCCACTCCTATGGGAGATTTGTTCCAGCCGCTGATGGTCCTAATAGGGACAGCTCTATTGCAAATATTAGTACAGAACTGGCTTATCATTTTCAGCCTAAACCTAATAATGTTTCATATATACATGTTTGTTCTTGTGCTAACATCACCTTTTGTTTAAAGAAGTTTCTTTCTTTTTGTAGGGTTTGCGCTCAGTGCATTTTTGACAGCAGTCCCATGCCATCTCAGTGTCCTTTGCTAGACTAACAAGCCAGGCTCCCGTGGGCTCCTGTAGATCTTTCTGCATCTTTCAGCACATTTTTTCTTGAACAGGAGTAACCAGCACATACACCGTATTTCAGAAGAAGTCTCCCCAGGACTTTGTGTAGTCTAACACATCTCCATCTTGATTCCAGCTGATGCATCCTAGGATTACATTTGCCCTTTGTGCAGTTATTAGGCCTTTTCAACTCATGGCCGTCCTGGGAACAACACGTGTTTCTTTGCCTTAGTTCCTAATCATTTCCAAATGATGAGTTTATGCTACAAATCTTTGTTACTAGTTTTCTGATAAATGACAGTGTGTTCTGTAGTGATAGGTTTAGTCTCAGTCCCATCATTCAAGTTCCCATGGCTGCACAGTTCTTCCAAATAGTTTTCAAATGTTTTTAACCAACTTCTAACTAGGAAAAATAAGAAGAAAATAATGAGGCAGCAGAGAAAAACTACCTTACATATTGTTTTATTGTTCCAGTTGTTTATCCTAATTTTGCTCGTTAGTTTGACCTTTGCTTCCTTTATTTTTCTAAGAGCAAAGTGGTTATGTTGGAGACGAGTCTAGGATGATGAAAAATTAGAAATGTTAAAACATGCAGTTGTTGAATTAAAAAATAAATAAGATTTTATGTCATGGTAAAATGGGAGCTTTTATTAAAGAAGTTCTGTTTGAAAAATCCGTATATTGATGTTTTCCCAGAAAAAGCTTAATCAAGGAAAAATCACTCTGTTATTACATTAAACAAAACAAATTTCTGTAGAAATAGTAATTCCTGCATGTAGCATGGATAAAGAAATATGAAAAAAAACCCAACTCTGGAGGAAATCATAATCTGACCATGAAGGACCTCTAGTGGCATAAATACTTGCAATTAAAAAAACCCTAAAATTATGCTTGCTCATCATTTTACAAGGAATCACGTCTGCAATTTGAGATTTTAAGTTAAATTTGTGCAATATTTTTTGTCTTCCCTTTTGTCAATAAGGTAAATGCAGAAAATATAATTTTGTTATAGTAATAGGCAACAAAGGGTCTAGGCATACAATGGCATTGCACTTCAAGTTCCCTGAAACTTAAAGCAGATGATGTCAACTTAAAAATTATGTTCTGTGTTTTTTGTTGTTATCATTGTTATCTGCTTTTATTATCTACTCAAGCTTATGGTTTTCTCAGCAGGAGGAACAGCCTGATGGGACACACTGACATAAAACTGTTTAACAAAAAGGAGTTGAAAGCAGATGAAGATATGAGAGCTATGTCTGTGTCTCGTTTGTTATGGCTGTCCTAATTCTTTTATTTGTTCTCAGCTCAAAAGTATTTTTTTTTTGAAAAGCAGCAAAAAAAGCTATGCCGTTACTTTTGAGTTATCCTTCCACCATTCTAGAAGGTAACCAACTATAAGAAATATTTAGATTCTTAGTTCCTTTCAATCACGCTTCAAAATAGTTTGAAATTTAGATACATATTTTGAATAGAAAGAATTCATTTTTAAAGAATTCTACAAATGTATTGCTGATAGTTCTTTGTCAACAGTTTTTCTAAGTCAAAGAAGAGGTATATGCCTACTAGTCTAGAGGCTTATTAAGTATCCAAATACATCCTGCATGCAGATGAGCTATAGCCACTCCCTGGCCTCTCTCTCGCCCTGCAGAAGATACAGTAATCAGTGAAATTAGTTACTTTTGTAGAGCACTGGGAACAGAGTTTTCCTGTCTGAAAGAGGACACCCAGGCTTAGATGCACACACTCCCCAGTTTCCACTGGTGAGACAGCACAGGGAGGGGATCACACCAGTTCTGGGCCCAGCAGAGGGTTGGGCTTTGCTGCGGCACTGGGCAAACTCACAGGCTGACAAAAATCCAGAAATACGCAGCCACGGTCACTGCTGGGGTGAATCCTGAGTAGCAGTAAAGCAGGAGCCTGGAGCAGGGGTAGCTGAACACAGAGTCGTGTTTAGACGTCTCAGATATCTCCGATTCATGGCCATGTTGTCCACAAGCCATAAAAATCTCCCGAGATAGCAAAGTTTATCACACTCCGAAATGAACTTAGTCCCCAAAGTCTAACAAAGGGCACTTTTAAAAATTGTTGTTGCTGTTTGGTTTTCTTTTTTTTTACCTTCAATTTATTTTGTGTGTGTGTGTTAAATAAGTTAAATTAAAAAGAGGTCCCTGCCTGTTTAAACGCTTATGACTGTTTCATATTTTCATAGTATGCAAATACCCCTCAGGGACTGCAATCCTTCTGCAGCTGAGCAGCTCTGGTGTAAAGCAGTGGCTGTAGCAAGGAATTCTAAGAGCTGAGCTGAAATAGAGACAAAAAGCACCAAAGACATGATTCTCCATCTTTGGAGAACCGGCAGCAGATTGCAGGTACGGGATAAATAAAATTAAAGGTGAAAATAATAGTACCACAGCTGTGGGGCTCAGATATGATGCAGGGTCAGATAGTTCTGCTTTTTTTTTTTTTTTTTAATCTTGTTTTTATTTTAGGTTATGGAAATTAGCGACCAGCATGACCTGACTTGTAACTATCATAACGCTGAAACTAATCTTGACAGACTGATTTCTTGCGGGAGTCACAGCAGGATTTTTATTGGAATAGGAATTCAAATAAAAAAATCCATAAAGTATTCTGTTATACAAGTGAAGGGAAAATACATAAAATGGCAGTGCAATATAGAAATGAGTATGCATATATATAAATATGGAAGTATATTTATGAACGCTCTTTTAAGACACATAGAGCTTTTCTCTTATATTGATCTACAGCTTTAATATTACACGATCACAGGGTCAAAGAGGGGATTTGAGCACCAGTCCTCTCCCAGGTCGCCAATACCTTAGTGGTTAGGGCCTGGCCCTTGGGAAGCTGCAGACTAAAATCCACCTTTCTGCTGAAAACGGACAGGCAGGCACGTGAAGTTATAAAGACGACCTGAAAATGGCAGAGTAATGCCTCTTTTACACTCCTACACCAAATCCTGTGAGGATGAATTCGGGTAATTGCAAAGGGAGATAAGCACAGCTTGAATGAGGGAACTGTGGTAGGGAAAAACGTGTCTGAAAAAAACATTGTGGTGTTGGGGGGAGAAAGATCAAACCACAGTGCTCTGCGGGGAGTGGATGAGGGTAAAGAGGAGCAGTGTCGTGTGACAGAAAGGGTGCTGGCACAGCCGGGACAGTGACAGACATTGGCACCAAGCAGGGCAGGAGGTTGCTTTTACTGGAGGCACCTCTGGGGTTTGATTCCATCACCTGTGACACATACGGAGACTCATTAAAAGTGACAGTCATTAAAAAAAAACACCAGGGTATGCAAAATGCCACCAGGTTCTGCAGGTGAGTTTGGCTGAGATGTGGGTGCAGACAAATGGGACGAGGTAAGTCCTTAGGCATGGGAGTCATCAGCAGCAAGGTGGGACTTGAAGCCTTAGCGATAGAGGAGCTCAAGGCTGGGCACAAAGCTGGGAGAAGTTAAAATTTAAGGGTTCAGGGTAATTTTGACTCATGTAACTGAAGAAAGATGAGACCTGAACTGCCTGCGCACAGGGCCAGCCGCAGCCAGGCCTCCGCACGTCCTGGGGGTCGAAGTGGCCTTGCCGGGACCCGCACCGGGCCACCAGGCTGGGGCTGCTGCCGGGGGCCCCGCAGGCTGCCTGAGCTGCAGAGGGGGAAAGCGGACTTCTCCCCTGCGCTTCTGGAGCAGCACCCGCACCCAGCGGGAGGGAGGAAACCTGCGGAGCGGCGCTGGGGCAGCAACACGAGGAGCATCCCGGGGCGGGCAGCGGAGCTCCGTCCCCCCGCCCCAGGACGAGCCATGCCCCTCCTGGGGGCGGCCCCTCGGCGGGCACAAAGCTCGGCTCGGCCGCCGCCAGCGGAGCTCTCTTGCGCCGTCCCGCTGCCGCCGCTCCTCCCTCCCGGCGGGCGCAGGGCCGGGGCAGCGCGGCGGCATGGAGGCGGCCGCTGCCGGGGCCCCGCCGCCCGGTGCTGCAGCTGCGGCGGCCGCTGCTGCGCCCGGGGCCGAGACGCCGCCTGGAGCCGCCGCCCCCCCTCCGCGCCGGCTGCTGGCGCTGCTCGGGGCCAAGCTCTGCACCTGGTGAGTCCCCGGGCACGGCACCCCCCGGCATCCACGTGGAGCCGGGCAGCGGCCCGCCTCCCCGCCGCCGCGGCCGTGGCCCTGCCCCGGGAGGGAAGGGGGAAATAATCCGTGTGTGCTCGGCCCGGTGGCCGGTAGCGCCGGGAGGAGCCGCGCGGTGCCCGGGGCGGTGCGGTGCGGGCCCGGGGTTACCGCTGAGAGCGGGGCCGGGCAAAGCCCTCCTCCTCCGGGCCGGCCTGTAGGGCTCTGCCCGGGCAGCGGGGAGAGCGGCGGGGTTTGGCTTTTTGCTGATGGAGGGTTGCCTGAAGAGGGTGTTCAGATATCGGGGCCGCTGTGGAAGCTCAGCCCAGCTGCAGCTGAGAGCAGTACAGGATTAGCGAGCGATGGGTTCGATTTTGTTAAACTGAGGGTGTGATCAGAGAAGAGAAGGCTCCGGGGAGACCTTACAGCGGCCTTCAGTACCTGAAGAGGGCCTACAGGAAAGGCGGGGAGGGACTCTTCATCAGGGAGTGTGGTGATAGGACGAGGGGTAATGGCTTTAAACTGAAAGAGGGTGGATTTAGATTAGATGTTAGGAAAATAATCTTCACTCTGAGGGTGGTGAGACACTGGAACAGGTTGCCCAGAGAAGCTGTGGAGGCCCCATCCCTGGAAGTGTTCAAGGCCAGGCTGGATGGGGCTTTGAGCAACCTGGTCTAGTGGGAAGTGTCCCTGCATGTGGCAGGAACTAGATGATCTTTACAACCAACTAGATGATCCCTTCCAACCCAAACGACTCTGATTCTATGATATGCACACATGCATTTGATTTTTTTTTTTTTTTTAGTAATTCTGTCTTAAGACTTTTCTGTTTTCCTACTTTTTCTGTACTTTTAGCTCTTTCCTATTTTCTGTACTTTTATCTGTTCTGCTAAAATATCAGTGTTGCTGTGAAGAACAGATCATGGGGGGCAGAGAAGGTAACAGAACAAAATAGCTGAGATGAGGTGTGGGGTGTAGGAAGAGCAATATCCCCTTTCCCTTCTTCCTTGAATCAGCTTAGGACAGAGGCCTGTTCAAGTGTATTACTTAAAATGTGAGCACTGGTTAGACATGGGAGACTTGGGGAAAAAAATCTGCCAAGATGTGCAGACATTGCATGCGTCCCAAAGTTGCCTTTAGTGAGAGCAGAACTACCTCCTCCAACTTCCAGCCTGCGAGAGCTACCATTTACTTACAGCTTCAGTTTCCATCTGGGGCGAAAAAAAAAATCCTTGTTTAAAAAGCTTTTTTGGGGCTCTAGATTTGGTCTGCAATAACTATTGCATCAGATAGTCTTGGCTGACAAATTGGAGGTGCTGGCTCTCCTGCCAGCCTCGATGCTCATAAGCTGGAATCTCACCACTGGACTGCGTGGAGGTGTGTGCTGGCCAAGCCCGGTCTTATTCCAGAGGGCAAAGCCTGCCTTTCTCTTTTGGTTATAAGTTTTTCTCTTTTCATTCCTCCTGCTTGTCGGGAATGCCCAAAAGACAAGACAGGACCTCGTTGAACTGTTCAGTAATCTCACCCGTGCTAGTTGTTCAGCCAAAATGTTGCCAGAGGGCTACACAAAGTGAGTCTATTGATGGAACTTGAAAGAAAATAAAGAGCTGTCACTGAGTTTTGCAAAATCTTGTCTGAGATACTGAATTGATTTTTTTTTTTTTTCCCCTCCTTTTTTTTTTCCCCCAGGTGGCTGGAGGCTCAGCCACTTCAGCTTTCTTAGAGGTTTTTCTGAGTCGTAGGAAGGTTTGATACTCATATGTAATAAACTAGATTTTTTTTTTGAGTAAAACCAGTAGAAAGTATGCTTTCTGGTCCTTGAAACAAAACAAGTTTTTCTTTTCTGTTTCTTACCTGTTACAAATTAAGTTGACTTCAGTTTCAAAGCAGAACATTGAAACACAAACTTCTGAAAATGTTAGTTCTTAAAAATATTTTTTTCCTGTCCTGAGCTATCTGCTAGTCATGTTGGAATAGGGCTTTAGTCTGAACATGCATTTTGCTTTAACTACTTGTGTGAAAATGTGAGATTATTCAAATGAAATGGTCTTTCCCCCATACAGGAATGGTTCAGTAGTTAAAACTGAAGTGCAAGTAAACTGTCTACACGAAGAGCGTTGCCAGGCTTTGCCTCTTAGTGTTTAACTGGTGGCATAAATAAATTCAATTTTTGAAAAGCTGTATTTATTTTCATTAAAAATCACATAAAAAATACAGGATTTATTAAAATAATAGCCAATAAAATTGTTAACTGTGGGCTTATTGGATTTTCTTTGACTTCCTCAGTTATAGGCTCTGATTATATTTTAATACCTTGGGGTATTTTCCTTCTGCATTTCTGTCAAGAGCTGCACATTGCTCAGCATTAGCTTTAGACCAATTTGTGGCAAACTTTCATCTTCTAAAAAATCCCCAAATGCCTCCTAGTTTTGCTCATAGCCATGGATATAGCTAGCTAAGATACGGTGGCTGACGGGAGAGGAGGAGTAATTACTTAGTAGCCAACTACCAAGCAGTAAAAAACGACAACAGAAAACCACCCAAACTATAAAACTAAAAGGCCATTTCAGACCACTTACCTTGCGTCATCTGAGAGTCCAAAGTGATTTAGTCCTTACCAATGCAGTTAAAAAAAAAAAAAAATGAGCAGAGAGGATCAAGTTCTGGCTTGGAAAAGTTAATAATTAATATATTTCAAAAAATGATAAATTATTAATAAGAAAACCATGGTCATCGATACTCATGCCAATACCAGAATGAATGGAAACTCATGTCTTCGAAGCATTTTTCTGATAAGAAATTGTCTCGCAAAATGAAACCAAAAGGATTTAAAGCTTACTCTCAAGTTTTACAGAGGGTAAAATAATTTTTTAATTTGCTATGGGAATTTAGTGGGCGCTGAAATAATAAGGATCCCGACACCGCACTCTGCCTTGAGCCCAGTGCACCACGCCGGGAACACGGCATCACCTTTGCAATTTGAAGAGATTCATTTTGACACCTTGGCAAATGGTGTGAGGGGAAACCATTGGTGTGTCCTGCTGAGCCTGCACCTGGGGCTCGGGGGGTGTCATGGCAAGAGGCTGTTATTTTACACGCAGCTGAGAAAGTCGCCAGATACTTAGTGTTTTGGGATTCACAGAGGATATTTTTGACGTCAGCCTTCCACTGTCAGTCAGTGAACAGTGTCTTTATTTGGCTCTTTTAATCTTAACGTTTTAAGTCTCTTCAGCAGAGAGAAAAAAAAAACCAAAACAACACTTCCTGAATTAAAATACAGAAAAATGAAGAAGGTAATGAGGAAGGATGAAGCCTACTTGCATTGTCAGATGCCTTCAGTACTGTGGAAGTAAATGCTGTAGGACTGCCTAGATATACATTAACTAAATAGCAATGATTGCTGGTGCAGAAACCACTAAGCAAACAGTTCTGTAGATTTTGGACCTGCATCTCTTCCCATCTGCAAAAATGCAAGGAGATAATTCCCTGGGTACTTTAAATTGGAGAAACTTAGTTATTAGAAAAGCTGAGTGGATCAGCTTAGTGGAGTTATTGCACTGCAAGAGGGCAACAAGGTCTTTCTTGTTTTTCATAAATGATGGTTGAAGTTGATCAATCGTTAGCAAATTTGAATGGCAGCAGATTTTTACCCTCTCACTGGAATGTGGTCATTATCCGGTTTGGTGGTGCACGTAGAGTCTGGGCCTGTGCCGTAGAGAGGCTGCCGTAGCTCAGGAGAAGCAACGCTACCCCTTGTGTATCATATCCTGGGGGAAAACATTTAAAAACTTGCCCCACAGAAGTCCATGTTAAACAAGCCAGATGCCCGTGGAGTAGTATTGCCTGTGCTTCTGCCCATCTCTGTGGTACCACCTAGGAGACGGGCGGAGGGGGGCTTTGCATCCAGGAGAACAGGGTCAGCCAAGGCAGCTTTAACCTCTCCCAGTAGTGTATTGACAAGCACAATTCATTTTGTGGACGACGCAGGCTTCGTGGCTTTGCTCCAGTAAAACTGCAGCATTTTTGCCCAGTCACGCCTCTCCAGAGGTTTGATGCCCACCTCCACCCCCTCGTCCCCGCTGGTCTGAGCACGGGGTGAGTTTAGTCCAATAAATTGCTGGGAGCTTGCTCTGTGCTTCCTGCACTGAGGGTAAAGAAGAAATATTTTCTGCTAGTTTGGAGCAAGAAACGCTTTATTTGAATAATAAAAAGTCTGTATGTATTTTTTTAAATGCCTGAAACCACATTTTTTGTGTGTTGTTCGCTGCATTATTTATTCCTCGAAATTTCAATGGGTATTCTGTCATCTTACCTCCTGCCTGAGTTCACAGGGCTGGCGAAGGGCGAGCTGGGGCCGTCGTCCATGGCTGCTTGAGACAAGAGGTGGTCTCATCCCTGAAATTTTAGCTAACCTATGTTACATTCTTCTTAACAGCACCTGATTAAATTAATTCTTTAGATGAATGTAAAAAGGCATTTCTGCATCAATCAGAATGATTAGCCGGAATGTGTCACGATCAGTGCTGATTTAGTGACCAAATAGTGCAATCAGATCTCTGACCGGAAAAAAAGAAATTCAATATAACAGAAGTGAGGTAGCTTCAAAGGGCTTTATTTTTCCTTCTTTTTTTTAATCCAAATACATATATATAAAATACATATATGTATTGTATAGCACTGTTCACAGTTAATACTGTGCTACAAAGTAGCCATGATAAATTTCCAGCTGAAACATGGTCTCTGTTGCTTCTTTCAGCATTCAAAATGCTAGAAATGAAAATGTTTGTTCTTTCATCCACCAGGAAGAGTTATTCACACCAGGCTGGACAGGACCTTACAAGATTGTCACATGATATATGAGTACTTATAATGTGGATGTGCACCGTTGCTGGGATGTGCAAGGCAAGCTGTAGCAAAACGTGGGGCTCCAATCTCTTGGAAGTGCAGTGTGGCTGGACTTGGCAGAGATTTGCTGTCTCGTCGAAATGGACTCGGAGACAAAAATGTGCCTAGCAGGATTTTTAAAGTCAGAAGAGCTTTGGTGTCAGGCAGAATTGAAAACGAGATTCATGCAGCTGCATTAGGATCCGTGCAAAGAAGATGTCTCCCTTCCAAAAGGAGGGACTGACCGCATGATTGTAGTTGGCTTTAGCGCGCCCAAACACACCCTTCTTGTTGCCTGACAGCTGGATTGCCCAGCAGAGCTGGGTGAGCTGGTATTTTCTGTGTTACAGGCACCCACCTTGGGAAAACAACCGGTGTTGCAGTCAGGTGGTGCGCCTGGCACGTGGGTGGCCTGCCAGAAATCATCGCGGAGAGATGTGGGCACAGGGTAGGGTGCAGAATCCTAATAGGATGCTTTCTTCCCTGGCTCGATTACTTTGAGTAGGAACAAATGAGTCGGTTGTGCAGACGGTTAAATTCTCATCAGTAGTCTTCAGAGTAAAGAGAGTAGATGTGAACTTTGCAGCCCTGTGCAGACAGCACAGCACTGAGCCCCTCTGGCTGTATATTGAGTATGCAGGCAGGGACTGCGGGGGTACAAATCGGCACAGCTCCACTGGCGGGAAAAACAGCAAGTCAAAAGATACACAACAATCTACATCTCCTCCTGTTTGTCTAGAAACATCTGGAATAGTTCACTTTATATTAGGTGACAAATTGCTACTAAAAGATCATGAGCTTTCCGCCCCC
>RSEF01000001.1:14473305-14490917 GCA_003993805.1 Himantopus leucocephalus | reverse complement strand
CCCCCCCCCCCCCCCCCCAGCTGTGGGTTGGATTTAAAAGGAGTTGTAAATGCTAACATGATCTTTGGCCAAAATGTGTTCTTAACTCCATCCACAATTCCAGCAGGATGTGATGGAATATACCAGAAAAAATCCACAATAATTATTAATTATAACAATTCTTATAGTTTTTTTGCAGTGAGAACAATCAATCACTGGAACAATCTCCCCAGAGATGTTGTGGAGCCCTCATAGCTAGAGGTCTTCAAAACATGACTGGGCAGGGTGCTACATAATCTCACCTAGGCTCCTTTTCCCGTGAAAGGTTGGGCCAGGTGATCTTTTGAGGTCCTTCCAATCTGGGCTGTTCTATGATTAACACTTTTGTGTTTCCTTAGCGCTGCTCAGCTTAGGGTCTCAGCTCACTTTCAAAGACTCGGGTCCCAGAAGAGCCTGAAGGCAGTCGTGCCTTACCTTCATGTTGCGGATTTCTATTGATCAAAGTCAGAACAGGATTTCTGTTCCAGAGGATGAAGGATTTAACTCAGGCCGTGTGTATCAAAACCTCTCTTGATGAGACTAGAACCTGCCGTGGGTTTGAGCCTGCCCAGGTGAGCTGCTTGAAGATCCATGCAAATTCTTGCAGTCTCCTTGACCGGTGGTTTGAACAGGCCTCACTTATATGGCTGTCATGAGGTTAGACTGGATCTTCTGTGTAGACAAACCCCCCTGCTTTCTGGTAAATCGGAACAACATGGATAGGGAGTAGAAAAAGAATAAAGCGTCAATCTAAAAAAATGGCATTTTCCCTGTACAACTAGCAGATTTTTTTTTAAAAACTTGAATGGTTAATTCTAAGCTAACCATGTTGTCTTTTATATTCACAGGCATATTTTGAAAACGATAATTCTGGGCCAGATGCTCTCCTTGTTTATCTGTGGGACTGCTGTTACAAGCCAGTACCTAGCGGAAAAATACCAAGTGAATACTCCAATGTTTCAAAGTTTTATCAACTATTCTTTGCTTCTTCTAGTTTATACAACAATGCTGGCCTTCAGGACTGGTATGTGAAATATGGGATGGGATATTCTGGTTCATCTTTTTTTTTTTCTTTTCTACATTTTCCTTTCAGATTTTGAAACTAAAGAACTTAATACTCGTCCTAGTTTCTTAAAGTTCCTGCTGAAATTCCTGCCTTGTAATAACACATGGAAATGAATTTCACAGATTAAATGTGCATTTAATTTGATTTGATTTCATACCCGTTTGAAATTATGTGCTCTTTGGTTTCAAGTCCTATGTTATATTAGGGAAAATCAGCTTTGTTGTAACAAGCTTCTTTAGGAGAGGCTATTTAATATTCCTCCTGTTCTTATTAATTTACACTTTAAACAACTCTAGCCCTGTGTTTTTTTTCCTCAAGTGGCAGAATTTCTGTGCTTTTCACCATTTGCATTTTGTCCTCCCAGGCTGCATTTGGCTGTTATTGTGTCTTTCTTGAGCAGGGGCTACCGAAATCAAACATCTCAGTATCATTTATGCTTCTAAAAAGCAAGATTCCTGTGCAACATTTGGTTGGAAAGGAACACATATTGATTGCTGCTTTCTTCTAAACAGGCAGTGACAGTCTTTGGCAAATTTTGAAACAGCGGTGGTGGAAGTATGTTTTTTTGGGGCTGGCTGATGTTGAAGCCAATTACATGATTGTAAAAGCCTACCAATACACGACCCTCACAAGTGTGCAGGTAAGGACCGATCTCTCTTTTTGAACTGTTGCTTTTATTACAGTTTTGGACTGGTTTTTGAAATGAGCTTCGTAGGACAGACATGGAAGCTATTTAAGCCTGAAAAAGCTTTCCAATATCTATTTTCTCTCTGCAGTACAGAGAAGAGCATCCTGCATCATGAATACCATTTCCAGGAAGCAGAGAAAATTGGCTGGTATTACCCAGTGCCAGCTCTTGAGTTGAACTCCAATTATTTTGACAGAAAGCACTTCTAAGAGTTTGCTGACAGCCACTCAGGATTTTCTCCTGACAGAAAATAAAGATTTAGGACCAGATAACGCACACTCAGCGCAGGTTCTTGCTGATGAGAGTAATGTAAATCTCTTGCCTAGTCCTAGAAGCTGTGGGAAGCGTTGTGAGACGTAACCCCACACATGAGGACATACTGATAGTTAGCCGGTGTTGCTGACTGTGCAGCGAGGGGTCAAACCTATGGCTTTTGGATGTGGCACTTCAGTTCAGGCCCCTCTCTGGAAGAGATGGAAGGGTGGTCAGCGTGCCAGGCTCCTCAAGTGGCAGTAAACATCCTGTGCAACGCCAGTGCTTGGTGCTGCGTCGCTGCACTGGGATAAATCTTGTGTTCTGAAATCGTTCTGCAAGCAGGAGGGCTGGGGCTGGGGTTTCTTTGTCACCCTACGTGGGCATAAACTGCTGGAAGAGTTAGTGCCTTCTCCTACCTCCAACTGCACGCTCCTGAGCTTGCACGGCCAAATCTCTTGAGCAAAGTGGCTCAGGGCACTGAGCAAACTCAGAGTAAACCCTGCCTTTGGCTGGGCTATTGGCGAGCGATATCAGGCCCCCCCCGCCCCGAGTTAGCTCCCTGTGGGGCTCCACAGCTGCTGCTGGAACAAGGGAGGGGACGGTGCAGAAGAAAGGAGGGAGCGTGTCCGGGGCTGTGCCAGCCTACGCCTGCTCCTGCCGATGGTGGATCTGTGGCTGGGGTCACGGCCCCACTTACCTGAATAAAGACAATAACGTACCATACAGAATTGGTTGTTAGTTGGAAAGGAGTGTTGAGGTGTCAGTGTTTTACAGAGTCAAAGTAACAAGGGTTAATATTTAAAAGAATTACCTGTAAAGCAATAAACTCCTGTGGTCTGGGCTCTCTTTAGAGAACTGCAGTAACTTTTCCTTGCACTATTTAAAGACCAGTAACATATACCTGATGGATTATTATTGTCACATTTCCACTTCATACTTATGTGTTATGACTCATTAAGCCTTTAATTTCCTTACAAATAATGCCTAAGAAATCAAAGCTTTAAGAATGACATATTTCAGTCTCAAGATCAAGTTAAGCTGATAATCGAGACACTGTTTGATCATGTACTTTACAGCTGAAAATGCCAGGACTTTGATCCAAGTTCTCAGAAGTAGTAAAGCTATTCCCATGATTTCTTTCATAGAAAGGAAGAAATAGTAGATAGAGTAGGTTGTTGTGTCCAGTTGCCAAACTCGAGCATTTGCTGAACCTTCTTCCCATGTGGTAACCTTCAGACTGATGCTTCAGTGTCAGTTCAGTAATTACAAACTTGTTGAAACTGCCTGTTGCAGTAGAGTTTCTTCCACATTCTCCAAAGTCACCAGTCAGAAATGAGATACAGGACAAAAAAAAAAAAAAAAGCCTGTGATTTGCTGCAGTGCAAGGCATTTGCTATCTGTCAGTAGCAAGCAGTTCTGCAGCTACATCAGAACCTGCGGTTCAGGGGACCCAGCCTGATGTCCTGTCTGCAGTGCTGGCTGTGAGTGGATGCCCAGGGAGCGTAAGAACAACGCAGGAGTATATGGCACCTGCCCGAATACAGGACAGTCACTGTTCAAATGCTGGCTGGCTGGAGCTTCAGCTCAGCCCTGTGAAACTTACCTTCAAAGACAAGTTTTCTCAGCTCAGCAAGGAACTTCCATGTATTGTCTCACACATGCACACAAAAGCAAAACTGATTTTCCTTTAGGTATCAAATCCTAGCATTGCACGGAAGGGGTTGGGAGATTTTTAAGGCGATAACATAGGGATAGCAGCTCTCATTTCTCTGTAAATAAAGAAGACGACTTTGATCCACAGCTGTGACTCTTTCTGTTTGGCTGTGGCTTCGGCAGTGCCAGTGAGACTTCTCGCTGCCAGTGTCCTTCTGTCTCATGGCAGGACTTGACTGTGCTGCTGTTTGACCACATATTTCATAGCAAAAAANAAAAAAAAAAAAAAAAAAAAAAAGGCAGCGCAGCTTTGCTTTCATGCTGTTAACATATTATTGGGCACAATTAGCATTTGCTCTGTGGATAATTCAGGTGGAGGCATTTTATAGGCAGCTATTGACAGAATATCAGCTGATGGAAGAGTGTTAACCTCAACAGGAGAAAATGCAGGTTGAGCCCCTGGGGGTCAGCTGGAGGCTGTCCGAAGGGAGATGTGCGGGGAAGCGAGGAGGATGAGCTTTCTTGCTCAAAAAGCTGTCTGGAGCTGGCAATTATAAGCAAACCGTTGACCTCCAGCAGTCTATGATAATTTATTAACCATGTATTAAAACATCTTTTAATAATTTACTCACCATACCTTTAAAACCTCCTGTGCACAGTGTGGCCAAAGCCTGGTTTGAGTCAAAACATTTGTAAATCAAATCAACAGGTTATCTGTTTTTTCCCTTGTAAAAGTAAAGCCTAGAACTGAATAAGATGAGAGTTTGCTGACGCTATACCGGCAATAGTAATCAGTGCCACTGTACTGCTGTAAATGTCATAAAACCTGACTAAAAACCTTTATTCTTTTAAATTGTTCCATTGACACAATTCATTGCAATGTTACATCTGCTTTGCACCTCTTTGATCTTGATCCACCAAGGAGGTCTGTAACTTAGTAGATAAAGGAAAGGCAAGATCCAGTAGTTGGAAATCAGATTTATTCTGTCTGTAATTAAAGGTAATTGTCCCCTGGAATAGATTACCAGGACGTGTTCTTCATCATTTGGTGCCTGTGTGTCCTGGCTGCAAGTCCTCTAACCAGGATGCTGTAGCTCTACACTATGTTATTGGTTTGGATGCAGCAATTCCCCATTCGGCGTTGTTACTGAAAGAGCTTCTGGCTCATTATGTACTACTCCCTTACATCCTAGTTAAGATTTTTTTTTAATAAAGGGTTTTTTTCTTTTGCTCTTTCTGCTTGTGTTGAAAAACTGCTTGGAGGTTGAAAAGCCACACGGTAACATCTCAATTAACAGGGAAGTGAAATCTTACTTATTAACAGAAGAGATGTCTACTACCAGGGCTGTAAAAAATTTGCTTTCTAATGTTTGTAATATTTCTGGTTGTCTGATACTAGTCAAAACAGTCAAATTTGGAGGAAATGTTGGGTTTTTTTCTTGAGCCTAGACTAAAGGTAAGATAGAGGAAAAGGCCTGTGACTAGATAGGAACTCCCAGTAGGATATTTGTCAGTGGGGCAAGGTTGTACTGAAATACGTGGTATCACATATTAGGACTTGGGTGGTTGTAATGTCTCCTAATACAGTCTAGGCTTTTGCACTTGACAGACTTTACAAACTGGACAAGCTGGAGGCAATCCAAGGAGCGAAGACAAACAGATGGAAGGGTTAGAGGCACTGTTAGGATTTAACCTGTAATAACTCCCCTTAATGCTATGCTTATAAGACTTTAATATGGGTAGTTATGAACAAGTAAAACCAGATGTATCGTGAAAGTCTTACAAGTTTGGTTCAAACCCTTGGGGATGATGGCTGAACGAACAGAAGCCAGCACAGAAGACAACTGCGGTGATGCACTTAGGCAGGCAGAGGTTGGCAATGAACGTTAAGGCTAAGGGCTCTTGGCTTGATTGTAATGATTATGCCCCAGTCTTATTGACCTGGACCTAATACTTCTTAGTGACTTCAAGAGGCCAAGTTTTAAGGGCTGACATTTGAGAGTAATTTGTGAACAGTTTTTGGAAGGCTGACTGTATGTTCTGCTGTAGGCTGTTTGTTCCCTTGTATGTTCCCTCATGGCACTCTACTGAGACAGGTCAGAAAATACACCTTTATTTTCCTCCAGACAAATTCAGAAACAAAGTCTATTTTGTTGAATTAAATATTTATCCAATTATGATTAGCTTAATGTTCTTGGTATTATTTGGTTATTCTAGAACATGATGCCCATCTTACACTGCAGTGTATTTTTCTGTATTAAGTACACAGCTAACTCTTGATAGTTTCTGTAATAAAGGAGAATGGGTAGAAAAAGGGTGGGTCTAACAGCAAGGCAAAGAAGTGTAGGATATTAGGAACACACAGAGAGGGGATAATGGAGAAAGGAAAGAGAAGTCGGTGTCACTGCTTGTTGTGGAGAGCAGACATCCTTGAAACTCAGCTATTAAGTCTGCTCAGGGCTGTGTCTGCAACCACATCCAAAGTTCTTCGAAGCTCCGGCTGCCGTGTGTGTCTGCTGCCGGGACATGGGTGAATTAGAGCGGATTACCTGCTCCTGACTAATTGAGAGTCAGCTCTAACAGAGTAATGAAAATGCATTGTTGGCTTGTACATGCTTTTGTGGGAAGCCGAAAAATTGGGAAGGTGACTTTAGGAAAGCTGTTCTTCCCTTCCTATCTTCCTTCTACCAATGTTGCCCATGGCTCCCAGCACATGTACCAATTTTCAGTAGGATCCAGTTGGGGGAAAAAAAATTCAAAATCAAAACTGCAGGGTCAGATTCTTGTCCTAGTCACTTCAATGTAAAATCAAATCACTTGTGTCCTTCAATAGTTCCAGATTTTTACTTTGTGTATGTGGAGCCCTAAATTCTAATTACAGATTTGAGGAGTGAAAAGACGAGCTAGACAAAACCTGCTGGGGAGAAAAGGAAATATTGGTGAACCGCCTCCTTGTATTGGTGTCATGGGGAAGCAACGTGGTTTCAGAGCAACATCCTAGCATTCATTTCTGAAGTGTCAAAGATCCATCTTCGGAAGAGTTTTCTGTATCGGTGCCTTTCTACCAGGGGAGAGGGGACCCCCTACCCCAGCTCCTCCTTTCTTGCAAAATGCTTTTCATGATAAAATGTGGGTCTGACCCCTCTTTTAAACAAATCCACTGGGGTTGTTTTGTGGCTTTTGTTAATATCTAGTAGCAACGGAAAGCAAAATCATTTGCTTTCAGGGCAGTGCAATCCAGATTTGGGATGGGTTTCTAATCCAAACCATTTCTCTGTATACACAGCTGCTGGACTGTTTCGGGATTCCTGTGCTGATGGCTTTGTCATGGTTCATTCTCCGTGCAAGATACAGGCTGATCCATTTTCTTGCTGTTGCCGTCTGTTTGCTGGGCGTAGGAACAATGGTGGGTGCAGACATTTTGGCAGGGAGGCAGGACAGCGAAGGTAAGGAGCCCTTTATTGTGGGGGGGTGGGAAGAGCGGAGAGACGGTTCCTGTGGTGGGCTAACTTGCGAAGGAGAAAGAGGAGCAAATGCAGGGGGAGTGGGTATAGTTTTATTTTAAAAGAGAACAGGAGAAGACGCGCTGCTCTTTGTATTTCTTGTCTAAGAAGATAGTGGCTGAGGAGATGCTGATTTTATAGGGAGCTGTGAAATTTGCGTGTAGATTTGGATCATTTCTTCTGNGTGTAGATTTGGATCATTTCTTCCACCTTAAGCTTAACACAAGTGTTTCTCTTTTAAATTTTGCTGCTGTTCATCAGACCTGATGAAAGGCCTCATTGGTGAAAGCTTGTTCACTTTTACTAATCATGTGAGATGGTCTAATAACAGATGCTGCCTCTCCCCGCAAACCTTGTCTTGCTTCCACGGTATCAGCCTGCTGGCAGCCGGCCTTCTCTGATTTGCAGTTTTCTACGAGCACAACACAGCAAATCAGAAGATACTTAAGAGCAGGCTGACTTTTCTGAGTTACCTTCGGCAGACCCAACAGAAATGTTCCGCGCATCCCCGCGGCCCACAGGCCACAGCCTGGAAAGCAGGGGCTTATGATGGGAGGGCAAGAGGAGACGGGGGCAGGATGCCGGGATTCCTGGGACCTCCGGGAGGGAGGCTGGGCTCTGGGCACCAGGATCCAGCTGGGTGCAGATGAGGGCAGGTCTCATCTTCTCTATGACAGATGCCTAAATCAACCCATATTGTAGCAATCTTATTTTGAATAAGAATTTTGAATTTTCAGAGCTGGTGGGTATGAGGCAAAGTAAATTTCAGGGCGTTGCCTTCATCGGGCAGCATAGAGATAAGCCTGTTTGGCGTTATTTCAAGGCAAACTGAGGTTTAGCTTTAATGCTATATGGTAGGAGTATCTCAGCCCTAAGGGAGAAAAATCTTTCCCTGAGACTCTAGGACAGTTGTGCTTGCTTTGCTGACCTGGGTATCCTTACTACTGCTTACCCTCATACTTCAGACATACTTTCTTAGTGATTGCCAGCTGGCTCAGGGAAGGAGATTTTAAATCAATTCAAGGATTTAAACAACAGTGATCCTCTTGCTATTTAGCTGATGCATAACGGCATTTACTTGATGAGTGATTGTATCACAGGGAGTCCCATTTGCACAGTATAAATAAATCACAGCAGGGCACACGATACCACCCATCTGCAGCGCCCACTTCAGCCCAGTCCAGGTCCTGCTGAAAGCAACAGACTGATTTCAGCAGGACTTGAATCAGGCCTTAGTGCAAAAGCAGGGGCAATATTCAGAAAGGTGGAGAGCATCTCTAACCGGGAATTTTCTGGAGTGCCTACAGTGCCTAAGGGCAGCAGAAGTTGAGTTGGACCAGACTATACAGCAGTGGCTTGGTCAGGATGAGATTTTGGTGTCAGGTTTGCTCATCCCAGACGATGCCAGGTGAGATGAGCAGGTCGCAGAGTCCGTGCTCAGCCACCAAGCCACTCATCTGCCCACACAGGAGATGATTCCTTTCCCTTTACCCTGGAAGGCGCTAGGAAGATAGAGATGTTAGAGATAAACTTGCTTGTCTTTTTCAGGAAAGTTAAAAAGTGTTTGTAGCATTACCCTTATTGTGGATTAATATTTCTGTACAGGTAGTGACGTGGTGATTGGAGATGTCTTAGTGCTTCTTGGTGCTTCTTTGTATGCCATTTCTAATGTGAGTGAGGAATACATTGTGAAAAATCTGAGCAGAGTGGAGTTTCTAGGAATGGTGGGATTGTTTGGGACTATTATCAGCGGTCTACAGCTGTAAGGATCTAATATTTATTTTAAAACTAATTAAGAATATTCTACAGATGATTGCTTGTCTACCATGAAATGATGCTGTTGTTATTAAATTAATTCTTTGTTACGTCTGTATTTGGCCTATATGGGAGTCCTTCCACTTGAATTTTATTTTTGTTGCTAATTAGCATCTGTTCTATATCCTTTTTATTTGCACTACTCTTATTACAGCGATTCTAAAGCCGAAATCCTGCCATTGCACACATATGATACTTGGCTGTATTTTTGGTTTTGTTGATCTTCATGAGGACGCTCAGTATGCTGAGGACTGTTCACAGGAACGTATTTCTTAATGGATTTTCTCTGTGGAAAATTTTAGGAGATAATCATTAGCAGGACGTCTTCCATATTAAACTTCAGTTTAAAATGAAGCCATGTATATTCTTACAAATAACCACATTAGAGTAACAGACCACATGCACTTAAGTCTATCTAATGAATTTTATGTTCCTCGTTTCTCATCATTACAGTTAATAATTTCTTCAAATGGTCTGTCAAATAAAACTGAAACTCTGAAGAATGAAAAAGCCTGGGAAGAAGGCATAAGAATTAAATAAAAGCACTCTTGACTTTCAGGCACTTTAATTTTCAAGTCTTTTTTCATGCTTGTTGGATGTTGGAGTTAGTGTCATTCAATAAAATTTCAAACAAAAAATTAAGGGGTTATAAATCAAAATGTTTCTTATATATTCTGGTAATTAAATTCTCTAGTTGAATACCCTATGCCTTTTTTTTCTTTTTTACTATATTATGTCTTTTCTCTAACTCTAGAGCCATTGTGGAACATAGGGAGATAATGAGAATTCAATGGAACTGGAAAATTGGTATGTGTATGACAAAATGATGTGCATTTTTACAGAACACTGGAAAATGATAATCATTTAGACTTTGAATGCTGGGGATTTAATTTTCTTTCTCTGGATACTAAGCAGCATTCATATTCTTGTCACAAATTTTCTGCAAACTTTGCAGCTCAGCAAAGAGATAAGGTTTGCAGGACTGAACATTAAAACCTTTGAGCTCAGGTTTTGCATTTTTCATGTAGCATGAAACAATTTTTTAAAATAAATTGCAAAAAGAGAAAATTAAACCTGTTTAATCAGAGATATGTTTGGTGTTGGAACATCACAAGAACGTTTTTCTGTTGTCCTTCCTAAATGAAATACTGGGAAAATGGATTTTGTGACACATTTTGATCTTGGCAGAACTGTACGTTATTAAGAAATGTGGCTCTAAATGTCTTCAGTCAGCTCTTATGTTAACTAGGAAAGAACAAGAACTTTCTTGCATAGATACAGTAATTTTGCAATACGGGGTAGTCTTGAAAAAGAAGATTTTCTGCCATGTTCTTCTTAAATTTACATTCCCATATCTTTTAGGAGACCTTATCCTAAAAGATAAAAATGCATAGTTTTAAAGCATCTGAAGAATATCAGTGTTCTTTGAAATCATTATTCCGTGCCTTAGGAGTAAACTGTCATCTTGTTTTACAGCATTGCTGTTCACAGTCTTTGCCCTGTGTATGTTTGGGCTGTATAGCTTCATGCCAGTAGTGATTAAAGTTACCAGCGCAACCTCGGTCAACCTGGGTATTCTGACTGCGGATCTCTACAGTCTGTTCTTTGGGCTTTTCCTCTTTTTCTATAAGGTAAGTACCTTCATTTTTTCACTGTATTTTCAGTTAATTTTTTACTCCAAAATTGTAAATAAAGCATAATGTTCTTAAAAGCCCCTGAACAGTCGTTTACACTTGTACATTTCCACAGCTTGTATTGTTCATGGTTGGCAGATGTCAATCAGAAGGACTCATACTTCGTTAATTACATAGCATGGCACCATTAGGCGGATAGTGATTTTCAACAATTTCACGCTTGATGGAATACGTTAGAGATAATGTTAAGAGATAGTAAATAATTTCCCGATTTCAAATGGTGGAGTTCTTGCCGTAATCCCTGTGTGGAACTGTATGTTAGATTTGGTTCATCTCTCCAAGTGTCCAAAGAAAGGGTTTGAATCTCCCTGTCCTGAGAGACTTTGGATGTCTGAGAGGAGCAGTTTGGCTTGATTTCCAGAAATTAATAATTTCTTTTAGAAATCTAATCTGTTCATTACAAATATCTTCGGAGACGAATCAAGTGCTCTCAGTGCTGAGGACAGAGTGAAGGAATGGAAAAAAAAAATGCAGATAAATATATTATTCTGTATGGCCTCCAGAAGGCAGTTACTTTTATTGCTGTCTGAAATATTTCTGGTAGTGTCTATTCAAGCTAAATGACAGTGTTAAAAAGATTTCATTCCAGCCTGCACTATTCATCCAGAATAATTTGTGAGAACCTAGCTCGTTACAGCAATTGGAGTAATTGAGTCAGTGGCTCGGTGACTGGAAGGGCTTAGTGTGAAGCTTGGGAACTTTGCTTAAGAACTTAATTTGTATTATTCCATGTGGTTGCTTTCTCTTCAGCATTATGGAGAGCCAGAAGCTTTTAGGTCAGATTTGTTTCTGAAAATGAAGGCGCATTTTACAGCATGGAGGTCTGGTAATGGTAGGATCTGACTACAGCTAGACTTTCCTTTTCAAGAGTCTCTTAGCTCAGCTTTCCTCCCTGTTTTGGGTTCCAAAGTTTGCTCCAAGCTACAAAGTACCCATTAAAAATGAATGTAGGAAGCAAACCATACTTACATTCTAACAATTAAAAAAATCCTTTCTGAGTCACTTTCAAACATGTATTTTGGCACCCAGGTAGCTTAACTCAAGAAGTGATTATAAATTTATATTCATGATAGTAAAGAGAAAGAAGTAAGAAAGAGCTTTTACTTTCATTCTTCAGGATTTTTAGCTTATTGTGGGGAGAGGTATTTCTGGGAGCAGATCATCCCATAATTACTAACTGCGGGGTATTCTGGTAGCACAAAGGAAAAATAAGTTAGAGAAGACTTTGGGGTTGTATTACGAGAGAATTTCAGATATTTATTAAAACAAGAACTTGCATCTGCGATTAGAAACAATGAAGTAGCAAAAAGGGGAGCAATAATAATGCTGCACTGGGCCCAGGAATTTATGAGGTTTTGACTTGAGCACAGTGTTTTGCTGATGCACTCAACTTTTCAGCCCCAACAGAGTCTGTTTAAGGTAAAATGTGAATTTTGCATACCTGTTTTGATGAGCTCTTATTTTCTTCTTTTACTCCATAGCGAATCTTTGCTGTGCTTGTTCCTAATGAGCTCATTATATAGATACCTGCAATCCCTTGACAGATATCAAAAAAGGTCTCCAAATGCTTCTGTTGTATAAGCTCCTATGGAAGGGCGTATACTGCAAATACAGACACTAGATGGAGTTACAGTCCTCCAGTAACGTTCCAAGTAGACTTTATGCTTGATAGTGAGTGTGGGAATATAAACTGCACAGGTACAACTGAACTCAGTGTCTGAAGCAATGAAGTTGCTGCAATATTTGAAACGAAAGAAAAAGAAGGAAAAAACCTAGGAAAAGACCACTGAGCCCTCCCCAAAAATGAAAAAAAGAAGAAAAAGAAAAGAGTGTAGGCCTGTTGGAGCAGCATGGTTAAGGTTCACCGGTGTCAATAGCTGCAAACACATAGGCAGGTCTTGACTCACAGCTATGCTGCAACAGCTCTGGCATCCTGCTTGGTGACTGTGCATCCATTCACGGAGGAAATAGTTCTGAGCAGGATCAGAGACACCTACTGCCTTGTACACACTGCGAGAGGG
Organism: Himantopus leucocephalus; assembly: GCA_003993805.1. Taxonomy (NCBI): domain Eukaryota; kingdom Metazoa; phylum Chordata; class Aves; order Charadriiformes; family Recurvirostridae; genus Himantopus; species Himantopus leucocephalus. Next base: position 14,478,204 of record RSEF01000001.1, on the reverse strand, counting down.
GGTCCGGCGGTTACTGTGGCTGCCCAGTCTCACCTGCCAGCCAGGTGTCCTTGCATGCAAGCACATGTTCCCTCATGGCCTTAGGTTGCACTCTGGAGAAGTCCTGCATGTGCCTTGATACAGACCCGAGCTCTGCCCGTTTGACGGGAATGGGTCAGTCACAGGTAGGGCCACGGACGCGGCTGCTGCCTCCATCAGGACATCTTCAGAGCTTGGTGCTTCCTCCTGTGCTGAGTGAACACTTGAGTCCAAGCTCCTCCAGGCAAACAGCCAGCAAGGTGAGGAGAGAGGGCACGTATCACAAGGCCACTGTGTTTCCGTCTGCTTTTCTTTTTGCATAGTGCCGTCCAAGGGTTTCCAAGCCAAGTGACTATCAGCCAGGAATTGCAATGCCTTAATTGTTGATGCCTCAGTCTTCTTTGGATCAGAGTCCAGTCTCTAGGTTCTACTGTTCATTTCATCCAGCTCTGCTGCTTGATAAACTAGAACATATTTTTCAAGCATGTCTAAGGAAACTAAGGAGGTTAGGGAATATTGACAGTGGGATGCAGGATGTGCTGTGTCCTTCATCCTACTTGCTAGTGTGGTTTGGCAAAGGCAATACGGAGGACTTCAACAAATCTGCTGGAAAAGTGTTCCTGGCTGTGTATAACTTGAATACTTTGTATTATTGGATCTGGTGTTATGAAGTAAGCATTTATTTTTCTGTCAAGGTGGATGAATCTCAGCGATTGGAGTCTGTTGGACTTTTAACGGGCAAGTGAGCGATAGTGAATGAAATGCCTGATGTACCTCAGCAGTTTATGCTCTTGCCTCACACCACTCTTAGCAGAGCACAAATGCCAGTCTTGTAAAAGGAGCCCCAGTCTCCCTCTCTTCAAGGACTTGCTGGGTATAGAGAGCAAACTGGTTTTAGTCCAGTAATAAAACTTATCTAGCCCTACGGATGGTTAGGAGAGCTGTGCAGAGAAACAGCTGCTCTGGTGACTTGCAGTAGGACAGAGGGATTCATCTCTTGCCAGGACCTGAAATATTTGGCTGTGCTGGAACAAAATTCTCTTAGGGGTACAGTGTTTTAGCATTCACACGTGTAAACAACTATTCTTCAGTATCACCATGATTTACAGCCATTTGTTATCTCTGTTAAAATTCTTGTATGTAGACCTAAGGAAACTCCGTGTCCAACAGCGTTGAGGATGAGATGCAGAGAAAACCAGCCAGCACCTTGAGTCTGTCAGTGAATGGAGCTGTTGAATTTTGATTTTCAGACCTGAATACAGATCATGGTGATAATCCTCGTTAAAATAATTTTTAAAAGGAAGAGTAAGAGTTTCACATTCTTAAAACAAGGCAGCATTGACATGTTTTTACATCAGACAAGACTTAATGCATCTCTTTCTTTCCTCTGCCAGTTTTCAGGTCTTTATATCCTGTCCTTCGTTATCATCATGGTGGGCTTCATCTTGTATTGCTCCACTCCAACTCGGACAGCAGAACCCACCACCTTGCCACAGCCCGGCAGCACTGGCTTGGACAACGCTGCACTAAAGCTCGAGGAGAATGACACTGAAACTCCAGCCATAACTGTACAGTTCACAAGGGGAGAAACTGTGGTGGTCAGCACTGATTAAAGAAATGGCAGCATTTCAAAGTAGAGGGTTTTTTTAGCTGCCAAATTTCCCTCAAATATTAATCTGGAGAATTGTTGTACTGCCAAGGCATATGTCATGCTGCGCTGGTTTTAATGCACTGGATAGACTTTTAAGGCCAGATCCTCAATCAGTGAAACTGTATTGATTTTCCCTTGCAGAAAATCTGGCCCTTAGAAGAAGATAGAGTAGTATTTATGTGGAGTGTCTGGGAAGTGAGAGGCTGTTGTTTTTAAATGCTTAATTAACTTAACAACAAATGCTTGGGGGAAAAAACTAAGCCAAAGTCTATGCTCTCAGGTCACTAACTGGGGCAAATATATTTTATATTGCATTAGGGACCCAAATCTGCAAGACGCTATCTGAGGGCTTCATGGTTCCCACACTTCAGTGCTGGGTACTCTCAAATAGCATCTTGCAAAAGCCACTCGGCTTCTCACAGGATCTAGTTCTGCAAGCCGTACTACATACATACACCTCCAATGTGCTGATGGACGTCATTCCTCCGCTGGAGGATTTGCTTCTCACATTCCACCCAAATGTTCGTCTCTTCATATTGCTGCACTCCCTGTCGCAGCTGGGGCTGCTACAAGTATTTTATTTTGGATTTTGCTAGTAAGGGAAGTTTGAATATATGTTTTCCTAATACCTTCTTTTTCTCTCGCAGTGGCCTGTTGTTTGGTGCGTTCCCACTAGGTGGAGTTCTTTTTTCTGGATGAGACAGCAAAAGGGTTTAAACTGAAGTTCACTTCTCAGTGAATTTCTCCCTGAAATGGGACCCGTTTCTGCAGAAAGATTTGAATAAGATTGGCATTTCTTAAAAAGATGGAAGTATGTTAGCCAATCCTCATTGCAACAATGACAATCTCCAAAAGGTTAAGTGCTTTCAGTAAATTCATTGGCGGTTTTCCTCCCCCTCTTCATATTTACAGTAAATGATTAAAAAATATGAGGCTGCAGTTTTAACATCAGTAAAACCATATTGGGATTTTATTGTATTTTATTTTATTTTTTTGTACAAGCCTTCATAGCTCAGGTGTATGAAGTAACAAAAGAATAAAGTTTTCAGCAGCTGAAGAGTTGGCTCTTGGTTTGTTTATTTTTTTAAGCTAGAATTTCTTTATTGCTCAAAATGATATTAATTGATTTTACTGACCAAACGATTCTTTTAATGGCTGAGCTCTGCCATAAGAAGTGTGACTTTTTCTGAAGATACTGGTGACCAGATGACACAGACTGGTTTTGTGTACTTCTGGTGTACTTTATTCCAGCAAAATAATTCAGCAAAAATCTTACCTGGTTTTATTTAGCGATAGCAAAACAAATGTTCAGCAGATCCTACATCAATGAACATTGCCTTTTCACCGAGTCGTTCATGCACGGAAGGGTGAAGAGGTGTTGATGTTTTATGAAAAGCATTTGGGCCCTGTTATCTTTTGCTCTACCACTGGAGTAAGATTCAGGTCACAAATTAAGACACCTAAACTGGTGCATCTATAGACATCTATACATCTAAAGCTGAAAAAAGCAGCTGGAGACCAGGTGGGGTAAGGAGGTGTGGTGGCAGTAGATACCTAAGAGAGGCCATCTGGATGAAGTTGTAGTTCTTCATACCAATTTTTAGTTGCTTACAACCTGGAGCTAAGTCCCACCCAGTGTTGCCTTTGTGATTAGTTAACTACATGCAGTAATGAAGCAAACAGCAAGCAAACCTACAGGTCTATAGGTGAATGTTCCAGAACTCTGCACCTATTGGTGCACGGTGGGGTTTGGCTCCTTAGTGTAGTTATGTATGTTGTGAAAAAATGTTGCTGAGGTCCTGTGTAAAGTGGCTCTCTGCGGGGCATGATTCGGTTGCCTCAGTGTCAACCGAGAAGCCCTATGGAGTCTGTGGCATCTCTAGGGGCTGGCAGATAGGACCCAGGATCTAGAAGAGACCTGTGACCTGGAGCAGATTGTAGAGGCCAGATGAGATGCCCTATGATCTCTGAAATAGCACTGCAGCCTGTGGTTGAGGCATTCAACACTTCCCTGATGAGTGCGTGGGGCCATATGTGATTACTTTAGATGCTTAACCTTTACACAGCTAAAATTGGATGAGATGAATCCCAGATGAAGTTTATGGCCCAACCTGCAGCATGTTCTTTCTGTGGTCACTGGGTGGCATTTCGGCATCTCTGTGATGTTTGCTAAAAGAGCTGTGTGTGTCCGGTGGCTGAGAGAGCGCTTTGGTGTGCCTGCACGTCCCATATGCAATGCAGTGTGAAAACCGATCTCATTTTATGCACCTCAGGAAAAATAGCAGGGCTCTTTGCACAAGGCCCACGATGACTGAGAATCGCTAATGCAAAGAAGAGAAAGCACGAGGCAGCAGCTGGACTTCTAATAGAAGCGCAATGGCAAGTGTGGTCAATCAAAGGCGGGCATCGGCAGGTGAAAGCATTACCTTAGCAAATGGAAAAAGTAACGGTAAGTCAGCGCCTAAGTTCACAGCATCCCTTCTCAGAGTTCCCATCGAGAGAAAAGCAGGGGGAGGTTTTTCCTTTGTGCCAAAGTAAGGAATAAAGGGACACTTGGCCCACCAGCTTGCTAATGTTGTAGCAGCCCCACCAGAGGATGATGCTTGGCTGGTGTCCCGTAGTGCTGGCATGAACAGGAGGGGACATGGCAGCTTCCCCAGGGACAACCCTGGAGGTTTTCCATTAGCACCAAGTAACACAAGCTCTTACAGCTCGTTTGGGGTGGACCAAGTGGGGTCAGGTGTCTCCAGCAGTACAGATCTGGAGCGACCTGTACCTGGACAAGGGAAGAGGTGACAACCTGAAAGGCGTTTCAAAGTAGCCAAAGGCAGGGACCTGAGCCAGCGAGCAACTGAAAGAAACAGCTAAAAGGAGAAGCCGTGGCTTCTACCCCTTTTACAGGCAAGGGGTGGGCCACGAGTTGAGGCTGTTTTGAGGAGAAACCACTGGTGGGAGTAGGAAGCTTTGGAGAAATCCTGTTTATTGATGAAGAAGGCACCAAGACCTGTTGTCCTGAAGATGGTGGATCCTTTGCTTCCCGCCAGGGCCCCTCCAGCTGCCACACCCCCCAGGCAGGTCCCACTATGTGGCTCCACTCCTCCATTTGGGAGGTTTTACCCCCAGCTGGCCAGTCGTCTTCTCATTGCTGAGTTGTGGTGGGATTGCTTCACTCATTTCAAATGGGCAGTGAATTACGGAATCACGGAATCACGGAATTTTCAGAGTTGGAA
>RSEF01000001.1:14441770-14473205 GCA_003993805.1 Himantopus leucocephalus | reverse complement strand
CTCTCTCAGCCTTTCCTCATAAGGGAGATGCTCCAATCCCTTATGAGGAAAGGCTGAGAGAGCTGGGACTCTCACCAATTAAATGGTAGAGTATGTATTGGAAAACATCAGGAGAACTTACAAGCCTTTCTGTGCCAAAAAATAGAAGTGCACCTGGTTCAAATGTTAATCTACAATATTGCTTTCATTGGACAATAATCTTGCTAAATTAGATAACCACTAGCTGTTGCCTATTTGTCTGGGACAGAAAATGCTATGGCTGTCCAGGCTTGAGGAATGGCAGTCATCCCACCTTACAAATCTGAATTAAAGTATGGATTAGATCTTGGTTACCCCTTAAGAAATAGTGTATCCTTGACAATGTCTTCTGAGAATTTGTAGATATATTATTTAGGGGTTACATTTTTGAGGGATTGTGAAAGGAAATGGATCACCCCTCGGATCTTTTTGTAGGTGATTATACATGAACAGTTCACTGAAGGTTTTGTGCTGGTTAAATCCATCAGCATCAACAGAGTGTGTTTGAAGAATATTAACTCTTCATTGCAGCAGAATCAAGGGCAAAACACCTACATTTGGTTATTGAAGTCTGGATGGCATTAGGTTTGTAGTGCAAGCACAAAACTGTTTTAATTAGGGAGTTATCCCATACTGTCACTACGACAGGAAAAAGATTATGCTTGTGGCAGTGCAGTATGTTATATTTCTAAATATGGTATTTCCAGGCTTGTATTCATTTTAATTTTAATTTGGATACTCAGTCCCCTCCCATGTAGAATTCTCCCTTTGAGGGGGGGATGGTATTTTATTTTATTCTCTGTAATTAGTGGTATGATCAGTGGTAACATAATGGGGGTTTTATCTGAAAGTACATAGAGGCATGTGTTGACTCAGACTTTGGCTGGTCTTCAAAACATAGGACCATCTTGTGGCATGGTATGAGTGCACAGGCAGTAGCTAATCTGCTCAATATACAGACCACTGAAATCAAAATTGTGTAAAAAACGTGTGAGATTACAAGCCCAGCCCATTACCTAGAGATTTGTTCTTCCAAGGCTTTTAAAATATGACTATAATAGTAGATTGCAATCTGATTCAAACAAGTTGGGCCGGACAGGACGTCTGCTGAGCCGCAGGGAGAGGGGAGCAGTGTGGGCAGCATGCCAGCTCAGATTCCCCATCCCTGACACTGGGACAGCTTAGTGATTTGGCTGGCTTATATTCTGAACTGAAAACTTTAAAACTCTGTTTCACAGACCAGGCTGTGATTTAACTTCATACGCTGTGATTTAACTTCATACAAAAGATTTTTGTACCACATTGTCGGTAGCTAACGTTAAGATGTGTATTAATGTCACAAAGAAAGTCTGGAAGGTCTTTCAAACTTTCAGCGAGGACAAGGTTGGTATTTTTTGCCAAGCCTTCTGTCAATGACCCCATGCCCTTGCCATCCTCATGATGCAAGGCTCTTATTTCTCTCCATGTGACTCCACTGGATGCAGGGGGCTCCTCCAGCATGCTGATGGTTGTGCACGCCTGGTGTCCTGCCCTTCCTCACCCTAAATTCCTACTCCTGACCCTGTGGAGTGTCTACTTGGGCACAGAGGAGACAAAGCTGACCTGCAGAAGGGTTCTGCATCACAAACCGGCACTGTGGTGTGGTCCAGGCTCTGGGCAGAAGAGGTACATGAATCCTGGCCTTGCAAAGTCCTAAGCTGGTGCTGGTCCCCCAAACCTGCTCTGTGTGGGATGGGGGCCAGATATACCACCCTTACTTGCTGTCTGTGCCACAGATTGGAAGGAAGTAGGTGCAGATTCTTTAAGAAAGATGCATCGCTTCAGAGCACAAGTGACACGGATTGCTCCCGGGGAAACAAATGTTCCGTTAATGAATCGCATATGCCGGATCATCTGGTACTTCTGAGAGAAGGTGCATGGATGAGTCTTTAACATATATCTTTTTAACATTGGAGTAAGCTGGAGAAAAAATCCAGCTGTCACTTGCATTAAATCCAAGTATCCAAATAAAAATGTGTGACATTCAGCCTCCCTCCCAGGTTTGGTTACAAGACATCAAAAATTGTCTGGCATGAGAATGTCAGGGTGTGTTAGAAAAAGAAAAAAATAGTGCAGCAGTAATTGAGTGGTGACATTATCTGTACTGGAGTTTGAGGGAGAGGATGAGCTTTTGGACATAAGCTATTTTAAGATTTTTGACCTTTCGTAAATCGCACATACTCAGTTCTATATGATGTGATGCCTGGGACAAGCGTATCAGTTCCTGTCAGCACCATTCACTCACACTTTATGTATTGTGGGATATTTCCTCGTGTTATACATATCTGTCTTGTAAATATCTATTTCGATCAATTTAGGAAGTTTGACAGAGAGAAGGTGCACAAGCTACATGGTCAATCATGAACAATTTTGAGCAAGTAGACAGAGATTCCTAGAAGTACAAAGTGAAGGATCCTGGGACTGTCTTAGTTTTTCACCAAAATGCGGCCTATAAAATCTCTTGGCAATTTAAGTGTTAGACCTGATGAGAATCTGATGAGGTGTGATGTCATAGCACTAATTTTCAACTTGGGGCTACACCTAAACCTACATTCATCAGACAAACAGCACCCAAGGTGCTGGAGTCTCACCCTCCTGAGCTCTCTCTGCGCTCCTTGGAGGGAGCAAGTCAGCTCTCCCTTGGAGGTGCCAATATTGCATTATTGAGATTTCTTGGTTTGGGTGCCTAGATTTAGGTGGAACCGAGACAGATCTAGAGACCCCAACCAACCTCAATACCCCATTCTTACGGGCATTAGTGTATGTAGAAGGGGCTATCCAAGCTGGAAGTTCTACAATTTATGTGAGAGACGGAAGAGGCACAGAGATTTGCTTAGCAGCCATGGGAAGCCCACGGCAGGTTCAACAAGATTTGTGTGCAGTGTGCATCCTTCACTCTTCTCCAGATACAATTTAATTGTTCTCGCATATAAAAGCATTCAAGACTGCAAGTTATAGATTTTATAGAAAATAACCAGAAGGAAAAATCTGATTTCTTGTTCAACACAGGTCAACACATTGCATCCGATTGTTCAGAATCAAATGTGTAGGTTTTAGTTAAGTTGCAGCACCTCTTTAAAACCTTGATATTAAATTCCCAAAGCAATACCGAACTAATCTCTTCTGGAAGTAGGAGAATTGATTTTTTTTCATGAGCTGGCTCTTGGACATATAAAGAGGGAAGAGAGAAAGTTACAGTTCTCAGAGCTCTCTGAGAGTACACAGCCTCCAAGAGCAGGTTCCCATGCCCTTCGAGACTGATGTATTTTTGTTAAGCTACCAGCTGGGAACAGTTGTGATATTTTAATCTTAAATCTATGGCCTGAGGTCAGTATCACCAAACTCAAACCCATGACATCACCCTATTCAAAATAAATGGTATTTCACCAGCTCATCTCCAGCCAGTCTCCCTCGCTGCCAATACCATGAGCAGAGCTTGCGTAGCAAGGCAGAAAGATCACTGGGACTGCAGCTGAAAGGTGTGTTTTATTCTCATAAATGGCAGTGTCAGAGTGTCTGGCGTACTCCAAAAGAGCAGACTCTACATACTGAAACTACATTATAGATGACTTCCAAAGAAGGCATTAAAGAAGACAGCTAAAAAAAATTATGGAGATGTATTACTATTGCACAGAATGAAGTTTTCATGTTTATTTAAGAACCTTAAGATGTTTTTATAGAAATACCAAAGTTTATTATGTACTGATGGCTGGAAACAGTGCAAGATCTCCAGAAGTACAGGTCACTGAAAGTTTATGTAAACAGCGGCCAGTGACAGTGATTGCAATTCNACAGCGGCCAGTGACAGTGATTGCAATTCTTTAGGAATATTCCTGATGCTACAGCAGTCCAGGATGATGTTGCTGCTTTTCATCACCATCTATTGACACTGTATCTAATTATTTTAATTAGGAACAGCACTCTGATAAGCAAAAGTGCACCTTCCAAAACACAGCAATGTAACTCAGTAAATGCATGACCAAGGGGGTGGTTGGAAACAGGGTAAAGGTGGCAGGAAGAGGACCACTGCACAAGAGTATGGCTGCTTGCTAGTAGTCTGGAAAAGTTTGGTTTTGTTTTAACTGATTATTATTACTATTATTTAATAAACCAGGTAGGTCATCCAAACACAGATCTTTGTAACAAAATGGGGAATGTTTTAGGTTTTAGCCTCAAACTACTGAGCCACTAAAACAGCCCCTCCTTGAAAAATTAACCAAAACCATGACAAAAAATGTGAACTGAGTGAAAAAGCTTGCTCAGGGTGGAAAGAGGTGATTGACCTTAAACAAGCCACCACTTCATGTTCTGATGATAATGTGGGTGTGTACATAATATCTGTGCCCTGGAAAAATCAGTGAGTACTTAAAAACCCATATAGGTACAGGACACTACTGGTGTTCTTGCTTTGCAGTATTGTTCACAGCAGAGCTCCTTCAAACCAGTTGTGAGGAGACTGCTATGCTCCTTGAAGCTAAAAAATCATAGAATCATAGAATGATTTAGGTTGGAAGGGACCTTGATGATCACCTAGTTCTAACCCCCCTGCCATGGGCAGGGACACCTCCCACTAGACCAGGTTGCTCAAAGCCCCATCCAGCCTGGCCTTGAACACCTCCAGGGATGGGGCATCCACAGCTTCCCTGGGCAATTTGTTCCAGCGCCTCACCACCCTCAGAGTGAAATTTTTTTTCCTAATATCTATTCTAAATCTCCCCTGTTCCAGTTTGAAGCTATTACCCCTCATCCTACCACTACATGCCCTTGTAAAAAGTACCTCTCCAGCCTTCTTGTAGGCCCCCTTCAGATACTGGAAAGCTGCTATAAGGTCTCCCTGGAGTCTTCTCTTCTCCAGGCTGAACAACCCCAACTCTCTCAGCCTGTCTTCATAAGAGAGGTAGTCTAACCCTCTGATCATCTTCATGGCCCTCCTCAATCTACAAATCTTTGTAGTTTGTCTCCCTCTGCCATTAGTGTAAGTGCCTGTTGGACTTCCCTGAAGAAATTACTTTCATTTAATAAAGTTAATACAGTGTATGTGTTAAGAAAAGAAATCCTGCTGGGTAATCCTATCTCTTGTAACATCTGTAAATTAATTTGTTTCTTGAGAGCAAGAATGATTTATAACTCACAACAAAGCTAAAGTAGCATGACTAAATTAAGAGGAGCATTCAGGCAGCTGGAATGCAATTACAGCATAAATACACACACCGTGTTAATGCGATATTAAGATTATGACTTTAGTGAAACAGGAATCAGCGTGCACAAAGATCGAGTTCCTTCCTTCCTACAGTATTTGTCTAGTCATGCTAACATGAGAAATGTCTGCACTGGCTAGATACAATCTGAGGACTACCAGTGGATTTCATGTGTGCAGATGTGAGGTGCCATCTTGTCTCTGCGTTGCACCGGCTCGTGGACGGTAACACATGCTGTGCTCTGTCTGACAGATTTTGCTCTTACTCTGTTTGTTTTCCTTAGACTAAGGGAGGTGTTTGGCAGGAGCAGGTTGTTCCTCTGATTGCACAGAAACATGGGGAGGCAGGGCAGGGCACTGACCCACTCCCAGGGCAGTGGGGAAGACCTGCTGGAGACCCTCCCTTGGCTGGGACTTGCTGTGGCTGGGGTGGTTTTCTCAGGGTTTTGGTTTCCAGCAGAGCATTGTCTGCCAAAGGTGGGTGTGCCCTGGTCTCTGCAAAGGGCTTCCACTGGGGCAATGGGGCTGTCATGGGCCCTCCTGCAGTGTTGGTCTGTGCTTGCGAGGATGAGGTGAAGGTACGGGGCCCCAAATCACCGTAACTACAGTAAACCCTGGGTCTGGCCTCACTTTCTGGGGCCCACTTTGAAATACACAGGTGATGATTTTTCCTGGAAGGGATTTGCAGGGGGTGAGGAACACATGGCAGGATTTGGAGCCACCGCAGCCCTCCATCCTGGTGGGGACCTCGTACAAACGCAAGGTGTAGGGTTGCTACATAAGGCTGACAGACTACCTTCTGTCTGGGAGGCATTGACTCAGGATGCAACACAGTACGAGACACATTCTCCCAGAGCCAGGTCACTGGCACAACCNTCCGTACCGGTAAATAAAAAGGCTGTTTTCTGGCCCCTAAAGCCAAGGGCATAGTGGCACAGATGGAGGCTGCAAGTGCAACCACAGCCAGGGTCCTGCTTCTGCAAAGAGGAAGGCATTCCCAGCTTCACTGTGAAACAGCATGTAATTTGGCTGGTGCTCATGCTCTGGTCTCCTGAAGCAGTGCGGAGGGGAGCTCTGCTCGAGCAGAGCCTTCCCAAGGCAGAGTGCTGCGGGGGCAGTGGTACGGCCCTGGGTGGTCACCAAAGCCTGAGAAAAGCAGTGCTGGGAACGAGAACTGCAGCAGCTGGAGGAGGCACTGTGTTGGNGTATAAAAATCAGCTTCTTTAGCAGGTTGGCCTATCAGGAATGAGGGAGCAGGAATAAAAGACTCTCCACCAAGGTGCGCTTACTCACGTACAGACTTGTAGTAACTGTTTTTCCGAGAAACTGTGAAACGGCATGTAATTTGGCTGGTGCTCATGCTCTGGTCTCCCGAAGCAGTGCGGAGGGGAGCTCTGCTCGAGCGGAGCCTTCCCAAGGCAGGGTGCTGCGGGGGCAGCGGTGCGGCCCTGGGTGGTCACCAAAGCCTGAGAAAAGCAGCGCTGGGAACGAGAACTGCAGCAGCTGGAGGAGGCACTGTGTTGGGTGAGCCCTTCGTCCGTTTTGGCACAGCAGATGGCACCCATGGCCACACCGCTGTGGGCTGGCTGTGCCCTCTCTGCGTGGTGCTCATCCCTCATCTTCCCTGGGCTCTGTGGAAATCCCTGGTGGCTCTAAGATGTTTATTATTATTTTGGGGGTTTCTTTAGTTGCAAAGAGTCTGAAAAGGTGTGAAGGGTGAGCCACAGTCCACCAGCAGAATCATTTTATCTCCTGAAACTGAGGATGCATCTCACAGGCCCTGGCAGGTGGCATCGGGGTCTGTCTGATGGGTGAAGTCCCCCAGGAGGGTGCTGGGAGGTTGCAGAGGGCAGCAGGACCCCAGCTCGGTGCAGCCTTGTCCACCTGGAGTGGCCCTTGCCAGGAACCACGCACCAGTTTGGTTTCAGCAGAGGTAGGTTGATTCACTCCCAAGAGACCATCTGGGAGGGAAATGATGTTTTAGCAACATGGATGATGCGGACAGCAGGATCCAGGAGTCAGTGAGGAAGCTAAAATAGTCAAGACCCATTGACTGGCCCTGTGCCGAGGTGGTGTGACACAGCTCATGTCCCTACAGCTACACTGCCTTCCTTAAACCTGGGGCCTCGTGCATCTGCCTCCCAGGGTGAGCTGCTGGCCTGTGCTAGTCTTCCCTGAATTTATCTGGGGAAGTCCAGCCAGCACGATTTCCCAGCCTTTATTTTATTTTCTAAGTGTCATCCAGTGAAAGCTGTGGCAGAAGTTAGCTGCACCATTGCTATCCAATCAGGTGATGTCAACGGGGGAAGACCCAAAAATTCTTCCACGTCCCCAGGTCTGGATGCCCAACATGATCCTGTTGTGATACCGTTTCAGGAGACCAAGCAGGGGTAAATGTACCAGGCCCACCTCACTCATGCTCCAGGTTCCTTTTATAATGTCCTTTCCTCTCTTGTGCTGTGCGCTTTCTCCAACAAATCGTTTGGGTGCCAGGAATCTGCACATACTTCATCCAGGAACAAACAGTGACAAGCATTAGTGCAAACTTCATTAATGCTGGTGTGATGACAGTCTCTTAAATGTCAAGCCCATGCGCATGCCTGGCCCCTGCTTTCTTTCAGCAAGGTCTGTTTTTGTTAGAGGGCAGCCCATGAATTTACAGTGCACACACTCTTCATCCCTTAATGCTACTCTGCCAAGTCAGTATTGCCCACCACGGTGGGCTGCAGTGTTTGGGATGAGGGAGAGACAAGTCACCCAGAGGAGTGAGCGAGGCACTTCAGAGGGTCCGGTGAGCTACTGTGAGTATTGCTAATGAAACATAAAATGTTGCATCAAACACCCATCTGGGTGTTCTGTAGGTGTTTTCAAAACTCCTTGCAATTTTGAAGTGTCTGTTATCTCCCATCTACACTGCCTTCACAGATGTTTTGATTGCATTTGAATGACTGTTGAGAGAAAAGATAATGCATCAAGGGAAGGGAACAATTTATCCAAGCATGAATGACATTTCAAAAGACAAATGTCCCAACCCGGACAGTTAACCTTAATACTCCAACATGAGGATTATGGTCTACTGAGAGCTAGCAACTTTTTTGTAAAGAAAAGGACCTTTCATCTCAGTATTGAATGAGGAGAATTGAAGAACTGCTACCCTTTCTTTCTGCGAAAGAGTACAACTGTCTTTTAGTAACATTACTGGGCTGCTGGAAGAACTGAGTCAGGTTTGTAACAAACAGAATTAATACTATTTTAAAGAAGACCTGCATTTTGCTTTTTCATTTGCTGGTAGTTTTCCACGGGGACTGTCTCAATTTGCCCCAGGTCATTTGACCTTCATTCAGTTAGCAGAAGTGACGGATCAGAGAAATTTCGTTAAAATGATCCAATATTCAGTTTAGGTTATAATTTGGGGATGCTGTGTGTTCATTTACTCATTACTGGATCAACCCTTAGCCTCAAGGAAGAGCTCCTCTGAGGATTGTGCCCCACATCTTCCAGACAAAGCTGATGGATTTACATCTCTGAAGTACCGACCGTGTACTGAAACCAAGACTGGTCACGGCCGCGAAGGTCAGTGCACGACGGGTGCTGCCCTGTGATCAAATCTTTCACATTTTTCCCTTAAAAAAAGGGAAGAGAGAGCAGACGAGAGCTGCCAATCTAATTTCTCCCAGTAAGGGATTGTTCTATGGATGTTTTGCTGCACGAATTTTGGTCACGTTCCTGGTTTAGTGGACTAATATTGGCTAAAATGAACTTGTATGCATTGGTCTCTCCTTTCTGTGATCAACCATAGCAAGGTTAGTCCCGCCCAACTATGGACATGTCCCTCTGTGGTGGCTCCTGGCAGCATGGCCTGGTAGGTGGGATGCAGTCCTGAGTGGTCCTGTGGGCCCCAGGAATGAGGGTCATGGGCACGGTGCCCACCCCCAGCCCCATTGCCCTCCCCCTCTGCTGCTGAAGGCCACACAGACAAGGGTTATTCGCAAGGATGCCGTGGTGTGATGGGGCAATCCAGTCACCTGAGCAAGAATTACAGCAGCCGGCCCTGGGCATGTGTCCTGCACAGGCAGACCTGGGGCTCGCTGACATCCCAGCATGGACGTGGTGCTGTTGAACACCTGACCATCCTGTTGCTGAGATGTAATCCTGCCTCCTTTGGGGTTGCAAAGCTGATTAAAAACTCTCTTCGTTATGAAGGACACGCACTCCTCTGCATGCTCCGATGTTTGCAATGAGAGCCCCGCCACCAGCAAAGTGTCACAACTGCTTTTGCACAGGCTCAAACGGTTCCAGCTCTGCCCAGCCCGTGGCAGCCTTCGATCCAGCACAGCATCCTAATGCAAGGGTGTTGTGTCCTTCTGGGACTTCTTCCCATCCAATTAAGCTTCTGTGTGCTGTGATCTCTATCTCAGTAGTAAGTTGATCCTCTGGCAGGGTATTCAGTAAGAAATTAATTAGTGGGAGCAAAATATTGTGAATACATACAGCGTTAAGTTTTTATTCTAATAACCTAGTTAATAATTTCGCTTCTTCAAGCAAAGAGGGGAAGTAGTATGAATTTCAGCGCTTTGATCAGGTGGTGACATTTTGGTGCTAAGTTGCTAAGATAAGAATCTAGACCAATAGTGTTATACAAAAGCAATTTGAAGGTACTTTGGTAGTTTTGAAAGTGCCCTTTTTGGAAGACGGACCAGGCACTCAGAAGAAGGTCTGTGCCCCAACACGACACCATCAAAGAGAGGCTCATGAGTGCTGTACGAGGAGGGGAGGGAGCTGTGCATGTCCTTTATACAGGTAAATGGATTGAGCCATGAAGCACTTAAACTGATTATTCTGCTTAGGCTCTGTCGTGGGTGGAGGCTGCTGGAAATCTCAGCGATGGAGGCAGGACCATGATTCAGGGCAGGCTGCAGAGCACAACTGCTCCGTGCTTTGCTACTCCCACCTGGCTGAGGCAGAACATGCCCCAGAAAGCTGCATTTCTAGCAATATTTCAGTTTAATCTGCTTATTCTTTTCATTCAGTTCCCCAAAAATGTAGGTATACTTTATCTACATAGTACAGAGCTTCACCATCTGCCAGTGACATTCAATATTTTATTTTTTTCTAAATGGCCTAATTGACTGGAGGTCACGCTGCAGTGACAGGTCTGCAGGCAAACCTTGCTCTGGGTGTCTGATGAAGCCGTGGGAGTCCAACGGAAGCACTTCCTTCTTGTTCTGAAACAGAGAGAGCACATTCCTAGGAGGGAATAATGAATTTGACCATTTACACTGCTACTTAGTGAACCCATTTAACACAAGCACCAGGGCAGGCGAGCTCCGGCATACCAATGCCCTGCAGTTGTGTGCAGCGCTGCAATCTGTGCTCAGCAGATAATAACACAAACAATAGCTTCCTGCATTCCATACAACAGATTAGCAACGCTCTTCTGCAGGTTTATCACAGTAACAAGAGGTGATTTAATTGTGGCATTTTGAAAATGGTTATTTTACTGTGTTGGCACAAAGGCAAGGATGTGGGGGGTGCTCTTCCACATCTGGGACTCTACTTACAAGGTACCAGAAGATTTTTTGCTGGTGTACTTCCTTTTTTCTGCTTCCTTTAATACAAACCTTCTCTTCTTGACATAAAATCCCTAGTGTTCGGTGCAAGCCACTGGGACACTTGCTCTTACCAGGCTGCCATCGTCAGCAAACAGCACAGAAATATTAGTGATAGATCAGTTTGGAGCTGTTGGGAGCGGAGGGCGCATGGCTCACAACAAAAGTTGCTCATGGCCAAGTGGGATCATTCTTAGGAGAGTGAGCTTAGACAGGTATTTAACTCATAAAGCTGGCACCAGAGCTGTGGCATTTGTGCCCTCTGCTTGGCGGAGGGTCCAGACTGGAATGCTCCAGATTCTTCATCAGCTGATTGGAAATCTTGAATCTCTCCGAACAGAAAAATAGTTGGAAAAGCATTGTCGCATTCCTCCATGTTTAAAAATGCAGTTCTAATTATCTGCAACATTGTGATTGGCTCCAGAAACTGGGATAGTACTAGTTTGTTAGATACCAACAGCCTTGATACCCATAAGATCTTCCTAAGTGGAGGGGAACTATAATAAGGGAAGTGATGTACTACAGTCTCTTATCTGATTCCTCAGCACTAAAGCGCCTTGAATAACCACTTTTGGTATTAGTTAGTTTGGCCATAATGCCAATTATTGCTTCAGACCGTCTCTACCTAGACTAGCGTATTTCTGAAAGTGGCCTTATGGAGTCAAACTTCTGTCATTTGTAAGTGGCTGACATTAGTTGGTCAAACACTGGATAGATTTGTTTGCAGTTCACTGTGCTCTGTTTTGATCTTTAGATCTTTCTCCTTAGGAGTGCTGCCTTGCAGGCAGCACACTTCAGTTAAAAGTCCCTGTCTGGAGAAAGACTTTCAACTGCAAAGGTGTTAGACTATTTTCAAAGCTTTTTTTCATCAGAGATAAGATCTATACTTGCCTACAGTCAACATCTTTGAAACACCATAAGCAAAACAGAAGCCATCAACAGACTGCATTAATATTTTAGAAAGATATTTAATTATTTATGGTGAAGCTTCAGCATATTCTTGATATAGAACTTCAGTGTAAAGGAGTTGCCTTGAGATACACTTCTCCCTGATCAGTACTGTACCGCTGGGAACAGTTTATAGGGCTTTTATTTATCAGAGAACATCAGCAACATTTAGTTAGAAGATGTGTATTAAAGCCCCTTTGCATACTGGGGTTATGGTATTGTTTGGTTGCTGTTTGGGTGTACAGGAGTCAGCACAGGCTTATTGGCTTTCTGCCTGCAATACCGGCACAATGGGGGTGCGTGAAGTACAGGTTACTTAGAAAGCATGGAAATAAGCTATTTTATTACAGCTTCTCAGATAACACAATGAAACTGCCATGGTCTGAGCAGCTGTGCTGATAGCCGGGACCCCAGGAGCTGAGCCAGGAGACTTGCTCTGCCACAGGACTGTCAGGTGGCTGGGGAAAGTCATTTGATCTTCCAAACTCAAGTTTCCAGGTATTAGAGGGGGACAGGAAGACATCAGCCTCCTTTGTAAATGCTTCTGGAGCTAGACATGAGAAGTAGCTTATGAGTGGTCTGGTCCTCAACAGTCTTAAAGGACTGTGAGTTAGATGTGCTAGGAATGTAGTTAATTTTTAAAAGTTAACTTATCTAGCCAGACAAGAATGACCCTTTAATGTGCCACATCATTGATTTTATGTTGTAGCACCAACAAATCCGGCATTATAATTTGCCCTACCAGAAGGGGTGGCTGTGTGTCACTCTCCTCTGCATACCTGTCTTTCTTGGGGAAGCTGTGTTGAGGACACAGACCTGAGGTTGAGCTTCTTTCCTTGGCTTGCCCCAGGTTTAAATTAGAGTGAGAACCAACATGGCTGGCATGAGGGAAAATGAGTAATATGGGCGAAATAGTAATACAGATTTGCAGGACACAGAAGCAGGTTTCTCCGAAACACCTCTCTCACTGCCAGTCCCTCTGCTGGTGCCCGCTCCCCCAGCCCTGGGGTGTGCTCCACCTGCTGCAGAGGCATCCAAATGTACCACGGCTCAATGGAGGCTGGGTCACTGCATGGAATGTTTGGTGGTCTAAGTCCTGTTCTCAGAAAAAACATCATAAGCAGCAGGATAATTAGGCTAGAAAGGCAGATTCATGGGCAGATTTATTGCACATTTATTGGTACGGCCAGCGGATAGGAAAAAAAAAGATTAGGAATAGAGAACGGTGTAGTCTTATACAGTAGCAGAACTAGAGGGAGTGAATTTCACAGCTTCTGCTGGGAGTTCAGCTTTTGTTTGACTACTGCTAGCCTATACCTGCTGGGCATCACTTTTATCTTTGACTCAAAGGACACTTCTGAAGAAATTTCCTTCCCTGGCAATTTTTTAACTTGAAACTATCTCATAATCTAAGGCATTTCAAAGGGGAAAAAGAGACTCTGGCCCTACTTGCAAGGTTGTTATCACACCACTGTTTTTAACCTCTATGTGAAACAAAAGAGCACTGAAGAAAAGAGAAGAAAAGAAACCCAATACTTACCCAGGTACCAAGTCAATGCACTTGGAAACCAAAACAGCATTTGGAGACAGGTTTATTTAAGCACTACGCCTGTGATTTTTTAGTCACCTTAGGAGGTTTTAGACCTGTGAGTCCTGGAGATCTGAGATGAGGTGAGGGTCTTGCCTTTTAGAAAAACTAAGTTTCTTGCCCTTGTGCTTGGAAATGTGATCCAAAGGAATAATAATGGCTTACGTCAAGAGAGCTCCGTAGTTGCTGCTATTTAAAGAAAATTGCTTGTTTGGATTTGGAGGAATCTGACTATTTAAATATTTGAAGCTGGCAGTAGTAACCCAGCTCTTTGTTTCTCCACTTAAAACTTCCACAGGCTCTTCACAAAGTAATCATGGTGCTGACAACACAGAGGGACCTGAGTCTTCCCTATTTGTGCAAGAATTCACAGTAATACCACACTGTTGACCTTTGGTGTTTTGAAACCAGAACAAGAGGAAAAATAAAGCCAAGCTCCAAATCCAACTGTACGTTGATTTAACTGGCTTGGAGCCCTTCTCCAAGTAAAATCCTGCAAAAGCAGAGAGCTGGACTTGAGGATCTGAAGGTTTTATTCATGTTTCAAATTGAGAACCAGCTCTTCTAGCAGCAGATCTACTTCGTAGGTAGGAAATGGGAAGTTTCTCACATTGTTTTCAGCCCAAGAGGGTAGAAGGAAGGACAAGCATTTGTCATTTTGCAGATACCTTATTTTGGTGCTACCAGTAATGTGTACCATTGAAATTACTACTGCATAAAAAGTCACTAAAGTATCATACCGAGGCATGGCAAGATCCAAGCTTGTTCAGCAGGCTTTTGTTTCTGATACGGAAAGCCTATATGGAGGATGGTGGTGGTATGGAAGTCTTTCCTTTCGGCAGAGCTTGTGAGCTCTTGGGTGCTTCTGTCCTATATGCCTGTCCTGGTAAACCACGACAATGCCAAATTGACTACCACTGTTCTAGGCAAATAAGCTATCCAGAACAGCACTCTGTGTCATGACTGCATTCCCAAATAAAAATCACCTTTCCCATACAGAGAAGTACAGGGAAGGTCAACTGCCTTTTTATTCAATGTGCGCATATGCAGCAATTTTTCTGCATGTGTGAATTTGCTCCGGAGGCCCTTATCATCTAGGGGACAAGTTTTTAGACCAGTACTGCTACTGTGAACCCAGTAGACGTCCATGCACATCCACCTCAGTTCCTGGGGCCCTCACGTGTTGTGAGAGGTAGCCTGGTTAAATTAAGATGGGAGCAAGAGCATTAGCACAGCCACACTTCAGCACTCCTGCAAGAAACTCTTGCCTCTGTCAATGTCGTCAGGCGTGGGCAGAGGAGGGGGGAGATGTCTGTGGCTCAGCTGAGCTGCTGCAGAGCACAGTGCAGATTTTGAGGTTGTAAATGAGTTTTCATCCGCATTGACAAGTGCGTGCATCCCTGCCTTTCCTCTAAACTGCAGAAGCAAGAGCAATTAGTCTGATTAAGAACATGACTGTAGAACAGGCAGTATGGGCTCTAATAAAGCAAACATGCTTTTCTATTAAAACAATTTGCATAATGTAATTTTATGAAGCATTTTTTAAATTTTTCAATGTTGTTTTCATTCACTGAGGTCCCTATTAATTGCTAATAAAAACCAGAGCAAGACTTTCATTTTTAGGGCTTCCTCTGCCTTTTTGAAGTAAGAAGCTCAAAGCAAAGCACAATAGGTTAGCTTACATTCAGCTATACCTCAGTGCAGACCTCCTTTCTATTAAAGGTGTTTGATAGCTCAGAGGACACTCATTGCAGAGTGGACACAGGTGGTATGCAGCCTGTGAGATATTCCTCTGCTAACCACGTTATTAAGTGCCTATCTAAATCTTAATGGCCAAGTTATCCATTCCCTCACCCCAAGTTGTCTCTGTTTTGTTCTGGGAGGAAAGTAGCTTCCAGCCAGGTCAAAACTGATGTGGCAGAAGTAGTAAAGATAATGCTTAATTCTTTAGTCCCCCCCCACATTTTGCTCTGATGCCTTACCCAAGGCCTGGACGTGTTCCTGTTTTGTGTGCTTTGACTTCATGCATTCAAAACACCACCAAACAGAAGGAGAATGAACGAATCCTTGGTGTGCTGCAGGCTGAGCAGTCATATCAACATGCAGAAGCTTTTGGCCATGGCAGCTGCCTTCCCTTTTGGGGAACAAGGGAAGACAATGTGCCCTTTGGTTAGACCTAGTGGAAAACTACTGCATGTGGGCAAGGTCATGAGGGTGGTGGGGCACCGGAACAGGTTGCCAAGAGAAGTTGTGGATGCCCGGTCACTGGAAGTGTTCGAAGTCAGGTTGGACAAGGCTTCGGGCAACCTGATCTACTGAAAGATGCCCCTGCCTATGGTCAGGGGCTTGGACTAGATCTTTGAAGGTCTTTTCCAACCCAAACCATTCTATGATTCTATGATAAAGTGATGAGTTTGGACCCTGGGGTCCAAGATGTTTTGTAATGCTCTGATGAAAAAACCTCAGGAGGAAGGAAAGGTGTGGTAGCTGCTGCGTATTTGTGAGTGAAGAGGGAAATCACCAAGGTTCAGCTCTGTAGACAACCAGAGAGGTACTTTCTGTGAAATCACAAAAAACAAAACCCAAAGCATGAAACCTTGGGTAGAAGGAATCATGGCCAGAGACAGTATGCGTTGCTGGCGGCCTCTTACTACGCTCAGGGGAAAAAAAATGTTTTCCATACTTGGAAAATAACATACCCTTCAATTATTCGTCCTTATAGAAACAATTTGTAATTTTGTTTAGTTCCTGGGGTCAAAAGAAGCAACTATCTAGCCAATTCAGACAAGGCGAGGGTCCACAGCCCTGGTTTCCTTGTGCATCACTGCGGCAGCATGGTGAGTGCTCCGGTGCTGGGGTGGGACGAAGCAGGTTGCCCTGAAGATGAGGCCTGGGTAAACAGAGCAAAACAAAAACAACATGGAGAATATTATTATCAGTACACGTCAAGTGAGTCACAATTTTCCAGGTGTTTGAATGCGGAAGTTTTGTCTCCTGGACAATTTGAATGAAGCACATTATATTTGATTGTGTCAGTGGAAATGTTTTTTTCCCCTAGTAGCATTGTTCATTTTCTTGTCTTTCCTCATGCATTTATTTGCATTAAATGCAAATAAAATCTATATATTTACCTACCTCTTTTTATACTGCTGTGCATAGATATAAGTTCTTTAAGGTAGGGATATTATTGTTATTTAACTGCGCAGTGCTTTCTGGTGGTGTTCTGATCTTTAGACACTACCACTTTGGTAATAAAATATAATGATGATAATAATGTCTTTGGGAAGGCACTTGCTAAAATTGCTTTTGGGATCTTGTGAAGAACTTTTATTTACCAAATGGTTAAGAGACTATAAATTAGAAGTAGTAATTAAAAATTTGAACTTATCTGCATGTACTTCTCAAGGAGATAAGGGGACTTCTGTTCATAAAATCTACAGTGCTCAGTCAGGAAGATGACAATCACATGTGGTTCCAGTGATCTATGATATCTAAAAGCAGCAAATCACGAAGTGATGGCAGTTAGTAACAGCAATCAGGTGACAAAGAGTGATGGATCAAAACGTGTTTCTGCAAAACATGTCCATTATTAGTGACAAGTACTAATAAATATCACTGGTTTCATGCAAATAAATATCACATTAATAAACATCATATTCCACTGAGGAGCTCTTCATATTTTAAATACAGTCTGTCTTTCTTGCCATTGTCTCAAAGGCTGAGAGCATATAGATCTTAAAGCATTTAAGTTTTAGCTTCCCAGTCAGGTTCAGTTTTTGGCCGTGGCCTACCAGGGCATGTCCTTGGCCACCCATAGTCTCCACAAACAGCAGCAGAAGCAAGAAGGAAACAGTGGTGGAGCCCCATGCTCCAGCACCTGCCTTCAGGAGATGTCTGCATGGGGTCGGCTAAATCCTATCCTCAGCCTCCAAAGGTTTGGGGAATGGACAGGTTGGGTCTAACTTTCCTTGAGAGACTTAGTGTAAACTGTTGTATGGTGAGGTGGTGGCTTGGGTGGCCAGGAGGGAAAGGGCTTGGTGTGCAAGCTCTCAGGGGCTGCAGGGGAGAAGATGCCTCAGGGCCATGCTCCATGGTGGAAAGCTGGTCAATGGTGATCAAAACAAGACTTGACTATCTGGGGACCCAGGCTTTCCCCAGCAAAAGTCTTGATCAGTTCTGTGCTTGAAAGAGGAAAATTCTTATCTCACAGCAAACTGGAAGGCGAACCTGTGGGAAGCAGTGATGCCGTAGCTGGGGAGGGAGACAGCCCTGGAGCAGGACCAGCGGGGGAAGCGGCTCTGCCTGGGCTGGGCAGCGAGGACAGCTCTGCTCTCCCACACAGGGCTGCCCAGGGGATGACAGTCACTTTTCCCTTTGCTCAGCTTGGCCCTCACTGCTCACCACAGCACTGGGGTCCGTGGGCTCTGGTCTAACACACCACGAGGCATTTTTCTCAGGCTGAGAGCATGGGTGTCCATGCAGGGAAGACCCCCATGGGGGCTCCTCTATGATTTCCCTTGAGCTGCTCCCCAGCACTCCCTGGGGAAAAAAAACATTTAGATCTTCAATAGCAGCACTGAAGCATGCATTTTCTCCCTGAGACCTGTCAGCTGCTCTCGGAGGGGAGGAATGTGCAACATAATTAGCACTCAGCATCCAAGAATCATCAAAAGGCAACCCTTGGCGGTGGCTCTGGCGCTGGGTGGGATGCTGTGACCCTCTGGGGGAGTCCTGCATGCAACTGGGGAGCTGCTGCCCACTTACTGCTGCAGCCCTCATGCCCAGCCTTGCCCTTGCTGGGGCCTGTAGCTTAGCACTCGCGTGCAGGCTGTCTGCACCTTGCAAACCCTGGTGATAAATCCTCCAGGGGATTAGTCTCCAGCAGGCCCTGCTGCTGCCATTCCTGCTCAGCACCCCAGGGCAAGCCGAGGAGCCCGTGGGGTCTGCGGTGCTGTGGGGAGGGCAAGCTGGGGCCGGACGACTCGGCGAGAGTCCAGCCAGCCACAGAGCCTGGAGGCTGCACAGCCATGGCACAAGCCAGGGCAGCGCCGCAGCCTGCCCGGAGCAGCAAGGCACAGAGCCAGGGGCACGCCGGCCACTGCTTTTTGGCCTCCCCTGCACCACCCCCCCCCCCGCCGGGAAATGCACCAAGGGAATTGCATGGGCTTCACCGCCCTTCGACAGAGAAGGAGCTGAGGTTCCTCCTTTGCTTTCTTTAAAATAAGAATTCAAGCCTTATTCTGTGCCCTCTCTGCCTCCCCCGCAACTCCCAATACTTGCAGTCAGTTATTTTTTGGTCTCATTTTCTGTAAAGCACGTGTGTTTCTCATGGAGAGAAATCTGACAGCTCTTACCTAGAAGGTGCTGTATAATCCCAAAGGTAGGAAAAAATTAAAGTTAGAAATAAAAAGGAAAAAAATCAAAGATATTTAGTTGTCACCAGAAACCCCTGAGTGTACTTGATCTCTGGAAAAAATACGTTAGAATGAAGTAGAAAACCCAGAAAAGGATAACGGAAAGACAGGTGTAAAATTAGTGCCTGATGCAGCCTGCGGTGAACCAGCGAGAGCTGAACCCCGAGCACCACGAAATGCTGGGCTGAGAGCTGCTGAGCGGTGCTGCGGGGAGAGGGCAGGCGGCTTTTTGGAAGGCTCTTTTTAGGTCACAATTACTTTGAAATTAATATATTTTTTTCCCCATCAATAAATGAAACCTAAAAAAGGCAAAAGGCATCTTGTAGATCTCCTTAAGTGGAAAACACCCTTTAAAGTATGCCTGATAGTGATCTCAGAAACAGCTGCCAGTCCTGGCAGGCAGCAGCAGCCCAAACACGCTATTCTTAGACTCAGAAAGCGTAAGTAGGTTGAGTTACAATTGGTTCTTGTAAACACCGTCCCCACTAAAATCAGAAATCGATATGAGGTCAGAAATTTGTATTATGCTGAATCAGAGAGATAAAATGGACGGGGTTGATTTAGTCTCCAAATACCTGTTCTTTTGGTTCATCTCCCTTTTTACAAATGCCTTTTGCTCCATATGCTGTCAGTGGTCGGAGGCTTCTCTCTGGTGGGGGAGGTACCATGAGCCCTCCTGAAGGCCTGGCAGAAATAAGACAGCGGTAGAGTTTAGGGATGCCTTTTTATTTACGCATCCTGAGGTAAAGCTGAATAGTTAATGAGACTAAAAAGGAAGTTGCAACCTGATAAGTGCTTAGCGCTTGCTAATAAAACACACCGTATGTGTGAGTGGGGCGACTCAAGTCACAGTGCCACCGTCTTGTTTGCCAGAGCTGAGATGGATGCACAGGTTGTGCTAGTCCACCCGGGTGCCTGACTCCTGGAAAGGTAGTTCTCAAGCTGCAGGCCCTGGAAACAGGTCGGAGTGACCACCTCCAGGCCATGTTGGCTGAACATGAATTTCAGGTCACATTCTTCACTGGCTGCACCATGGGCTTTCCAGGGAGTGGGACATCACCAGCGACTGGAGGTGCAGTGGGAGGCAGAGGTCCCTGGACCGGGGCTTTGCCAAGGAGGAATTATCATTCCTGCTCTCCTCTGAACTCCTGTGTGAGTTTTGGAGCTACTCACATCTGATCGACACCACACCAAGCGGCAGTGGGCTGCTTTGGTAGTGTTGCTGGCTTGAAAGGAGGTATGAGGAGCAGCAGAGGTAGATGGGGCTGGGCAGCTGAGGTGGTCCTGCAGGATGCTGCCTCTCTGAGAGAGCTGTGCAAGGCTCCTGCCTCCTCCTGAGGGTGGCTGTGCCTCCACCAGTGTCCTCGGTGCTGCAGGACACCTCAGCAGGGTCCCAGCTTCCCCAGAGCCACTGCTCTCTCCTCTGTCTGTGCTCTTGCGTCTCTCCCTTTCTGGGGTGGAAGCATTTAGGCATGGAGGGGGTTCATTTGTAGGCCAAAAAGAAGGTTTGGCGTAAAATGTGGGTAGTAAACCCAGTGCAGATTTTAATCCTGCATTTATTGTTTTTAACTGCCCAATCTTATTCCATATTTTATCTGCTTTTTTGAGCTGGCATTATAAATTTGTTTCTACTCTATTCCACACGTATTACATTACAGATCAGGGACCTCCTCCACATCCAGTTGAGCACTGCCTAATTATAGCTTGAGCTGTCCTTTTAAATAGGCATAGCATCTTTTCCAAACAATGTTCCTCTCTGTCTTTTTCATTATGAAAACAGATGTGCCGCAGTTGTTTACAGCCACCTTGATGGAGGAACCAAGACCAAATCGTCTTTAACAGCATTGCGCTTATTCTGATCACAAGAAAAACGTCTGCGCTTGATTGCAGAGGATGAGAAGGAAAGAGTACACCAAAAGGAGGTTTCCAAATAAATCTAGTAGGCAGGGCAACATGAGGAGACTGATTTGTGAGCTCTCAGCACGCAAGATTGAGGTTTAGCTAAGCCTGAAATGAAAGAGGGTTGTCTTAACTGTGAGTCTGACCCCTTTCCTTCAAACTGCAACCGAGTCAGTGGACTGATTTAATTCCTTGCCCTTGTTAAAACTGATTAAAAAATTCTGACATGGTTGGGATCCCATTATCGGTCAAAAGCAAGGTTAAATATTTAAGAACTTGGGGTTTTAATTGGAATAGACTTGCCAAGTCTTGTGATTTATAATGATTTTCACAGTATCTTTGAATTCCTTCTTGCAGCTCCAGCACCTAGAAGCATCTTAGCAAACAAGAATACTTCACTTTAACTAAAAAGCAAATCTGCATCTACTGTAGTTAGAAGCACCTGTGGTCACCGCACCTCCACACCTCCAGGAGCAGGGTCCTCACTAAATTCAGTGGAGGCACCAGTGGATGCTGTGCAGCCATCTGCCTGGATTGTAAGGAGAAATGACTACAGCATTTCTCTGGGAAATGAAAGATGTGGGTTCAGCTTCCTCACCCTAGGGAAGACCAGACTTGCATCTCCCAACGCTGCTTGTGGGGGACATTTTTCACCCAGCAATGTAAAACGAGGCATTCAAGGCTCATGGGATGGTAGGGACTAAGGGGAGATTGGGACAGTAACTGAGTATGAAGTGTCCTTAACCTGGCTTGGCTAAATATCTGAGAGAGTGTGGGACCAGACTGCTGGGACACAGGGTCATGCTCCTTCTCTTTGGCTCTGGGGACCATGCTGTGTGATACCACTCTGCTATACACAGAGCGAGGATTACGTACTCATCATTACCATTTCACATAGTGCCTATGCATGTGGCTTCTGGGTAATGAAATGGAAAGAGCTTTTAAAATGTTGAAACTGGTTACACTTTAGCCATATTTGCATTTCTCTGACGTTTCGTGGACTGCAGAGAACCCCTCTGTTGGTCAGTGGCAAAATCTCAAATGGCTAGAGTAAGACTAGTTCCATCTTTTCAATAAGAAGGTCACTATTTGAATATAGCATCTCCACATGGCAATTTGCCTGCAGCCCGATTCAGAAAAGTTTCTTAAGTGCATTCAGCTCTAAGTGAGAAGAGCTATTCTGAAATCAGCAGCTGACTCATGTACAGCTAAACATGCACTTAAACACTTGATGGGATGCTGCAGCGTGGCTCCTCGCCTCTGAGTATCTCGGCACCCAGCCAGGCTGTGGGTGCAAGGAACAACCACCCCTCAGAGTTGTACATTTATTTTGTTACTAATTTTTTGCCACTAGGCAGAAAAGAGGTTGGGGTCTAAAAGCCACTGGCACTGGTGAGCTTCCCTTCTCTTGTCCCAGCTCCCCCAACTTCAAGTAGGTGTGCAGCTCTCAGAAGACACTCAAATGAAAGTCCCCTCCTGTGGGGCGTTTAAATGCAATCGTTAGTGTCTGCTTGGCTGAAAGCACCCAGCCACTGAATAATTAAGGCACTTTTGAAATGTCTTAAGACACTTTTGCTTCTAAGTGAAGAGATTTTTTTTCAGGTCCAGACCACTTAGAGAGTTAGTTTTTTTGTAGTTTAGTCTGTTTTCATCAGCTGTGTCCATTTTGGGGTTGCCTCTTGGTAGTCAGGCAAGGGCTTTCTTCACCTGAACGTGACAGTAGATGATTTAACCAGTCCCCTCAGTGAAGAGTCATCTAATCCTCTTAATCCATGTTGTCTTGCTTTCCATGCCTGGAAGAGTAAGGGCACCAAACTTCAGCTGAAACATTATACTGCAGGATCCTCTCTGCAGAAATAATTCATCCAAACAAGTCCTTCTGGGATCAGATAATGCCCATCTGGTCCTTAATGAGATTTTGAAGCAAGAGCTGACAGATGTCCTGTGGCAGGGATGGATGCACATGCCGGGGATGGCTACGGAGGGAACTTCAGAGCCCCAGACCCCACAGCAGTGGTGGCACAACGCTGCCCTGGCCACGTTGTCAACAGCGGGCTCCAGCCGTACGTTGTACCTCAGTCGTTTGAGACCATACAACTACGATCTGGGAAACCTGCCAAGCCCCAAGCCTGTATTGGAACAGGGCTGGTGTGAATATATATAACTGCAAGCTCTAAAGAATACTTCAGATGCTGCTCTAGCAAGGACTAATGACTGAAAAGCCAAACTCTCCCTGGAATTCTGCGTCTATGAAGATTAGCTTTCATCCCTCTATAAATTATTGGAGTCTGTCCTTTACCTCTCTGAAAACACCAAGGGCTTCAGATTATTTACCCACAGCCTATGACAAGCTCCAAAGCACTGGTAAAAGACACACATTTTCAATCATAAAAGAACCACAGTACCAATAGGGAAATCAAAGTTGCTACCTAGAGCAAGGGCAGGGAATTTGTGGAAGGTAAGTTTCTTTTTTAAAAAATAATTTTTGAAATAGACTTTTTAAAAAAGCTTTATTAGATTGTTACAGAAGATAACAGTTACAGTACATAAAGTACTACAGGTTGTTACGGTACATAAAGTATATGCACAATACAAATTTTGTAACATATAACTTTGACAAGCGAGCCTGATCCCTGCTGGCTTTGGATTGCAATTTTTAAGCAAATTTATTTCAGTCACAACAAAGGAGTTAGTGGTGAATTCTGCATGAACTCACAGGCTTCATATCTAGACCTCCTTCCCTCCTTGCTGAGAGCATCATGCTTCGTGGCTGTGGTCTTTCTGTGCTCAGGGAGCAAGTCTGTATTGGAATAAAATCCTTATAACAGGCAGCTGAGGGCTATTTTGGTGCGGTTAAGAGTGTCCAGTTATGAAGGTATTGCATCTGGTTCTTCTTCATCTCCAAGAGCAGCAAGAAAAACTGCTTTTCTGTTTCTTTGGACTACGGCAGCCAGAAATGTGAATGTCTTAGGCTCATACATACTCACATAGCTGCCCTTTTTCTGTTCATCTCCACATGAGACTGAAGCAGATGGCCTATAAAAGTTGGAGAACTCGAGCTGTATTACGGAAAAGCTACCCCANAGGAAAAGCTGCCCCAACCCTTCAGCGCTCTAAGGAATTTATTCTTGGGTTTTCTGGCCTCTATAGACTTCACCAAATCTTTCCCAGCCCTGTGTAGAGCCAAACTGTGGCAAAGCACTTCCTTCCTTGAAGCAAGGCATGGGGAGCCTCGGGCACTCAGGGAGCCTTGTGCCCCTGCGAAGGGCTTGGGCAGACACCATATCTGATGAGGTGCACTCAAGAAACCCGATCCCCATTCCTGAGGGGCTGCAGGTTAGACCCTGCCAACGAGATGTGGTTGGGACCAAGGCAGCCCCAGCACCACCCTTCTGCACACCACCTCCCTGTCCATGGTGACCTGCACCAGCTGAGACCCTGTGGAGGGTCCTCTCTCTCCACTGAGTGCTGGGGGATCTCAGAAAGTTTGGCCTTGCTAGGCTGAAGACGCGCTTTGGCTGTATACCCTTATGCCTTAATCATACAGACAGGTGAGGGAAGAAAATATCATGCTGGTTTTCTGTATACGTCTTTCTCATTTTTTTCTCCCCTCTCTCCTCTGGAATTACCTAGGCATAAAGAAGAGCCAATGCAACAGTTTTATTGTCCATGAGCTATTTATAGCAAACAGCTTTCCAGTATGCCATTTATCAAATGGAAAAAATATAGCTTGGTCTTCAGTGATATTCAGAGGCCTTGAAATTCAAAGAAAAGAACTCGCTGTATATAAAGTAAACAAATAACAGGCTTTTGAATGGAAAAAAAATCCCCTTTTTTTTGTAGAAGTAATTGTTCCAAGATTTCCTCTTTCTGCCTCTTTGCAATAAAGCATCCAACACCCTATTTCAAAGATTTTTTTTGTCTAAACAAAATAATTAGACCTGAAAATATTTTCCATTTTTTGCAATGTCTTGGCCCGCAGGTCCATCCAATTTTTACAAGAGTATAAGAGGTCCAGGAGATGGACAGAATAAGTATTGCTTGAACTAAAAAGCCTGGAAGAGTCTTTCTGGCTTTCCTGGGGTTTAAATCAGGCCCTAGAGGGAGATTATTTTGCCAGCTGTGCTGTTTCTTCCTGAGCACACTGCAGCTACAATTTGCAGTAAACATTAACTGCTTCTCTACCAAAATTTTCACATTTGCCCATTAATTTATTATAGGAAAAGTAAAAAATGGTACAGTACTTACAGATCAGATGAATTTATGTAAATGTTCATCACCTCAGTGAACAGTTCTCATGGAAGGTAGTGAGAAATAAACTGCGAATAATTCCTCCCCAGTCCTACTGAGAGGGACATGGGAGAAGAGTCATTTTAAAATCTCACTCAAGGTGTTGGTGATTTTCTCCAGGGCTTTCTTAGCTCAAATGGTTTTTAGCAAAATAAAATAGTGTTAAAAAAAATAGGTTTTGCCAAACGTTTGGAGACAATATTCCTAATGGAAAAATGGTGCATCCAAAGACCAGTGCAACCAATTTAATACTCCTGATGTTTTCTGGCAGCTGGGATTATGCAGAGTGAGGAAATCTGGGATGTACCACAGCCAGGTGAAAGCCATGCAAGCACATGGGTCTGCCTCCTCCTATTGCCTTCCTGCCACTAAGCTGGTTTTAGGTTGTAATGTACTAGCTCGGCTGAATGGTTGATGGAAATTGGCTTTTTGGTTCACAAAGTAGGTGTCGTCACTCTGCTTTCATTAGCTTTCCGTGGCAGAAGCCGGGATATTCCTGTGGTGCAGTATCTGTATGCCTCCTAGCACAAATTTCCGCCTGTGTAACACACTGCCCTTTATAATCACTTGAAATTAGGAGAGGAGCTATTAATGATTTGCCTCCTCGCATATGCATTGATTAGTGTATCTACATCGCAAGCAGGAAAATGCCATAAGATTCCAAAAGTTTGGCTGCCTGAACTTGCCTAACTAGGTTTTGGCTTTTACATCACCGTGAAATCACAGCACAGGCTCCTCTGGTACTGGGCAATTCTCCAGGGTCCCATTTGCACGCTCCTTCCAAAGGGCACTGCAACGACATTTGCATTACTGAACACCTTCTTCTGTTGGGGCGCTGTGTTGACAGCGTGAGCGCTGGCATTGGTGCGATGCTCCTCTGTCTGTGCTCAGCCCAGTGTTGCTGTTTGCCTGTTGTGCACTGCAGCAGCGCTGGCTGTGGGGATGCTGGAGCTGTGACATGCTCCATCTTGTGCTGCTCCAGCTGACCCAGCCATGAGTGTCTTCTCCTCCTGCCCTGGGAAGTGGATATTAAACATCAATATGGGAGGCTGGACAAATTCACAGTCCAGCTTAGGAAGAGGGAATGCTCTTGTAGCTTGTGTGGATGTACAAAAGGCAGGAGCGTTCAAGCCCCTAATGATTTCCACAGCGAGGACAAACCTCTGTCTGTCCTTCTGAGTGAGTGGTGAGACCTGGTTGAGTTTGGCACCTATTTCCCCAAGTCTGCACATGTGGTCATTGCTAATCCTCTGTCTGAAAGGCGCTTGGCACAAAGGGCTTCTTTACTACATGTCTATGTGTCAAAGCAGCAGAAGAGAGTGGTGGCTTTCCTTCAGAGCTGCTCTTTGCTGCAGGACTGTGACCTTACAGTTCTTCTAGTGCTTCATTAATCCCAGGAGGTAGCATCCTATTAAACGTCCTTAACACATTCCAGAAGTTGATTTCGTAAATATTTCATGGACTGTAAGTGGAACAGCTGTTCCCTCGCGGCACCGTTAATAGCATGGATCCCCGCTGCCGAGAGTCCTGTCTTCTGCTGTGCCGCCGTGGCCGCCTCAACCCTGCCCCTCTCCTGCATCACCAATGCGCAGAGCTGCTGCTGCTCTCCCAGGCACAATTTAACACTTTGCTTTGCATCTCAGCCCGAAAGCACCCAAATGAAAGTCCAACGAGGTCTACCAGGGGAGGAGGCCTGGTCAGCTGGGCGGGGAACAGGAGCGACGGCAGCTCAGGCTGCGCCAAGGCTGACCAGCCCGGCACGGTGTTAGCCCTGTGCGGCTGTGTCTGTGCTACTAAATAAAAGAGGCCTGGGGCAGTCCTGTGCCCTGAGGCCAGGGGGCATGGCCCAGCTGCCGTGCACGTGGCTAAGCCCTCTTAAA
Source organism: Himantopus leucocephalus (assembly GCA_003993805.1). Lineage (NCBI taxonomy): Eukaryota > Metazoa > Chordata > Aves > Charadriiformes > Recurvirostridae > Himantopus > Himantopus leucocephalus. Next base: position 14,446,323 of record RSEF01000001.1, on the reverse strand, counting down.
AAGAGGCGATCACATCCAAACTGCCTCCGGTGAAGGGTCCTGGTGTCCCACTGCCTGAGCCATGCACGGGCGCTTGCACCTGTGGGGCTCAGCTAAATGTGTGTCCTGGATGTGTTTTGTTTACTGGTACGGATGGTACCTTTGGGACTAGTGGGGTACACAGAGGCAGGGGTCATCCTTATGGCAAGGGGAAAATCTCCAGGGTTTTGGGGGGCAGCAGGGCCCTCCACTCCTCCCTGTGTGCCTGGAGGCTTTGTTGAAAAGAGAAGGCGCAGCAGACACAAGCCTGACAAATTTATGGGTAGGTGAATCCTGTCCCACTTTTTTTTTTTTTTTAAACTGGAGCTTAGCTAAAGTTTCAGCAAGCCAGTAAAAGAGGATTTGCACCTAGCTATGTGGGAAGATAAAGGTCAGTTGTGGCAATCTGTGCTTTGTTCTAAAAATGATGCTAAAACCGACCTGATGTTGCCAATCTATGGTATGGGATTTAAGACTTCCTGCCAAAGAAATCGGTGTAACAGCTGGGCTGTCACATCAGTCCAAAATGCTTAGACCATGACACAGTCAAAGAGCTTGCCTCCTACAGGAGATACTTTTGGTTTTATGGTAAGCCTGGTGGAACTGAGATCAAATAATATAACACGTCTTTTTCCTCTCTCACTGTGTCATGTGCGACCCGGTAACCTGGGATGGGAATCTGAAATTTCCAAATCAAACACAACAGAAAGGGAATTAAAAAAATATAGAGCAGTGAATCTGGCAGAAGCGCAAAACAGGTGGGCACCAAGCCTTGAAAAAAGACTTATTGATTTCAGAAGGACAAATTTCCTTCCTCCATGGACTGAGTGGGTACCGAGTACTCCATGGAGACACTGAATGTGGGTGCTGGGGATGCTGCAGACAGATGGCTGCAATTTTCATCTCTGTTGTGCACTCAAAAGGCCGGTCAGAAAACTCATCAACTCCTGCATGGCTTCTGTGATGTGTTTTGGACAAGACATGCAGTACTGAGATTGCAACCCAAATCCAAGGTTAGATTGGTAGGTGGGATCAGCAATATTTCTTACTCCGATTACAGTTCTTTCACAGGCATGGGTCTGCTGAAGTGCCAAAGGCGTTTATGAAATTCATAGCTTGATAACCTGGATCTGGGCTGAGTGTTTATGAACTGAAGAACAGAGGAGCGTTGTGAGGGAAGGAAAGCAGCCCGAATAACCCTGAATTTAGAAAGAGTCTCTGCAGACTGAAACTGGGGTGGGCTTTTTGTGTTCTCGCCTACTGCATTTTTAAATCTGTAATAACCCGAATTTCTGCTGAAGAAGGGATTTTGAGATTAGTTGGTAAAAATCAGTTATTTATACAATCATGTTTTTATTTGCAGTTTTCTGCCCAAAATCGCATGCATTTCCATGACATTTCCAAACCGGCTCTGTTTTGCCTGGCTAGTGCAGTACAGCCAGAAGCACTAGCCCCGGCCAGACATAACGGTAAATCCTGTTTTAGGTACCACTGCTGACCAAGTGAAAACTGATGGTGGGGTCAATCCTGTTCAAAAATATTTGTGGCTGGATGCGGAAATCGCTGTTCCCTGCATCGATCTCCAGATATGTTCACCCTGTTCTCACTGGACATGGTCCCTGAGTCCTACTAAGCTCTTTGTAAGCACTTTGGATCCAACAGCATTTTCTAAGACACTGTGAATGTCTGTCACCAGTTTCCCTGAATTTGAATAGGCTTCTTCTTGGCCACTTTTCCTTGCAACCAGGTGTAATGCACTCTCTTTCTTAGGGCACTGCCAGAGCAAGACCTTCTTTTTCTTCCAAGTCAAATGCCTTGGGAGAGAGTAGGCAGGCAAGGGCATGCACAGCCATGCCTCTTGGGGGGGGAGCAAGCAAGGTCCTTGGCATAGAGTATCCCTCACATCCTGCCCCCCCTTGTATACACACACACACACAGAGTTCTCCATTGCTCTTTGGCTGACATTTCCCCAGCACCTCCCCTTCTCTCAGACTGGTCATATCCAAGCCACGTGCTGGCAAACCTCAGAAAATAATTGGCACAGAACCAATCATTTCTTATTACAAGGAGGACTGCACACAGAAAACAACACGAGCTAGCAAGGTTCGTGTGCCCTTACTGCCCCGGTAATCATCAACAACATCAACCCCTGCTAGTGTGTCAGGGTGGAAAAAATGAACTTTAGCTCAAGATAATGAAGCAACATCCCTCTAATGTTTTCTGGGATAATGAGTTTCTTGTCTGACCTGGCACAGATTGTCACTTCTTTCCAAGAGCATAGCGAGCCCCACAGGAGCTCTGCAAGGGATCAGAGCATGGTTCCCTGGCTGTTCCTGCCGGATTAAGAGATACTTTTGTTAGCCAGGGTTGACACAGGTCAATGTCATGTCATCCAGCCTGAGTGGTCTATTAGGTGTCTGATGGTTGCTAGGTCCTATGGGCAAAGTACTGATTTTGTTAATATTATCAAGCCAAGTCAAAGAGTGTACTGACCTGTCTCCCTGACCTTCTCTTGCAGGGAAGAGTTACAATGAGCAGAATTCATGCTTGCTGCTATAGCCAGACCTCCTGTGTGGAAAGTGTCTCCTGTGATACACAAAGATCTGGAAGATGGCAGATAACACCTCTTCCAGCCAAGAAGAAGTGGAAGAGACTTCATAGGGGGCAGATGCCAGAGGTGCATTCAGCTAATGCTTTCAACACAGCACTTTCAAGCAGAGCATCTTGAACCACCTGTGCAAACATTTGCACCATGCAAAATGGGTAGCACTGAGCAGCACACCCAAGAGTGGAGGGGAGGTGGGGTGCCTGGCTCCAGCTGCTGTAAACACTGACTGCATGCTGGCAGGTCTGCTGTTCACCGCTGCAGGATTATGTCTGTGGCCTGATCCAGAGAAAGTCTTGATGACAGGTGGTTTGGTAGTGCCCAGGTTTGGTATCAGTGGTTGCCTAACCAAGCCCCAGGAGGGTAAAACAAGTAGTTTCCTGTTTTGGAGAAGGGAATGAATGATAATGTGTTGATAGAGGGGATCGAATGAATGATAACGTGTTAATAGAGGGTATGATCCTCCCAAGGAAAGGTATGATAGCTGAGCAGGGAGCGGATGTCCTTGTTTTCTTTCCCTTAGCCATATCACACTCAAGTCTGTAGGCATAAGCGTAGGTGTCTGTGTACCGCTCACTTGCTGCTATCTATCTGCAGTTGTATACCCTCAGGTAACAAAGCCTCCATCTGCTCATGCCGAGATGTGTTAATTGATTTTGTAGAAAGCAAAATGTGGATTTAACTGTTCATCAGTGACGCACAAAGTGTGATTACTAAGATGAGAAGAGGGCAAGGAATATTTATCACAAACAAAAGAGGAAGCTTAACCTTTGTGTTGTAGCTATCTAGTGTTAAAAGATTTTGCTCCCAATCCATTCCTGGCCAGTAGTCCTGTTAAAAGTTGTTCACTCTTAATACTTGTCTTGCAAGGGGCCCAAACAAACATATGTCCATCAAAACAGATTGGGTGAGCAACCTCCAAATGGCTAATTATAACAGATGTGGATTTTGACCAAGCAGGAGGAAAGAAGATCTGGGGGAGCTCAGACTGAGGGTGCTGGTTTGGGCTGTTCCACAATTTGGCTTTGAAAACCTTTTTTTTTTTTTATTAGATCCTGACAGCCCCTTAAAACTCAGCTGCATTTGGTAGTCTGGAGCAAACATCTGGGCCATGGAGAGAGAGGGGGTTGCTGGGTGGTGGAGAGTATCTATGTCTGACTTTTTCTCATTTATTCCATGATAGTACAGTGCACTGAGAAAGAATAACAATTTCTATTCAGTAGTTAGATATAAAAGTCCAGTCTGCATTGTCTTGAGCCAAGGTTCATTTCAGATTTCATTCCATTCACCCAGGGTCAATGAGCGATGTGATCAGAAAGTCATTAGAGACCTCTTGACTCTCTTTGGCTGTGTATAAACACCTCAAAGATGAAAGATGAACCAGTGCTGAGTGGGGATCTGCTCCTGCCTTCCCTCTCCATCATGTTACTCCAGCCCTTATTAGCTGTGTTTGTCCTAACGAACACAAAGCAGTGCCACCATGGCCCAGTCAACATGGATTCATAAAGGGCCGGTACTGCTTAATGAACCTGATCTCCTTCTATGGCAAGGTGACCCGCTTGGTAGATGAGGGAAAGGCTCTGGATGTTATTTAACAAGACTTCGGTAAAGCCTTCGATACTGTTCCCCACAGCATTCTCATGAAAAAACTGCCTACCCAAGGCTTGGACAGGCGTACACTCTGCTGGATCAAACACTGGGTGGATGGCTGGGCCCAGGGAGTGGTGGTGAATGGAGTTAAATCCAGTTAGTGGCCAGTCACAAGTGGTGTTCCACAGGGCTCAGTGATGGGGCCACTCCTGTTTTGTATCTTTAATAAAGACCTTGACAAGGGGATTGAGAGCACCCTCACTAAGTTTGCAGACGACACCAAGTTAGGTGGGAGTATTGATCTGCTTGAAGGTAGGAGGGCTCTTCAGAGGGACCTGGA
>RSEF01000001.1:14409067-14441670 GCA_003993805.1 Himantopus leucocephalus | reverse complement strand
AACCAAGTTATCTGGCCTTGGTTGGTACAACAATAAGTACGAGCAAGGGCCTCTCTGCATACCATCCCGTGGTGTCCACCAGGAACATCAGACCTTTCCTGCTAGAAGCGGATACGGTCTAACAAATATGTCGTTAATTTCAGAGAGTGCAGTTAGTTAGGAGAGACTTAACTGAAAAGTGAAGTTACTGATCATGGACGTGGCTCTGCTCTACCTCAGCTCAGGACAGAGGGCGATTTTTTTGCCCCCCCGAGTGCCGCGGGCCCCAGCGCCCCCCCCGCCCGGCGCTGTCCAGGGTGCTGAAGCCGCGGCGGGGGAGTGGCCCAAACCTTCGGGGGCTTTTGTTGCACAAGATCAGAAAGCTCTTGCTTTTACGCCATAAGGCTCCTGAGTTCTGACTCAACTGGAAGGCAATTAATGTGGTGGTGTTCTTAAAAAATATTGGTGCTCATGGCTTTGAGGTTTTCTTTTGTGGTTTTTTTTTTTCCCCCCCTTATGGCCTCAAACTCCTTGTGCAGTCAGATACCAGTAGTGGAGACTAGGTTATGGGGGCCTTGCAAGAAGAACAGTTTTGAAGGGGGGGATGAAACTTTGGTTTGAGCAGGTAAGAATGTAGGTTAAAGAAATAGGTAAGAAGACAAAATCCAAAGGCAGCACTGGCATGATGGTTAGCTCATTATTAGAATCATAGAATTGTTAAGGTTGGAAGGGACCTTTCAGATCATCTAGTCCAACCATTAACCTAACCTGACAAAACCACATCTAAACCATATCCCCAAGTACCACGTCTACCCTTTTTTTAAACACCTCCAGGGATGGCGACTCCACCACCTCCCTGGGCAGCCTATTCCAATGTTGAATAACCTTTTCTGTGAAAAAACTTTTCCTAATATCCAACCTAAACCTCCCCTGGCTTAACTTTAACCCATTTCCTCTCATCCTATCACTTGTCACTAGGGAGAAGAGGTCAGTCCCCACTAGGGAGAAGAGGTCAGTCAGTTCTATTGTTAGAAACTGAAAAATGTACCAGAAACATTTATTGAAACAGAGGAAGCTGCCCCCTCTGCCTGCAAGATCTGACTTTCTGCATTTAGATGTCACTTAAAGGTCAGATTTCAAGTGTTGCAGAATGATGATGTAACAGTTTTAAGCAAGACAAGACAGGACAATGTCTTGCAGGCTTGATATGTATATTGAGTAATACAAACTTCAGCCATGTCAGAGAAGTGGCTGTTACAGTAGCTGAGTCAAGATAGTGAGATCCTACCCAAAAGTTTTACTCACCAACTGTAAAACAATGCATTTCATTCTTAAAGGAAATCCTACTTGATTTTTGGAGAAAGGTGTTCTCACAGCTGAAGCAAGGAAGGAGAGCTTGGGAATTCAGGCCGCTTCCATGCACTAACATAATTAAAACCTAGATTATTTTCCATTGCACCTAATTTTCCCCAAATGTGATAAGTAGGCATTATTTGTCCACCTATTTGGGATTTTGTGAAACTGTAATCCTTCTGATGTGCAAAGCATTACTTGTCCTGCCTGGAACATGGCTATGGGGAATCAGTCACACAACAGCAACTTGCTGAGATACATTCGTATTATGTGGGCTTGTTAACAAATATTTGCGCTCTCTAAAACACAGTCTTTTTTCTCATTGCAGTGTTTGTTACAGGTAAATTAATATGAAGAAAATCAATGTATTACAACTGTTTTTGATCCTAAAAGCAGTGTAATTAACCCCTGACAGAATACAAGACAGATGTAAAAGTCCCACTGCTTATGCAGGTAATGCATCGGTCCACAGTTCCCAACTGCCTGTGTGTGTTTCAGACTCATGTTTTTTGAGATAGGTACATGGTCTCATAAACATTTTTGCTATGTGCTTATCTCCTTCTTTGAAGTTTAGACATTTGATATTAGGGTTATATTATTAATTACATTTTCAGTAGCATCACAGATGACCTAACCCAAACGGCACAGGCTGCACTGCCTCCCACTATGCTCTACCCCAAAGGCAATTCTCTCTCTGGGAGGAAGGGAGTCTCTAACTCCCACCATTCAAATGTCTANAGTCTCTAACTCCTACCATTCAAGTGTCTGGGAGCTGTCATTGCTGTGCCTGAAAAATAATGGAATCGAACTGCGACATAGAAGTTAATTACCATTATGTATGAGACTCATAGGCAGTGATTACAGACATTCATAATAAATTTAAGAGGATCACAAAAGATTCTCTTGCTAGACAGCAATGCTTAACTTGCATTTATAGGTGCAAATTAAGAATCTAGAATAAAACACTGAAGTGCCAGCATCTGTCTCTATGACTTGCAGTTCAGACAGTTCCAAAATGATTTGAGCTGCTGCAGGTTCCCAAATGCACTGCACAACCTCCTGTAGCTTTTGGATCTCTATTGGAATTAGAAATTAGTTTAGTCCTCTAAAAGCACCAGTATTTCTACATGATAAGAAATTCACTGACGACTTTTCAAATAGTCTCCCGGGATATGAATGCTTAGTCTAGCTTTTAATACAAGGGCACTCATGCCACTGATCAAGGAAGACTTTCTGACCCACTCAGTAGATAGTTGATGTTCACATCTCCCTCAGACCTGCCTTTTTATCCAGCAAATGAAAGGAGACCACCATGCTGGGATTATAACTCCTTGCTGGGGCTCAGGGTCTCCGATTCTTTGCTGCTGCTGGATTCATCTCTTCTGGACAGATTTGGAGCTGGTGTAAATTTGCACCGCTTCACAGCAGACAGGCATGACTTACACTACTGAGGTATGTCTCGGGCATAGGCAAAGCATAAAATAAATTCTATTTTGTGAGACATAAGAAGCTGATTCTCCCTGGAGAGAGCCTGGTGGGAGTTTGAGGGTGCTTTAGGGGCATGCACTAAATTAGCAGCTAAGCTCGAGAAGCTCTGTGTTCCCCCTGCAGCCACATGCTCACGTGTCTTTTCCACAGACCTCGTGAAAGGGGCAAAGCAGTTGGAGGCAGCAGCTTTGAGACGGCCAAGCTTAGAGCAACCCTCCTACCCCTGGTGTCACAGTGACCCCCTGCAAGCTGGGCTGGTGCAGGATGGGAGGAGGAGACCCACCAGGTCAGTTGGCACCTGCTCAGACCTCTGCTCTCACCATTCTTTTTCTGCTCTTTTTTGGCCACAGTGCTATGGAGAGGTGACACCCACATCCTCTGCAAAATGGTTCTTGGCCAAATGAGCGTGACAAAGGCTGAAAGAGAGAGAAGCTGAAGGGGCAGTGGAAGCTCAAGGCAAAGTGTGTGTCAGTTGCCTTAAATTCAAACAAACAAACCAATGTGAATAGAAGATGGAGAGAAAGTGAAGAGGCAGATGATGGCTTCATCACAACAGCTTAAAGGAGTGAGACTATCCGGAGCCAAATCAGCACCACAAATATCCCTAGCAGAGAAAGGCAGCAAACTGCATCCTCATGCCTTCTGCATCCCGCCCCTTGGCATTCCCCCAGCCAGCAGGTCAAACAGGGGCACCTTCACAAGGCTGAGTGGGCAGGTTTCACAGGCTGGATCAGCCCAAGGGGTCTGCGTCCCGAGGTGCAGAACACGTGCCGTTCCCATCAGCTAGGACTGGGTCGCCTGAAAAAGATCCAGTTGTTCCCAAGAGTCAGTCTGCAACTCAGCAAAACTCACACCTGCCTTTGAGCAGGCAAGGAGGGCTCGTGTGCTCGGGTAATGCTTGCTTATTTGATGAGTCCTGCCAGAAGGATGCCTTGGTTTGAAAAGGGCAGGTGACAACAGCTGAAGGGATGAACTGATTTACTGCTTTTGAGGATTTTGGTGCTGTTTTTGCTGGGTGTACGCACCGCTGTGGTGAGATGGGCACTGCATGAGTGCTTTTCTGGATGGGTTAAAAGGAATCTGCTCAGAATAGAGCACATCACCAGGGAAAAGATAGAGGACTCAGCTGTCAGATGCCTTTGACGTGGGTGAGCATGTCTGTTTTCTCAAATTTGGTCTCCCCTTAGTTTCTGAGATTGTACTGTCCTGCCTTCCACCTTTTGGATCATTACTGACACAAGTCCTGTGGAGGAGTCTTTCTATCCACGGGGGTCTCCACAGGGTTCTCCCATTGGTCTACTTTTTGTTCCTGCTTCAACATTTTCTCCTTGGTTAATCTTGTTTGCAAACACAATCTTAGCGGTTCTTGCCCCATCGATGAGTCACAGAGCTCTCTGTGCTCCAGACTTTTATCCTGATGTCCATATTACAGTCCCAAGTTGTTTACCATTTCCTAACCCTTCTTCCTGGTTATAAGCCTAATGTGGCAACAAAGCTCTTTCCAACTGTGGAGAACACTTCCATCTTATCTCTAGACCATGACCAAGGTCTCCACTTTTGTCCCTAACCCCTCTCCAGTGCTTTACATTAAGCTATGTCTACATCTTCTTGATATTTCCTGGCTGCTTTTGAGAAGCACAGCCTTTCTTATCCATCCCTAGAAATAAAAATTGTCCCCAAAGTTGTCCTTATCTTCTCAGGCCCTGGGCCGTGCAGTGTTGTCACGCTCAGACTCATTCAGGACCCCGCACACAGCCCATGCTGAGCTCTCCGTGGCAACTGCACCAGCCCCATGTTTATCCCACCAGCATCTCTATGAATCCCCCTTTCAACACGCCTCTTTCACTTTGGACTCTGATTTTCTTTCAAGGACATTCCCAGCCATGTTGTATGCACCAGAGATATGTCTGTCTTTGTTTCTAGTATGTCACAGTGCTGCGCTCTGCCATCCATTGGTTAGGTTTTTCACAGTTATCTCCATGTGCCTCTCTTGTAATTGGGAAAAGCTGTCCATAAACATACAAGAAGCTTCCTCATGTCCCTTTCTCCATCTCCTCTTGTGCTTCTCTGCTTGTCTGAGCTGCCAGCTGTGGTGATGAGTGTTGAGCCCATGCTCCCTGGTCCTGCTCACCTCCCTTGTTTGAGGCTGCAAGCTCTTTGGGGCACGGACCACCTTTATTTACATGTTTTCAGTCCTTCAGTGCAGTGGACCCCACGTCTAGGAACACAGCAACACAAGTAACAGATCCTCTGCCCTTCCCCGTAGTTCATTTTGATCTAAGCTGCTGTACCCAGTTCTTGCTTGGAGGTTTTAGAGCTAAGTCTCTTTTTCTAATTATAGTTCTATAGAGAGAAGAACAGTTTCCTTTACTAGAATAAGTAATGACCTGATTTCTATGTGTGTTGCTCACAGGGGAAAGCACGAAGCCAGTCCTGCTATATTCCTACATGATCTTGTAGGAAGGCTCCTGTCTAATCTTTGGCAAGTCTTATAGAAAACCTGCACTGCCGCAAACTAAGGAAAACAATGAATAATTCATTTTCTTATCTGTTTCAGGATTGTTTTCTGCAAAACATCTATTTTAATAATTCATGTGATTTTTAGCTGCACCGTGCTGCAGATGCAAGCGTACAGAGGAGAGCCACTCTATTTCTCAGTGTAGCCTGGAGGGTTCATTAGTGAAAAATTCCAGCTCACAGCGGACGAAATTCCAAGTGAGGAGTGAGAGGTGAAAATCAGGGGCTGTTAGCAAGATTCGGAGTAGAACAGTTCTCTGAAAATCAGAGATTATGAGCGTCATTCACAGAGGAGTCTTCCTACGATGCCAAAATGGCCATATGTTGACGATGTTAAGCTTCTCAAGAGCCAACTGGGGGACAGAGGGACGTATATACAGAGTTCCCATATTTCCCAACAGTATATACAGAGTTCCCCTGTTTCCCAACAGAACTTGCCAAACACATGAATTTAGCATTTATAGACTTGCACACGGTTACTGTTTCAGGCTGTACCTGATGCCTCCCTCAGTCAGATCCATCCAAGCGGCAGAGCTGCCGATTGAGGTTTCCTCAGGCATGCAGGAATGGCTCCAGTCTGCGAGACCCCACCAGTGGATAACCCTGCAATGCTGGTCGCCCCTGTGGAAGGGTCAAAAACCTCAGGTCACATTATGACGAAAATGGACAGGTCAGCAAATGAAATGTTAAAAGCTGACTATAGCCCATGAAGGGCAGGGTTAGGAAGGAGATGATGGTATCGACCGTGTAAAGGAAACCAATGTGTGCATTGTGCTACCACTGATTCTTTGAGCCAGTAGTGGCAGACCTTAGTCCATTAGCCCGAACAAAAGCACTCTGTTCACATGCCTCCTGCTCCACCTACCAGCCACTTATTTCAACTGGGAATGTGCTGAGAATCCTCCACTTGCAGCAAAGTGCTTCAGGCAGCACTGCTAAGCCATCTCTACCCAGCCGTGCCCCGCAGGGCACGCAGCACAGAGCCCACAGCGGGTACAGGTGCTTTGAGAGACTGCTCTTCCATTAATGAGGACAACGGATTAATCCCCTTTACCCTCTACACAACAGGAAATTTTCCAGTCCAGCTTCAGTGCTGCTCCAGGAAACACCCAGGAGACACAATTCTCCAAGACAAACTGCACAGATAAGATGGACTTTTCTTCTGAAAATAGTACATGGAAATACCATCAGCACCAGCATTTGAACAAGTGCCTTCCAAAAGAGCCAGTAAGAACCACAGCAAAAACAGTTCTCCCTTTTCCAAAGGAAGAAAAAAGCTACAAGCCAAAAAGTGACGGGAAGCCGGAGCAGCACTCGCTCTCCTCCCAGCTGGAATTGAAGCCCCAGGCGCAGATCCCGCGGTGCTCACAGCCCCGGCTCCACAGATGCTGGTGGAGCACTGAGGTTACTGAAGACAAATCNATGCTGGTGGGGCACTGAGGTTACTGAAGACAAATTGGTGCCCACCTACATTGCTGAAGGAGCCCGGGCAACAACTTAAATTCCCATAGGTCAGGCTAAGGATGCAGTGTGCTATGGGCAGTCACTGAACCCGCAACACACAGAAATACGGGTCATCCCTGCATAACTTCACACACAGAATTAAAGAACCACAACACCGAGCATCCCTGTTTTCTGGCTTTAAGCAGATCAAGGTAAACATTTCTGCATTTTAAATCACACACACCCTACCAATATCACATTTTCATCAATTATTATATTTTCATCCACCTGCCCAAAGCGAGGCATATTCCGTATAGCATCAGGACACTATGGTGTATTTTATAGAGTAAATTAGCAGCTGTGCCTTTTTAAAACACCAGGGTTGCACGGCACTGCCAATGTAAATTATTTGCCCGAGAATAATACCTGTTAAAAAAGAAAAGTGCCAAAGAGCTTTACAGGCTGGGCAGGCAGCGCTTGCTGCCCGTGCCACGCAGTGCCAGGGATGATGTTTTCTCAGGAGCAGGCATCCAACCCGCCTCACGGAAGCCTCTGGGAGAAGAGATGTCAGGTGAAGTGCAGCAACCATGAGGCTGTAGGAAGTTTTTCAAAAGATCCAACCTAAATCTTCTCTACCTTTAATTAAACCAAAACCTGCACCCTGCAGTGAGTGTAAATATTGATTCTACTTTCTTGACGCAACTTTTTACACATTTATTTTTTGCTGCTGCTTTCATTTTCTCCTCCCTAGAAAAAGCAGCATCCAGTTCCTCCTAGGTCGGTTTGGAGATGTATCAGTGATACTGTAAATTCCAATTTTTTAAATAGAAGTTTAGGTTTGCATCATGGTAAGAGGCCATTCCCAGGGAAGAAGGAAGGCAGCGCCAGACAGTCATCCTCCACCAGCAATACACAGACAGTTTGGCAGGCACCAGGGACATTCTCTGCCCCAGGTTCAACAAGGACTTTGAGAGCAAAGATGTGCCAGGCCACAGCTGAAGGACGAGTGGATAAGATCTGTAGGCACCAGCATGCAACAGCTCCACAGGAGAAGGAATTTCCCACTTAGCTTCATTAAATCCATCTCCCTGCAAAACAGGAAACAATCACCCAAAGCAGCTAGATTATAGTGACACAATCTGACACGGAGCCAGATGACATTTTCGGGGTTTATTTGTAGTTGACACCTTAAGACAAGGCATAACAACCGAGAGGATCACACCAGTAAGAAGGTAGCAGGGACCTTTGTGTCTCCCTTCCCCCCCAACTCCGTGATCTCCAGTGTAGAGTATTAAAAATAAACCAGTGTAGCCTAACACTTCGCAGAAGGTATTTAAGTCAGAGTGGGGCAGGGAAAGAAAGTGAGAGACTAAGATTTGAAACAATGAAAACTGTTGCTAGAAACTTATTTTAGAAGCTTCAAGAGTGACGCCCAGAAGTTCTCGATATCTAATGATTATAAATAACCACTGTCCAAAAATCAACGACAGTAAGTTAAACATGCAGTTTTTATTCCTTGTATTTTCCATGCAAAATACGCAATAGTTAATATTTCCGGTTCCATATTGCCAAATTCAGAGAAGACTAATTACCACAACACCCATAGAGTTTTGCTGATTAACTCAGCAATGAGTGCAAACTTCCAGCCCTGCAGAGAACTCCTGATCCCCACCTCACATTTGGTCAAAGAAATGAGAGGGCTTAAATCTGAAAAGAAGTTTCCCAAGAAAGGCAACCACTCCCATTGCTTTATTTTTTTACCTATAAAGTGATGGCCCAAGCTGTAACCAGAAATGGTATAAAGAACCCGATCTGAGGAAGTACAGATCACTCTTGACACTAGGGAAATACCAAAACAAAGCTGTTACATCCCCCTTAACCTGACCCATTAAAGAAAAATAGCTTTCATCTGTATTACTGCATATCTCAAAAATAAAACCCACAGTGCTTCAGTTTAGAATGACATATAATTTATTCATATAATTCACAAGTAGTTGGACACTACTCAATTTAATCTCCATATGCAAGTGATTTACACAAACATATAATACTAAAATTGATTGCTTAGAAGGTAAAAAATACCATGGGTATGAAATGCCATGGTAGATGCTGTTCAATATACTACACAATCTTAGTGTCAGACACTTTTAACTCATTCATGTTTTTAGAAAAAAGGCAGTTTGCCATTTTTTATTTTTTTTTTTTTTAAGTCTGGGAAGCTCAAGTTGTTTTGCTCTAAACCTTCTAATCAATTATTTCTCCCAGTTCTTAGGAACTGAATTGACAACCAAAGCAACATTTTCAGTAGTTCAAAAAAAATATATTTTTTTTTTGCTCCCTGAATTCAGCAAGCACGATGTGGCCAAACAACGTTGCCTTCCAACATGTGACACAAAATACTAACCCCCGTGTATTCAAAGGAATGTGCAGGAATTTAGACCATGCTTTAGCATGACAGTGTTGGTGACAACAGCCCGATGATTCAGTTTTTGGCCCCTGCCAGTATCCAGTAGTTGTGAGTGTGTTTGCACTTCATTGTGAAAGTATTAGCATCACCCAGACCGTTTGGTATTCATGCAGCTGTGGAGTCTGATTGTAATTCTGCATAAACTCTTCTCCCTGAAACTTGTATCTCATAAGCCTCATTAATTCTGCATTAAGCATATATGGCTGCATGGAGAAAATTGGACTTTAATGTGTTTGCCTGCATCAGATTAAATTACACACATTATCTTCTAGACGAGGTCCAAACACATATTTTGCTTGAAATGCCAGTAGTTATCTTAAAACATACCAAGAAGTTAAAAAGCTTTCACAATACAAGATCCAGCTATTTATTCCACATATACAAAAACACAGCTAGAGAAATACAATTCAATTGTCAATGCTGAATTTATGAGGGAAGTCTAAAAAAATAGAAAAACTCTGATACTCAGACATCGATTCAGAATGTAACACTGCATAATGCCGCAATATGAGCACCCATTTAAAATGAGAAATCCCCAACAAGAGAAGCATAAGGGGATCTAGTACATGTGACCNCAAAAAAAAAAAAAAAAAGAATACTGCATCAAAAACATGCATACAATCGCCATGGTCATTCAGTATGCTAGTGATGGTCTAAACAGTGAGCTAACACAGGAGTGAGACAGTGTTTCCAAATAAAAGTGAGTGAGTAACTACATATTGATTAAGCTTTCTGATGCAGCAAAATGAGGGCACAGAGCCATCTCTGGGTTCTGGAGCTGTTTCAAGATTCGCTTGTGAAATTTCTCTCTGACACGGTTGAACTCCATTATGTCCAGTGGGTCCTCTTCAATCCAGAATTTGTGGAATTCATGCATTAAGTAGCCTACAAATCATAAAAATAAGGAGAAGTAAAAAAGATAAATAAGGTATGTAAAGCTTACATACAAAATTAGAAAGAAATTAACAATTATGGTGTAGACAGAGAATCCTGGTCACTGATGTCTGACACCTCACAACACTATGCAGCGATAAGACTAAACCCATTTTGCCATTTTGGGCAAATACAAAATTTGATTTATATTATCCATTGGCAGAACTTCTCCCAGTAAATACAAAAAAAAGAATATCACTAAGTGTCTTGGCATACAGATACATGAACTAAAACATTAAATTAATGAGTATAAAAGCAGGGGAAGATGCTACTGATGCTGCTCCACCAGTCTTTTGTTTATATTAGAGTTCTGCCTCACAGGTATTTCCTCATGGGAACATTGCTTATTCTCCACTTTAAAAAAAAAAAAAAAAGCGTACTGGCAGGTAACTTAACAGTTACTATCACATCTTTCTGTATTAACACTTCCTCCTCATGCACAATTTTACCTTGTGTGTGCATGACCTTGCTGGAAATGCTGTTTAACACTTATGCCTACGATCCTGAAAAGATGAATGATAAGTGATATACAGAACCCCTTGCTTTCGTAAGACATCCCTGTTTTAGGAAGAAACTTGATCCCAAAGCGGGTTTAATATACAGGCTCTGATTAAGGCCTTTTTGCGCCATCCTTGGACTCGAAGAGGAACGACTGATAGGAAAAGACATTACATCCAACACTAGGACTTCAATAAACTGGACCCAACCTCTTGACCCCAACTTCCACAGCAGATGAACTGCTGAGGAAGTATAATCTTTCATCCCAATACAGCAAAATGTGCAAGTAAGTTTTCTTTATTCCACAAAGTGAAGGCATTTGTTGTAAAAAAAGGCTTAATTGCTTTTATCCATTTATTTCTATTAGTTTTAGCAGGGCCTGTTGCAATAGGACAAGGGGCAATGGTTTTAAACTAAAGGAAGGTAGATTTAGAGTAGGTAAAGACGAAATTTTTTTTACAGTGAGGGTGGTGAAATACTGGAACACGTTGCCCAGAGAGGTGGCAGATGCCCCATCCATGGAAACATCCCAGGTCAGGTTGGACAGGGCTCTGAGCAACCTGATCTAGTTGGAGGTGTCCCTGCTCATTGCAGGGGAGGTTGGACCTTTAAAGGTCCCTTCCAACCCAAACTGTTCTATGATTCTATTGTATGACAATTACAACGCACATACTTCTAACTTGAAATGTCAAGGTATAGTTGCATAGTCACATTTCTCCCCCGCTGCCCCCCTCCCCCCAATTTGAGAAATTTCATTCAAAAAGTACTTAAAGTACATCTTCAAACCTCTTCTGTATATTCGAACAGCCACAGGCTGTTTCCTTCCAAGAGATGTTACTTTCAAAGAAAAGCTCAGTAAAAACCCTTAAAAAAAAAAAANGCCCCCCTCCCCCCAATTTGAGAAATTTCATTCAAAAAGTACTTCAAGTACATCTTCAAACCTCTTCTGTATATTCAAACAGCCACAGGCTATTTCCTTCCAAGAGACGTTACTTTCAAAGAAAAGCTCAGTAAAACCCTTAAAAAAAAATAATCACTACATAAAACGTAAAACATTGTTAGATCTTCACACCCCAAAATCCAGGAGATTTTCACGAGGTACCTTCTGTACTTCAGCAGTGGCTGAGTTGAGCAGACCATGGCGCAATGCAGCTTAGTGCATTGTGTGTACGGTCAGAGAAGGCAACAGAGCCCAGCAGCAGTGGGCCAAATGCAATTCTCAGCTTCATATATGTCCCCATGGCCTGAGGGAGCCGAAGGGTGCAGATGAGGCGATGCGGTGGATTAGCATTTAGGAGGTCCTGCATGGACATGAACTGCATGTACAACTNATGCAATTCTCAGCTTCATATATGTCCCCATGGCCTGAGGGAGCAGAAGGGTGCAGATGAGGTGATGCGGTGGATTAGCATTTAGGAGGTCCTTCATGGACATGAACTGCATGTACAACCGCTGTGTTCCTCTACCAGCAAGGCTGCTGGCTGGGGCATGTAATTTTCCCTTTGCAGTTCAGTCAGGCAGCCTGTAGGCATTTAATACAGCCTAACGGCATCTGGGTGTGAAGGAAATTTGAAGGAAACCTAGGATGGCTGCAGTAAGGAGAGAAGAGGAAAGAAACTGCAAGAGCATAAAAGCAGGGATTTGTCAGACCTAAACAGATAACCTCTGGATGAATCATCCTTGCTCCAAGAAAGTTTGTCTGTTAATGCTTTCTCTACAATAAAGTCCATTTGATAACCTCAAGTTTTTCCTGGGATGGCAGGCAGTGTTGGAGGAACATCCGCCACCTTTACCGGCCCATTACTACAACAGAGACCTGTGCAAGTTTTATCCCACTCCATAACTCATACATGCATGGGCTGTAGAGGGAAGGGCTGTCAAAATTGGCTCTCCCTCTAGCGTTGTCATGATGGACTGGCCACACTGGTCAGCAGACACACTGGTCCTGGGGCACAGTCCCAGGCTTAGCCAGCAGAACAGTCACCCCTGCCACCAAGACTTTGGCAGTGGCAACAAGACACTGTAAAGGTACTAAAACACGTCTTCCCCCCCTGCCCCCAAATTCAGTGGTGGGGGATTTTAGACATGGCAAGAAACCAGAACGAAGAATAGGATATGAAGACATGGGAGCCAAACCAACCGTACTAGACACATCTGTTCACAAGGCCACAGGCACATCTGGAATTTGGCAAAAAGAGAGTAACCCTTCCAATGAAAAGATGGCCTGAAGATGCCTAAATGGATATTTAGGTACATACTTATCTGACTGTTTTATTATCAAGCCCACCACCACCGAAGACAACAGCCTAGCAGCTAAACTGCCTGGAGTTCTTACCAGCCAGTCTACCTAGGGCAGCAACACAGAAACCATCACAAAAGGGAGAGCACTCCTAGAGTATGATTTCTGCCCATGTAGGATTTGGGGTGAATGAGTCTTATCAAGTAACATCCTTGTTCTGAAAAGCCTGTACTATTTAAAGAGTCGCACGGGACACTAATATTTGCCATTTATCCAGTTAAGCAATAAGAAAATGTTATAGCCGCAAAACAAAATATCTTACCTAAATAGCCATACTTAAAAAAAAACCCAAACAAAACAAAACGCAAATGAACAAAACCTTTGTAATTGTCATAAATGTGGAAAACAGTGCATCCCAATTCCTTGTTAGCAGTTTCATGCCTATACATTGAAAAACATTCGAAGTGTTGCTCCCACTGAACAAGAACACACAAATCTGCTGTGCTGTAGAAGGGATGCTGGAATACAGGGGAAAGGGCTGGGAAAGCATTATTTTGAGGGGGGACAACTCTACTGAAAGTTGAAGAGTAATGCTTGAACGTAGATGCAGTTATCAAAACAGCTGGATTTACGGGGAAGCAATCTATCTCTAGCAGCTCTTTAAAGTACCTTTAGTTTCTTCTTATTATTTAAAACCAGTCTAAGAATATAGGAAGGTCACTTGTTCAGGCCCTTGGAGGTTTTTTTGTTTGGGTTTGTTTTGTTTGTTTGGTTTGGTTTAGCCCTTGGTTTGGTAGTGGCATACATCACAACTAAGAACTGAATCTAAGTATCCTAATGACAGGAGAGCAAGACTAACGTGATGGTCTCTGTGCTATGTCAGCAGGAGATTTTTCTTTTAAAGTACAGGTAGTACAAAAGTGTTAGCAGGAGTACAAATTACATATTCCTTCCCCCACCACCACTTACAGAACGTCTGCTGAAAGTGAGTTAGTGTTGGTGCTTCTGGAGCAACATTGTAGAAATGGGTCTTCAGAGCTCCACTCACAAGCAGGTTGTATGCGAGGTCTGTTATGTTAATGCCCACGATAGCAAAAGAATAGCTGTAAGAAAAAGAAACAGCAACATTTGTGGAGAGTTTGTCTTCTTTCAGCACACTATAAGAAACACCGATGACACAGACACTGCAGATTGTGCACTACTGAGGTGTATTAATTCTCTCCCTCATGAGCTTCCAAGGTGTGTGGGGGTGGAAAACAAGAAAAACATTTATCTCCTGCCTGCTTTGTACACTCTGCTGGCATTGTTTCCCTTGTGAAACATATGGTCACAGTGAAAACAGGAGTTTCATCACTGTGCCAGCATTTTCAGTGGAGCAGCACAGATTCATTCCTACAGAATAAGAACAAGCTCAGGCATCCCTGTGCTCCTGCCCTTGCCTCTGACACGGGGCAAGCACTCCACATCGTGGCTGTGTCTGCAGGGTGACCCAGCATCTGGTATTTTAACCCATCTGTCCAACCAGAATTCATTACCCACAGTTAGGAACACCAGGTTTCAACAATCAGTCCTATAAAGACATTCATATGGCTAAAAACTCTGTGAAAAAGATCCAGCTGAGTCACCTCCAATTTCTTCCTAACAGACAACTAGATACACAGACCAGAAGACAGGCAAAAACCTAAATCAGAGCATGCTGGAAACAGAAATAAGAAAAATCAGACTCATGAAGCAAAACCCTGTCCTGTTAGGACATATCAACAAGGAAAGTATATTTAGGCACAACAGAAGTCCAAAATTGGAAGTTATTTCTTAATTTGTGAGCCTTTTGCATAAAGAACTTGACATTTCTGGCAGTGACTGTTTCCCAAGAAACATGATGTCCCACACTGACATTTAGTGATAACAGCAAACTTGATTAGTTATACAGTGATTTTTTTTTTCCTCCTCTAAACACAGCTGTCTTCTGTAGATTATCCTAGGTATTTTTTCAATTATCTCTACCAAGCAAACAAAAATACTTTCCTTTGGTTTTTTTCCTAACTTTTGACATATTTCTGGAGAAAAAAAAATATCCAGAAGTTAACTGCAACATGAGGCTTAATGGCAAGTTTCACAGAAAAATGAAGTATAGGCATTAAAACGTTGTATTACAGGTTTTCAGATGAATTCATAAGGGACATCCAGATTCATACTCACGAATAGGGCAGCTATACCAAACCCACTGCTTAAGAAGAAAAAAAACCAATAACAAACCCTTACTACTATTTCTTTCCTATTATATTTTCCTGAAAGCAGATCAGAACCTGTCTTTGACAGTAAGAAGTGAAACTTCATCACATTATGTGTTAAGAAGAATTAAACAGATATTCACCTATTCATAGAACAGAGAGAAAGCTTCTCCTCGCTACAGCATTTTTGGGTTCTTTTTCCTAATTCGTAATTCAAACTGCTTTTTCCTGTAATCTTTGATCAAAATCAAGGTGTGGTTGAGACAATACACGTTAATATGTATACTGAAGTTTCTCTTAGAAAGTGACCCAGAAACACCTTTTCCCTCAAAGATACAGCATCATTGTTAACTGTTGTGTTTGTGGCAGCTTTGAAAAGATTTTTAACTTACCCGATTGCCTTATCAAACTTTTTCTTCTCCCATTCGGCTTTGCTGAATTGGCTGTGGGGGGAAAAGAGATCCAGATATTGCCATGCAGTGCTAATTGACAAATATTTTCTTTCCACTTCTTTGACATTATAACATTGACTGAATAGGGTATTTTACCTCTGTTGATACAGCTAATCACATTTAACTATGCTTCTGACTGAACAGATTGGTATAAAAAGACATGAAATGGGTAACTGGCTTTATAGCACCGTGGATAAAATTCGCTCGTCATTACAAAGTATGCCTCTACTTCAATGCTCTCAGTAAAAGCCAGTTATTTTCTGTGCTGGCTACAAAGCTGATCCACCTCAATTAAGTCTGAGCTACACAAAAAGTTGAAAATATTACATTTCTTTTAACTAATCAAAGAAGATTTTAGCCTTTTGTGTTCTTGAAGATATATGTGATGCTCATCACTGTACGCATGGTTCACCAGAGGAGGCAAACATGAAAAATACTCCTCTGCTAGAAAGGTTTTACGTCCAGCCAAACTGGAAACCACACAACAGCTGAAAATACAGAACAGTATTTCCTATTATTTGGCACAATAATGCAGAGGTTTTCAAGGACACAGAAGGTCCCTCCCTTAATTAGGGAACTATTTACTTTTAGATTAAATTTCTGTTCAATATTTTCATTTAAAAGAGCTGCCTGATGCAACCAGTCAGCCAACATCCCACTAACCAGGCTTTACCTGTACCTACTCGAATGGAGCAAGTTTAGCAGAAATCACTGCCCACATTTATCAGCAGCTAAAAGCGGGCAGAAAAATAACCCTAACCAGTGGGCTACAATGTAGACAGGCCTGTGGGAGTTTTGCCTTAGGAAAGCAAATCAGAGCTTGCAGGGTTTGGATCCCAAATTATAGACAGCTATATGTGAAAGTGTCTTCCTTGGACTACACCTGAACTACACTAAGTATATATTACACTAAAGACAATCCCCTGAACTTCACGTAAATATGGTATTTAAAAATTGTTGCCATTAAGTATTAAAGATGCAAATAGGTTCATACCCATCCTGACCTGAGTGTTACTGGGTGGCATGCGTGAGGACAAAACTTCTCCTCTTAAACGGCCTGGGGTACAGGAATGTATTAATTCTCTAAGATCTTAGCCATCTTTGTAGGTTGTGGCATAACATCAGTTAAAAAAACCCCAAGCAAACATTGAATAATAAAGATGGCACATGTAGGATGTGGACAAGGAATACAGTTCAACAGAAATAGAAACTACATTGATCATGATCACATCAGAAGCCAGCATGGCTGCTAAGCAACCACACCAGGAAGAACACCACGGGCACTACCAGCAGCATCTATTTTCTACCAAACGCTCTTTCAAGGGATAGAAATTGCACATGCTCACACAGCACTCCAAGATGGTCCTTGGTAATCAAACATGTAAATGAAGAACACTAATGGGACTCCCTGCTTCACAGCGCCAGCACTGAATACTCAGCATCTGGGTAATACAGCTCAGTTTCCCATGTAAGAGTTGAGTTAAGCAAAAGTCTTGACTATTTTCTATAATGCTGCTTAAGCATCATGACAATCCCAGTTCATCAGTACACGTAATAAAAAATATCCATGGGCAACACAACACATAAAGGCAAGACTGGAATTGTGGGGAGTGTTTGTAGGAAGAGAATGAATGCCAATATATAAAAGAAACTCCAAATAAACTAAAAGTTGACGGCTGACTCTCAGGCTCAAAGTCTGTCAGTTTACACCACCTCACGCCCCCCAACCCTCCAAGTGCTTTTTGTCACAGAATTATCATTGGCAACTCAGCCACAAAATACTGAAGAGACCAAAAGCTTCACAGGATTCAGATGTGGACCTGCTCTATGGATATCTAACACTACTTGCAAAAGTAAAACATCTTTTGAGGCCACTGATTACTATGTAACTGGCTACAAGGCATTTCTGCCCCCCCTTCGATAATTATGGAATAAATCTCTAGTCACAAATATTTCACAACACAGGATTCTTGCCACTTGAAGGTATCTGATCTCCCAACCGTCAGGACATCGGACTAGCCAGATTAGACCCATTATTAGTCAAGGCAGCCAGAGTATGCAATTATAAATCAAGGCACTCTTCAACTGCGCTAACAAACCCTTGGCCTCAGCTACTTTTGATTATTAAGTCAGCCACAGTTGTTGTGACCATAGCGGCACTGCTTAGACTTTTTTCCTACAGGTAAAAGTCGCCCAAAATTTGTTGGTTAAGCCTGGTACTAAATAGGTCTAAAACATAGTGCTAAAACATCAGGCAATGTTGATTTCATTCTTTATATATAAGCACACTCAGATGTACCCAGTGTTGCACCATCAGCTACATTTGAGTTAACTTTAGAGAAAGGAATATGGATCTCTTGGTGTCGCAACAAAGAGTTTCGGTTTATAACATGCCAAATTGCAGTATGGTTTGATCTTTATTTACATGTAGGGTCTCATAAAACTAAGAGAAAAGAAAAAAAAATACCTTAGTTCCTTCTTAGTGACTTCCCTTCATTATGAAAAGACAAAAAGAAAGGTAAATAAAAACACAAAATCACTTGAAATTAGAAGTTAAGTGAAAACATTTAACACTAAGTTTAACTATTTCTAGGATTCAGTATACAAGTTTGTGTCTTGGATTTGATCAGCACTTGAAAACAGATAGCATGTGGCAACACCCAAGCATATGCCCAACTAAAAGAAAAATAAAACCACACCCTCCCCTCCCCCAAACACCAGCCAGCAGTGGTCTGAAGTTATTTTTTCTGATCTCAAGCATTACCTGTATTTAGGCTGAAGGGAATCAGAGAGAACTTGTTGAGCTATCTCAGTGTCCCATTCGGCAAAATACCTGCAAATACATATGTTTAAGGTGAATTGTCAAAGAAACACAACAATAGAAAGCATCTTAAATCCTACTAAGCTGTCCATACGCGCTCTTTTAAAGACCACTACATGTGTTATGCAGTATGAGTAGCATTTAACGTGTTAAATTCATTAAGCTACCACTCAGACCCCCAAAATGAAAGAGAAAAGCAGCCTCAAATTACAAATGTAATCCCATAAGTGCTTAGTGAACGTGCATTTCCAGTCCTCTTCCTACCCACCCTACAGAAAAATCAGCTGCTTATTACTAGAGCATGTTGGCTGCTGAGCTCAAGACAAAGCAGTTCAGGCTTCTTGATCTGGCAGATTCATTAAGCAAGATAAGAGTCATCACAAGAGATTAAGAAGTGAAATACATGGTAGGGATTCATTTCCAATGAAAGTTCAAAGCCAGGGTCAGGAGTCCAGACCCTCAACTGAGCTTTGCTAGAGAACGACATATGGATGATTTATGTCCTTCAATCTGTAAAAGCAGAAAATATTTCTTTTTCCCCCTCATAGGGAGAGGTTATTTTACCAAATGTTTTTAAGTTATGTAACTACCTGCAGTAGATACAAGGGCTGAAGCAAATAACACGCATTGATCAGTTCCCAAATAACCAACCACAGATGTAGTACAACACCTGGTGTGCATGAGGCAGAAGGGAACAGTGATATAAACTCACTGCTTAATTTTGGGTACTGACAGAAATTGAAGTTTTTGTCCAACTACGGAAGTTTACCATCAGTGGCTGCATTTCAAGTGTTTTGCCTAAGAATTCAGCATGAAATTCCCAAACAAGAAAGCTGAGCAGTAACATAACCCTCCCACCCACCCACTTCCAGGGCATTTTGTTTAAGGAGATTTAGATATTGGTGAAAATACACTTTACAGTTTCTTCCTTGTGGGAAGAGAGTGTTAACTTACTGTGTCACAGAGAAACTAAAAAAGGGGCTTAGCAAGCGGCATTACCAAGTTGAATTAGGAATACTGAAAGAAAGGAGAGCCCTTCCAGAACTGGACCACCCCCCCTCCCAAATTGGACTAGAAAATACTTTCAATTTTTAATATGAAGTCCATAACACTTTTATAAGTTATTTCCAGAGACTTGCTAAAAACCTTCAAGTAATGCTGCTTTTCATGACTTCAAGACAAACGTAAATCCATCTACAGCAGAACATACTTACACCAAGTTATATAAGCCCAGAAGACCCATTCCTCTAAAGTCTGTTTTAGGATCGTCACCTTGGAAACCAATTTCACACCACTGCTTTGAAATCCGAGCTTTCAGTGGCGAATTGGGCTTCAAGCATTTCCACAACTAGGAAGATTACAGGTAAAATATAATTAAACTTCCACACATTACTATGGCTTTTTCTTCTTTTTAAACCAAGTTTATTTCTCATGTAATATCATGGCACTGCTATCCCAGCAACCAAAACATAAGAGCAAATGAAATTCCCAGGGGTGAGGAGCGGGAAATGCCAAACCACTCTTAAATATTGCAGATGTTTCAGCCCTACAAGGCCCTTCCGACCTTATCTACAGCTGCTGTAATGTCTCACACAAGGACTCATTTTGTTCACGCTTTGTGCATCAACCTAGTGTCTGCCTCCATAAGCACAGAGACAGGAATGGGCTGGAATTTGGTTGTAAATCACTGACAGAGCAGCAGGCAATCAGCCCTCAGGTCCCTGAGGCTCTGAAGCAATCTTTTCTCCTGCATCTTTTGCAAGTCTCTGGAAGGGTTATAAATCAAGAGTGCTGACTTGGCTACCACAGTGCTGAAAAGCAAATTGGAGAACATAAAAAAAATCCACACAAGAATAGCATGTGCCACCTTCATATTTAACTAAGGGGTGAATCATTCATTGATCTCGCATAAAAAAAAGGACAAAGTGATTTAACAAGCCAGATCCTCAGCTGGAATAAATCCACTTAGCTGCACTGGTCCAGTGACTTTAGTGCCTAAATATCACATTGCTAGGCACCTAAAACCAGCCTAAACTGACATGTCTGACAAATACATACCTTTCCGCACACCTCATGTGCCATTATCACAAACTCACCCTTTCCAAGGTGTATTAAGAAATCAGGTGTTCCCCATAAACCATGAGGTGGTGAGTAGGGCCTCAAGAAATGCACTTAGACAAAGCCTACCCAAGGGAAGGGCTATATACACATTTCCCAAATAAACAACCCAGAAATTGTAGTAATTTTAGCAGTTCTAACTGCATTTAAAATGAAGTGCCTTAGGAAGGTTAAAACTTAAATGATTTCACTTTGTAATGACTGCATAAAGCATCACTGTTTAAATCATATTTGCTACCTTTCTTGTTCATCCATTGACAGTAAATACAGTATTATTCTTTAGTTCAATCACATTAAGTTAATCTTTCTCTCATTCATAAAGTGTCCTCCTGGTAAAGATGAATATATGAATTAGTAACTCAAATTACCCATTGCAGAGATCACTTAGCAGAATACCTAGAAGGAATGAAAACCAATTGGCCTATTCTTTCCCAGCGTGGATTGGAAACCAAATTAAACACTTGGATATATTTTCTTTTGACATGAGAATTCACAAAAGCAAAATGCCTGCTGTAAACAAGTGCTAATACATAGGTTACACTGGAGGCAGATGGTGAAACTGATACTTTCTTCAACATTATGAATTTTACAGTGTAAACTGCACTGTTTAATCTCCCCTCAGACAAACACTCAGTTTCTATTCTCATGCAGTTATGTTTTTAAAGCACTTGAGTGACTCCACATCACTGCTGACATGATTCTCAGAAGCATCCAAGAACCAGGACCTTGCCCTCACAGGCTGGGTGGCTGGGAGGGAGACCACAGCCAGCTCTTTGGTGCTTCTCACCTGTGATCCCATCCTCAGACCCAACTTCTTGCTCTCTGGCCAGTGTAGATGCCCAATGTATTTAGGAATGCTTTCCTGGAGCCAGAGGCCCTCGTTAAACCTGCAGCCAAGTATCTGGTATTTTCAGGGACCAACATTGTAGGCTGGCACCTGGATCTCCCACCTCCAGGACACAGGCTTCCTTGCTGGGTAAAATCTGTGTATCCTTTTAGTTAAAGCCCACTCTACTCCCAGAAATTGGTGCTTTTGGCTGCACAGGGGCAGGACTTGAACAGGAGTCATCCATCTGCCTCACCCTACCTGATGGCTAAAGCACTCCTTCAGGGCAGCTTTGGATTTTGACTCCTCCTTGGTGAAACTCCACCTCCCAACAAGGACCCAACCTTAAGGACAGCTTTGCAGACACCCACAGGAACTCTTTGACCATTTGACATGGTTTTTTTAGAAATAGTTATTTGCATCCATAAGTTCTTATATAAGATGCCTACTAGGATTTCTGGAAGTACCTGGAAGCCCAAGTAACTAAGGTAAAATTTCCAGACACTCCTACTGTAACTTGTGTAAAACACTACACTGCAAGCTAGAGTGTGGAAAGCAACTTCATCATCATGTGCTGTAGAAATCCCAGCCAAAGTCAGATGGGGGAAGAAGCACAGGTAGTGTTTAAGTTTTCAAAATTTTTTGTTCAAAATAATTAAAAAAAAAACCAAACAGTTTGTATGTTTTTATAAGACCGCTTAAAATTCTGTAAGAATGCATTTTGCTTGTAGATAGGCTCATTATCACTATTCTGTTTCTTGCCATTCCTCTGAAGCATCTTGCACTAGCTACAGTCAGAAACAGGATCAGAAGAAATACAGGGACTTGCTATTAGACTATTTTCCATCTGCTTTATTCTGTCCCCTATTCCTGTCTAATACAAGAACTCTTTAGCTCTGCCTCTGCTTATGGCTTCAAGATCATCTTCCTGAAAAAATACTTTTATTAAGTATTGAAGTATTAAGTATTAAAATAAAGCTCCAGTGCAAGGCTTTCCTGAAAGCATGAAATAAGTAAACCCAATTAGGATGGTTTTCAACACTCTGCATGTATTATCTAAAGAATGATTTCATTTTTTTTAATATGAAAACATATTTGGTAAATATAAATGTGTAAGTCCTCATCTCCCACCCTTTCATCACAAACAGTGAAAGCTAGAGGTTTGCCATTGGGATACACAGACAATGTCTCAAAAATACAAGAAACTGAAGAAAAAAAAAAGTGTGTTCTGGTTAAGAGAGAAAAACACCCTTCTTATGTTGAAGAAACACGTACTGAAGTAGGACATAGGGTTATTTTTCCAGAGCTCATAGCACAGAGCTGTTACGTGCAGTAAGAGCTGGGTATCCGCTGCCTAGATATAGTCCAGCCAAGGGATGCACATTCATCAACCAGAGAGTGAGCTGCTTGCTTGGCAGGTGTTATACCCAGACCAAATTAATATGCTGTATAGCCTTATTTTAAAACAGGCACATGATGGAGGAAGACAACAATACTTCTTGCTGTTTTAACGAGGTTTATAAACCAGGATGTTTGGAGTGAATAAAGGATGCTCTCTAAGTATCTCTCAAGCACCTACCTTCAGAAGCATTTCCTCATGTTGCGGATTCTCTGAGTCGTATGGCTCTCTGCGCAGCTTTTCAACCTCTGCAATAAGATTTCTGTACCCAACAATCTGCAGCAGGCATGCCTGAAGAGATACTCCCAACCTGAGGGAGGGAAAGGAGCAACATAATCCAACTCAATCATATGTAGCTACGAAACAGCACTACCACATACATACCCATTTAATTCACATGAGTAATGTTACGTCAATGAATCGATAGTCTAACACTTTAATTGCAATGGGAGAATTTCCAAGAGACCAATATTCCATTAAACAAGGCCTTGTAAAACGCATAGTCTTATTTAGTGCCTGCCTTATATTATAAAATTTGGGATTTTTTTTTTTTTTTTTTAGAAGCTTGAACAGTGAATTTTCACATTGAAATCTCACTATAACTATACACAGCAGTGTTGAATGCCTGCAACGAGCACATCACTGAATCTTTCCCCTCATTCAAATGGCAGCTTCACAAACAATGCCCTGCAACAAGAGATGTGAACTTAAAAAGGGGTGAGGGGGGGAGGAAACTCAGCAAAAAGCTAAAAATATTCATTTTGCTTTCATGCCACAAAAGCTAGCATAAAGAAGCCAAAAACCCGAAGTAATATACTTCAAAGATCTGCCTTGAAGCAGCTTTTTTTTTTTTGGTGTCATGATAAGAATCACCATAACAGCTCTCTTTTCANTAAAAAAAAAAAAAACCAAACAAACAACCCCCAAAAACCAAAAAAACCAAACCCCAAAACCCCACCCAAACATGCGGCTTCCAAGGCTTTAAATTACAACAGCTTATTGAGTTTTAGCTTAAGATTTTATCGTATTAAATACAAGTTATGCAGTACGCAACTGCCATGCTCATAAGAATATTTAAATATATGGGAATAAACCCTTTAATTTTTAATAACATCTAAAATTATCTGAACGCCTAGTATGAATTTGGAGGGCACAGCTCAATCTGTACCCTCATTCCTCTGTGGAACACAGGCTGCACTGATATTAAGCTGCACAGGTTCCTTATTTGTCTTGTTTGATATATTGAAACATTTTGTTTATTCCATAATACTGTTAAATTTTCTGAGCAGAAGGATTTTCACTGCTTATCTTTTGAGATTAATCTGCAAAATCAGAGATGTCATCATTAGGCCATTTCTCTTGCTGTAATTTCATGTTATTTGTGGCTATAACCCTTTAAGAATAACCTATGCAGTTTTCCCTCCTTTGCTGTTCGGGTTTTTTTTTGGGGGGGTGGGGTGGTGGTGTTTCTGGGGGTTTTTTTTGATGCTTCACTTGCTATACCCTACAGTTTTTACAGAAAGGCTGCATTTCAAAGCAAGCTGAAAAGCCCGACAAGACTGCATGTGAATTGCTGTAGCGCATCACTAAACCACAACCATAATGTTTTTAACTACTCTATAACCTCAGTGTAGTTTAGATCAGAACACCACAGGCAGTGGCAAAGCAGAGCATTTTTACATTAAAAAAAATAAATATTTTTAAGTTCCAAGTTGCACAACATATACAAAGCAAGCCACATTTGCACTAAAGCCAGTCAAACGCTCCATGCAATGTTATTTGGGGTGCGGTGGGGGTGGGGTGTTGGGTTGGAATTAGTTTCCCCACTCTCCTTTTCATAAAGCTTTTGCTCTCTCCTTGCCAAACAGAGGATACGGGTGAGCTGCTGATGCCCCACGCCTCCTCCCTGCCACCCTTGTGCTGGCAGTGGCAGTTCTCAGAGCACCGGAGCAACCTGCCTGGGCTTGCACCCAGACCGCATTCAGCTCCAGGTGCTCCACAAGATGGAGATGAGTCCAAAACTGGGAGTATTTCATGGACTGCTTCCATAGTTAGTGTAGATGGCATGTGTCACCACCTGGTTATTCAACCTACTTGCTCCCACCATTAAATATACACACTTATCTCAGAGGCATTGATAAAGGGAAATAACTGTGGGCCTCCCCTTCTTCAGGTCACGGCAGCCCATAGCCTTCAAGAACAGCTCAGTGCAAGCACCCCTGGGATGCTAGTTCAGCTCTGCAAAGATGCTACATTAACAAAAATGACTGCATACAGATTTGCAGAAACACATATAGTATGACACATGTCCTCTTGTCCTTACCCCAGGAGATTTCAAGTATCTACTATGCAAGGGAAGGCCAGAGCTTCTGAACAAGACAGTCTGGATGCAGGGTTTTTTTTTATGCTCAAGAGTAGGCAAGCCAATGGATTTTCATTAATTCTGTCTAAAGAAATTGCTGACCTGCTTTTACTGAAGTTTCTCCAGAAAACTCTAGTATAAAATAAACGGCTCATCAGTGCAGATGCTTGAAGTTTAGCAGAACTATGATTAATTTAACTTAAGGGGCAATTTAGTGGCAGAGTATGTTTCTATGTATGTGGCACCACCTTGCACATCCCAGGCCCCCATTCCTCACTGTTTTGAAAAGATATTTCACCAAACTTGGGGGGGAGGGGAGGTGGGAGAAGGGAAGGGGATGAAAGACTCAGTCCCATAAAATGCTGAATGCAAGGGTTTAGTCCAAAACCAATTAAGCTTTTTTTCTCCTGTGTGTTAGGCATATGAACACTTCCTGGATTAAACAAAAAAAATAGTTCAGGGGTTTTTGTTTTGTTGTGGGTTTATTTGTTTTTAACATTAGAACCAGATCACTCGAAGTGTAACTTAAGGTTCAGGGGCCCGATTCAAGCAAGCAGAAATCATTTGCACCTCTGCTCGCTCAGTCTCTCTTCTGGAAGACAGCATTTCTTCAGAGGCCAAAGTCAATGCCATGAGGAGAATCAGATGGTGATCTCCGGTGTCACACAAAATACTATTTTAATGAATTACTTGTTTTTTATTGGAATTATTCCACCCAGTTATCCAAGGAACCAACACTGTGAAGTGAGTACTTGAATCAGCCTGATTACAAACGCTGCAGTTACTGATGTCCATGGGTCAGGCTCTGAGCTGTGCACATTTACACCCTGCAGTTTTTCCTCATGTCACCCTCACTAATTTTGCCATTGCTATTTTTTTTTTTTTCCTGAATTTCAGCTATCAGCAACCTGTGCAACACAAGAGTACCACAGCCGTGACACCCTCCTCAGACAGGCAGCCTCTCAGCGTGGCCTTGCATCCGCTTGAAGCAGCTGCTCTTTCATCACCCTCCCTTTGAAGCTTATGTGGGCAAGGTCCTGCGAATTGACACCCCTAGAAAAGCTCTGGGCCCACGCCCAGAAAAACGTCACAGGGCTCTCATCTATGAGAAGGTATTTTCTTTGTTTTGTTTCTCTTATTTTCTTTCTCATCTTTAATGTTTGGGTCACTATTTTTCAATCCAGGTGGACAGTGGTCATGTCCACAACAGCTGCCTCTCAAGTTAGAGAGACACCCAGTGTGCTCTATTTCTGTTATGATCAGTGAAGCCTCATTTTAAGACTCCCCAGTTACTGTCCTTTTCACTGGGGGGTAGGGCTTGGGGGTCATAACTGTAATGAGACCAAAAAAAAATTAGTATTTTTCCAACTGAGCTTTTAGGTTTTGTTGTTGCAGCAAGACCCTGGGACCTTACCTGTTGATGCTGCTGTTCACAAAGAAAAGCAGCTATCAATGCATGGATGCCCACTTTGGATTATGGACATCAATTTCACGTTTGGGAAGAGGCGTGAACCTCAGACTGATCATCTGACTAATACAACCCTCAACATTTCTCCCACTGATTCCTGACCTAGACCACCTTGCGCTTTAAGCTAGGGGCTGAGAGGTAAGGCAACCGCAAAAGTGTTACCACTTAGTCTTGAAATACAAGCTTGTAAATTTAATGGTTTGTTGTCAATCTCTTCTTACCACTAACATCTTGTAGCATTAAAAGAATATCAGCTAGGTTGTATTGTTAAAACTTGTGTTTGGATAATTCAAAGCAGTTTTAAAATGTAAACCAGTATACTATTTATATCAGTTACAACAGGACTATTTCTTTCCTACTGCATACAGCCTTGCTAAGAACCCATTACTGTCACTGTCAGGACCACCTGCTTTGGTGGTATTTTATCCCTGGGGAAATGGCCCCCCGTAAATCAATGCATCGACAATATACTAAGACAGCATGATTCAGGAAGCAGCTAGATAAAGAGACTCGGGACTTGCCTATTACAGTCACCATAAAAGATCATTCATTTTTCCATCAGCTTTTTGACAGCAAAGCTTAAGTTGTAGTTTTATGCTGAGAGACAGAATTCATCTTCAAATTGTGTGTCACAATAGCTATGGAGAACCAGTTCTCCATGGACCTGGGCACTGCAGAAATCAGTAATTCCCTTTTTTTTTTTTGTAAGGAAACCATGAACTTACTGTGGATTTATATCTGGATTAATCCTTTTCAGCTCCATGATGTCATCTATAGTTTTCTCAATAGCATCAGGGTGAACACTTACTGAAGTTTGCAGCCGCTAAAGAGAGGTTTTAAACACATATTAATTCTTATGGAAGCTATTATTCAATAGAAGTTAACAATGGTAGATTTGATACCCAAAAGCTTCTAGATTAAAAGCCCAGAAGACCAAATTCAATATACCCCCCACCACCACCTTTCCAGTCTATTCAACCCTACTGACTAGTTTCAGTGCTTCCCCATGCCCTTGTAGTCAGTCTATTGCATTTCTGTGGCAGCTGCCAGTGAAGGCAATCTGCACTGAAGCCTTTGATCAAGAAGCAGCTTCAGACCATCTGCCTAATTACACTGGAATTGCTAGCCTTCATTTGACACCCCCTCTCCCAATGCATTGCAGTAACGCAGCAAAACATTGCACTTTGTAGAGATCTCCCTGGAAGTTCAGTATTCAAAAATCAACATGCCTTCCAAAAAATTAAGAGGTTGAACTTTCTGGTGCTTTGTCTCATAACTACACAATTGCTTTAATGCAGGCTTTCGAATAAGATTCTGCCTTTCTGTTTGTGCTAGAAGTGTATTTGGAAGCACCCTGCTGAACTATGAGCTGTGTGACATCGTTTTTGCTAATGCTGAGATAAGCTTTTCAACACCACTGATTCTCATGCCAAAGAGAAATGAATGGCTGAACGATGCTATTTAACATACACACAAACGCTTTACGAGAAGAGTTTAGGATAGCACAACCAGTGCTACAGGGAAAGGAAGAGGTGACAGAGGCTCTTCTCCATTAACGTATTTAAAAGGAAAGCAGAGAACAAAGTTGTCTTGGCTTTTCAAGTACTGCTGCCTTCAGTCTGCTTTCCAGACAAAAAAACTGAGGTGTAAAGTGTGTAAGTGACTGACTGCAGATTACAGAAATGGATGAGGAATCAAGCCAAGAAATCCCAAATTACAACACATCATCCTTGTCATCTCCACCACATCCTGTTGCCCCCTTGATTCCATCAGTGCCACAGTGTGGCTGTCCCTGGAGCACAGGATGCTCTCCCTGACTTTGCAAGATCCCCTGCTATTGTGGACACAAGACTCTCTTCAGTAGAAGATGATTTTAATGCAAAATCACATCAAACCCTAAAGTTATTTTTTGCAGTGAGAAAACAGCAGACTAAACAAACCAATTTTACAGGACACAATATACAACCTGAACGACGATATTTTTCACTCACCTTACTTTTTGAACCTTTCAGTGATGCCTCTGTAAGAGAACAGTATTTGAAAGCATCATGTCAGACAAGCTAAGTTTATATTGGATTTATTTAACAATTTATTTATTTATAATAATTAAGTCATACTATTTTTAGCACATGCAGAAAGGTACAACGGCATGCAGAACTAAGTATTGTGCAGTTACCTATTTTCATAGTTCTGGCGGCTCCAGGTTTGGTATTGTAACAAATCCTTTGCAATTCACATCGACCTGTTAGTTTCCTGACCACGAATTTCAGGCAGCGCCACAAGCATTTGCAGTAGAAGTACAGGCATACCTGGACAAACATCCTGGCAAAAAAAAAATAAGCCTAAAAGTAAGAGTCTTGAGCAGAGTTTGTTTCAACAAGGTCACTGCCCAAAGAGAAGGTACCTACCCCAAATTCCCATTGCCCGAGGGCACATTTAAAGCAAAAGCAGCATTCATACTGCAAACGTTTTTCCTGGTAGTGTTAAATCATGCTTTTTAGTCTCAACCAACAGCAGANGTCACTGCCCAAAGAGAAGGTACCTACCCCAAATTCCCATTGCCTGAGGGCACATTTAAAGCAAAAGCAGCATTCATACTGCAATCGTTTTTCCTGGTAAGTGTTAAATCATGCTTTTTAGTCTCAACCAACAGCAGAAAACCATGCACAAAGCACCAGAACTGGAAGCACAGAATAAATAAACTCCAGAGTTCTCAAAAGAGTATTTCTAGAAAACTCTTTGTCCCCTTAAAATAAGAGGGCCATATAGTTCCTATTAACGCTTTGGGGAAACGGGACTACATGAGAAGGGAGCACAGCTCACCCTGTTGTCATGGCTGCTGAGGATCCAGGGAGCCACTATAACCCAGCTTAGCTTTGCCTCTGCATCCAGCTGCTCCGAGCAGAGCAGCTGGTTATCCTGACAAACATGAATCAACACTCATGTCAGGTCCCTAAGAGTGAAGAGTGATGATTAAGGAAACCAAAAAAAACCCAGAAACCGAAGCTTCCCTCCTTTAGGAGAGAAGGTGTTTAAGAACCTGTCCTGAGGACTGCCAGTTCTTCCCAAGATCAGCTTTTATGCAGCGTTGATGCTGCAGAATTTCTCAAAGTACAGAACTGACAGTAAGCCAAAAGAAGCCCTCATTTAGGTACTGCATCCAGTTTTGAGCCCCAGCAATGCAAGACAGACTTTGACAAACTGGATGGATTTTAGTGGAAGCCCATAAGACGGCAGGGCTGGAGCACAGGCCCTGCAAGGAGAGGCTGGGAGAGCTGGGCTTCTTCAGCCTGGAGCACAGATAGCTTCAGGGAGACCTAACGGCAGGCCCCCCCAGTGCTTGTGGGAAGATCATGGAGGAGAGAGACAGGCTCTTCACAGTGGTGCAGGGCAGGAAGACAAGAAACAACAGTCAAATTGAAACATAAGAGGCTCAGCCTAGATATAAGGAGAAGCTTTTTCCCCTACTAGGCCAGTCAGGTAGTGGCACAGGTTGCCCAGAGAGGCTGTGCACTCTCCTTCCTCAGAGTTTTAACTCCTGAGTGGAAAAAGCCCTGAGCAGCCCAGTCTGACCTCAGAGCTGACCTGCTGTGAGCAAGAGGTTGGACCAGAGACCTGCTGAGGTGCCTCCCAGCCTGAACTATCCTGTGATCTTATGAAAGCCTGAAAAAGGCTGCGTACATGAGAAACGCTCTATTTTAATGTTTGTTAGCATTGCAGCTGCTACCAAAGCCCACGTACTGCTACCACAATTATATAACACACCCCAAAAACAGATTTCATGAGCTACAACTTATTTGGACACAATTTAGCTTTCTTGTTTCTACAGCTATGAAGGCACAGATCTTGCCATGTTACTCAAATGTCAACCCCCATGGGGTGCGCCAGGATTTGAGGTGGTGGGCAGGATCTACCCAGGGTCCTTGGGTTCAGAAGCGCATCTCAGAAAAGGCAAATTACAAAGACCTGACAGCAGGAACATTGCCATCTGGACATGGTCCTGGGTAACTGGCTCTAGGTGGCCGTGCTAGAGCAGGAGGGGTGGACCAGATGACCAACAGAGGTCTCTTCCAACCTCAAGCTCTCTGTGATTATGTTCTATGATTATATTATGGGAAAACATCAATATAACTTTGATACGCTAGCTTGCCATTAAATGGTCAAAAATAATTTGGTCCATTATGTTCTAAGCTTGTGTGCATGCATATTCATCATTAGCCCATTATATCCTCTGCACACTGTTGATGCTTTCAAAGGACAGTTATTTGTTAGGAGGCTCTGTACTATCCATTTCAATGGAGTGTGGTGGTTATTCTGAAGTACGAATTCCAGATACTCAAATCAGTTATAACTTTAATAAAGCTTTAAGAGCTCCATCACTTTCTAAAAACATCCTGAAGGGCATGGTGTAGAAGGACATTCAGGGAAGGAAAGATAAGTTAACCTATGTTAATGTCCACACAAGAAGTTTAATCTGCTTTATATTCACTTTAGTTTAATCTCCTCTGAAGGAGGATTAAGCTAAGGGAACTAAAGCCATTTTAGGTCTAAATGGAGAGCATCCACACAAGTATTTAACATGCTTTAAAAGCATCCACTTTATCTTCACACTTTTAGTTAATTCACTTAGCACTCCCAAACGCCTGCATGCAGGCAACCCCCTTGTCTTTATGCAACAGGAAGCCTCTATTTTAGACACAAAGTGAAACTTAAAAAATGAGGAATCACTCCCACGCTGGAATCAAGTTTTAGACAAGCAAAAAAAAGTTTCAGCTGCTGACACTGAAATATTTGGGTCCCCCATTCCCTGCAAGATGTGCCAGAACACACTACTGTGAGGAGTTTGTATGTGCTTCACAGCAGGCGATTACCTTNAGGAGTTTGTATGTGCTTCACAGCAGGCGATCACCTTCAGTATTAAGAACAAGACCAGTTACCAGAAGGCAAGTCCATCATCAGTCAAGTAGCCACTCTTTAACATCCCAACAGTCAGTAGTGTAAGTCAGAGTCAATCTCACACAAAGTCAATTAATGCCTCCAACTGCAGCCTTTAATAGCGGCTTGAAAAACCCCACAGGATAACATTGGGCATTTTGGTTTTCCATTAGACATTTGATATCAGCCTTCACAGATTTGACTAGTCCACCATCCCTGAAGAATCCAAACACAACCTATAGCCATCCCTCAGCCTTCTCCGCACACCCCAGCTCTGTACTCAGGCTGAAGGTCCAGAGAAATTAATACAAGAGATTAATGCCAAACTGGAAGGCTGAGTGTGGCAAAACAAAGTTCTGAAGCTTCACCAAAAAATTGTAGAAGTTAGAGTTGCTATCTTTTGGCCTGCTTTGTTTCCAAAGGTGAGGTCTCTATTAGAGCAACTCACTACCCAGAAAGCTCATGAATATGAAAGAAAGGAGGAAAGACTCACTTAACTTCATGTTAACAGCCCATGTAAGATTTCCTTCTAACAAGATAGCTCCCATAAAAACAACACCTCCTTTAAGAAAGTTGATGCCTATACTCAATTGCCTCCAGGGCTGAAACATCACAACCCATGTCATTACTCAAAACCTTGTTTCTTACTGTATTGTGTGATATGGATAAGTTTTGGGGGGGCAGGGAGAAGGTGCTAGGTGTATTTGAATTATACGTTGCTGCCTTTAGGATCAATGACAGAATTGCGAGTCAAAGGGAAAACTCTAAACGGGACAGAGCTGTGACCTTCCCCACGCTGCAACCACCTTCCCCACTAAAGTTGTGCTTTGGCTGTGGTTTGCACAAAGATTAACTAATAAGATTGCATCTACTAAAAACACGTCACTACAGCACGCGAACACTACATCTGTGATTCACTAGAATATACTTAGCAGCTATTACCAATCAAGCAAACAAACACTAGTTTTGACTATGTAGCTTATAGAAGTTACCCTTTGTGGATACCTGCAGTTTTCTACTACTCATCCATGTCAAGCTTACAACAGTTGAAATCTTCCATTTGTAACATGAATG
>RSEF01000001.1:14382631-14408967 GCA_003993805.1 Himantopus leucocephalus | reverse complement strand
AAACAGCCCCAGTTCCCTCAGTCGTTCCTCATAAGACTTGTAGATGTCGTGGATGTCGTGGTTTGCACTGGGCTGGCCACTGGGTGGTTCTGTTTTACCTCAAACCAGGACGGTGGACACACACACACATATGGCATTAAGCTATTGACATCCAGGCTGGACTGGGAAGCCAAATCAGAAGGTGAGAATTTACAGTCATCTTCAAAGAAGTAGGACTGTAGGGCAGCATTCCCCATTTCCATATACCTCCATAAGCAGTCCTCTAGGGGAGTTCAGTAAAGATTTTCTATGAAGAAAACAGTATTTAAACTCTAAGAAGTTTGTTGCCACAAGTCACAGCTGAGTAAGTTCCACTATTCATAAACCTGTAGAGCCACAAGACCTATTAAGACTGGTCCAGAGGAGGGCCACAAAAATGATAAGAGGGATGGAGCACTTCTATGAGGACAGGCTGAGAGAGTTGGGGTTGTTCAGCCTGGAGAAGAGAAGGCTCCGGGGAGGCTACATAGCAGCCTTGCAGTACTTAAAGGGGGCTTATAAGAAAGATGGGGACAAGCCTTTTAGCAAGGCCTGTTGCGATAGGACAAGGAGTAATTGTTTTAAACTAAAGGAGGGAAGATTTAGACTAGATATAAGGAAGAAATCTTTTGTGATGAGAGTGGTGAAACACTGGCACAGGTTGCCCAGAGAGGCAGTAGGTGCCCCATCCCTGGAAATATTCACAGTCATGTTGGACGGGGCTCTGAGCAACCTGATCTAGTTGGAGATGTCCCTGCTCATTGCAGGGGGGTTGGATTAGATGACCTTTAAAAGTCCTTTCCAACCCAAACTACGCTACAATTCTAATTTCTGCAAACATCTTTTCCTCTCAAAACATAATAGATTTCTATTAAGTGAAAAAAAGAAAGAAATAAAATCCCATACAAAACAAACTACTACTCTATTTTACTTCTAGTAAAGTTGTTACAGCATCTCAGTCAACAAAATGAGCAGCTATAGCTTTGGACAAGATTTACATCACTTCCGAGTTTGCCTGAAAAGTTTCAGTCAATTGCCATTAGGTGTGCTTAGAAAAAAAAGCATTTGTGGTCAGGGAGAGGGACTTGACTTACAGCCTCCTGTTTTCTTAAGGAAAGATTTTCCTCAGCAAGTTGGATGTCTGAAGATCAGGAAGGCTTTCAAGGTCCGCTTGTAGGAAAGGAAGACACATGAGAAAAGGATTTCTACAAGTGACAGATAATCAGGGCAATGGATGGTTGTGAGCTTGTTGGAAGAATGACCACAACAATTATACAATTTAGTTGAGAAGTTGACAGCAGTTATGGATTTGAGGAGACAAATACAAGTGTCTGAAGACTCAACTTCCTTCACTTTTGAAATATCACTTTTGTCAGAAAGTGCCAGACTTGCAGCAGGATACCCAGAGCCAGCAGGCACCCAGTGGGGAGTAGCCTGTTGGACACAGCACCCACCCACCACTCTGAGACCCTGAGTTTGCACTTTTTCATGGTTTCTACTCATGTGAACTTGCAGCTGTGTTTTTATGCAGCCTAAAAAAAATTCCAGCTTTAAGCTATACACACATTTTCTCACTAAGGAATCTGCAAGATACTTCCCCTCTTCTCCTTCTGTAGGCAGCTTTTCAGCCTTTTCTGATTTTAAGTCATGCAGCAGACTAAGCCTAAAGACGAGTAGGTTTGACTTTGTTAGCTATCTTTCATTAATTCCCTAGAAGTAGCTTACACTAACAACACAGATCCACCACTGAAAACCTCTTGGCCAAGTGTTTCAAGTTTGCCCTTTGGCATGAAGAGACTTATGTTCTAAGGCTGTAGATTGAGGATGATGGAGCAAGGACACAGTTTGTATCTCCCATACGCTCGAGTTTCTCAGCTTGCAGGATTTTATCCCATACCACACCACTGCCATAAATCAACCTTCTTCTCCCTCCAGCAACACACCCACGTACCCATTCACTGCCAGTTGTTTCATCCAGTTTATCTTAAACCAGACAGGAGTTTCCCCTCCCAAAACTAGCTGCAGCTTTTCTTGGAAGAGAAGCAGTACTACTACAATCACATAGAACAGCAAAATTATTGCCAGATCCATCTCAAAATATAAATGAAGTTTTCCTTAAATAAATATTAACTATTTGAATTCTTGTGACTCTATGATCTTTCAAGTAGCATAGCAAAACATGCATCAATCTGAAAGGTTAACAGTTGCTGGAGGCTGAAAGAAGTCAAGAGTAAGCTTTAAAAGTCACCTCTTTATCTGAAGCTGAGGGTTTACTTTGTTTATCTTTAAGAAACCTGCAGATACAGCTGAGGGAAAAAGTTGTGTTATTTAATATAAATCAGCATATTTGCAGAGTAAAATATAAAGCCAAGGTAGTTTTTCTTCACAATGTTTGTCTTGCAAGCTAATGACTCACCTGGCACATTGCAAATATTTTTAGAAGGTTTACATTCTAATTATAAAGAAAGAATAGCTGTGCTGAAGAGACAAATCATCAGAACCATAAAGATGAGCAGGCTGAATATAGGACTCTGTTTATGTGGATCGTTAGATTACAGTTCATCCAAACTTTCCTCCTCACAAAACCCAAAAAGAACATGTTTGAAGTAGAAGGCAGTAATTGCATCAGTCATCCTGAGTGCAGAGGAAAAAAAATAATTTATTTTTAGGTTAAGTTGTTACAGTTTCAAAGTAGGTTCTTCCAAGCTGAATGCCACCAGCTACCATCATGATGTTGATTTCGGGTTGCAATTGTTCTTTCCAGTAGCATCCTGGCTTGCCACCTATCTCTTATTCACCTCAAAAGCCTACGTGTGTTTATTTGTGAGGGACAACAATCCTGAGTGTTATGTCACCAAAAGTGTTTTGATACTGTATATTTTATTTTTTTTGCTGATAGGCATGTCAGTGCTTCTCTACCCTGAACACCAATCTGCAATAACTAGAATTAGAAAGGGGAAGAATAGCTGATACATGTTACAAAATGTCCCTTGAGGTCCTGATGGATAGCAAGCTGGCCACAAGCCAGCAGCAGGCAAAGACAGACAACAGCACCCTGGGCTGCACGAACACAAGCAGAGACAGCAAGTAGATTGAGGCAAGGGATTATCTTCCTCTACTCAGCACTCTTTGGACCACATTTAGACACCGTCTAGTTTTGGGCCCCAGCAACATACAAAAGACACCAATAAACTGGAGAGAGTTAAGTAGAGGCTACCGAGATGATGGGGTAGAGGCTGTGGGAGATGGGCTTGTTCAGCCCAGGGCAGAGACAGTTTTAGGGGGACCTAACAGCACCTCCAGTGCTTACAGGGAGGTCATCAAGAAGTCTTAGATGGACTCCTCACAGCAGTGAGGTGAAAAAAAACAGGCATAAACATAAACCAGGAGAGTTTCAGCCTGTACATAAGGTGACAATTTTTCCCCAGGAGGACAGTCAGGCTGCCCAGAGAAGTTGTGCAGTCTCCATCCTTTGAGGTTTCAGGCCCCAATTGAATGAAGCCCTGAGAAGTCTGACCTCAAAGCTGACCCTGCAGTGCACAGGAGGTTGGGCTGGAGACCCTCTGAAGTCCCTCCCAGCCTTTGATTCTCCAATTCCCTTACAGTCACTCTCATGGGGAGATCTCAGATATCCTGAGTTACACCCAAGTACCCTATACAACAGACAAGGTGTCCAAGTTCTTGCTATTTTTTTCATTTAAGAGCTACCAGCTTCTCACTAAAATCCTTTATAATTTGCAGTGTTTCCCATGAAACAAGCTTAGCTTGAGTATGGAACAAGATTACTCCCTCTGCCTTGTCTCTTCCCACCCTTCCCACCCAAAAACTTCCACCACTCAATTTAACCATAAACAAGTCATTTTACCTACAACTCAAGAATAAGAGTCTACAAGAGTCCTGCCAGTATCAATATAACACACAAAAGCCCCAAATACAAATAAAACCTCAATGACTCTGGGACCCCAGTTTGGTCAAGTCATACTAATTCTCAGCAAGTATTGTTTATCACACTATCCCATGGAATAGATATATATCTACTTGCACCTTCCAACTCGCATTCATGCCAAAGATGGAATAAAAGTCACTTAAAAATGTATTTCAAAATGCAGTAAAAACAGAGGATCGTTGACCATCTTAGTTGCAGCATAGTCATTTATAGGTCTTTGAGTGTTATAGCAAGAACAGCACGTAGACCTCTCCAACTCAGAACGCATCCTGGGAAATGGCTCTATCGCCATAAAGGTTCTTGGGAACAGGTCACCTCAAACCCCAGTTCCATGGAGTTCAAAAGCACTTTGTGTCGGCTCAGAAGCAGCTTTGCCTGATGCTAACAGATAAAGCCACCAGCAGGAGCCACCTCAAAGATCAACAATGGATGCGTGTTTTGGTGAGCTCAGTTTCCCATCTCAGTATAGAAGGATATTTTAATGTCTGTGTGCCAAAGACAAGGCCGTATTCAACTTCAAGCATTCTTTAGAAGAAAGTCCTGGAACAAAATGTCACACTTGATTGATGAAGCTAATAAGCAAGACTTGACTTCAGTCACACCGTCACAGGTAATAAGATTTTTTCCTCTCCTAATCTCCATCACACATTGACATTTTATGTTTCTGCGTATCACTAGGAGAATGAGCAAAAGGCTAGACAAAGTCAAAATTCACTGAATTTTAGTCCTATCTAAGAGAGCCTGTGAGCATGAGCACATACAACACAATTAAGCAACACAAAGAAAGATCCCTGAATAAAAGCTTAAAAACCACAGCAGAGTTGGGGGGGGAGAACACAAAAAAAACCCTTCCCCCAAGCCACAGAACAGTGCTTTGAAAATCTCCAATTCTGTAGTCTTAACTTAGCACTTCACTTCAGTCCTTTACTGCCTTTTTAAAGTGGTAAATAGCATCACAGATATAAGACAGAAACAAGGAAGCATCAAGAGGGTTTTACAATATCTGTAAAAGACAGTCACGTACAACTGCATTTCAAATCTCACATGGCAAGTTACCGCTAACACCATCCAGTTCAGCCTACACACTGCAATTCCTCAGTATTTTTGCTCAGTGATAATCCACAGTTTAATGAAGATAATATCAAACCAAAACTCAGCATTGTAGAAGCATCTCCACAGTTCATTGTTGATCTCTGCCCTTTAAAAGAAAAATGCTATGGTTCTGTACCTGACTTTCTAAAGCAAACTAAATCCCAAAAATTCAACAAAGGAGATGTACATGCATACAGACATATTTTGCATGCAGAACTGTGGCAATAATCTACTGTCACCAATTTCTATTAACTCTGCTCTATTACAAGTTGAAAGATGTTGAAGCCAAAGTTAAATGAAGTCCCTTCAGGTCACCGGTGAAGACTTCACCGAGTACATTCTATTTCTAACACTAAATACGAAGTTAAAAAGGAGAGGAAACTCTCCACACCCCAGAGTCTGTAAACTTCTATAAATATCATCAGATGCTTAACTTCAACAGGAATTAAAGTATTCAAGTGTTGTCTCTGTCTATAATGTTTCCATCCTTAACAAGCTTACTGCACTTATTGAAGAAAGTGTATTTCATCCAGAAGAGGCCCAAGTAAATGACGTATCACCCAGAAATGAAGTCTCATGCTTGAGGACAGACCTCAACCCACAGCAACTTCCCCCTCACCCCTTCACGCATTATAAAAAGGCATCATTTTTAGCTACTTCTCATGAACTTTCACTTGGCCACTGATGAGTTCACCCAGAAGAACAACATTATCTGGGTGGCTTGTGTGTGCCTACATGGTTTGCAGTGCAATTTTTCTGGCCTACTTGCTCTGTTTCCACACACATTTTACAACAGCTTGTACTGCAAGGAAGTCTGTTCTAAATAAAACATCACACTTTTTAGCAACATTCCTTCAAGTTTAAAATAAATCCTACAAGACTGGATGCATAAAATCCAAGGAGGCTGCCTGGTTAGCTCCCAGACTAATTACTGCAGAAGCTCCATGGAAAAAAAAAACAAACGAACAACTAGATGACTATTTTCAAAAGTGAATGACTGATGCTCTTTCGCCTTCCTTTCTTGGTTGCTACCTCATTGCCTAGATGAGAGTAGGGTACAAGGTAAAAGGCAAAGATGATTTGCTTTAGAGCCCTACCAATTCCCAATACACACCAGTTCGTGGTAAAGAAACCTCATCCTATCAATGGGTCACATGCAGAGCTGCAATGTCAATAGAATTACAGCAGAGATGCTTGCTCCATCCTTTCCCCTACCCTTCCCACATCTGTTATATTTGCTCGCACCAGGTACAATTAATTCAGCCGTGAGATCAATACAACCTCACACATCAGCCTGAAAGGATGTAGAACTAAGGACTTCCATATTTATTTTGTTAACCGACACACACACACACCCCCCACACAACCAAGGACACCAGATGTGTCAGGACAAAGGCAAGACAATACTTTCAGGCTAGAGGAGCATAAAGCAATTGATGTACCCAGGAACTTGGTGAACGTCAGACACAATTCATACTGATCTAACAGAAAATTGTTCCATGTGGTGCCCAGGTTTCCCATCACTGCATCCAGATTATTTTGGCATGCAAGCAACAACTTTTCCATGGACCTGTCTGAGACAGACACACAAGAGTAGGGTACATAAGAGTTTCTGCATGTTCTTCTGTAATTTTACAGATGTACTGTTCCCTGTGACAGAGTTCAAGAATAATGACCTCCCATGCAGTAAGCCAGTTAGATGATGTCATGAAGCACCACATTTGTGAAACTGAGCATCCTGCAGCAAGTGTTATGCACCAGCTATTAGCTGCCTGAGGTCCTGCAATCTGCAGAGGGACCACAATAAATGAGTAACACACTTAACCTGCAGTCAAGAGGACTAAAAATCCCACTGCAGTTTTTTGCAAACTTTATGGCCTACTATTTCATCTCCTGTTTGCTACTCAGTGAGATGTTCTGCATCCCAAGGGGCAGGAAACCAGGACAGCTCCAAGTATATGACCTTGCTGGAAGTTCTGGTTATGTGCTTGCTGCCCAGAAGAACATCTGCAGGGCAGATTGCTCTGGTTTTACCAATGTCTGGGGTGAAAAAAACTGGAAGAAAGAATCTATTTGCCCATAGAAACCAGAACATTTTCTTAAGTTGCTGCAATAAATATTACAAACTT
The DNA here is from genome assembly GCA_003993805.1 of Himantopus leucocephalus. NCBI lineage: Eukaryota > Metazoa > Chordata > Aves > Charadriiformes > Recurvirostridae > Himantopus > Himantopus leucocephalus. The sequence continues at coordinate 14,401,782 of RSEF01000001.1, read as the reverse complement.
CATGCTTTGGTTGAAACAGGTTTAAGGCCTTCTTTAGAGAAAAGTTTTGAATCATAATATGGTTAAAGAAAATGAAACAACAATAACAAAATTCATCGCTTTAGGGACATCTTCCCAAGTATGTTGTTCAGACAGGACTTTGTACCAGCAGCTACCAGTGACTCTTCAAGTTGAAGAGTCACAAGCATCTTATCAAATTTTAGTTTCCATTAACAAGGATTGTGAACAACTGTAGAAGTGACCGTATCTAGACTCACTTCACTCCTATGTGGCTTAAACTAACTCCAACCAGCACCAAAATCAAGCACTGCTTCTGTAAGTAGTGGAGAAAGCAAGCCTGGATAGAGTTTGATGTCAGGGACAGTCACAGCAAGGAGAGATACAGCAGCACAAACACCCCTCTAACATGACAAAGCAAAAGGAAAAGGTGATGAAGATCTGCAAAAGGAAAAGATGGAAAGAATAGTTTGAAAGTCAATAAAGTTATCCAAGCTGGTAAGACAGACTGATGAAACACACTTCCAGGCATGGCCCAGGAACTGTCCTTCTGTGGTAATTGCACAAGATGTCCTTTCTCAACCAAGTAGGAAAAAAAAAAAAGTCAGTGGCAAGGGAAGTGTGACCTGCCATGGTGGTCTCCTTCCCTCTGCTACTTCCTGCTCGGTCCTACCAGGTGTTTGCTTTCTTTTAGGTGCTTACTCTCCGATAGAAAAGGAAGGCGGCAGGGACAGAAAGGGGAAGGCCATTGGAAACTGTTCCTGCAACCACATTACCAAGGGGGAAGAAGAACAAAATAGAGCCAGGAAGAATACAAACTAGGACAGGATGATTGGCAGCACTGCCATAACACACTTATTCTTAACACAATGCAACACTGAAAGTCATCTTCCCTCAGCATCTCTTTCTACTTAGATTAGTGGGGCATACATTTTTTATAGTCCTACTTTTTACCTCATAAATGTAAAGTGATAGTTAGAAAAACTTAAAAAGAAAATAAGTAAAACAAGTTTCCTCAATGCTTGCAGCAGACACACCCATAATAATTCAGTCATACGAACTTATCTCATCCTTGAGATGGTAACCTGTAGGATACAACACAACATGCAGACCCAAATTTTCTCCAGATTCAGTGAGTTGGTTGTTTTCAGTGGGCTTTTTTTGTTGTTGTCTGCTTGGGTTTTGTACTGGATGATGACCACCATCTCATCTTTCATGCTTAGATCCAGTCCTGAATTGCTTGGTTTGCATATAATGTTAACTGGATGTTCAAGATGCACAAGAGCAAGAGCACTCCCCCTTGCTCATGCTGTGGCACTCAACTTTTCCTCTGGAAGAAAAATATCCCTCAAAGTTTAAAATAATCCCTACAATGCAATCAATGGGTGGGGTGGGCAGATAGAAAAGCCACTCCAGCTAAACCAGCCTATAGTATCAAAAAAACTAATGCTGAAACGTTTTTCCTTTCCAAAGGGAAACCTCAGTCCAGCAATTCTTGGGCATGTCGTTCATGCATAGGTGCCTAAAGACTCCAAAGATTTTGTATAAAAACAAAAAGCCCTGACCCAAAACACTTGTACTGTAGGTGGTCAGGACAAACAAAGTTGAAAGAAGGACGTAACTATCTCAGATCCTTGGAGATATCATTGTGGTCCCCCATCAAATAGTTGAGACATATTGCACGGTCTTTTCTTAATTTTTGGCCAGGGTATGTCCCGTTTTCCATATCTTCCTCTGGGAGCACCATCTCTCCCTTCCTCACTCTTCTCGCTTCCTCAAATGGTTCAGCAAGAACTCTTCTTTTCCTCCTTCAATCCATCTGTTCTCCTCAGGCTGCCTTAACACTGACAGCGTGAAGGCCTAGCAAGCCCAAATTAAGAAAACCCACATTGATCTTAGTGTTTCAGAGGCACAACCTGTTTGATGGCACACATCCAAGCCAATGTTGATATGGATGTGGCTTTGCGAAAGCAGAGTGGGAGAGAGAATAAGAGACTTGCTCTTATAACTGCCTACCAGAGCTATGGAAGAGGACTACAGTTCCCATGACCACAGGGCTGCTCTGTACTAGGGTGCCCAATTCCTATCACCTGCATGCCTACCTGATTGTGCAGGTATTATCAGCGCAGTAATAAGTTGTTCACAGAATTGTTTGGCTTTGAAGGGACCTTTAAAGGTCATCCAGTCCAACCCCTGTTGCTACACCATTGACCAGTCCCAATACCTGAAGCATCCTGGAGGACAATGAAAGGTAGAGATTTATTTATACATTTAAAACCAAAAGTAAGACTACTAAAAAAAAAAAGTGGCAAAACTTCTGTTGGTTATCAGTGTGAACTGGACACTGAAGTCCTTGCTCAATATGGTGATCCCAATTACATCACAATTTTGGGGTCCTGAGAAACTTATCAGTTCACTTTTGGCAGACTCAGACACAGGGACACAATATGGGCTTGTGTGGCAGATGGTATATCCACTAAGGAATAACTCTTATGTTTGTGAAATTGATAGCCAGTTGTACACAGTCCTAAATAAGCATTCTTTACAGAAACAGCCTTTCTTCCTTATGTGCCTTCAGAAGACACCAGTTAACTGTGAGCAGATTAGCAGCATAATGCAGGGAGCTGTGGAGACTGGACCTCATGTAACTAATTTTCTTGATTTTGGTCCTGTCCCTTAATCTCTGCCTGAGCATCCGTCCCTTAGAAGCAAAAAACATACCCACCACAGGAGCTACAGCTACAGCAGTGCATAGCACAGACCAACAGAAGTGGCTCTGCCATGGAAAAAAATGGTGCCAAGCGTTTGAAATGGAAGCTACGTATATGGGGGGGCAGGGGGGAAGGCCGTTTTGTTTTTAAAAAAAACACCCAATACGGATGCTGGAGTAGCTCCAGCCTGGTCCCTGGGACTGAATGCCAGGTTGCGGTTGGTGTGCTCCCAAAGCAGATCCTCCGATTTCTCAGGTGCTCCAAGACTAGTTCACAAAGTGAGCTGAAGAACAAAAAGGCAGGGACAGCTAGGGCATTTGCTTCAAAAACATATTCTCTGCCTCAGCTAAACTTTAGTGTAGACATGCATATTATGACTAAAAATGCCTGTTAAGTAATTATAGGTACAATACCACCAGAGAGGGGAGAGCTCACAGGTATGCACAGTTTCCTACCGGCACAGTCATGAGGACCACAGTATCCTGTGCCTCCTAAATTTTTTCTAACAAGTTGCAATTTCACCTGCTCAATTTGTCAATTGTTTTCAATTCCAGTCTTTGCACCTCCTGTATTTCTCCTATTCTCCAGGCTCCTCTGTACATCTGTGACAGTAGCTGGCTGACGCAGAATGGAGTGCTCAGCCTTGAGGATCTGCACACAGATTAGGCCATGTTAAAAAAAACACACCCAACCACGTGGTTCCACTTAGGTACTATACCTACTATAAGAGCTGGAAACTATCTTCTTGAAGGGCCTCTCAGCTGTAACAGAAAGCTGAGAAGTGTTTGCTCACATTTTACAGGGGAATGGGACATAGGACTCCAGAATGAATTGCCAGAGGGCTTTGAAGCTAACAGACTTGGTGTGGGGGTCTTCATTGGTTTTATGCTACAGTGGATAAGAACTGCCCACTCGATTACAGCTGAGAGGTACTCTTAAGAAACCAATCTTTTGCACAAGACTCAGTAATTGACTGGGAGCGCTCCCAGAGCAGGACTCCTGGTTTAGTTTCATTGGGAGAGTTCAGGTCTCTGGTAGCAAGACTGCTCTGAGACATGAACCAGCACGAGGCAACTGGAGAAGGTCTCCAGAGGACGTGTCAGTTACTCAAGCTGGATGTAAGCCAAATCGCTAGTGTAAACATATCCAGAATTTGTTTCAAGGCAAAGTCAGACAGGTCAGTTTACCACTAAAATGCTTGCTTTGCCTTGAAAAGCAGGAGTGCTCACGTACCATTGAGAAGTGACTCAGGAAGCTGCTCCTGCAGCCTCTGCTGTCAGACTCCTCGTTCCACCACCTGCCAGGAATGAGCAGTGTTTCCACCTCGGGCTCAGGCTCGGCAAATCCTGCGGTGCAGCACAGCTCAGCACTCAAGCTCATGTTACGCAGATGCTGAGGATGCTAAGCCCGAACCATAGCCTCAGTCCTGCACCACCACAACCACTCTCCACATCTTTTTACATCAGTCTCATTTTTCATTTTATTTTTCCTTACTTATTTCTTGGTTGGAATCTCACCACCTGGCTTCCTTCCCAGTATCCCAGCAAACCCTACCTTCTGTAAAGGACTGGAGTTTACTCTTCTTGCCTCCTTACAAAAGCTTGCATCCAAGGAGGGTAACAAATTTCATGCAGCCTTTTGGCCTATGTCACAGAGCAAAAGATTTCAAAGGAATGTCAAATAAAACAAGCTTTCCAATCAAGAAGGCTGAGCAGATGTTCATTAAAAAAATTTAAAAAGACAGAGTCTCATGAGCCAGAGGACATTAAAAGCAACAAGATGTGATCTTCAGGCAGCCCAAGCTTGCTCTTCTTGTAATTTTGTGCTCACACTTCAAATGACCCTTTGGGAAAAATAAAGCTTGCCTGGCTCTATATACCACTTACGTGGTGTCTGTACAGCTAAACAGAATTTTTGTTAACATTGGTTACAGCTGATCACACCTTTAAGTACAAGTTCTCCGGACAGCTTTAAAATACAAGATGCTTTAAATACTAGCAGCATTCTGGAGCCCCCCACACACTAGCATTTGTGCAGCAGCATTTTCTCTGCTTCCATCACTGCAAGCAGCAGCAGGACTCTATTTGCGCAGGGGAGATGACAGATAACAAAATAACCACCTAACGCAACATAGCCCTGAAGTTTCCCCGCTTAAGTATAGCTTAGCTCAAGGGGCCGTAATTCCCTGGCAAGAGTGACAGAAAGACGTTCTATCAGAGGAAATTCTTGGGTTCACAAATGTCAGTGCAGCTAATGTGATGCTGTCCCATGGCTAATAAAGCCCTGTCTCAAGAGCCGAGCAGGCAGAGGATTCGTAGATGCTTTGGTTATGTGCTTACCTCTAGCAGGTTTGTACACTGGCAGAACATGTTTTACCTTATAGCAGAGAACCAGCAGGAAAGTTAACAAATTGTTATTCTGTTACATGATTTTTCCATTGTTTAGGGCTTCACTGGAAGTATTTTCTGCTGGTTTTCTGTCTAGAGTGATACATACAGCATCTCATGCTGTCACATGATTTCACCCCCCAAAATTATAGGCTTCCTGTCTCCGAGCATCTATTAGGCTTGGTGATAAGTCAACTGGTACAGCAATATGGTTTTGCACTAGTTTTAGCTGAAATACTGCTTAAAGTGATATGCAAATTATGAGAATTGAACAAGTCAAAAGATATATCTAGATGTAATTCCACCTGTTTGGTTTGGAAATACCATGGTCCACATTTTTTAAGAAAGTCAGAGAAAAGCAGGCTCTCATTAGAATCACTAGAGTCTCTTCTGTACTTGCACTTTGCCAAAAATGCTAAATAGACATAAGTATGCAACACCTACCAAATTACCGCACATAACAAGTCTTTTGCTGTTCTCATCTTAGGGAGACGAGATGTTCTTATCAAAAGCACGCTCAACTGCTTCAACTATTCAAGGCTCTACCAGTACAAAATAATGCTCTTTAAAAATGCATAACGAAGCAAACAGTAGGCTTGCTGTAGCGCATAGGGATGATGCAGGATTTAAGTGATGCTATTTCTTCTATTCTACTTCACTTTAGGATAAATCAGGATGGGAGGGGCAGAAAGAAGAATGAAAACCTGGATTTACTAAAGCATACAAGCCACAAAACAAATTTCTTTCAGTTTCTAAAATGGCTCCTTTGTTTCTAACGCCTTTGTCACAAAAAACAGCTTGTTGTGATCTAACTGTCGAGTTGACTGAATTGGGACAAAGGTGTTGTTCTCCCTCTCTCCTCCTCCCCCCCCAACCTCCCGCTCCCGTTCTGATACACACTTTAGCTACTCTCTTTTTAGCCATTTTCAAGGAAATGGTAAGAAAAGCAGAAACGGCGACGACAAAGAGAAACATAAAAGACTACAGACATCAATCCTAGAGTTAACTCAGGAGCAAGTGTAACTTCAATACACAGTGACCATGCAGGGGGGATGAAGGGGAAGCAGGAAAGAAGCGAGTGCCATAAGGAAAAAAAACCAAAAAAACCCAAAACCCAAAATCATCATGACCGTGTCCACATGTCGCTGTAACTGAAGTCCACAGACCTCAGGGCTGCTGCGCGCCGCGGCGACGGGGCAAGGCAGGCCGGCGGTGCCCTGCGCAGGGCGCGGAGCACACTGCGGAGCCGCAGAGCCCTGAGCCCGGCTGCCGCCCAGCGCCCGCATCCTCCGGCCGCCCCTTCGCGAGTGACAGAGGGAGGCGTTAAAAAAAAAAAAANCAAAAAGAATCCCCCAACAAGCAAATCCGCAAACCCCCCAGCATTCCCGCAGTTTCCTTACGCCGCAAGGTCCTCCCGGGGAGAGTCCCGCATTCAAAGGGGCAAAACTTCGCTCCCACCGCCGGGCGAGGGGACGGACGGACGGACACACAGCGGCAAGGGGGCTGCGATGCTATGCCCGGAGCCGCCTCCCGTCGCTAGGCGACCCGCGGGGCCGCCGGTACAGCCCGCCGCCGCCGCCGTGCACTCACCGCTCCGCGCCGCTACATCCCCGTGGCGCGGCGCAGCCGCCGTCCCGGGGCCGTCCTTCCTCGGCGGGCGGGTGCGGTGGTGATGCCGCCGCCGCCGCGATCTGGGTCACCCGGCGAAGGTGAGGAGGAGGAGGAGGAGGAGGGAGGAGGAAGGCGGGTGGCGGTGCCGCCTACCGGCGAAGGCGGGGGGAGGCTGCGGCGGGGACCGAGCCCGCCCCGCGGGGAGGGGAAGGGGCCGGGGACCGCGGGCAACCGGCGTAGGATGCACCTCTCCACATTGGCATTCCCCCCCATCAGACTGCAGCTTTACTACCTCATCGCTTATTCGCCTCATGTTTTGCACATTGAAGTAAGCATTCAAGCTTAATCCCATGCATCAACGCAACCAGAAAAGTAGGTTTTTTTGTTGTTCTTTTTTTTTTTTTTTTTAANTTTTTTTTTTTTAAAACTATATCCCACTGATTTCCACCCCCAACACACAGACCCTTGCTCTCAGCTCCCGAGCCTGTCAGGGACTGCCATATGGTTATGTCGGAAGAGCCACCGCAGGTCATTACATCAACTAAACCCAGTATTGGGGAACTTTTCAGAGGCTTCAGGAGCAGTTACGCTTCCCAAACTACGCTTGGGAACAGAGCTTTGTGAGACAAATCATTCATAATTATGCAAAATGCATCATGAGCACAAGAATCCGGATCCATGCTACAGAAGTAGCCGTACCTTCCCAGATGCCATACTCTTGTCCAGAAACACAGAGGAATTTAAAATGTAAGCTGGAAAGGCCCTTTGACTCTTGTCAATGGCAAATTTAGGGGATCAGACCAACAGGTTTGGAGTTTCCAGACGGCCTCCTGCCCGCTCTCTGGAATCCAGCAGTAGCGCAGGGCTATACTGTAGTGATGCAGTACCATTTCAGACCTTATGGGATTTTTACAAGCCCCTTGTTATCAAATTGCAATTCGATGTACCCATTCCCTCAATATCTCGGGATGGAAGTTACTGGGATTACTNGACCGGGATTACTATGCCTCCTATGTTCAGCATCATCGTTCTTTTATGGGAAGTTGAGGCAAACCTGTATTTTAAAGCTAACAGGGGCCTGAATTAAAAAGATCTTTTGATTACAAGCAGTTAGAGAACATTTTACTATGCTATACTTCTTTTCTAACAGCATAATTATTTTTACTTTATGGCAAATTAAAGAAACTATGCATTAGAGCAGAAATATAGCCTGCCTTTAGAAGCGGCAATGAAAAACAGATTAGAAAAAAATAGATACAGGGCCCCACTAGTTGAGCAATGTCACACTTTTCCAGCAATAGCTCATACAGCCTGCTGTGCGTAACAAAACCAGCAAGGTCACCTGCATGATTAATTCCACATTGGAAAGACGGTGACAGAAGCACCAAGAAAACCAGATAGCAACATATCTAGCTCAGATACTGGTGAAAAAATCAAAAGTTGAGGTCCCTTGTTATTTTGGATGGAAGCTCTTGTTGTGCAATTCACTGATAAAGACAGGATTGATAAAGAGTACACACACTACGCCCTTGTGAAGAACCTAATGTGTTTTGACACCATCCAGCATTTTTCTCAGATGTGCCACCCAAGCATTATTAAATGCACCATAAGGAGTTACTTCTCAGTTAATGCTTTCATAGTATTATTTTGTTTTAACAAATAACATTTTTCATTTTGTGACAATACAGACGGTGGCAGAAATACTTTAACTATACTTTCTTTACTTAAATTCTAATTCTAATTTTAAATTCTTTTAGTTAAAACACTCAAGAGAAAGAATGTATTTTGCCTAATAACCCTAGTACTCCCAGAACAGTCTTAAAAGTTGTAGTAAGGAAAGAATAAAACCAAGCCTCCCTGTTCACATAAGGAACTTTCTTACCTCAGTTTTCAAAATCTATAGTGCAGATCATCAGTCTGTGTAGGTTTTACTCAGGACAAGACAGGCTACTCTCAGCATAAACAAAAACCTTCTCAGGCTGCTTTCAATCCTCCTGAGCTGCCCTGGGCACTAGGGGACCTTTTTGTCAGCTGGGTGTTATCAGGGTGTGATAAACCACACCCTTGTCTTCAGGCTGCTACCACTTTGCCTGAGACCGGTGGATCAGCTAAAGTTTTTATTTTTTGTTTCTTAGTGTTTGATCTTCTGGCTCTGTTAACCCAGGCATGATTTAAGAGACCGTAATATGTTAGGCAACTGGTAACAGTGTTGTGCATTTAAAAGAAAATTGCTGTAATGGAGGCATACTGCTAAGTATAATGATACTCATGATATCAAAGGAACAAGAGTGGATTAAGTACTGCAAGACCAGCTGCTGGGTTTCTTTATTGCTCTGATTGAGCTGATCAAACTTTTTTGCTTGTGGGGCAAAGCTTTGCATTAAAAAGGCTATACCTGTCTCCTAGTACTGCAACACGTGAAGTGTGATTTCAGTTTAAACAGCTATTTGCCCTCGCTCCATAGGAAAAGGCATTATACCTCTTGTCATTTGGAAACCTATATGTTTATATGAAACTGTACGGGATCTTGGTGTTAGACCTCTGTAAGAAATAACCAAACAGTGGTATGTGGTGAAATGGAGCCTTTCCAAAGCCAGTAGCAAGCAGATGACAAAAGAATGCTGTAATTCGTGAGTCTAATGCTAACTACAGCTTTTGTCAAGATGTTCAGAGAAGAATCAAGCTCAAATTACCTTAGGTGCAAACGTCTGGCTGTGTCTTCTGGGAGGTGTTATATGGTCCAGGCGAACAGGACACAGGTAAAAGTACAGATGGGCGGACAACATTTGTCTGAGCACAGCTTGTCACCATTCTGCACACATGCATTTGGGGTGTAAGTTACCTGCTGAAAAAGAATTTCTATAAGGATCATTGCAGGGGAGGAATCTAGAGTCTCAGAGGCTGCCAGTGGGAGCAGGAATCACGCGACAGGTATGTTAACTATTGCGAGCTCTGTAGTGAAAGGTGACTATAGTAAATTGATTTCCAGCTGCTGGACTGTACTACATATGCAGCTTGACAGGTGCTCCCAATACAGTTCTTACTCTTACATCAGCATAGCCAGAAACTTTTATATATCTGCCTGGAGCTTTATTGTTTACTTCTAATAAATAAATAAAAAAATCTAAAAGATTTGGAAACAGGCCCTCTTGGGGATCCATAAGAGTCTAGAAACAGAGTACTAAACATCTGTAGATTTGTTTATATGTAAGAATTATCACACCTTTGGAGTGACACTCGTGCTAGAATGAGTTAACATCTCTTTTATGTTTGATACTGCACAACATATGTACGAGCCATTTGGTTTTAGTCTATAAAATAATGTATATCCATGTTGGGATTTATTGGGTGGGATCTGGGGGTTGTAGTTCGTTCCTCTCCATTCCAAGCAGTGCTCGGGTAGTGAGCATGATCCTCAATTACCTGATGCAGTCAGGGATTCCCCTCTTTGGTCTCCATGTATATTCAAGTAGCTGCTGATTCCATTCCTAGGACAGTGTCTTGTGTAGTTGATGGGTATACGGGGACTACCCTGCAGATATCCTCCCCCAAAAATGTGCTCCTACAACTGAGCTGCAGAACACTATAGAATTGTGTTATAAAGAACCAGCCTGCTGCAGTGAAGATAAAGATGGGATGAGAAAATATATTTCCAACCTCTAACTTCTATAATTTTGTTTGCTTAAGAAATCTGGTTCCCCAAATTAAAAACTATTTCCTTGCTATGCCTGAGTACCTATTTCAAGTATCACAATGATTTCATTGTGATGCTTCAAATCTGTGCCCACACTGTACTTTGAAATATTGAACAGCTGTCAGTTCTTTTTGCCTACCTCAGGACAAGCATCAAATACAGAATTGTCCTGAGATGGTGTATTACATGGCTCTTGTGCACTGATATTATAGCAAGTAAAGCAGTCTGCACACAACCTTTATGACCATTTCTTAAACCCCTCTCCTAGTTATTTTGTTCATTTACAATGCCACACTTCGTTTCACTCATATTCCTTTGACTGAAGATGCTGTAAAGTTTAACACGGGAGACAATAACAAAAGCATGTAGATGATGATAACATGAGAGATGAAGTGTGTCAGGCTTGCTCATATAGCCTTTTGAGAGATGACAGCTAAGTGAAGCAGCCAGTATGTTCATTTAGGTTACCCATCTCTTGAAGCAAAGAATTTTGCCACAGAGGACTTTGTCTACATATGAATTAAAAGCATCTAATGTTATGAAGTTTTAATTTAAATAATTCTGCTTGATATATCTATATAGAAAGAGTCAAATAAAGTGATGTAGACATGAATTTCAAATATTGTACGCTAACAATGCCTACTTTTTTATCTTAATAAAAGTGAACAAACTTGAATATGCTGATTAACATCAGACTGTGTCCTAATCTTCTTTACTAAGATGTGTACCGACCATATTATGTCTCTGTGAAAAAGGAAGATTTGCATTTGTAATAAAGAATTTATTTTAAATCAATTTTGAACAAGGGAAAAAAAAAGTGATGTGATCATTTTTTATCTATTCTTTTCGTTTATCCTCTGCCATTATCAGATCCATACTCTGAATGCATATGCTACATGTCATTCAAGGATTACAAAGTGTTACACAAACAATGATTCATGAAGATTCACAGTCCTTAGTGAGTTGGGTAAATATTTATGTAAATGTCATACAGATTGGCAAACTGAGTCACATAGAAGTGGTGTTTGTAAAAAAATTCCCACTAAGTTTGGATACATCTTTTTTATCGCCTATTCAGTTAAAAAAACTTACTTCTGTTTTTCAGATGTGTTGTGTATGTGTACAGATCCAGAGAAGTCAATGAAAACTGGATTACAAGAGCAGCAAGTGGGGTGATCCAAGAAACTGATCATGTTCTCATGTAGAAAATTTTAACATGTGGTTGCACAGCTATTCTTCCAAAGAAGGTGAATCTATTGCATGAGCAATGACTAAGGAGAACTCCTGAGATGATGCCTGAAGGGGCTGAAAGGGTAGAGTCCCAGTCTAAGGAATACATTGCAGTATTCTCTCCAGTCTCACTGGAGGCACTGAGGACCTCATTTACGATGGAAACGTAATATTTAGTTCTCTGTATGTAAACAATACTATGCCTTTAAAAATTAACTTTGCAGATTGTGTCTGGACTGCGAGCACTATATCCTTAAAAATGTATTGATTGATGAAGTAGACAAATTCACTGCCTGATATTCCATGATTGTCCTTATGATACATTTATGCCCTGAAGGATAACTGTGAGAAACGATGTGGTTTCCAAGGATATGCAGGAAAGCAGACTGCCTGCCTAGTGTAAATATCAGGGAGGATCCCTGTGTAGGGTCGCATTGCTTTCTGAATGCCTACCAAATCCTAATTGCTTGTGACAGAACTGGGTTTTCCCAGGTTAGTGTAAGATTTTAACTGTAGGGCCAGAAGAGAGTAACATAATTCAATCAGTAATTCCCCAAACCAATATTTCCTGTCTCATCACGGAAAACAGGCATAAAGAGCAAGAAGAGAATGTAAAGTACGTACAGGCTTTGAAGAAGAGATGATAATTTATAGCCTTTGTGCCAGAGAAAACAGAAATACTCTGTTTGAATCTTTCTAACAGCATTGCTTTCAAGGCTAAACTAAACCATGTGTTGATGGGTTCAGTGATTTGGAGGGAAATCAATATTTGGTATGGTTCTTTCAGTACTTCATATTACTTTTCTGATGTCCTGGAAAGTGCATTAGACTGGCACAAGAAGATCTTCCCTAGACTTTGCCTAAATTGCAGAGAACAAGTCAGCTGGGCAGCGAAAGCAGCAGTTCCTGTTCAGCAGAGAGCCAACAGAGGATTTGGAGAAGTGTTTCCAGCAGTGATCTATGGATTTAATCATCTCTAAGCCTCTGGTAGACAGTCCATGGACCTATCATATAGTATAGTGGTTTTATAGTATTGTCAAATGAAATGGTGATGATAAAGGTGCATAGTGCCTGATGAGAACCTGACAGTGGCCCGTTGCTCTAAACTGCATGAGGCTCCCTGTCCTACAGAGTGGAAATGTCAGTAGTAGTATTACAGCAGAGAGGGCATGGCTTTGGAAAGATTTAAAGCCCTAAGTCTTCAAGATTGCTTATGGCCAGAGAAAATATAGAAAATTAAAACTGAGGGCAAAATAATTGCCTGCAATATATAATTTGCTTAGTATTGGTGCATGTGGGACTTTGAAGGCTGAGGACCATTCACTGAGAGGTTTTACATGAGCAGAAAAAGCTTATTATGCTTTCCAGTAATTGTGCTTAGGGAATTTGTATCTCTTAGATTCTTCCTTGATCGAATGAGGAAATTCTCTGTTTGTTGACATCTGTGTGCATGAGTTGTAGGAACCTTGCAAGAGCTGGAGCCTTGGACTGGCAGTACCCATAAAGAAAGGTCTTCAGATGTGCGGCATGCACGTCACAATTACAGTAATTTCTGCCTTCTGCTTGAAAGTTCACAGGAATTTTCTGAGGACTCTCCAGGAAGGGATCAAAGATTTTCCGTTTATTAAAGCCTACAGAATTGAGCTCCCAGTTCTAGTGAGATATTAATGGTGACCCAGCAATGCAGTCACCCCTTTGCAGTGTGTCTCACAACAGAAGTTAAAACTGTTCCTTCATCCTCCGATAGCACATGCTTACATTGCATTAGTGCAATCTCATAGCATAGCAGAAGTGCTCAATTTAGCTAACCCCTGCCCAATCCTGAACATTGACTGACTGGTTCGGTTCTCTGGATGACAAGATCCGTAGCTGTCCCAACACAAATGAGATCTGCCCGCTCAGAAAAAGTTGTGTTGTTGTGCCGAAGAAACTTGCTTCACAAGTGGCTGGTATCTTGTAATAATGAAAGTGAACTTGTCAATAACCGTGCACTTGTGCCACAAAACCAGTACTGCAAAATCTTACAATTTTATCATAAGATTTATGCTATTTAATTTATTTCTTAAAGTTCCACTACCCCGAGTCTAGAGATTTCAGAAAAATTTCATCTTTTATTAAAGGAAAGGGAAAAAAATGTACTCCAAAGTCTTATGCTTGTGGAAAAAAGCTTGGAGGTATGAAGAGAGTGTAGCCTAAAGCTTAGAAACCAGAAAGCATATTGATGTTACTTGACATTTTAAGTCTCTTGAGAATAAAAGATTTTTGTTTGCTATTATTTGAAAATAAGGATAAAACCTGCCCTCATTGTAATAACTGGCACAGCTCCCACTGATTTTATCAGGCCCTAGATTTCTCACCTCCCTTTTTGGTCTTATGCAATTGCTAAGAAATTCTTAAAGTTGTTTTTTGGCTGTTTTTCTTTTTTAGAAAGAAATACGAAATCCAGCATTGAACAGCACAAATGCAGAATCAAAATGACACACAGCACAGAGCCAGCCTTGCTATCTTCCTGAAAAATGTAAGCCTTTGGCATTGCAGAGGTTTGTTATGGAGAATTTTACTATCGCAAGCAGCAGCAGTAGCACATTTTGAATTTAGGTCAACAGATATTTGTCAATGTCCTTAACAATTACATGAATGCTATCCTAAAACAATTCATCTTGTGTCTCATCATTTACTATGGCACTCCTCTACAGTATTAGTCACAGGTGATTTTGAGCTGGATTTCGTGCTACAAGGTTTCTTCTTATTTCTGTAACAAACTGCTATCCTGAAACATATCCTATTTGTCATGATTCTTAAACTGCAGCTTCTTAAATCAAGAGATTTGATGCAGCAAATCCTACTATCTTCCTGTGATTTTCTTTTAATTGGGTTTGAAAGTGATGGAAATCCAGTGTGATCACATTAAGCTAAAGCATGGCTTGGCTTGCATTGGTATAAAAGGGAGTAAGATTGTCTTTCCACGTATGGACCAGTAACCTGTATTTTGTTGAAGGAAACAGAAGTGGTAGTATCTATTCACTTACTATCACATGAAGCAGATGGGAAATTAGAAGTAATAGCCAAATGCCTTGACTCTCCCCAGGAATGTGGCAAAGATAAAATAGCTAACAGCATAGTGAGTATTGTAATTTGCTCCTGGAAAAAGTCAACAGCATTTTATTTCTCATCCATGAGGAAGTGGGAACATGACATTCCACTTTAGAAGACATGTTTCCTTGTTATTGACTAAAAAGAAAAATAGAGCCAGAGCCAAAATTTTCTGATATAAACTTTTTTTTTGCTTAAGAAAACAATAAAAACTTAATTTCAAACTAGAATGTTTGCTCATTTTTAAAACTAAAATATTATCATTATAAAAAATGAATTTTTTTAGAAATATTGAGATTTCTCCCAAAGCACTTTTAGTCAGAGATTATATTAACATCAAATGTAAATGTATTT
Organism: Himantopus leucocephalus; assembly: GCA_003993805.1. Taxonomy (NCBI): domain Eukaryota; kingdom Metazoa; phylum Chordata; class Aves; order Charadriiformes; family Recurvirostridae; genus Himantopus; species Himantopus leucocephalus. Next base: position 14,386,705 of record RSEF01000001.1, on the reverse strand, counting down.
GAATCCCCACTTCTGTGAACTATTTTGTGGGTTACTCAGTGACAATGTTGTCAAACATATGGAGATGTATTTCTACTTGTGGTCAATAAGCACTGTGGTATCTGTAGGAGGAGTCTGTACCTGTGTTATCTAGCATGAGAAGGGACTGCACAGTGCTTCAGGGCTTAAATTATAAAAGGAATAACAGTTCTGCTTTGACCAAAATAAGCTTGTACTAAAGCACCCATAACCAGCTTTTAACTGTTTTAATTGGTGGAATTTTCCTATGTGAGAATGTTGTTTATAGAAGTAAAATCTTGATGCATTTACAAAGGAAATGTTATTGCAATATGCATCACAAATTCTTGACCAGTGCTAATCATACAGAGATATTTCAAGAAAAAAAACCACATAGTGAGTCAGTTCTCCCCCAGAAAGCAGTTTTCAAAATAATAAAGCAGAATAAACCCAAACAATGACCGGCGAACACAGGGTCAGGCAGCTGCCAGAACCTCTTGGTTTGTGCTCTGAGACGTAATATGCCACTAAGCCTATGTTCTTCTACTACCTACCAACAATGCATCCCAGTGGGATAAACCACACATGGACAGCCAAGTAGAAGAATGGAGAGCCCACACAATCAGGGCTTTGAACGTGGGCACTTAACAGAAACAACTTTTGGGCAGGTATTTTCCACTTGTCAGAACAAATTGGTAATGAATTACAAACCAATTTCATCAGGATCATCTTTTCAGTAGCTTTCAGGCTTGGTGGTTTCCAGGGCTGAGGGCCTCAGAGAATATTTTAATAGAGACAGCAGCTGTTGACGTTGCCTGGTTGTTCTTTCCTCCCATTCATTCTGGCTTACAAAAAGACCAGATGATGCTAATGCTTAGTGTTCACAAAGGTTAACAAGCTCCCCGTTATGCTATTACTAGGTAGGCAGTTAATATTCATACTTTACATATGAAAAAACTTAAGTAAAAGATCTGTGCTATCACAATACCTTGCTACTCACTGCGTGGGTCAAAGATGGAGAATGATGTTGTGCCACAGACTGTGGTGGAAGGACAGAAGTGCGATCACCTTTCTGACCAAGTACCACCTGCACAGGCTGGTGGATGTGCCCTATCAGCTTCGCATCCTTAGTGTGCTTGTACCTCCTGCACGTGGGATAGCTGTATCCCCGGCGCAGGGCATGGTATATGCTCCAAGGGAAAGAGAAAGATATTTTTTTTTCTGGGTAAGCACAGCCCTACCTAACAGCACGGGTAGACTGCTCCAGAGTGTGGATCTGGGATGAAGCCGAGGAGCTGGCTTCCGACTACAGGTTTACAGGCTTGTCAGTTACCTTACATACCACCCACTTGGGAATCCCACACCTAACTGATCTTGAGGAAGGTTAAATACCCACAGAAGGTTGAGAGAGTAAAAAAAAAAAATCAGCTTGCTATTTAAATAGAGAGAGAAAAACAAAGACAGTTTTGAGGTAATAAGTTCCAGTGAGAAGTAGAATATTTGTCAGGTAAAGACAAAAAAAGTAGGTAATGCTGAACTTCAGTGTTTTGGATAAAGAAGGGGGAAAGGGCTATGTCTAAGGGCATAGCATGAGGCTGGGTTAGTCTATGATGGCACAGAAAAATGAAGGGAAGACTTACATGCTCTGTCTCTGATTTAAGGGATGACTTTCTTGTGCAGGGATACAGTGAGCTGTGGAGACGCTTCCTTTGAGCGAGGCCGGTGGCTCAATAGCGCGAGTCTACTAAGCAGCCTTTGCGGGGTTGCTAGCGAGCTGAAGAACGGAGCAGGGAAATATGTGCGTACAACCCGAGGCTCGGTCTTCACGTGGCCTTGGCTGCATTGGCATGGTTTTGTCTTCCTCTGTCCCTAGTGAAGGACGTGCCAAAGCTAGTGTGACCTGTGATGGAAGCCTGTCTAGGTGACGGTCTCCTCGGGTCAGCGCCTTGGCCAGGGGAAAGCTGTCATCTGTGTGGATGCGGCTGTTTTGGGATCCCCTGTGTTGCGGGAGGCTCTGCCCTGAAGTGCCCTCAGCGAAGGGGCTGCGGTGGGGGTTCAAATATCGCTTTTCTTTTGTTGCGGACTTGGAGGAAGGCTGTTGACGGGAAGGTGGATGACAAAGAGCAGGCTCTCTTTGGAGAGAAAAGGCGACAACGAGGGAGGCTGCAGGCACGTGAAGCCGGGTGGCATTTGGGTGAGCAGAAATGAGGATCTGAACAGTTACAATAACCGTGTGTCCAAGGCTGGAGCCCGACGGCGGCCGCTTTCTCCCCGCCGCTCAGGAAAACCTGGAGCAGAACCACCAGCTCGTGTCAGACAGATTTTCCTTCCCTCACCCTCTGTTAACGAGCCGGATGTTTTATCTCGGAAAAGACCCTCAGCAGACACTTCCCGCCCGCCCGGCAGCAGTGACCCACCCGCCCGCGGGGCGGGGCGCCGCCATGACGGAGCGGCGGCGGCGGCGGCGGGCGGCCTGCCCGCCTGCCCCAACATGGCCGCCTCCAGCCAGGTAACGTGCCGCTCCGGCCGGGCCCGGGGCTGCAGCGCCCGCCCCGCCCGGCTGCCGGCGGGGCGCTGGAGGGGGGGGTGAGCAGGCGGGGCACCGCGGGGGCGGCGGGAGCGGGGCCTTCCTTCCCCGCCGCGGGCTTCCTTCCCTCCCCTCCCCGCCGCGCTGCCGTGTGCGGGGGAGCCGAGCCCGTGGCGGCCTGGCCCTGGCCCTGTCAGGGTGAGGTGTTGTGAGGGGCGGGCAAGGCCAGGTCAGCCCCTGCGTCTGCCTGGCAGCTTTTACACCCGCCCCCGTGTTTACTTAGGGCAGAAGAGCGTGCGCACGCTCCTGCTGTTATTACTATTATCAGTATTGTTTTTAACGAATGCCCAGAACCCCTGAATTTGAGGGGTGTGGGTTGAAGCGCTGGCTGTCAGTGGCGGCTGCGGTGGGGATAGCCGCAGGGGTGTGCTGGCGCCTTCAGGCGTATCTTGGCCAATACTGGAACGCTTAAATCTCCGCACCAGGGCTGCTGAATTTCATTTTTTTCCACGAGTTTTGATGTCTGTGTGTATGCAGCGTCTGTATACGTTTACGTGTACGGGTCTGCAGCACAAACCCAAGCCAAAATAGAGTAGTAAACTGCCGAACTTCGTAACTGAGCGCGGTGCTCCCTCTGCTGACGGGTGCCGTTGTGCTGCACTCCGGTAACGGTGCACTTTCGTCTTCAGAAGCGGCTTCTACAGCAAATGAGGTTCCCCATTACATTAACAAGCTTTACGTTAACCTTTGTAGTAGTTTCAGGCCAGTTGTGTGACCTGCTATAACCTGAGCTAGCATTGCACGGGGAGACTGTTTCAGTGTATTTTCAGGAAGGACTTTTTTTTTTTTTAATATGTGTGAAAGGAGGTGATAATAATCGTGAGTAATCTACTGCTGCATGGTTTTTCTTCTGTAGTCATGTTGGCCTTTGNGAGTAATCTACTGCTGCATGCTTTTTCTTCTGTAGTCATGTTGGCCTTTGTAAGGAGGGTGAGAGGTGCTACAAAATGAAGTTTCCCGCTTCTATACAGTTGAGTGTGATTCCTTAACTCCGAAATCAAGGCAGACTGTTGGTTTCTGTGCCTGCAGAATTGTGTCTCAGGTAATGATGCAACAGACAAGGCAGAGAGTTTAGGCCCAGTTCAGAGAGAGACCAAAGGAAGGTTCTGCTGTCTCAGCAATGCAGGTAATGCTGTTTGAGATGCCTTCGGGGGCCAGAGGCATCTGGGTGACGTTTGCAAGCATGACACAGCACATGGGGAAGGTCTTCAGCTTCTTGAGCAGCAGGTGAAAGGCCAGGCAGTGTGGGGTAGGACATCTCTGCCAGTTTTAAATGCTGTTGATGAGGCAGCTGAGTCATACCCCGTCTGTTCCTTGCTCTGTTGTTTAGTTCACAGGTTATGAAAGGATGGAAAGTAGTCTTTTCAGCTTCGGTTTCTGTGCTAGTTTGCTGAATATTGGGCCATGAGTTCTTGGCTTTTGCCTGGAGAATGTGGGAGTTTGTGAGGACCAGACTAAAGGCTTAACTAAACTCAGAGCTGCTTTCCCCT
>RSEF01000001.1:14371819-14382531 GCA_003993805.1 Himantopus leucocephalus | reverse complement strand
TGGATTGATGGGCCAAGGCCAATGGTTCAACAAGGCCAAGTGCCGGGTGCTGTGCTTGGGTTATAACAACCCCATGCAATGCTACAGGCTTGGAAGTGTGGCTGGAAAGCTGCCAGGTGGAAAAGTACCTGGGGATTGGTCAATAGCCAGCTATGAGCCAGCAGTGTGCCCAGGTGGCCCAGAAGGCCAACAGCATCCTGGCTTGTATCAGCAAGAGTATGGCCAGCAGGACTAGGGAAGTGATCGTCCCCCCATGCTCGGCACTGGTGAAGCTTCACCTTGAATACTGTGTTCAGTTTTGGGCCCCTCACTACCGGAGGGACATTGAGGTACTGAAGTGTGTTCAGAGAAGGGCAACAAATCTGATGAAGGGTCTAGAGCACAAGTCTTATGAGGAGTGGCTGAGGGAACTGGGGTCGTTTAGCCTGGTGAAAAGGAGGCTGAGAGGAAAGGAGGTTGCACTCATGGGCTTACTTACTTTTTCTTTATAGAGCTGTTGTCTTGGTAGAGTGTTAATTTTAAATGAACCAATAGTAATCACTAATTCTCCATTTTTTGATTCCTCTTCAATTAGAGCCTGGTTATTGCCAATGCTGGTCTTGGTAATGGGATGAGTAGACACCAACTGCTCAGGATAGTAGAAGAATATGGATTGGTGGAAACACTCTTAATGCCACCAAATAAACCATATTCATTTGTGAAATATGGGACAACAGAAGAAGCCAAGAAAGCCTTTGATGCCCTCAATGGAAAAGAAGTAATACTGGAAGACTTTGGCCAAAAAATTGTTCTATATATTAATTTTGTGGAAAAAGGTACAATTTTTCTGCTTTTCTGTATATCCAACTTCTTGCATACTTTTGCTTTTACTTCCTAGGTTGTAAATATAGCTAAAAGCACACTGGTCTTTGTAAGTAGACACAGAGAACAAAAGCCAGAATCTAAGATTCAGGACATAACATAATGTTTGCTACTGTATTTCATGATAGGATACTCTAATTTGAACTCCTTGGAGGCAGAAGGAGAAATTATTTTAGGTAGTTTCCAGACCATTCAGTACTGCACTTGAAGGTTTTGTGATTAATGAGCTAAATTGGGACCCAGGAGATCTCTGGACAGTTCATTGGATGGTTTATGTGGCCTTGGTCTTGTCATCTCTATCTCAATTCCAAGAAGGAAATAGACACAATGAGATTTCGGTGGGGTGTGGGTTTTTTTTGTTGTTGTTGTTTGTTTGTTTTTTCCCCTTTCTTTCCAGGCTTTTCTAAATGGCTGACTACAAGCTATTTAGGACAAGAACTGTTGCTCTTCCTGTGAGCTTTTATAGTGTCTAGTGAAAGGGGTTCCTGGTGCTGGTCTGTACATTCTGCCAGCAAATAGCTTTTTTAAGCTATGAGGATAGCAACCTGAACGTCCCTACATCACCAACATTTTATGTTCACCAAGGTATTGCATTATACTCCTCCTTATTTGATTACAGATTGCTTCTCTGGACAGAGAATAATCTGGTGATTTTGTAAATCACAGAAGTTCTAGATAATTAAAATGAAATGCAGGTAGAATCCTGAAGTGATTGGGAAATTCTACTTAGCATTATTGTGACAGGAAAATCGCAAAAGGTTTTGCATTTGAATAGTGTGGAGTCTTGTTGGTCTTACGCAGTAAAATTTTTAGAGTGCTTTGCATGGTGCAAAATTTGGGCCTTACTGTGTTGTTTTTTTTTTTTTTTTTNTAGTTTTCTGGCAGAATGCTGTTCCTACAAGCTTGCCTCCAGGTCTAATGGTCATTGAAAAGATTATTTCTCCAGAGGAAGAACGGAGAATGTTGGAAAGTATTGACTGGATAGGTGATGAAGATACTCAAAATGGTGGGCAAAACCATAGAAATCCAGACCTTCCATAGTTTTATGCTGTTTTTTTTGACAGTTTCAATTTACAGGAAGTCGACATCTTGGTAAATGTATTGTTTGAAATTGTGTATTTGTTCTTTGTATTATAGAAATTGTGTTTTACATTGCAAGTGATAAAGTCCTGGGGGCAAGTGGTCTGAATTGTTACTCTGGTATGGATTTACTTGAATAATATTCCTGCATCCAGAAACAACTAAAGTCTTTTTTATATGTCTTATGCCAGGCACAAGACTGTTCTGTGAATGTTACCGTTGTAATTTGATGTCCAACTGAGGAGCTGTGTCTTCTCTTATATCAAAAGGAATTCAGTGAGACACACATTCGGGATGCTTTTGTGGTTTCACTTGAGCTCTGTGGAGTTAAATCTCCACAGAGAGATTTTAAATGAATTGTTCTTGGAATTCACTTCAAGGTTTCTCTATAAATCTTTTTCCTTGGAGCAACACGAAGGGTTATATTGAGCTTAGCTAACATGTAGCTTGGTGATTGGTAGAAGTGAAGGATCCTGCTATACCAATAGGATATTTATCAAGTGCAGATTCAGAGATCAGGCCAAGAATAAAGATGCATTAAACATGGCTCAAGAAGATTGGTGCTCTCTACTGCTCGCACGTACGAAACCACCATCAGTTTGACTTCAGACAGCAGTGAATGTGATGCTTGATGCAAATACAAAAGGTAATAAGGCAGAAGAAGTGTGCGCCATGAAAAACAAGGGTCACATACATTGTTTCAGCTGTTAATTAAAGAATATTTAGATTTAACAGGAAAGATGAAATAGGGAAGCATAGCAAGTTGCGTATACTGTTTTATGTAGTCTAAGCTTACTTTGAACTTACATGTTTTTACAGCCCAGAAGACTTTAAAGCATAGAAGAGTAAAACATTTTGGATATGAGTTTTGCTATGATAACAACAATGTTGATAAAGACAAACCTTTAGCTGGAGGTGAGAAATTCCGTATTAAATCATACTTATTTTGCACTGATGTTTGAACTATCATGTAAAGCCTTTAAGCCTCACTGAGACAGATATATGAGATTCTGATAAAAGGAGAACCTTCACTGTATCTTAAGCACACACTGAATGGTGCTTTTGAATGGGATCCATTCCAAGTTACTGTAAGTGCTTGGAGCTTGTTTTCCAATTACTTGCAGCCAAAGGTTGCTGGCCTTTGAGTTCCAGTCAAATAAGGCTTTTGGGATTGTAATTGTCATTCTTTTTTAGCTTTTGTTTCATAAAACAATTATGTGTTACAAATCACATATTCATTTGTTTGGGGGCTGTGATGTATATTGCTGTGTATATTTATCTTGACTAGCTTGAAATTTGCTGGATTCACACCAAAATAAAATTTCCTTTGGACTGAAAGCCATTTTGAAAAGGTTTGAATAACTCTTATTTGGAGTTGAGAGCTGTGAGTCAGAGCAAAGCGAGTGAGTCATCTTATAATCTTAGATTTAAAAATAGTAAAATAGGGGAGTTAAACACCTTCAAGCTTTATAGGAATTTAAGGTGATGCATGCGTACTGGGGTGGATGTAGCTTCCAACAGAAGGATTCTGGTTACATTGCAGTTTTAACAGTGAGGCTGTATAATGATAAAAGCATTGATATTTGAGCTGTTTTCTAGTCTCACAGCTAGAATATGTTATGTGTGAGAAAAGCCTAAACACTTCATTGCGGGAGAACAATTAAAACATAAAAATCAATAGATTAGTGAAAGGGCTGTTAATAACATGTTTGTGGGTGTTACCTGCAACAGAATTTTACAGTGAAGTCCCCAGGTAGAATAGCAAACCGAAGATTCAGTGAACTTTTGTTCCTGTTTTAAACCAGCAGATTTTTTTGGTGATATTTAATCTAATTCAGTAACAGATTTTTAGAGGGTAAATTTTTTAGAGGGCTCTCTGAACAACTTCTGACTTTGTTTAATAATTTCGCTTTTTGACTGCAACTTTTTTACTTTAGTTGGTGGAAACTTTGCCTCTGATTTGATATACTTTTATTAACATGCAGAGATAATGCAGTTTGCATTTGTAAGGAGTAGGCCTGATCCGCTTCTGAATGCAGAGGTCTTGGCGGAATGGCATTTCTAATTGTGAGATGTTATAAATATATTGGACTTGCAGATCAGGGCCCCAGTTCTGACATGTGTGTTACAGCAAATGCAGAGTGATCACTACTAAAGATGGACTTATGTGTCTCTGAAGCTGTTTGTATGTATTTTGTCCAGTTACTATATTTATTTTAAAAAGAGAGGATAAAAATGTAAAAAGCTATCCTGTCTTGCTTACAGTTTTGTTTCTATAACTAGGTCTTCCCGAAATTTGTGACCTATTCTTGGAGAAGTGCTTGAAGCAGGGATATATCAAACATAAACCTGATCAACTGACTGTAAATCAGTATGAACCTGGACAAGGTAAGTTTATTTGTTCTTCAAAAATTTTGAGCTCTTTGTCTTACATCGTGGTTTAATCCTGGTGGGCAACTAAGTACCACACAGCCACTTGCTTACTCCACTTCAGTGAGATAGGGGAGAGAATTGGAAGGTTAAAAGTGAGAATACTCATGGGTTGAGATAAAGACAGTTTTGTAAGGGGGAGGGAAGAAAGAAAAGAAAAGGAAAACACGTGATGGCCTCCCCTGCCCCACCCCTGCCAAACAATTGCTCACTACTGATGGCCAGCCAGTCCCTAAGCAATAGCATCTCCGGTAAACTTCACCTCTAGTTTTATTACTGATCACGATGTCATATGGTATGGAATATCTCTTTGGTCAGTTGGGGTCAGCTGTCCCAGCTGTGTCCCCTCCCAACTACTTGTGCACCTCCAGCCAACTCTCTGGTTGGGAAGCATGAGAACCAGAAAGGACCTCGACTGTGTAAGCATTTCTCAGCAATAACTGAAACATCCCTGTGTTATCCACACTGTTTCCATCACAGATCCAAAACGTAGCACCGTACAAGCTACTGTGAAGAAAATTAACTCTCTCCTAGCCAAACCCGTACAACTTAAATGAAAATCAGAAAAGAATAGCATCTAAATGTGGCATGGTGTAGGGACAGGATTTAGGCACCTGCTTAGCATATTTTCTCTGTGACCAGAGATGCTTTGAATCAAAACTGAAGTCTTTATACTGGTTTCTGAACCTGGGAGCTTGTGTTTAGAAGTACATTCTTTGATAGAAATTGACCGTGTTTCAGAGTCCAAGGCCATAACGTGGAAACTAAACATAAAAAGATATAGGAATAAATAGTTGTATTTGTTTTTGTACTGAAGTGCATTTTTTCCCTCCGAACTTTTCTTGCTCCCTGTACTGTGCATACAGTCTCCAGGAAACGGCTCTTGCTGTTAGTACATATGATATAATGTTAGTAAATGTGATATATGGACTCATAAGTATGGTACAAGCAGTGTTCCCTAATGTGAGGAATAAGAAATTACTCTATTTCTGTAATCTTCCCCAAACTGGAGACATCTGAAGAGACACTTGCTTCTAATCACGCCTCTAGGGAATAAATCATGTGCTGTGCTTTTAGCTTAGGACAGTCATCAAGGCTAAGTATCTGGCTTCCTTTCTAGAGTGGATATATCATTTGTCCTTAGGAAGAAAGGACAATGGCTTCTCTTTCAGGATTAATATCTGATAGCTAATACAGTATCTGCCAAACAGGGGTCTGAAAAGCTGATCCTATTGGTTTATGTATCTGACAATCTGTTAAATTGATACAGCCATGTATTTCTGGCTGGGACATCAGAGGAGATTAGTTAGAATTGATGATTTCTATCAAGAATAGAAGCAGTTTTTTTTCAAAAAAAACCCAAACAAACCAACCCAAAAAGCGAAACAACCAAACCTAAAGCAAAATACCCTTTCTTAAGTGCAAATNTTGATTTCTATCAAGAATAGAAGCAGGTTTTTTCAAAAAAAACAAACAAACCAACCCAAAAAGCCAAACAACCAAACCTAAAGCAAAATACCCTTTCTTAAGTGCAAATTGTTAGGATATGAACGAGCCAGAGTGCAGTCAGATTAATATCTTTAGTATCTGCGTTCCAAGCGAGATTGTCACTAGCAATTACATTTGAGATTTTAAAAAGTGACTGGTGACTTTGGGTACCTAAGCTATAGGGGCTACGCCTAAGACACATTAAATGAATTCCTTTTCGAGGGCACTTTGTTCATTCAGGGTCCTAATAATGTTAAAGTTGTAGATTTATACTTGGCAGTTACCATCTACTTTTGAATGCTTAAGTGACAGTCTCTTACTGTGTGTTGCATATATGGAGTATGAACAGCAGGTAGGTCGGTGTGGTCTTGATGGAATTGTCTGGGTGATGCTGAAGAGAGCAGTCGATGTTCTGTTGCACAGTGAATCTCACTGACTTCAGTGTGCAGCTGAAGGCAAAGTTTCAGTGCTTTATACCGAGGTTAAGCTATGAGGAAACATAAACAGGTATGTGTCCTTGGTTTTCAAGTCTCACTGATTTTCTCAGATTAAATGTTGGCCTCATAAAACACTTGTATTGCTTTCACTGAAACTAACGGAATTCAGAATATTTACATCTGGAGGTAAAGTCTGGCATATAATAAGGATGCGTTGTAGGGCTGACCGACATTATTAGGAGAAAATGTTTTCAGCTCAGAAATTCGATAGAGTTCGAATTTAATTTTTAGTTTTTGATAAGCAAATATGACTGTTTTTATTTGGATCACATAGGAGTTACTCTGTCTGGGCCTGCTGTGGTGTCAAAGGAAGGTGTAGTTGCAGTTCTCCTGAGCTGTCTGCTGGTCTTGCTCCACTGCTGGCTACAGTTCCCCACCATGCGGTGAGATCTTGCTGTGGCATGCACACTGCTGTTTCAGCACTTGGTGTTGAAGTGTGTGGCATGAGCTGCAGGGAATGGCAATATCTTTCCAATCAGCAGTTCTAAAATAAAAATAATTTAAAAAAAATTGCTGTCCCTTTGGCAATTCTCAACTCTGTGTGGTTACTCATACCCAACAGATGTACTATCCAGCAGTTAGCCTGGTAATGGTGTGTGGAGTTCTCCTGGGAATTGTAAAGCAGAGGCAGGGTTTGGCCCTGACAGCACCTGCATTCATGGTAGTAGGTCCCAATTCTGAAGCTGAGACCCTTAGCACAGTCATTTGCTTAGCAATAGGAGGGAGTATTTGGGATGATTCCTTCTCTGTGAAGAAAGTAAAGGAGAAATACGTGATCATGGATGAACTGAGGCCCAAAATTACCTGATGTAGCATAACTGTTTTTGCTAAGTGCTAAGCTGCCTAAGGGGAGAGCATAGTGATTTCAGGTGCTTTCTGCAGCAAAGAAAGTGTTTGGAGTCTTCAGAGGGTGAGTGAGGCCTTTGGGTGCTCTGAACTGACTTCTGGATATTTCCAGTGATTATACAGGACGCTTGTGTTAACTNAACTGACTTCTAGATATTTCCACTGATTATACAGGACGCTTGTGTTAACTGTGTGCATCTAATCTGAGCATGTAAATCAAACAATTGTCCTGAATTCTTTTGGAAGGCAGCTCCCTCCTTTATGATAAGTTTTGTTTGTTCAACCGTAGATGCCAGTTTTCTATGTGGACATCCATGGGAATAGAGCTTGCTGATGGAGATACCACTCTATTATTATTATATTGACTTTTGGTTTTTTTTTTCTTATGCAGGAATTCCCCCTCATATTGATACACATTCTGCTTTTGAAGATGAAATAATCTCTCTCAGTTTAGGAGCTGAGGTAAACTTAATGTTCGTAAGTGCTTTGATGATGCTTTATTGAGAACTTTCATTTTTATGTTTTAATACAAGTTAATTTGATTTTCCATGGTGCCTGTTCACACTCTTCTGAATTTAATATCAAGCATGTAAGGTAATGTGATATGCTAATTAAATAAGTAACGCAATGAGATGTGGTTACTGGAAGATTTGCCAGTGATATCAGTGATACCCTATTTTTAAATCTTAGCATCCAGTTCTCCATCGACCTTCTTTCATTTTGTATTCATCTTAGAAATCTTATCACTCCTGTTTATGTTTCTGCTTCCATTTTCTCCCGTGTCATCCCCTGTTCCCTCTGGTCTGCATAAGGCTCCCATTATTTTTATATTCAGTACACTTACAGTAGGCTAATGTAGATGTATTACCTGTAGAAGGTCCAGTCAGGGTCTGAACCCCACTAAGCTAGTCATGAGGTAGGCAGGTGCTGGGCCAGGCGCAGGCAGAGGTAGACTCTGATCTCATGAGCTTCCAACATACGCGAATGATGTAGACAAAGAGTGGGAAGGGAAATGGAAGAGCAGTGGACTAGCATGAAGTCATGCAACACGTCAAGAGCAGGGCTGAGAACAGTCAGTATCATCTCATCTCAGTGCTCTAATTAGTGTCTTTACTTTTAGTCTATTTGGATTCATCTGCTGCGTCTGTGCCCATTCATGTTTTACAAATTTAGCATTACCTTGTCTGCCTTAAGCACTACTGCAGCAAGTCTTTGCTGCTTGGACTTCCCATCTTCCTACACGTTTCTTGAGAGTATATTCTACAAATCTGCAAGTCCTGCTTCCATTGCTGTCTTGGGTTTTTTGTGACAGGGGAGTTACATGTATTGCTGTGTATTCCCATGGCACTGGATAACTAGAAGCTTAACAAGGCTAAGAACAGGTTATTGCAGTGGGTAACAAAGGTTTGACTTTTGAATTTTTCCATGGAAAAGCTATGAATGCTGTATAAGAATGATCTAACCTGCTGTTTGTTTTTTCTGGCAGTGATGTGTAGATGACACAGATGTATGTGCTTATGGAGTTGCACCTGTATTACCGATAGTGTTTTCCTGTTACAAAACAACAACTTTGGTTATTGCTCTGGGTTTGTCTTGCTCTTTAGGCAGCGAGAGGAACATGGCTGTATATTCTGAGCACTGATGTTTTTTGAATCTTTAGTCTGGGCTGTGGCACCGGCTTCCTCTTTCCTTCTTGCAAGTTGTGTAGCGGATGTGGAGCACCTGGGACTAGGGGTCGCTAGGGGTGAGTCTAAGGAAGGATATCTTTTTCATTAACATGTGTGGCAGTGGCACATCTGTGTTCTTGGTCACTTGAAAAGGAGGTGTCAGTGTTGCCAGTCTTCTCAGCCTCATCATAGATGTATTTGTCCACTAGTCACAAAAGCATCCACTCAAGTAGGAACGTCTGGGATTAGTTGTGAGGGTGGTAAGCACAGCGGCAGTAGAGTTCTTACTACTTTTGTTTTGGAATTTCCCAACCTAGGAGCTACTTCCTCATGTGACTTCTGCACTTAGCCTTGTCTCAGAGATACTGCGTTCTCCTCTGTTCAACTGCAATGTTGTCTTTAACAGTGCCAACACCTCCATGGTAGGTAGCACATAGAACATCAGTTTCTTTCATGCAGTTTCTCTAGGAGAAGGGCTCTATTTGATCTTTTGTGTAGTTTATCCATCCTAACTTTAATTTTTCTAGTATGTGCTGAGCATTCAGAGCAACACAGCAACAGTAGATGACCCCAACTTACGGCTGTTCCTATGTTGATCTTGTAAATAAAAAAAATTACTTTATTTTATAAAAACTGTATTGGTGCTGTAATTTCATATGTTCTGCCTCAGTCTGCAGCCTCAGGCTTTCTTACTCTTTCCATTTCAATTAAAAGGCCGACTGTAGCACAGATGTTCTGTTACTTCATTGATGAGGCATCATAGGTAGTGCATTTCTAGATTATTATATTACAGCACACCTTTGTGATGATCTCAGAGATGGCTAAAAGCAGAGTGATTTTAATCACCTGAGAAATCCAAACCTTTCTGGGAAGTGGACTGCCTGTAGCATTATGATGCTGTTAAAAATTGGAATGTGTACATTTCAATCAGGGAAACAGCCAGACTTGGGCCATTTCAAGCATAGGCATTGGGTACAGTCTGTTAGATAGCTCCCAAGTTTCAGTGCCTTTTCCTAGTGGGCCATTAATGCACTTTTCAGGTGCAGACAATCAAAGCACAATTGTAGTAAAACAGGCCAGTGGCCCATGAAATGGTGTGTTATTTAATGGCTTTTCTTTCTGGTGCTTTTACAACTTTTTATGATTTCTTTAATGTGGTTTTGTGCACTTAGCTCTTCATCTGATTTTAGAATGTAAATATCAGTTGCAGTAATATGCGAGTTAGCTATTTTAGGAGTGAAGCCCCCTACTCTATTCCTGTTAAAGCTTACCATGTACAAAATTTACACAGTCTGATAATAAATAATTGGAGTTGCATATACAGCAGCAAACTTCAGTATCTGTCTCTTCTCTCTCTTCTTCGCTCTGTGACTATTTTTTTCACCTGAATAAGTTAGGCTGCCATGTTAATGGAAAACATATGTAAACAAAGTTGTATGTCTTGTCCTTTCTTTATTCTCCTCTAGAGTAAAGGCACACATTTAAATAAAAAGTGCTATAAAGAAATATCCTTGCAGCCCAACTGGTTCTGTATCCTGTTTTGGAAGTTGGCTAACCAGACACTTCAGAGGCAGAAAAGAGCAGAGTGCCTCATATAGTTATACTAAGTCATGGAAAGAGCTTTTGTTTTGATTGGTTGTATGCTTGTCCTTCCAGGATCTGAGTTAGGCAGATTCTAGTAACTACATTAAATGCTTTGGCTTATGAAAAAGAAGTCTGTGGCAGAGCAGGGGACTAAACACAAGTGCCTTCGTATCCTAGTGCCTTAGCTAACAGCATAGGTTCTCAAACTTCTTATATCATCTTCACAGAACCACAGAATTATTTGGGTTGGAAGGGACCT
>RSEF01000001.1:14355895-14371802 GCA_003993805.1 Himantopus leucocephalus | reverse complement strand
CCACCCTTTTCTTGTGTTCAGATAGAATCACATGGGTTTTAAATTGTGCCCATTGTATCTTGTCCTGTTGGTGGACACTACTAAGAAGAGTCTGGCTCCCTGTTCTTCATTCCCTTCCATCAGGTACTTATGCATACTGGTAAGAGCCTTCTTATCTGAGCCTGAGCCATCTCTTCTCCAAGATGATCAGTCCTAGCTCTCTCAGCACCTCCTCATATAAAGATACTCCTTTATCATCTTCATGGCTCTGTGCTGGACTTGCTCCAGTAAGATCGTATCTTGTAGTGGGAAGTCCGGTCCCAGTACTGGACACAGTACTCTAGGTGCATCCTCACAAGTGCTGAGTGGAGAGGAAGGATCACCTCCCTTGACCTGCTGTCAGTGTTCTTCCTAATGTAACCCAGGAGGCCGTTGGCCTTTTTGTCTGCAAGAGTACATTGGTGGCTCCTGTTCAACTTCTTGTCCACCAGGACCCCAAGGTCCTTTTTGGCAAAGTTGCCTTCTAGCTGATCAGCCCCTAGCGTGTAGCAATGCATGGAGTTATTCCTGACCAGATGCAGGACTTTGCATTTCCCTGTGTTGAACTTCATGAGGTTCCTGTTGGCACCAGTTCTCCAGTCTGGCCGGGTCCCTGTGAATGGTGGCACAGCCATCTGGTGTATGAGCTGCTCCTTCTGGTTTTGTATCGTCTGTAAACTTGCTGAGGGTGCACTCTGCACCATTATCCAGGTCATTAATGAAGGTGTTAAACAGCGTTAGCCCCAGTATCAACCCCTAGGTGCACACTGGTGACATGTATCCAACCGCACTTTGTGCCACTGCCTTCTTCAGTGATACCCTGCAACCTAAATCACACTATCGAGAATCAGTCTTTTCCTCAATGGCGAATGAGTTTATCCAGTAACAAAGCACTTTGTACTGTTTCATTAGAGGAATCGTTGAAAGTCTGATTTGTTTCTGTAAACTTATGTTAAAAAGGGAATAGCTATTGGCATGTGCCATATATGTTCATTTTAAATATGAACAATCTTGAGAAGAAAATAAGGGCATGATTCTTCACAGCACTGCATTTCTCTTGCGTCAGATAACCTACTGCAATCCAAGTTCTTATGCTTGTATGAAATGAGGCAGAAATGTAGGTGTGAGATTCTCTTTCCCATCTCAGTCATGTGGAACAGCTTTGTCAAGAGGCACAGAGAAACCAAGTGGCTCAATTTTGTTCTAGTTGGTGCGATACATTGTGTTTTGGGGAGTTTACAAGACATTAAACTTGATTTGAAGGGGAAAAACCTCACTATTACTTTGTACTTCTGCCTAGCTTATAAAAACCATTAAATAGTTTGAGGGCAAAGCAGTGACACAGGTGATGTGTCTTGTCCCATAATTTTACTCCAGTAAAAGTGAGGGTCTCAGTCTAATCACTTCTCTGGTTTTTGACCTGTTTATTTGGCATCTCCTCGGAAACTGCAGAATAAAGTGAGACTTCTGATACTGTAAAACTCAGTCAAAGAAAACCCTCTCAGACTTGTTTGAAAGTTTCAGAAGGCAGGCATTCTTTATTGCAGTGCTGGATGCACAAGGGATCGCTCCTCCTAGCATACATGCCGTATGTTACTTCAGACAGTTTATATACAAAAAGACTGTAGAAGATAAGAGGAATTTCTCAAGGCCTTTAGGCCTAGTGTATCACTTCCAGCATGTCCTGTGGGCTTATAATAGCATATTACAAATCACATTCACCCTTTCTTTATAGGCACTGATACACTGAAAATATTAATGAATGTAAGTTTCAATGTTGTGTTACTGAATACAACTTTCTTTAATTCAGAAGTTAGCATAGTAGGAGAAGAAAGGCAATGGGGTAAAATTAGTTTAGAGTGATTTTTATTAAGCTTGTTGGCAAACCATAGGTCCTGTGACCATGAATTTGAACAAAGTAGTGCAAAACAGGGAACAGTCATTTCTGTTGAGAATTTTCTGTATTTATTTGAGTTAGGTGTTATTTTCAGTGCCTCCATTTGGTGTCTCTAAAGTTACGTAATTTTATAGTATTTCATCTTAGGAGCCTGGCCAAGTTTGCAGCTGTCTCAAAAAAAAATAAAAATCCACTAGTGAAAGACTGTGTCAAATTTCCTTTTGCAGGTTTGCAGCAGGAGCTTGATCAATATTGAGATTTCTGTTTTTCTACTTTTCCTAATTTGCCATTTTACATGCTGTCATGTAAGCCTTGATTCATTAGAATTTTAGAAATACAGAGGTAGCATTTCTATAATGAGCTCAGTAGTGGTATGAGAATATTCAATCCATAAACAAATTTTTCCTTCCTGGCTGCAGATCTTACCCCCAATAAACAGGTAGCAACACCCTGCAGTCTCTGCTCATCAGCTCTGCCACGTTCTGTCCAAGACTGCTGTGGGACACCTGCTGCCCCATGCCAGAGGGTGAAGTGCTGTCATAGTTTTCCTGAAGGGTGTGTTGTGTTGGCACCATACTACGATCCATGTTGTTCCGTCCCATTTTCCTAATACCCAGCCCTGATGTGGAAGCCCCAGGCTTGTCGTTTTCTTCTTCCTACCTTCTGCTTTTCCGTCTTGAGTGCCTTACTCTGCTTCCTATCCCTGTGCCTTGGCCTGGTGGAAGGCGGGTATAAACATTGAGAACTTCTGTGATGCTCTGGCTAGGCCCCTGACCTAACGTCTGCGAAAGGGAAGCTTCAGGGTTTTGAGTCAGATTGGTGGCTCAGGGTTAAACAGTGGGGCCGTGTGTAAATCATCCTTGACCTCTGCCTAACTTCTGTTCATCTAAACACATACTCATCACGTCTCAGCCTGCAGATATTAAGTGCCTTGATCTATAAAGAAACGCTGTGACTCTTAAGCCTTGAAAGCAGAGCAATGTTACAGAGAAAAACTCCACCAGACCTTTTGAAATATGTATGACTGATGGTCGTCCTAGAACTCATAGCATGAGGTACCCCGCTATTACTAGTCTCTCAGGCTGATAATTGACCATTTTTCTGGCACTTTTGCTTCTTATATGTTGATCTGTTTCTAATCTGTTTTGGTTAACAAACAGAAACCTAACAAAAAGCTGCTACAGCAACAGCTGTTTCTGTAATAGCTGCTTGAGAGGTTTTATCAGAAGCCTTTAGAAAGTCTAGATTGTACCCAGCCTTTGACAGTTAGCACCTGGTTCATGTCTTATATGAGCTTTAACATGGTAGGCAGGTGCTAGATATTGTTGTCTTAACCTTGTGGTCCCATTCTTATTCTGCTTATCTTGGTTAGTTGCTGATTCAGTTTCATTTACTGTTTACATTGCTTTATTTTTGTTTTAAGGGAGGGCAGAAAGCATCTTACCTATTTAAGGAATTACCCTGGTAGTGGTTATACCAGTGTTTTTCCTCTGTCTGTGCTAGTAGTAGGTGAAATTGTAGTAATACTGATCAGTATTTAAAAAGAGATTGGATTGGCAGAACCAAAATGTCTCTTAACAAATGGAAAACATTAATTTTCATCACCACAACCTAATGCTGAGTTCAGAAGATTTGTTCAGGTGAATCCTGAAGCTCGATAGTGTGCTTTTCAGATCGGTAAGACACATTTNCAGCAATTTGCGGTGGTTTCTGTATCATTTAGCTGGAAACCCAAAGGGACTATATTTATAATTGTATACCAAATCTATTTGGTTTGTTCCATTTATAGTGGTATTTAATTTTTGAAAACTACTGAAGAGCTTCTCCCTGTGAAAGGTGTCCTGAGCACCACAAGTTAAATGCATCAGGCTTCGTAAATCTGTCTCTCCTGTTTGCATTTAATCTGTATAAATACATTCTTTGTGTTTCTTTCTGTCCGTGTCATACCGTAATGTACTGCCATTGAGCTTGGATCAGATGCAAGACCCATCAAAATCAAGGGAGAACTTTCTGTTGATGTAATTGAACATTGAATTGTGCTCTCTGAGATAAGCAACGAAGCCTGCAGCCTTTCATGGGAATATTTATAATAGTCTTACTGTCTTTTTTTGGGAAAGGTAAACATATCCAGTAAACATACCGTTCTGAGTTTTTATTTCTATGCTGGATGTCTCTCACCCGTTTGCAGACAGGATTCTGTTCACAGATACCAACGTGTCCTGCTGATGTAACCTGATCAGTTATTTTAACCTTTGTGAGGATCTTCAAAGCCCAGCTTTCATGTAAATTGTTCAGAGGGAACCTGTCCTGCAATACCTAATTGCCTCCTTCCACAGCCTTGGTTGTTTATAGGCTAACTCCTATTTTAGCCAAAGGTAACAACAGCAAGGCACTCGCTGTGTGCAGCTAATGCAGACAAGTGTTTGTTTCTCANCATTTGTTTCTCAAGTGCTGTAGGAATCTGCTAACCAATCTTGATTTGCACTGAGATGCTACAGGAAGAGCATTCCTCAGCTACTTGGGAGGAACAAAATCAAAGCGAAGTTATGACAGAGCCTGTATTTTAAAGTTTTGTATGTGAAAATACTCTTTTTTTTTTTCCCCTCCCCTTTCATATTGGTGAGACATTATAGTTTCCGGTGCCTCTTTGTAAGAGTTGTCCCTGTGGTGAGTCTCTGAGGTCTGGGATTTACTACTGGTGGGCCAATACTGGGCAAATAGCTCTGCAAAGCTTTGTCTCCTGTCTCTCTTTTGTTGAATTCTTATCAGCCTGCCTTCCTCTCTGCAGAGGAAAGAAACTTGTCATCTACTGTGCCTTTCCATAAAGCTGTTCCCCGCTATGCAATGCCTAATAAGTCCTCATTTGGCTAGAATCCTACTTCAGTGCTGAGGAAGGAAGGGAAGCCTGTAGTTTTATTGCTGTGAGATCTCTGATCTGCAGAATATGCTGTGACTTACTGAGATATTTCTCCTGGGTCTGCTAGAGTGGGGATTTGCCTTACTCCATTCTGTGTAGCTGTTTCATGTTTCTTGCACGTGGTCCATTATTTTGGCTGCTGAGAGGGAAGGCAGTGCTGCAGCTCCTCCTGGTTTGTACCATTTTGCTTTTTTCCCAGTCAGCTGGTTGTGCTTTTTAGTATCCTGTGTTTTCTTTGAGTCATTGGTATTAAGAAAGGGATGTGGGAAGAATGTTCTCATCTCCTGAACTTCTCTGGGCAGTTGCATCAGCAGAGCATCCAAGGTGAATGTGGAAAGAAAGACAAAAGAAATTGCAATTTGGAGGAATTTGAAAATGAAATCCACTCAATATCACATGCAAAAATACATAGAGATGCTATGAAAAATGTCATATAGTTCCAGTTAGTTTTGTCACAATCACAGCAAAATCCTCCTGTGAGTGAAACACTTTCTAGAATGTTTGAAGTCTGCAGTAGGGCTTATGGTTTTCTGGTTGTGGTCATAGCTGCTAAATATTGAAGAAAAACTTCTGCGTAATTCCTTTACCAACTTGATTCTGTTTTAACAGAACTTGTTGTCTCCAGGCTATTTGCTTTTTCTGTAGTGTGCTTATTTTGTATGCTGAGGCAGCATCATTCCAATTCTCAGACGTCTTGCTGTTACGGCTTTACTGTGACACACAAATACGGATACTGAATTTTTCAGTGGAAACAAATGTGCTGTCTAAAAAGTGTCTTGCTATAGCTACAAATTTCTAATTGGTTTTCATGTGGTAGGAAATATGTAGGTAGATAAAAATCTTAAAAAAAAAAAAATAAAGATTGTGATGCACAGTATTGATCTTTTTAAGCTAAAACCTTTTTTTAAAATCTTGTTCCACTTCACTCCCCCCGTGTACCCTTCACTATGATATGTGAACTACTTTTCAGTGGTGCTGGGATGAATTAACTGTTTAAATTTACATTTCAATTAATATTTTTACAGCCGGAATTATTTTTGAGTCAGGTTTTGGATTGTCATTCTTGAAATAGAGTTCAATTTTTTTAATAAAAATCTGTGTATTGTTGTTTGAGTAGTTACCAATGTCTATTTTTTTTAAAAGAATTTTTAATTTCTGCGAGAGGTTTATCCGTAGAAGTTATTTCTATTCCCCATGTTATTTTTAGAAGATCAGTACTTGATGCATAAAATGGAATCCTGGTGTCTGCCCCAAATTAACAGCAAACAGGCTGAACTCTGGGGCATTAAAAAATCGTTATCTTTAGCTGTTGAATTTCAGCTCTACTTCAGTTCTGGAATTCAATAAAGAAATCTAATTTCATTAGCCAGTGATGTCATCTCTATTGTCATAGGAGCCTATTTTAAGACTGTGGCCAATTTCATGTAGAAATGACAAGTAGTCAGTCAATAATAATAGTCGCAAGTAGTCTATAAGTAAAGAAACAAGCTTAACTTGTTAAGCTCCTACTGTGGTATATTGTCTCTCCTGGCTTTGAACTGGGCTTTTGTAACACTGGTAAGCATAGCAAATGGGGTCTAAAGTCTGTCTGCATTTATACTGTTTTTACAAATCCGAGCATTTTGCATACTGCAATGTTCTGTTTCTGTTTTTCTTTCCACCTATGTTGAGTGTTTCAGGAGGAGTTTCTCCAAAGAGCTCTTGTTTCAGTAGAGTTGACTCTGGAAATTCTCATTAAGGAGCTGGCAATTTAGAGCGGTTAAAAGCATGCTGGAGCCAGGGCTATCAAAACTGTGACGCTGATACACTTGGCAGAAAGATTCTGAATCAAGGCAGGGAGAGGTGCGTGCTCTTACTGGAGAAAGAAGTGGGTAGGCAGCCTCCTGGTGCAGTGCAGGGGCAATGCAGGTGAAGCTCCGGTCTTTTTGCTGGGGCAGCAGAAAAAATGGTTGGAAGGAACCGCGGTTGATGGTGCACCTGAAAGCAGGGAAAACTGGACACTTCACAGTTCCTTGTGAGGTGTTCTTGTTCCTCCTCCTCTTCCTCTGTTACTGCATACGTCTCTGCAGTCCACGTTCATGCAAGCCATTGTAAATTCAGGGCCAGATGCTGAGGCCCTGCTAGACCCCTTTTGTATAACTTTTGGCTGCCTTATGTGAAAGTCATTGAGCTAATGAAACAGATGGAGGGAATGAGGGAGCAAAGAGGAAAGATGTTGCTTGTGATGAAAATCAGCAGTGCTGGAATACTGCCTATCCAAATATCAAAATGTGGTTTTCCTTTTTGATTGTTTTACATGCTTTAAAATAATACGTGTATTTCAGATGTGTGCCACTTCCATGGGGTGAAACGTAGCAATTGTGTGAATTGATGGAACAGTTTTCTTCAAATGATTTTAAAGAAGTCTTTCTGTGTCATGCTGTCATTTGAATTATACTTTTTGGTGCTAGGAGACATCATTAACCAAGAAGATGGCTTTCATTTTGTTTCGCGTGGGTTTTTGGGGGGGCAGTGGTGGTTTTTTTTTGGGGGGGAGCATGGGGTTTGGGTTGGTTTTTTTTTTTTGAGTTACATGCTTTTGTCTGATAAGGAATCACTTTTCTTTATGTCTTTAAGTCATTTCTGTAAATTCATGCCCAGATCTTTGCTCCTCAGTAGATTTCCCTTTTACGGTGAAGATGTAGTGGATTAAGAAACAGTCCATATGGTAGTTTCTATAGCAATAGATTAAAAACTGTGTCTTGTCAGCTCTTGTGAGATACGATGTGAGGGAAGGCACAATTTGCGTGTCTTGTATTCTGGCAATTCTCTGTTATTGTAATGGTCTCTGGGATGGGTGTTAGATGGAGTTGTGAGAAGGGCTAGTTGGCCTTTGTTTCAAACTCAGGCTGAGTAAACTCATCGTTTCATCCTTTTGAATTACAAATATTCAGCACTGGACTACTTCCATGCTACTTTATCACTAGGGGGCAACATTATAGTGATAATAGTTCAGGAAGACGTTTTAATTAAGGCAGGACTGTTTTAAGCAGAGTTGAGGCATTTGCTGAATCCATACTTGGGTGCCCTATTTAATAACTTGTCAGTAGTATCAAGACACGTTTTAGTGTTTACAAGTAGGTGTGTACATGTGCACTGCATGCTTAAGCTCCTTAGTAATCAATGGGCATTGAGTCAGTCCAGCCGAGGGGGTGATTCAGCTCACACTACACTAGACATCTAGTGTGTGGTTTCACAGGTTTCAGTTCCCTAATAGACTGCCCAAATCTATGCCCAAATGTCGTAGTCTTAATCTTGAACTGAAGGACTATGTCCACCCTATGACTTACAGGTAGTTTGGATTCCTGGACTACAGCATTACAAGCAGAAAGCTGAGACCTGCGGAGGAGACTAAGGTCTGATGAACAACCCTGATGTTTGTGAAGAGTGAGGGAAGATGGTTTTCCACTATTCAGGGTGATGAACATGCAGCCTGTTTTACCCATGCCTTGAAATACNTTACAGGTAGTTTGGATTCCTGGACTACAGCAGTACAAGCAGAAAGCTGAGACCTGCGGAGGAGAGTAAGGTCTGATGAACAACCCTGATGTTTGTGGAGAGTGAGGGAAGATGGTTTTCCACTATTTAGGGTGATGAACATGCAGCCTGTTTTACCCATGCCTTGAAATACCCTGAAACTCTAAGGACTTGGACTGTTATACAACAGCGGTGGCACAGTAGTGTGTGGTATGAGTGTACCACCCTGAATGCAAGTATTTTAGGTCCTCTTTCCTGGAAAAGACACTGTCATTACCATAGGTGTTTCTTATTCTGCATTTGGCAGTATTACTCGGCCGAGGCCTGGTTTGTCATCTATCAATTATTATTTATGTTACATGGAGCCCCTACTCACAGTCCCTTACAGCGCTTCTGTTGTAGAAAACTTGCAATGAAAGGTTATAAGGGTCGATGACAGGATGATAAATGTACAGGTGGGGTGGCATGGGAATAAAATTATGGGTGAAGATAGTCCTGCTACATGTATTTGCAACCTTGGTGACATGGAAATTGCTGATTATAGTGTGTTTCCACAGATATTTGTAAATGATCAGTGATTTAAAAAAGGTGGTATGCTCTTTTTGCACCCTGAAGTGTTTCCTTTTCTACTTAGATATTGAAAATCTCGTGAGAACTTGCAAGTTTTAAATGTGTGAAAGAATTGCAGGTATGTCACGGCACCATATACACAGAATCCTGTAAATGTCAGCATACTTGCATATGAAGTTGTACTCATTACAGAACAGCTGCGTCTGCGTCATAAGAACTTGTTCAGTGGTTTCTCGGTAGACATTTGGTACAGCATTAAGCATGTAAATAAGGACTATTTGCTTTCAGGACAGAGTAATACATTAAGTGCAAGTCTGAGGAAATGTATTTGAGGATGCAGAACTGCTTTCTTGTGACATCTGGGCATAGTATCTTGAGCAGATTGAGCCCTCTGGAGGCCAATAGGATCAGGGTATATGAGCCGTCTTGTGGTCTGCCGTTGAACTGTACTCCATTAGAGGGCAAGTGGTACAAAATCCTGGAAGTTTCCTTTCATCTGGAAAGGAAAATGAGTGATTTCATACATTTGAGGCATACTCTGCCCTGGTGTAGGTGAATGCAGTTCCCTGTATGTCAGTGTAGTAGCACCCACGGATGTGAGTGAAGACATATGACTGAAAGAATGGAAAATATTGCAGAGGAGGCAAAGTCAATAAAAGAAATTAAATTAAGAATAACAGCATTAGCCTCTTGCTCTCTGTGTCCTAAAAGAGTTTAAGCTAAGAGCTAGGGAGGCGATTTATTAAAGGATGAAAATGGAATGTTAGTGAAATTGAATAAACTGGATGTTGTTGAGAACTTAGCCAGGTCTTTGTCTCTGGATTCACAAAGGGACATCAAGGTCATATGCTGGGGTTGGATAGCATTTTCCGGAAAGGAGAAATTATGCCTATGGTGGCAGAGAGAGAGGACCAGTGGTAACGCAACTATTGCCTTTTACTGTAGGGGTTGGAAGTCTTTTATGTAGGAGTCTAATAGTCAACATTGAGTTTTAACACACCTGGGAAGATGCAGAGGCCACAGGTAATGTCCTGACATACAAAGGAAACCTGATGCTTTTAGAGTTAGTAGGAACTGGCATACTTGATGGATAGTCTTTAATGCATTAGGTTTGTTGTGTTCTTTTTTTAGTCTGGCTGTTCAATCAGGAAGATTAAACAGTAAGCCTGGATTTACAAAGAGGCTTTTGAAACAAAGAAGAGTCAGTTTGAGAAGACGTATGAGTGAAGCATAAAAATTTGTAGAAGCAGGGAGAGACCTCGGAGTGGGAACAGCAGCAGTCAAAAGTTGGTGTGATGCTGCCGGAAGTACCACCAGCATCCCAACCTCTGCTGAGGCTGGGCAGAGCAGCTGCCCCTTAGACACCATAAGGAGCTGGCATCCAGCTAGTGGGGTGACAGCACAGGGTACCGCAGTGGAGTTGCACACCTGGAGTGCCTGTGTGTGAGCCTGGGGGGCCTTTGTCACTTGTGTGTGTGTAGGGTGCATGCACATCTCACAGGAGGGGTGTGTGAGTAGGGGAGCCCCCATCGCCAGGAGAGGGGTGAGTACTGGTGGCCCACGTGGCCTTTGAGGAGGTGGTGTGCACATAACAGTGAGCACTGTGGGATTAGTTTTGAGGCACTAGTTATGAAGGCTATTTTGAAATTTGTAGGTGTTTATTAACATTTTGTAGGCATTTAGTGCTGTGGTTTATCTGTTGTTTTGGTGATGCTTTTGTTCAATGGTTCACTGGTTGCTTGTTAATTAAGTGTTGTTAATAAATCAGTAAACTACTTTGACTTTGATTTAAACCACAGGAGTTGAGCAGTCTTTCCTGTTATAGCCATACTTGGAAGTATGGAGCTAAGTATTTCCAACACATAATGGAAGTATGGTTTTAGGCTTAGTTCATGTGACAGCTGTCCTCAAAAGACAGGGTGGATGAGACTACGCTGTGTTTTGTCCCCTTCAGCTGATGAACTTCCCTACCCACCCTTTTTCCCGTGACTTGTGCTGTCTCTGAAGAAATGTAACACTTCTCTGTTTTGTGCTCTCAAACTCCAGGCTGAGGTGAGTTGCCACACAATTCTCCTAATGCTTCAAACACCTTGCACTGTAAATAATAGTCGTATTTTTGGGCATACCTCCAAGCTGTGTGGACCTGAGGCAATGTGGGTCACTTGGCCTCAGGGCTGGAGGATGCCTCTAATCATCTTTTGTTTAGAAATGTAGGTGTACGCAGGGTGGCTAAACTTCAGCACTGCAGTTATTCTTCATTGGCAATGATGCGGGATGAGGCACAGTAGAGGAGTTAACGGCATAACCTAGGCCGTGTTGTACTGATTGAAACACTACTAAGTTGGAGTTGGTGAACCTCAAGAGATGCATCCCCGGAGATGTGGAGATCTCAAGGACAGTGGTATATATTCCAGCTAGTTGTGACAAGGTCTACAGGGTATTGAAAGCTCCTCCATCCAACAGGAGGACCCGTAGTTTTCCTCTTCTTGTGCGCTACCTGAATCTTGTAAACAGAGTACAGACAACAAGAGAATTTGTATAATGGAGTCAATGGCATACGTAATAGCTAGGAGAGATACTGGTATGCTGTTCAGTGGATACACTCTCCTTCTTGGGCTTATCAAGAACATCATAACAAGGTGGGACCTCAGAGAGAAAAGCATGAAGTACTGTCCATATATTAAAATAGTTTTTAAACATTTATATCCTAGACTTCAATTAAGAGGAAGAAATATATAGGTACTTAAAACGACAGAGAAAATTCAGGAAAATAGTAATGCATTGCATAGATGGAAAATTGAATACAATTTTTGAAGAAAAAAAACCTAATAGATGTACTAAGCATCTGGCTATCATCACCATAGTGGCTAAGTAGATAAGCAGGCTTAGCAAGAGATGGTATGCTTTGGTGTAAATCCGATATGGTGGAGGCCTGTGCACATGTTGAGAAACTTCTGAGGTAGGCAGTACTGAAATATTCCATCATCATGATTGTCAACGTTGCACTCATTTTCTGAAGTATGGCTAGAGACCACGGTATAGGATGTAAATGTCAGCATAGGTTACATAAGAAAAATTTTCTATATCGTGGATTATTCAGAGACAATAATCCCATTCTCTTTCCCCTTAAAATTCAGCATTTTTCTGAATTCCAGATTTTGGAATTTAGCATGGTTTTTGCAGTGAAAGGCACTGTGTATTACTGATTGATTGCCTCAGTCCTGTGTAAGCCAGCAGGCTCTTGTCTCTGCATAGAGCCCCACTGTGTTGTTCAAGCTCTATGTGTGGGCTTTAAACCTCTCAGCTGTCTTTGAAGTAGACATTCTTTTTCATCTGTTTTACATGTGGGAAACTGCTATGTGGGCTGATAATGTATCTTTGCTCTCTGAAAATTCAGTAAATAATGTCAGAGACTTGAGAAGCATTCCACATTGTACTTTTTTTTAGCTTTAGACTATGTTTCGTCTATTGACATCAAATACAAATTGCATCAGAGACAAAGCTTAGAAAAACAATGTTGTCATTCCATGCTGTAGCTGTGAAATCCTTATCGACGTTGTCCTTATAGCCCTGCTGCATTATTTCTGTTCTGTCTTTGGATTATTACTTATTTGATAGACCAGTCGTTCACCTCCATCCTCCTGTTCTTTCATGAAGTGCAGTATCACTGCACTGGAAGGCAGTGCAGACTTCTCATTCCCTGAGGAGTTAAAACCCCCAAACTTCCCATTTACTTTTAAGCAGGATTCTTTTCTGTTTTTTGCAATTTGCTGTATTTTGTGCCACAGGAACAATGTTCATGATGTGGGTGTCACTTTGCTTTGATGTTTAGCCATCCTTGAAAGCTGTTTACTGCTTCATGTGCTCCCTCATCATGAACACTCTCTCTTAAATAATCTGGCATCATGACAAGATATTTAAATCCACAAGTAGGTATTATTAGCTGTTTGTTTCTTTCAAGTTTTTTGCTGTATATATAGAGACATACTTATTCTATAGGACAAAGAAAGAAGGTAAAAATTGTGTAAGATCAAAGCATTCACTCTTTTTATTTTTCAGTGTAATCCCTAGATGATGCACCATGGGCTAGCTGGAAGTTTGATCTTTATTGACTCTGCCACCTAAGAGAAAAAAGAAATAGGTAAAAACGAAAATAGTAATTGGAAATAGCTCCTGTGGAGCAAAGCTGTCATGAAGCAGATTGATTCAGCAGTGGCAGAGTTGCTTTATTGATTGTGAGTCCTTAGTAAATTAAAAAGAGGACCAAATGCGTTAATCTTTTGTGTGTGTGTGTGTGACAGTGACAATTTAGAATGTTCTGCCAGGATAAAGACACATATAGGAGTATGGGAATGTTATCTACTTCAGTCAGTAATAGGCTTTTCTGAGATAAGAACAGAGTTCTTCAAAAACCCTTCTGGGTTAAATGTTCTTTACTGTAGACAAAGAATAGAAGAAATACTGTTGCTTGGGTTTTTTTAAGCATTCAGGTGCAGTTATTCTAGATAAAGGAATGAAGCACAGGAATTGCACTAATTTTCTTCAGATGTTCACAGTGAGTTCCGTAAATTTGATTCTCTGTCCGAATTGCAACGTCAAATTTGTTGTTAAAAGTGCAAAACTTTTAATATATTCTAGCTGAGGATCTCTGCTGTCTTCATAAGCAACAGTCAGTTTTGGATTTGGATTTTTGACTCTTCCAATTACCGTTAATTACTTAATGTCACTGCCCATTTTCAAGTAAATTAATCCTTGATTTATATTTTCCTCTCCAAATCATCACTGCTTGTCATAAAGATGAAATTCGTTTAGAAGGGGAGCAGCCACACAGTGTGAGATAATACAGAAGCTGTTCCCCCATGGAAAAATAGGGAGCAGAGACAGAGCTGGGATCCTGTGCTAGTGATGACTAGACTTGCAGGTGTTACGTAGAATAGGTAATCTGCTTTTCAGCTTCAAATTCTGCACCATCAGAAATTTGTTTCACATGTTTCTTGTTGGCTTAGCATAGCTGAAGTTCAGCCAGGAGGGCATGCTCTCCTCTTTTACTGTCTGCTATTTCCTGCTACTTCTGCCTGAAAATCCAGCTACCAGGGATAGTTTTGTGACCTCTCATCCCAACGTGCTGTTATAGTGCACTCTGAATCTCTGCTATTTTGGATGCACAGTTGTTAACAGGACAGGGTTTGAGGAGCATCTTCTGCTAAGACACTCTGGGGCGCCATGCCATTGGGGGAAAGGAACTGGAGATGCATGAGGTAAAGCAGCGGAGAAGGCAGGGAGCTGGAGGAACTGTTCCCACTGCTTCATATAGAGCCCCCCAGTCTGGCACGCAGAGAAGTGAAAGGGAATGAGGTCCTCTTCCAGGGCCTGGAGGGAAATGGGAACTGGAAGTGTAGGAGACCCCATAGGAGACCCAATCATTGACTGTTGGAGAAAGTGCCATTCTTGAACATCATCTGCTAGAACAGGGCTTTGCAGGTACTACTGGCACTGGAAGAGGGACAGTGGGGTAACTGAGCTTCCAGGAAAGAATCTGGACAGTCTCGTGTTCAGTTTATTCTGCGATACTTCTGAAGAACCCGGTCTCTATCTTGTCCCCTCACGCCTGTCTCCCAATAGCAGTGAGCCAGAGGAGGCTAAAGACAGACTGACATACCATCTCACCCATTTCATCCAACCACTTCACTCCCTACTTCTTTGCTTTTCATTTCCTTATTTGCTGTTCCTGATTAGTCATCCTTTGGTTTCTTTGCGTTGCCAGATAGCTCCATCTTTTTACAGAGGCTTGCACCTAGTCGTGCTTTATGGGACAGCCTCCCCATCAGATATGTGAAGCCACTGTTTTCTCCTTCTTCACCCCATGTTTCTTTGAGGATACCTAGAAGAAATTGCTAAGTGCAAGGGAAGGAGTATATTAGCAAGTGGCTGCCATTCATCTATTTGTGTAGCTATTGAAGTGTTTCATAATCATTAATCAGAACTTACAGGTAGGCTTTATCCTGTTTCCCCATATCTCTCTTCCCCTTTCAGCCCCACTCTTTGTCACCTTCGTCATTTCTTGCCTTAAATTTAGATAGCTCAGCAGGAGAGCTGTGTCAGTCTGTGGGTGGTACTACAGCGTAAATTATTTTTTTCCTAAAAATGTAAATGCCATTGTAGTTTGCTCCAGTGTGCACAACATTAAATAGTAAATGTTGTAAGTGGTAATTTGTAGTGTTTAAAAGTCTTACTTATTCAGTCTCTGTATCGCTGGGTTTCTTTGTGTTGAATGACTGATCATTGCGCCACTGTTTTCTCTTTGTTAAAAGCATCTGTATGCAGAAGCAGAACTGCTTAATTTGTTTCAATCTGGCATACTGTAGTAAGTCTGCTTTTAAATTGCGTACTTAGGAGGTTACAAATCAGGTGGCAGCACTTTCATGGTACTAATTCTCCAGTGTAGCTGGAACCGCTGACTTGAACAGTTTTTGACCACTTTTCTTTTTTGGTAAGTCTTGTGTAACTCATTTGGCTTGCTTAAATGACCTGCTCCTTATTTTCCACAGCAAGAGTTTCTCTCATTTGGGAAATGTAGAAGGATAACATTCCTAGCCCAAGCAGAAGCAAAATGTAGCACGGCCATCTGGGCTGTGAAATTGGAATGAAGCTGAAAGCGTTACCTCAATATATTGCCATGGCTAGAAGCCAGGTGGCAAATAGTAAAAGGATGGTCTGGTAGTTGGCATGTTAGTCAGGATCTTGGGAGACTGCATGTGCTTGTTGTGCTGCAAACCTCCAGGAATGTGGGCAGGTTGGCAATTATTTTTTTCACCTAGTACTGGTTATCTAAATGTTACGTATCTACTCTGAGTTAATTGTCTCAGCTCAATCTGCTGTGAATGGATAGGCATTTCCAGAGGGCATAGGGTCATTCCACATCACTTAGGTCTACTTTTTAGGCTAGGATGAATCACACTGTGGAGGTACTTCATAGAATCATATCATAG
>RSEF01000001.1:14336545-14347892 GCA_003993805.1 Himantopus leucocephalus | reverse complement strand
CCTTCCAACCTTAACAATTCTATGATTCTATGATTCTATGACGCCCATTAAACCTAGTGAAAAAACAATGATGGCACTGAAAAGTCTACAAAATCGTCTGCTCCCCAAGCCACCAATGATGGCAGAGCTTTCCCACTTCCACAGCTGAACCAGAAAGAAATGAAATGATTTTTCTAGTCCAATGGAGGAAACTAGGGAATAAATTCCAGGCAGAAACACTTAAAAGATGAATGCCTGAATATGCAAAATATATCAGTCCCAAAATAGCTAAACCTGACTTTGTTCACCCTGTTCGTAATAGTGAAAATTTCTAAAAAAACCTGACATAAGTTGAAGATAAATTGGTGGTCAAGCAAAAGGCATAGGATGAAAAACATGACCTCCACCTCGTGAGAGCAATGGCAGACACTTTCAGATTCAATAGCTGCACATGACCATGATGGACCTATCACAGGTTGCTGTAGTATCTCTAAAAGTGTTAAATTATGAAAGTGATATACAATTATTTTGGATGCTTTTTGGACAGAAGGAACAGGACTTTCAGATATGGATAGAAAGTTTCTATTTCTGTAACAGAAAAACTGGGATCAATGAAATTTTCTTAAAGGAGTAAAAAATGCAGAATTGTGTTCTTCTGTAAGGGGAAAACCTTGCTCCCACAAGTAAGTGTTTTATTATAGAGAAACTAAACTATAATTATAAATTCCATAAGTAAAAATTTTTCTTGAAAAAAGGGAAAATCATGGACTACTGAAGAGAAAATAGATAAGAGAAATCCAGCTGGGACTGAAAGAGGAAAAAGGTGTCTGCTAGTTTAAAGAAATAAATCCAACCCTCCCATACTCCTCGCTCCTCCCCCCAAAAGCGGAACTTTTTGACAAAGGATTCATATCTCATGGTTGTGTAAGTGCTGAAAGATGAAATCATAATTTCTAAAACTAAAAAAATTCTCACATTTTTTAAAGTCTGAGCAAAATCACACTGAAACAAAGTCCAATGTCCCCTACATTTAACTATGCAGACAGAGTCATAGCTTCTGAGTTATCAAACAATGTTACCACTGCAGTGCCGGCACAGGAAGGGTGCAAGTTCTTAACAGATGTTATAGAGACTAAATAATTTCTCAAACAAACTTGATAGTATAGTTTGCACTATTGGTAGTAGTTTTGACAGTAAGATATGACTTTTTTCCCTTCCTTCATGTCCCAGAAGGAAGAGGATCCAATGGAAGAACTGGGTGTTACTCCTTTGTAGAGGGAAGTTCCCTGGGCAGCCTCCCAGTCTCAGGAGTTAGTAGAATCTGGCCTTCATGGTTACAGAAATATGCACATCTGTAGATATGTAAGTATGGCTCGTTTGTGTTTACAGCCAGTGACTACATTTATCTGGAAACCCTCTGCATTTCTATTGACTTTTCATTTTTACAGTTGCATAGGCAACAAAGATCCAACACTTCATCAGAATGTGTAATCAGAAATCATCATTTTGATGAAACATTAGACTATATTCTGTATAATTTAATTACATATAAAGATTTGATGTTTAAAAGAAACAAATTCTAGCATTTCCCACCTGGATTCCAGAATACTTCCCATTTGCCTCACCGTTCTTTGCTCGTATTTTTACTAGGCGCAGGGTTTTCTTATATCCAGAGAGATTTTTCCCTCTTTATCTTTCTATGCTGAAATAATTCTAATGTTTTAAGGCACCACAAATCCAAATCTCTCTTTATATAGCCTGCAATACGTTCTCCACATCTCTGCTTTTTATACTCTCCACCTTTTGTAGCCACTTATTCTACTCTAAAGCCTTCCACTACTAATTCAGAAAATGCAGTTCTTTCCTTCTCAACTGTTCTGCGGCAGCCACCATCCACATACTAAATACCTATCTGTTCCTCCCGCTCGAGCAGGTACACTTCTCAAAAAGCTTGAAATGTTACCACATTTTTTTTTCCTCCCCCACAAACAGTTCTTATCTGCCACTGGGTCTGTAAAGGTATTAGTCATGAAAGACAGCAGCTTTTTAAAGTGCTGAGTTACCTGTCAAATCTTAAATACAGGACATCTGTGCTCAGGCAGGATTTTCCACCGCTATTTAACAGGGACTCCAGCACTCACTTTGAGGAGGTTAGGCTAGAATCAAAGCCCAGGTCTCACAAAAGCAAAATTACTGAGACTTTTTTTTAAAGCATATTACAAAAATAAAAAGAAAATAGAACCCAGGAAGTCATAACTATAAGGAATTCAGTTAATACTAAGTAGAAACCTTGAGGTAACTGTGTTTGTGAAGCTCAACTGCTAAACGTACAGAAGAGTTTGGATTTGTCTTCGCTTGTCTATAAATGCATTGAATTATAAGCAAAGAACAATCATAGAATGTTGAAAAAAATGACAAATAATCTGCCTCTAAAAGTATCTGAAAAAGAGTGAGTGCTACTAGAGCTATTAACAAGTCATTATATTTCTTAATTGGTAGCAATGTGCTTTGAAAGGATTGCCAGGAAATACCCAACAGGTCTGCCCAACAAGGCAAACTTTCTATCGAAGAACACCAAATTGTTTTTCATTTCAAAATTCAATGAAATTGCTGACCTTCTGGATGAAATTTAAAATGAGGCCATTATGAAGATTAATTTTTAAAAAGGAGAAGATTGCCATTCCTTTTTCGTTAATGATGTCTGTTAAAAACAAGAGCTTTCATAAAAAAGCCAGAGGGAGGAGAAATAATAAAAATGAAGGCAACTGGACATATTGTAATGAACATAATCCCACAAGCCCCTTTTTGTTAAATGTATCATGACTCATTGCCATTTAGAAGTCAAGGATTGAAGGATCAAGGCTATAGAGAGAATAGGAATAAAAATCATGTACTCTGATTTCTATTTATGATTAAATAACATTTCAGAAGGAATTTCAGTCTTTTTTTCTTTATTGGCATCAAGGCCTTGAGTATGATCGTTGCTAAATATGGTGTTGTGAATTCTTTTCTATGTGAAAATATTTTATTTCAGAATTTCCCACACTGGAACATTCCTTTCAATGGTCCTTGCAGGAATATTTCAGGCCACCTCTGTTCTCAGAAGCCACAGTGCTTCCATTTCAGTGGCAAATATCAGCCTCGTGCAGTCAGTGAGAATTTTGCTACTTGCTTCAGTGGGGAGTGGAATCCAATTTATAGCTTGTTAAAGATGTGAATTGTTAAAACTCTGGCCCTGTTTCTCCTGATGAGTTTAAAAAATCTCTCTCCTTTCCTTTCTAAATTTCATTACACATTCCAGCTGAAAACTGCTTAAGCTTAGCCAGTTAACTTGGCAGCAAAATGAAAAAGGGATGCTATCAGAACTGGACGTGAGGAGCTCCAGGAGCACCAGGAGAAACTCAAGCTACCATAACCATTTTGTGGTGGTTCTGTAGCCTCGGACCATCTTTCAGTTGCAGTGTAGTTTAAACTGTACTATCATGTTAGCTCCAGTTTGCTGGGTTTGTTTTGAGGTCCATCACTGGTGAATGTGTTTATTTTATTCTGAAATTAAATTATAATTTTTACAAAATATACATGTCTTAGAAAATAACAGTCAATTTTTATTGCCATTTTAAGATGTATTATTCATTGTATCTTACATCACTGATGAACATGCTGCATTCCTTACAGTGGGTATTTATTATACATGTTATAATAAAGACTTTAACTGTAAAGGTCCATGTATCAAAAATAATACTTCATATCTCTATGAACTTTTTCAGCTGAGAATCTCAGAGCATTTAACAAGCAAATAAATTTAACAGCCATATGAAAGGTGTGTTTACATGACCCCCTTTCATAAAACACTGAAACTTGAAGTGATTTGTTTTCACATCATGAACTAATTAAAATGAAAGCCTGTGATTTTCCTTACCGAGGACCATGAGACCAGTTAGTAGCTTCCTCAGCCTGCATTTGGCAACCTTTAAAATCCTCAGGTCACTGGAAGAGTTAGTCAGGCTGACAATATCTGCACAGGCCATAGGATGCCTGTGGGTCTCGAGCATCTCCACGTTTAAACACACAATCTGGGTCAGCAGTAAGAGCAATGAGTGCAAGACAGCCAAGTGCTAGCTAAACAATCAAGGAAAATAGACATTTTTTCTATACTTTCATTCATTCTTGTCCTTGGAATTACCAATTCTATTTAACATTAAGGTTAGTACTCTACAGGGATTTGTATGTCTGAGATTGTGAGAAACTGTAATGGTTCTGAAAGAAAAGTAATAGTTAATAGTCCATTACAGCTTAAAGGACTTATCTGTTGCACTGATACGTGTGTTCCAAGGAAGTGCTCCGTGCACCCAAGAGTTTCCCCAGGGAAATACAGGCAGGTTGCCCAGGGCTGGCCCCAAGGCATAGACAGCCAAGGTACATACACGTGGACAGCTATTTTGTCCTCAATCTTATTCGACGATGAAGAAGAATTACTCTTACAAGCTGTGTCACTGCAACTAGGTTGTCCAGAGAAGTATCTTCTGAACTCCCAGGAAGAAATCCCGATGAGGTGCCCCCTTTCTTATTTTTATTATCATTATTGTGACTTCAGCATTGAAGGTTTTTTTGGTCAATTAATATTCAGCTGGTGTTGCCAGCACAAAATGCCCTTCAAAAGGTCGTAACAGTTCAAGAGATTTCCTGTTATTGTTTAATTGACCCAAAATTGAAAATGCTAGCTGCAAAAAGCATGTTCAATATGTACTTAAAGGACAGAAAAAATTCATTGTGATCAATATTACTACAAGTAATGCCAGCTCTATTACAAAACTGATGGCATTAAATACTACTTAAAAATGAGGTTAATAAACTGCAAAATAGAGTTCTAGGTAAAAACTCTGTAGTTTAAAGGTGCAATATTCTTATCATCTGGAAACACCTGGATTTAAGTCAAAACTGGAAATGAATTTGGTAGTCTGTCAATCCGTTTCCTAATTCCTAGTCATTTGTTCATATCACAAAGCCACCAGGCAGGAGTGCGTGATGGGCAGTCCCCACTCAGAAGTGACTCAGGCCTGGAACAGGGACGGTTTTGATGTCTGAATTGAAAAGCGTTTGCAAAGCAGTATCAAAAGTTTGCAGCAAAATTACTCATGTGTGCCTGGCACTCTCAGCTGAACTCTGTAAGCATTGCTTACTTGCCCTTGGGAAAAAAACAACAGTCCTTGGCACAGCAACTCAAACCATCCCAGAGGACATGGTCTAAAATGTCTAGGGACAATGTCATGCTCTATGTTGCTCTCATATTTTCTTTCTGGATTGATTAATCTGCCATTATATTCTGCACCCCACCTGGCAGAGGAGCTTACTCAACATGTTTTTCTTACTTGCAGGATAGTATCTTTTCCAGGCTGTAATAGAGAAATTTGGTGTGTTTTAAAATAAGAAAAAAAAATAAAAAATAGGTCCCCACTCATTTTTTTGAGAAACACGTTGTCCTGCTTTGAGCCCCATTCTCAATAGAGGATGCAGAGGAGGCCAGACTCTTGTTCTTAGATGGATGTGATCCTTCAGAGCCTTGAATATTTTGCTAAGCTCTGGAGAGGATCAAGATTCGAGACACGAGCTTGTGATTAACCTTTCCTCTTTTCTTTCTTCAGCTATCTCCCTCTTCACTATGCAGCCTTTCTGTCTTGCCATTCTGTACTCAATTCCCCACCCACAAATAAATTCCCAACGTGGGGGTCTGGATTCCCTTTCAGGCACGGGGTCATCACATATCAGATGTTGCAGCAAGCACACAGTAGGTGCCCACATGAGCTACGATGTGGTATTCTTTGCTTTTCCCTTCACAGAGAGACCACCTCCTCAGTCATCTCCCATCCGTCTCCCATTTAAAATCACTTAACGTGACCATACTGAGATATAATGATTCTATATTTTTAATGGAAAATAGTAACTAGCATTTACACTCCAGCCTCCAAATGGCTTCAGTGAAGAAGAGTTAAACCTACTCTAAATATTTCTGAAATTTCATGTGAGGTGGACAGGTGGATAGAATGAAAGTTTTTTCAATGTGGTTGGCAGTTGTTTTCTATTAACTGAGGCCAACAGGAATAATAAAAGGTAACACAGATGAACTAAATTTTTATGAATAGCATGGCTGCCATGGACCATGAACTGAAAACTATATTAGAGACAGACACTTCTGTGGCCTTTTTTTATCTGTGGCTTAGTCATATGTTATAAATTAACATTAAGCTAAAATTCTCCAAGACAGCTTTCCTGAAAAAATACACATATGAACTCCTAATAAAATAAGCAGAGGTCTCTTTATATATATAGTCAAGTCTCATTCTATATAAAAGTTTAATTTTATATGGTGACCCATTTAATAACCAACAACATTCCAGCATCCGAAGAAAAGAATTAAGCTACACTGGTACAAAGTCTAAAAAAGAGACTCTCCTCAACATATTTCCAACAGCAAATATAATTCCCTGGAAACAAGGTTTAAAATAGCAATGCTGGTAGACCCTTGACTACAGTGAAACAAATGGTACCGGTTAACAGACAAAGTAACTAGCACTTAGCATTAGATATCAATCACTGCTTGTATAATTTTAGGAGTTCTTGTTTTGATTAGGAAAAAAACTACTTTTCTGAAGATGGTATCTCTTTCTACTTCAGTTTCCTGGGAAAATGAACTTTATGGGTTCATACTGTCTGTCTGTTCACCATTTCCCTCTGTTAAAGTCTGAATCTATTGTTAGTTTTTAACTAAATTTAGCTGAGACACAGATATCTCAAAGATAAATACATTGCCCCCGCATCAGATAATGTTACACCCTGAGCTCAGCAGGGTCTGGCCTGCACAAGCTGATTTGGTTTGCAGAGACAACGAAAAAGAAAAAGAAAAAGAAAAAGAAAAAGAAAAAGAAAAAGAAAAAGAAAAAGAAAAAGAAAAAGAAAAAGAAAAAGAAAAAGAAAAGGAAAAAGAAAAAAGCCTTTTACAAGCCACAAAGAGAAAAATTAGTAGGAAGCAACGAGCAGAATACCATGTTGAGAGCCACAGTGCTCAAGGTCATGCAGCACTAGACAAAACCCAAAAGCTGGCCTTCTCTCCCAGTTTATATTGGGATCCATTCATTCAAAAGACACAGGGGCTTGATCTGGAGTTGCAAGATGCCCACCTAATGCTTTGTCCACTCAACAATGTAGGGCACTTTGTCCTCCTTCTGTGTCCTCCTCTACCCATGTACAGCACAGCTCCGTCCAAGTTTCACATGTAAATCTCTGACATGGATTCATCCCAATCAGCCAGAAACTCCCACATCCCTTTGTACCCTGGAATGCTGAAATATTTGGTTTCAAACTCAAGGCTACTACTACTTCAATCAAGTAAAAACCTATTTGTAGCTAAGTGTTTATCTGGTACAAGTTGCCACTAGTGGGCATTGCCACACATAAACATTATCCATACAAGATAAAAGTTCAGTCCTTGGTTTCCAGTGAAAATATGTATAAGGGAATCAAGAAGTAATGCTTTACCATAAAGCCAGCACGCTTATGCCTAAATGCATCTATGAGACAAAAATATGAAGGGCTGATATGTCTTACTACAGCGTAGTAAAGGATCAGGTAAATAATGACAAATTATTTCTTATTATGTTTGTGATTTACTTTAAGTTGCATCGTTGGATAGAGTTATGCATATGCTTAGCTATAGAGCAGTTTGCACTTACTAAAAGGAAGGAGGTGTATGCAGACAGACGATGTACAGTTTGATCGTGACAGAAATGCTCAAAAAATCCGTGTATATAAGAAAAAAAGTGTGGCTAAAAGTACTGAAAAAACTGCTTGTGTCATAAAGCAGTCTGAGTCACATCTATTTTTTTGATGAAAAAAAATTGATAGGTATTCAGTATGAATTAAAAAAAGAAACCAAGTACTTCAGTTTTGAGACCATTTCTTACTCATTTTATATGTTCAGCTGCAAAATCTTAACAAGTGAAAATAAAAATAATTTATAAATAAAACAAACCAGTTTCAAACAGAAACAGATTTTTAAGATGCTCGTCATGAAACAGGAATTATAAGCATCAATGATAATGCCAATTATTTATTCTTTCTTTTCATTATTTATTTTTTCTCCATATAAATTATCTTCTCAAAGGAAGAAGAAAAGTATCAGATAGCAAATACAAAAAAGAACAATGAATTTAAAATCTTGGTTTTTAAAGCAGTAGAGTAGGTTGGATTTTACAGCTCATAATAAAAATAGTAATACTACCTCATAAATCTACAGGAACTCTTTGTATAGGATTTATTTGTTGTAAGCTGAAGTTAAAATGGATATATGCAATGGTTCATTACGCAGTTTGAACTCTTAACAAGAAATAAAAAAATTATTAAATGTAAGCAATATAAGAAAGACAGTCCTAGGTTTTATTTCTTTCATGCCAACAGTCAAACAATCTAATGATATTACAGAAAGTTATTAATTTTAACAAAGTCTGATGAAGTTTGAGAAAACATTCATTTTGGAGTCCTATTTATGTGTGTGGAAATATAACAATAGTGGTGCTCATATAAACTTCCCTCTGTCACTGGAAGTCTGAGTTTAATTTCTATCAGAGTTAGATGGTTTAGGGAGGAGGAACACCTGCTGGAAACAATCAAAATAGTCAAGATTGCAGACTAATTGCTGGGCTTCAGTCATTTCTAGTATTAGTATAGGGGCATGTAAAAGTAGTGAGGCAGTAGCTTAGACCAGGAACACGAAGAGGGATTGTATGTTAAATGGTGAGGTTTTGAGAAAAAAGCATTTTTCAGCATTAAGACACTCATAAAATATAACACAAAATTGTTTAAAAATAATTTTTTTCTTAAATCTCAGCACCGTTTAAAGAGGTTTCCAAATTGATCATGCAGTGAACAAAGGTGCTCCCGTGTCTCACAAGAGATGTGTCCAGATAATATATGCACTATGTAACAACAGAGTAAGGAACAAAGTAAGGAAAAGCAGGCTTATTTACTCATATGAAAGATTATTTGTTTCCTGGGATAGTTATGCCCTTGTGATCACAGACAGACCAATCAGCCTTATGATCACACTTATGATTCCGAATTTAATATTTATCTTGCATTTTTTTGGTTTTAGGTTGGTTTGGTTTTTTTTTTCCTGCCAAGAATAATATTAAATATATAAATATATATGTTTAAAAATTCAGTTATAGCAACAAATCTACAGCTTTACTTTTTTTTTTTGAGAAAATCTGAAATGTTTAGAGATGATTGATCAAGATGATGACAGTGTTCTCAAAAAAGGAAAGGGAGCTGAATTCCTGAATTTGTGACTACATGTGCACACTGCACGTCCCACACAAAGCCCTGAGAAGGAACTCTGCTGTCTGGATGAAAAGGAAAAGGGAGAAGTCCTATATGCCATGAAATTGCAGGGCAAGGATATATGGAGGTGGGAAGTCCTGATATTAGCAAAAGGGAAATTGCTTCAAGGACTCAAGATGGGAGATGTGCAGTGGAAGACGTCATACATAGCATGAAACAAGGGGCTCAACTAGGACAGAAAGATGAAGAGGACAAGGGCAGATGTGTGTAGTGTTGGCATGAGGAAGAGCGTTGAAGCTACACGTGGCAGTGAACTCACCATTGACTACAGGAATGGTGAAAAGTATAGGCAAGCAAGGAGAGGTGGTGGGGTGGCCCGGTATGTCACGGAGTGTTATGAATGTCTAGAACTAAATGATGGTGACAATAGGGTTGAGTGTCTATGGGTAAGAATAAGGGCAGGGTAAGAACAAGGCAGATATCATAGTAGGAGTCTGTTATAGACCGCCCAACCACGATGAAGAAGCAGATGAAGTATGCTATAAACAGCTGGGAGAAGTCTCAAGATCATGAGCCCTTGTCCTTGTGGGGGACTTTAACTTACCAGGTATCTGCTGGGAATACATTATAGCAGAGAGGGAACAGTCTGGGAGGTTCCTGGAGTGTATTGAGGATAACTTCCTGACACAGCTGGTGAGGGAGCTGACTAGGGAAGGCACCCTGCTGGATGTCTTATTTGTGAACAGGGAAGGACTTGTGGGGGATGTGACAGTTGGAGGCCGTCTTGGGCATAGTGATCATGAAGTGACAGAGTTTTCGATTCATGGAGAAGCAAGGAGGGGAGTCAGCAGAACCGCTACCTTGGAATTCCAGAGGGCGGATTTGGGTCTTTTCAGGAGCCTGGTTGACAAAGTCCCTTGGGAAGCAGTCCTCAAGGGCAAAGGAGTCAAAGACGGCTGGACATTTTTCAAGAAGGAAGTCTTAAAGGCGCAGGAGCAGGCTGTCGCCATGTGCCGAAAAATAAGCTCTTGGGGAAAAAGACCAGCTTGGCTGAACAGAGAGCTATGGTTGCAACTAAGGGAAAAAAGGAGAATTCATGGCCTTTGGAAGAAGGGGTAGGCCACTCATAAGAACTAAAAAGATGTAGTGAGGCTATGTAGGGAGAAAATTATAAGGCCCAAAACCCAACCAGAACTTAACCTGGCTACTGCTGTTAAGGACAATAAAAAAACTTTCTATAAATACATTAGCAATGAAACGAGGACTAAGGATAATTTCTGTCCTTTAGTAGACAGGGGTGGAAACATAGTGGCAAAGGATGAGAAAAATACTGAGGTACTTAATGCCTTCTTTGCCTCTGTCTTTAATAGTAAGACCAGTTGTTCCCTGACTACCCAGTCCCCTGTGCTAGTAGACAGGCGCGGGGACAAGAATGAAGCTCCCATAATCCACAGGGAAACGGTGCACAACCTCTTTCAGCACCTAGACATACACAAGTCTATGGGGCCGGATGGGATCCACCCAAGGGTACTGAGGGAGCAGGCAGAAATGCTCACCAAGCCACTTTCCATTATTTATCAGCAGTGCTGGCTAACAGGGAAGTTCCAGTTGACTGGAGGTTAGCAAATGTGATGCTCATCTACAAGAAGGGTTGGAAGGAGGATCCAGGGAACTACAAGCCCGTCAGTCTGACCTCAGTGCCAGGGAAGGTTATGGATCAGATCATCTTGAGTGCCATCACATGGCACAGACAGGACAACCAGGAGATCAGGCCCAGACAACATGAGTTTATGAAAGGCAGGTCCTGCTTGACTAACCTGATCTCCTTCTATGATAAGGTGACCCACTTAGTGGATGAGGGAAAGGCTGTGGATGTTGTTTACCTGGACTTCAGTAAAACCTTCAACACTGTTTCCCACAGCATTCTGCTGCAGAAACTGGCTGCTTATGGCTTGGTTGGGTGTACTCTTTGCTGGGTAAAGAACTGGCTAGGTGGCTGGGCCCAGAGAGTGGTGGTGAATGGAGTTAAATCCAG
>RSEF01000001.1:14312485-14325542 GCA_003993805.1 Himantopus leucocephalus | reverse complement strand
AGGAAAGCTGGGGAGGGACTTTTTATCAGGGAGTGTAGTGATAAAATGAGGGGTAACAGTTTTAAACTGAAAGAGGGTCAATTTAGATTAGATAGGACAAGGGGTAATGATTTCAAACTGGAAGAGGGGAGGTTTAGATTAGATGTTAGGAAGAAATTTTTCATTCTGAGGGTGGTGACACACTGGAACAAATTGCCCAGGATAGTTGTGTAGGCCTCATCCCTGGAAGTGTTCAAGGCCGGGTTGGATGGGGTTTTGAGCAACCTGGTCTAGTGGAAGGTGTCCCTGCCGATGGCAGGAAGGTTAGAACTAGATGATCTTTATGGTCCCTTCCAACCTAAAGCATTCTATGATTCTATGATTCTATGATCTCATGAGAGCTTATAAATATCTAAAGGGCAGGTGTCAAGAGGATAGGGCCAGACCCTTTCAGTGTTGCCCAGCAACAAGGGGCAATGTGTACAAACTGGAACAAAGGAAATTCCATCTGATCATGAGGAAAAACCTCTTTATTTTGAGGGTGACAGAGCACTGGAACAGGCTGCCCAGAGAACTTGTGGAGTCTTCTTCTCTGGAGATATTCAAAACCCACCTGGACATGATCCTGTGCAGCCTGTTGTAGTTGACCCTGCTTTGGCAGGGGGGGTTGGACTAGATGATCTTTGAAGTTCCCTTCCAACCCCTACCATTCTGTGATTGATTCTGTGATTGATATTAGGAAGAAATTCTTTACTGTGAGGTTGGTGAGAGACTGGAAGGGGCTGCCCAGAGAAGCTCTGGATGCCATCCCTGGAAGTGTTCAAGGCCAGGTTGGATGGGGTTTTGAGTAACCTGGTCTAGTGGGAGGTGTCCCTGCTCATGGCAGGGGGGTTGGAACTTGGTGATCTTTAAGGTCCCTTCCAGCTCTAACCATTCTATAATTCTATAATTTAAAAAGGACCTTCAAATCCATCTTTTCAACAGTACTTCAAGTTTGTCACCTAGAAAAACATGCTCAAAATTTTTATCTGAACACCTCAGTATTTTGTTCTTTATTCTCATATGATATTTTACAACACAAGCCTAAAATACAGCAGATCTAATTTTACTTTGAGAGAATAAAGAGGCTTCTGCTGATGTGGCTACTGGAGTACCTAAGATGTCCCATTCAGATGTGCATTTTGCTAGTGCAGAGATTTCTGGATAGCTGGTCCCTACACAGCACACCCTTTCCTGGGACTTCTGTGCCTCATGTCTAGAGCATAATTATGATGCAGTTCAATCATCTGGATTCTAGGGCTCCAAGGGACTGTAGGATGGGTCAAAGAACAGAAGACAGACAGCATATCCTTAGGCACTTTGATCTCTATAACTGTCTACTTCCCGCTCTCTCTCCAGCAGCTGTCTTTGCAGAGACTCTGCTAGCTGTGATCACAAGTCACAGAACCACTTCAGTTATAAAAGAATCTCAGGAGAATGACTAAAGCACCAGAG
The DNA here is from genome assembly GCA_003993805.1 of Himantopus leucocephalus. Taxonomy (NCBI): domain Eukaryota; kingdom Metazoa; phylum Chordata; class Aves; order Charadriiformes; family Recurvirostridae; genus Himantopus; species Himantopus leucocephalus. Next base: position 14,324,069 of record RSEF01000001.1, on the reverse strand, counting down.
TAATGCCTCTACTAGGAGAACAGTTCATATACCTGTGACTGGTGCTCCAGGGGAGCATCTGAAATGTTACAGTACGGGTGAAAGTCAGATGGCCTTGTCGTTTCCATGAGGTCTATCCTGGGTAACAAGCTGATGTGATGGGCAGCACAGAGGCAACCTGATGCCAAGGAGACCATAGGAAAGCACAGAGCTGCAGAGCAAGGGACTGAGAAGGTCAGATCTTACGGTGAAGATGATCTGTATGACAGCTGCCTTCATCACAGTTGCCTTCTCTTGGTGCTATAATATAGCACTGAATGTTCAGCTTTGATGGAGGGGGACGTAGGTGGGTCATTCCCCTTTGAGAGAGACTTTCCTTGGATTTCTACCTTGTTCAATGAGAATTTCTTTCTCTGCTTGGTCTGGACAGGTGTAAAAGTTCTAAAGACTGAAAAGCCGTTTTACAGTTCTGTCTCCAACAGATGTGTTTAAGCATAGTCCAAGCTCTCAGGTCAGACTTTGTCCCCATACACTTAGGCAGCAAAAATGAATCCTTGCCCTTTTTTTGGTTTGGGGCCTGATGAGATAAAGGCTATGGGGTTTTCCTAGCCCAAGCAGACACACTAAGTATCCATCTGTTTGTGGTGTGGCCTCTCTTCAAGTAGGGAATCATTCAAATGCAAGCCTTTCTGAAGACAGAACACTTAGAAGCAGTTTAACAGATTTCTAACAGACAACAAACTAAGAGCTACTAAAAAACAAGCTAACACTGGGATTGAGGAAAAATAAACAAAGAACTCGGAGGGTAGATCAAAGGTTTTTCTGGCAGAATTGAACTCAAACAGTAAGGAGCTCTCATCTGAGTCACAGCAGCCCTCCTGCATCTCTGGAGCATGAAACATGAGGAGTCGTTGGCTAGGTGAGTCAATATAAGGACTGGAAACCAAAAACTATGTCCATGAGGATGAACCTGTGCACATGTGGAACCAACATCAGGAGACTTAACTCAAGGAGAATCTTAGTTCTTAAAACTAAAAAGAAAAAGAGGAGAAGTAGGGAAGAAGAAATGGAAAGGGATTGGCATAGCCAGGTCTATACAGCCATCTTCTGACACCAAACCCAGTCTCCCTTCTTCTATGCAAATGCCCTGCTCCAGCAAATTGAAATTAAGAAAAAAAAAACCCAAACACCTAGACACTAAAGAAGAAAGTATATGTTGTTCTCTATTCTGTGCCGTCTTCTGCCTACTGTGTTTGTATGTCTGTCTTTAAAGCACGACCTCCTGCAGCAGGTCCCTCAATACACAGGTGTGCCAAACAAGACCACACTCCATTGGATCAGGAATCCCTCCAGTGCAGGAAGCAGATGTTGTGGGGTTTTTTTTTCCCTTTGTTTCTTTTTCTTTTTTTTTTTTCCCCTTTTTCTCTACATGAAGTCAAAACAGTCTGAAAAGGAAAGAAAGAAAAAAAAATCAACAAGTACAAAAGAAGTTTGCTTTCTTCTAAATGCCATTCTGGATCAGCCTACATCAGAACAATTTATCTTTTAATTACTAACTAACTTGAAACTTACTTTGAATTATAAGCAAATGAATAATAGGAACATATGACCTGTGCAGCTTACTCCTACGTAGAAGTGGCAGGTGAGTTGGATCACATTTTCACTGGCCAAATTAAGGAGCGGCACAAATGCAAATGAAACCAGTATTTATGCAAGGTCAAAATTACTCCCCCAGAAATTCTGCTCCTTTTGCAGCTGTTTTGACCCTCGTTTAATCTTATAATATTTTTTTTTTCTCATTATCCTTAATGGTTTCTTCTTAAAACAGAATTGTCAGGGTTTGGTGTTTTTTGTGCTTTTCATAAATAAACAACTCTGAATGACCATTTCAAGTGTTTCAGAGAAAGCTTGGAGTGAGCCAGCAGCTTCTCTGTCAAATCTGTTGTGGAGCTAACATGCAAGTGCTTCTGAATATCAAAGAGGAAGGATTTGATGAAGAGTCCAGCTGTCCTGTTCCTCATATCGAAAGTGTCATTTCCTTTTCAGCTGCTACAAAACAGCCTCAGGATTCCAGTCTCCAACTCCAACTTCTGCACAAAGTACTTTTTAGCAATATATTTTTCTTTGCTCATGATCATCTTTAATGACTTTTTTTTTTCTTCAGTGAAGAGGAGGAAGCAGTGAAATGACAAACTTCAAAACAAAGGCGTCATTTATATATGACACATTATATGTTAGAAGAACTTGAAGAACTCTTTGGTTCAAAGCCAAGTACTCAGAGGTCGAGGAAGGCCAGAATGAAAATTGCCTGGGCAAGCTTAATCAGGCAATACAGGCTTTCATTACATGAATGCACACAATCATTTTCTGTTGGACCCCTATTGTCACTTCGCTATTGTATTGTGCTCATTACTGCATACGATGCACAACCTGTTTTTAACTCCTTACAAGGAATTTCCTTTTGGGGATGTTTTGTTGGTTCTTCTCACTTCTTTTGCTTTTTTTCCTCTCTTTTTGGTCACACCAGACAGATTCTGCCTCCACAACGTGTGGGCACCAGCAAGGTGGCTGTGACCAGACATTAGTTTTATTTTCTGTCTCAGTAACCAAATTGGAACCAAGCAGTCATGCCCAGACCACGTGTGAGGTATCATTTTCAAGAGAAGCTTGACTTTAGTGCACCAGATGAAGGGAGTACGCCCAACCGTCCTGTGGAAAGTGCATGTATAAAGACCGGCTCTTCCTAGGAGCTAGGAAGGAACTGAGCATGATAAGCAAGAACAGACTGCCGAGCTCTGGAAAGTCTCCCAACTGTGTAAATTACAATATCTCAGAGGTGAATTGGGACAGGTAATCATGAAGTGTACAGCAAAGACAATTTCAAGCTTCATTATCAAAGTATAGAACTGTAAAGCTTCCCAAAAGAGGAGAAACACCAAAATAATTACCTTACCCTCAGACAAGTCTGATTTTTTCCAAATATAAAATATAAAACATAACCTGAGGCAAAGTTATGGTATGGAAAATTTTAGCTCTAGCTTGGCAAGATTAAAAGCAACTTTAAAAGCAAGGTTAAAAAGAATTTGATGATGGGAAACATCAAGCAGGCTTAACCATAGATAATACTACTGAGTACACTTGCCAAATGCAGAGAACTTCTTACAATACCTCTCGTGGCAGGTAGATACTTCTTTTTTAATAGGTTCCAAGGTGTTTTTAAATAAAATTAAATGTGAACCAAACAGACCTTTTAGTAAGACCAGCCCACTTCTACATGATTTTCTAAGTCCTAATCAGCTCTGCATGCCCTATGAAAGTCCAAAATCTGATAGATGCATTGGTTTGGCAGTGAATAAACATGTCACAGGTTTTCACTTTTTGAACTCACAAATCGCATAATATAGTCTATTTCTGCAGTGTTTGTTAGAAGGATAAACAGCAGTAAAGCAGACCTAATCTGTACCCCAAAGATTGTGCAGTCTAGGTTGGACCCAAATATTTTTCCAGCAGATGAAATTCCTACCTGACAAACCCATCTCAGCACATCTTTCGAACAGAAAGGAGAAAGTTCATTGGTTCATCAATATACTTTGGTATATATGTTTATATCAACCATGTAGGTAACAGACCGTTTGAAAATCTGGCACTTCAGCTGGAAAACCGAAGCCAGCTGACATCATGAAGAGAATTTAAAATCACAAGAATTTCACTACCAACCTCTATTTCCATTTTTCTTTGGCTTGGTAGATTTTCTTGCTTTTTTTCCCATTTAGCCTATAAAGTTTATTGGAATGTCAGGATGGGGGATTGTTAGTCATAATCAAGTTGCACGTCAGCCAGAACAGAATATCATATTTCTTGCTGGGTAATGGTGTGCTCTCTTCAGTATTCCTATAACCCATGCAGGCTTTCCCTTCTGACTACAGTTAGCTATAATATGAGCCAAGTAATCCTGTCTGTGGCCCTTTTTAGTAGTGAAGAGCAAATGTCACAGGCATCCATTGCCATTTCTTCCTCTTTGCATAATTTTCAAAGGGAAAAGCAGATTGTCTTGGAGTTTTGGTGCACTAGATGCTACCGTTTCATCTGGTAGCACACACACGGGACTCTGTAAAAAACCCAGAGTGGCAGGAGCAGCCATTTAACTGCTTGTGATGTAACGCTGTGAAAGATTCACCTTTCAAAGTACTCACAAGATCTGAATTGGAAAGCCTTGACAGCATAAAACCTGCACACCTAAAGAGCTCCAGGTGGGGAAGAGAGCAATAAACAACGGACACCTTAAGATAAAGCACAGTGGTACTGAGCCAAACCTTAGTGACTGCGCTTTAAAAACACTCAAAGTAATGCTTGACTTTATTTGATATTGTTTCTGCACATCTGTCTTGAAATATAGTCCTCTGCAGGCATGAGTCTAAAACACTTCCATTTTCAACTAGCCATGCACCCTGCAACTCGGTTGGATATGAGGAAAATGTGTTTTATAGACGATGACCTACATTTTCTGAAGAAGCATTTTTAAAGAAAAGGGTAGGGTAAGACAAATACTCTTTTTTTATTTTCACCTGTCCAAAAATTATCCTAGTCTTCTTTTGCTTAGGCAGCTCGGCTTCTAAGAAAATAAGAACAAATGGGAAAATTTGTAAATGATTGCTTTATCAGTGAAGCTAGCACCAGCAGTAGAGTCCTAGGCAGAAACTCTCCAAAAACGTAGTATAATGTTTAGTCTTTTGCAGCAATAATGGAGGCACTTCTCTAAGAGAATCTGCTTGAATCGGTTTATTGCCAACATTTGTGAACCACAGCTACAGAGCTCAGCATGTAAACCAAGCTCCGTTGTAAACCAGACCCATCAGGGGCAGTACAGACCCACCTAAATGGCAAGCAAAATTATTGCATTTTTTTTAAAGCTCTAAGCCCTCTTGAGGAAGCAATCTCCGCAGCTTCAAACATTGTGCATTTTATATTCTGTAGCAATATATTCTTAAAAATGTCAATATTGAAAAAAGTTTTTTAACTATGTCACCCTAAATGTCCTCAGTATGTTACAGCAGCAAATAGTAGTGCAGGTTATGTCCTAGGAGGGAAATTTTCTTTGGCCACTCTCTTGCCAAGAATAGATATAAAACAAATATTGCTTATTACAAATATTTCTTCTGAGACTGTTTCCCAGACTGCCGAAAGATTTATAGCATTTTCCCCATTGAGGTTGGCTCACGTACAAAAACATCTTTATGCAAACAAGTCAGATGAAAAGGTTTTTTCTACACCAAATATACATTGCAAAAATGCCCCATATTAATGAAAATATATGTATTAATTTTCCAAGAGGAAGAGATGGTTGACACATGCCATTCAGCTGAACGGGCAGTGCTAAAGGCATCAGGGTCTTTTGCAGAATACAAATTAAGCAACCTGGCACAATATTGGAGCAGTTAATAAGTTCACCTTAAAGGACCTATTACTTTTACCTGGCTCAGGATTAGTGCATTTTCTTTAAGATTCTCTCCAAATTTTTTTGCCTTCTTCCTTTTTTTTATAGGTGGGCAAACCAAAATACAGAAGGTAGAAAGACACCCTGTAAGGTCAATCTAGCAGTGGCTAGACTGCATGGCAGACGCAGTCTTGGCAGGTGCAGCAAACCCTGTGGTCCTGGTCTCTTCTGCAAACCCTGGTTGCATTCTGCCTCCATGGTTGGCCATGACCTGCCCATGCACCATCCCTTTGTCCCAAAGGTTTGCCTTTGGAAGAGAACACTGGTACAGGATCAGGAACTGCAGTGCACTCCAGTAAGCCCTCGCGCTCCGTGATCAAGAGAGAATACTGAGAGTACCTCCAGAGCAAATCTACCCCACAGCTCAGACATAGCCACTGTCTTTGTTAACAGCCCCATGCCCTCTTCAATTTACTGAAATAAAAGCTATTCGTGATTTCCACCAGGATGTAAAATACTTCAAAAATTTCCTTTATATTAAATGAATTCAGTAATTTCAGTAATATAAATCAGCCCTGCTAATCAGACTTTTTTCCACAAGAGGAATTTCATATCACTAACTTTATTCCTGTTTCCATTTTCTGGTTTTGTCCCTTAAGAAATCTATCCCTCCAACCCCTATATTGCCTGGTTTTAGATTCCATAACATTTCCCTGTAATCTGTGTTTCCACAATTCACTGGAATGTAACATTTTCCTCTTTATAACAACTCTTCACAAAATATGAATGCTACAGATCAGCAAACACATCTAGCACGTTGCTAGATACACTGTACATGATATTTGGAATGAACCCAGTGAAAGCAGCTTATCTTGCAAAACTGAGAAGTTCTAGTGTATTTATGCTTTGGCTACTAAAAAGCATTTCATTGATTTGCTTACACATGAAGAAACATGTAGAAACAATCTAGTATATATATATACACACATAATCCTTGTTAAACCTACCTTGGAGGAAAGAACCTCTTTAGGAAGATGTAGTAGTTTTACAAATAAAAGACCATACACAGCCTCAAAGATGCCATACTTTGTCATTGATATGCTTGTTTTTTTCCTACTATGAAATGTGTTCTGTTATGAAAAACAGAGTGGAATGATACCATAACACATCCCCAGGGCATGAATCACACCACCAACTGTTTCTCCACCAACTGTTATGTGAGAGAGCAGAAAAAAAAGATCCTTGGACCACATGGCAGCACTCACTTAACATGGAAGTCTAGTATGATGTGAGATGAAGTTAGCAGAGCCTTTGTACCCAGCATTTCCTCAATGGAACCGTAAATCTCTGCTTTTCCCAGGAGCTCTTTCACCCTATGGTCCCTGCAACCTCCAGGTACCGCTGACCGCCACAGCTCCATCTCTTCCAGACCTAAGTGCACCTGTCTGGAGAGACACATGGTGTATGTGCAATTTTTATCCTAGACTTATCAATACACAATTTACACAGGAAATTATACTTTTATAGGTGGGCAAACCCACCTATAAAAGTATAAAAGTATTTTTATAAAAAGTATTATGTATACTTTTTATACCAGTATAAAAAGTATTGCCCACCTATAAAAGTATAAAAGTATTTTTATTTTCAAGAACATCACCAAGAACCAGTCAATAAACTCCATCTCTGCTTTATAAACAGTCAAGGGAGGTGATTCTTCCCCTCTGCTCTGGTGAGACCCCAGCTGGAGTACTGCATACAGCTCTGGAGCCTCCAACATAGGAAAGACATGGACCTGTTGGACCAAGTCCAGAGGAGGGCCACAAAGATGATCAGAGGGCTGGAGAAACTCTCCTATAAGGACAGGCTGAGAGAGTTGGGGTTGTTCAGGCTGCAGAAGAGGAGGCTCCGGGGAGACCTTATTGTGGCTTTCCAGTACCTAAAAGGGGCTATAGGAGAGCTGGGGAGGGACTTTTTTTACAAGGGCATGTAGGGATAGGATGAGGGGTAATGGCTTCAAACTGGAAGAGGGGAGATTTAGAGCAGATATTAGGAAGACGTTTTTCTGAGGGTGGTGAGGCACTGGAACAGGTTGCCCAGAGAAGTTGTGGAAGCTCCGTCTCTGGGAGTGTTTAAAGCCATGCTGGATGGGGCTTTGAGCAACCTGGTCTAGTGAGAAGTGTCCCTGCTTATGGCAGGGGGGGTTGGAACTAGACGATCTTCAAGGTCCCTTCCAACCTAAACCATTCTATGATTCTATGATTCTATTATATTAATACAATTGAATTTGGTATAAAATTTCAACATCTCATGTCAAGATCCTGAAGTTATAGAAATATTCCTTTAAGGATTGCACTTGTCATCATTCTTAGACATAAGTGTGAGTAAAAATAAGAGATGTTACTTTATTCACCACAGAACCTTCATTTCAACTGCATGCATTTTTAAATGCAGAGCTCTTTTTCTATTTCCCTTATAAGTTTACCAGGGCATCCAAATAAGGTGACAGTGGCTCAACAATTCACAAATCTCTCTCTGCCTCTGTGTCTACATTTGACTTGTATTCTACCTCTAGAACCAGGAGCAAAGGTTGAAATCTGAATCCTGCTTACGCTTCTGCTGTTCAGTTCCCAAGCTTAAGCTTCTGCTGCTGATCTGTGTTGCAGAATCCACCACAATGGCATTTCTTAAACCAGCAACTCAAATGCCTAACATATCTGCTTTTTGATTGTGGAACAAATGTGCCCAAACAACATATGTTGGACTTCACACACATTTCTTGTTAAATTTCTTCCCTCTTTTTTTTTTTTTTTTTTTTCTCAAGGAAANGGAAATTTTGTCATTTGCTTGGACTTCTGTGAATGCAAGATAATCACAGATGGAAGAGCAACCCGAGTACGTGTTGTCTGTGATAGCTCTTTTTGATATGAAGTGCCTGACAGACCTACGACCTACAGTAAGCACATTTGCTTACCCCCTAACAACACCAGCATGGGTTTATGCTTTGATTGGAGTTTGAGTCAGCTCCTGATGCAGGTGAACTGGTTTAACAATCTCACCTGAAAATGCAGACATTGCAAGCACATAACATATTGTGAAAAGCTATGCTTATTTTGCCAGGAGGGAAAGAAAAACTTAACTGAAGTATTCCTATGCTTGTGGATGTCTGGAATATTTAATGCCAGGGCAAATCTATAAAGGCTAAATTTCTGCAGACTGGAGGGAAAAGCATTAGGGTTGTCCAGTTCTCTGTGCTCTGAAGCATTTGACATTTGTGAGATAAAATGATTGTGACACCCTGAGCACTTTTTTGGCAGGTGCTGACAGTTCCATAGTAACTGGAAACTTAGTAAGAAATCCAAAACTTATATAAACATAATCACACAAGTTGGACTGCTTCTTCCCTCTCTCCATAGCTCTATGACTGGTACCATTCATTGAATCTGTATCATTTTTGCTTTGAAAGTAGCCAGATTAGTTCAAGCTCCCTGTCACTGCCACAGGACAGAAAGATGGGATTGTATGATGTGGAGGAATGGGGTATTTCACATCCACAGCTTAAAATTAGTTCTGGCCATTCTTGTGTTGTTTAATTGAATCATGAGGACAAAAATCTTAAGGTGGTTTGTTTTCCCTGTGCTGTAAGGCAATATTCTTATTTTATAATTACTACTGCATGCTGGAAGCAGCCACTAAAAAAGTTCATGCCGTTATTTACATGACATCAGCTGTAAAAAAGCAGCAGTAATGTATCTAGCCAAGCAAAGAAAGACCTCTGCAAATTATTAGATAGCCTCTATAGTTTAAAAAACCTCAGTCCAGGGTGACTTTTATGTCCTTTACAGCTCTCTCTCTTACCTGCTTTGAAAAGATAAATGAAACTGGTAGACCAGATCATTCTGATTTTCTTTCAGATTCCCCTGTGAGCAAGATCGACGCACAGTCCCAGCTTCCTTAAACACAATGACAAACCTGCATCTCTACCTGTTGTGTGAATGAAGACTCCATCCAACACCTCTCTTTTTGTATTAGGAACAATACTTTTCAGCTTTTGGGACACCAGCTCTCTACTCTTGAAAAAGGGTTTCCTTTTTGGCCGTCTCTCACCTACTATTTTGCTCCTTCCAGTTGCTGCTGTGACCTACTCAGTCTGTAGCCTCTTGCCTTGGCCAATAATAACAGTGCTTTTGTCCTCCTTGGTCCTCATTTAAACAGGAAAGCCAAGAAAAGTACTTCTTCTCACTCTGGTACTTGCTAGAAAATAGTCTTGGCCCTATCACCCAATTTCAAAGTCACTGCAATAAGGCAACTAAGAAGTTACTTAAAGAGGCTGTTAATTCTCCCTTATTATTCTTCCACAGATTTCTCCAAGGCCTTTATCCCAATGCTGGTATCTGCAGACCCAGTTATATATTTATTTATACACTGTCATGCACCTCTTCACAGAAAAGGAGGTATGACTCCCAGCAAACTCTTCACAGAAACTGCTATCTGCCTAATTTCTGACATCTTTAAGGAAATCATCTCAGTAATCTTCCTAAAGGTTTGAAATTGCCTATCTGGTGAACACTGAAAACAGTGGCAACCCGATGGAGTTGGCTCTTTTTGAAGACTGAATGTCGCCTTACAAAGCGTGATTTGTAAAGACGTTAGGTAGTGTTCATATGTTTCTGGTTCCTTCTGGAGTGAAGCTGTTATCATTGTGGTGCGATATACATCTTTCAGAAAAGGTGTCAACTAGCTACTTCAATAACATATGTAAAGTTGTTCATTCATTATTTGCTGCAATGGAGCAGATATTTGAAAAACATTTTGTATCTGTTTACCGAAAGACATAAGGAAGGACATTAGTCTATACTGCTTTCATCTGAAAACAAGAATCTTAAGATTGGGAAAAGCATGAATAAAGACACAAAAAATTGTTCTCACACCAAGCATGTTAGTATAACATCCAAATGACTTTTATGAGTATTTTAAAGTGTTTGCTCTCTTGTCCTTCATCCAGAATAAGGATTACACAGAATCAGGTGTCAATTTTGTTTGGGATGTGGGTTGGTTTTGTAACAGGCAGACCTGTTGCTAGGCATTTCTGTATGAGAGAGGGAAAGTTTAAAGAAACATGTCATGCACATGGAGAGAAAGGGGCAAGATTAATAATGTTGCTTAGATCCTGCAAAACCCATTAGGGGAATTCTGCTCAAGGGAAAAAAAATCCCACACCAACATTGGTGTGAGAGGACACCAAAGTGAACATAAGAAATGCCCTGTGGGTCAAACCGGTGCTACATTGGATCCAGCATTACCTCCAAAAGTAGCCGTAGGAGATGCCTTACAGAAAAGGCACTCAACCTTCGCTGTTATCTGTGATCCATTCCCTTCCTGCTCTCACGGTCATTGGATTAGGGATGTTTTTGTACAGCACATTCCCTGTAGTATCTGTTTATGGACTGGTTGTGCGAATAATTAACCTTCACACACAAACAGAGGTTTCTCTGATAGCCTCTCAACTGCCATCTCTACCAATTATTCCAAATGCCCTGCAGGCAAAACTATCCGTATCACAGCAGTTGCATTTCCCCATCCACCAGGCCACAGGATGGTGTCAGTGGCTCTCACATGCCTGTCTCCAGTCCTCTGGGAAGTGCTGCCTTGGCCTGTCCTGTGACTTTATTATCTGTGCCCACTAATGTGAGCTCAGCCTTATGCAGTGGTTGAAGAGGGGAGTCTTCAAAAAGACTGATCAAGTCTTCCGGCTTCCTTCGACTCTCTATTTTATGAAAGACCTACGAATGCGAACAACCTTGTGTGGTCAGGTTCCCATGCCTTTTCCCACTCAAGAGAAAAAGTCCCACATCAGCATTTTGTGGAAGTGAAACAAAGTATGGCTGTTAAGCAGCAACCTTGTGCCCATTGCTCAGTTCATTATCATTGCCCCATCCTTCAGTCTATATACTTCAAATTAATCTTACAGTCCCACCAGCAGGGTCTGGGATTAAGTTCTATGCCAGTCAATTGCATAACCAGTGTAAACACACTTTCCCTTTTCATTGATGGATATGATAAAACAGCTCCTTCCCAGCCTGTGATGTTGTCCATTTGGAGTTCTGGATAGAGAGCTTATTTAGGTGAATAAGCACCGTGGACTTTCCTTCTCCTGATGTCCAGCAGCAGGGA
>RSEF01000001.1:14253167-14267200 GCA_003993805.1 Himantopus leucocephalus | reverse complement strand
AGCATCTGTTGGTCCCATCTGGGGTCCCCCATGTCCCCAGTAGACGATTCAGCCTAAACCATGACAGATTAATTGGCGCCCAACAGTGGGGCACTAGCAGTGCTTAAACCACGACAGTAATTAAGATTAATGACAGCAAAACTTTACTTCCCATTCAACCAAAGTTTTAACCAAAATCCTGACATTTTTAAAAGTATTGTATGTATCTCAGAATTCAGTGTTCATTGAGATGTACACTATTTTTTTTATCTTGTCTCCTTTATAAGAAGGCTTTTCTAATATTGAAAGCGCTCTCTAGACTGTTTTGGAACCTTCCAGGTTATGTCTATACATCCTCCTTGCTGCACCTTTCCTTTCTTTACTCCCTTGTTTGCCTTTCATTCTGCTATTGTTATTTTAGCTATTAAGATAATTATGTTATTTTGGTGGAAAAAAAGAAGCATACTAAGAAAGAAACCTGCTAAGCCTGGAACCTAAATGAATTGTCTTGGATAGCAGGAGACAAAGTGCTCAGATACAGTTCCCTTTTCACACATATGTTTGAAATCTCATTTTATTGCTGTGTTTCAGAAGCAATATTATCTCAGCCTCACTGATGTCTATTTTACTGAACTTATTGCTATCTCAGTTCATTGCTATTGCAATCCTTGCTCTCCAATTATAGGTGAAAGATAGTCATTTTCAGTTAGTTACTCATGGTTCACGTGGGACCGTTCAGGAATGTATCTGTTGTGTAAAAATATATCTTAAACACAGATCTTCAGAAAAGCTCATAAGTTACCTAGAGGAAAAGATATCATTGCAAAGTATACCACACAAGTACCAGGACAGATAGAAAATTACAGAGTCTAGAAAGTACAAATAATAACAAAAGCCAGAGAAAATATATGTGCTATTAAAAAGTATGAAATAATAAATCAGCTGGTGAAAACTGGAATATTTGGTAAAGATGATGATGATGAGCTATTGATTGCATTGAAATGGTTTCCATGAAAGCAAAACCATTAACTTTCGAGAAATAAGTTCTTTGGAGACTTAAGGTACTTAGTCCTTATGGTTCTTCATAAGGCAACATTGAAACCCTTTAGCTGGAAGAATGTTGGGGAAGCTTAAAAGTCGCAAAGGGGTACTTTGTACCAGCAAGCATGACTCCTGAGGAACTAATAAAATAAACGGGTAAGAAAGCTGCTCCAGAAAAGACTTGTATTTGCTGCAATGAAAACAAGAACAAGAATGCATCAAAGAAGGAGCCACAAGTTAGTGAAGGTGTGCAGGAAAAATACAGTGTCAGCAAAAGGCAAAATGAAGTAACTCTAGCCAAGAGAAAGAAAGGACATATGCTGTACTTTATTTGACTTGCAAATACAATATATCAGGGGAAACTGCTGGCATAAAGCAAAGTTATTAATAAGTAATGATAGCCAGTATCCAAGCCCCACTGGGGGTACAAGGAGGGCCCAGTGCGGAGTGTGAATGTCCCAGCCTGCCTCTGGGCAGGGAGTCCCTTCTCCGGCCGTTTCGGAGGGGAAGACAGGGCTTTTGCGGCAAGACGCCATTCCTCTGAGCAGCAGACCGGAGTGAAGAGGCTGGGGGAACCCGGGCACCATTAACTCCATCTTCCTCTGTGCCACAGAACATGAGGCTTTTCTAAATCAATTCTAATGTAAAATAAAGCACAGATGGGATAGCTTGCTGTGTGTTTGTTTTCTGAAAAACAGCTCAACCCAAACCCTAAAAAACTTGCTGCTGTAATAAAAATTGTCCAGATTAACTTTTGTCCACCTTGTATTATCTACCTAATTTCCAGTCATCCTACATAAATTTGCAGTACCTCAAAGTTTTGTTTTCTTTCAGACTAAACATCCTGCAATTTCCCATCACTCCCAAAGGATATTTAATTTTAATACGGCCTTACTGCCTCTAATTTAATCTACAAAGACTCTTTTTTTCAGTCTTTCCATTTACTTTTTCAGCTTGGTTCCTGTTCTCCCTTCCTGTGGTGCTTTGTGATGAGGTCCCAGGTTACACTCGGCATACCCGTCCGTACACAAGCGAGAAGAGTGTTAAAGCAGTGAAGCTGGTGGAGAAAAGACAGTGAGCACTGACTGGAAGAACTGCAATGAAGTGACATGTTGATAATTTACACCTCAGTTCCAGAATTCAGAGCATCTCAGTGCCAAAAGCAAGTTAAAAAAAAAAAAAAAANGAATAACATCAGAATACATGCACTGATTCGAGGAATTATTAGAAAGTACTTAGGCATAGTTTACTAATAGTTAGACTGAACAAATGACAAGTCAGAATGCAGGGTGGGAGAAGTCAGGGAGGAATGTGATGATTACCTCTTTTAGGAGGGTCAAACCCAGATTAAGAAGAAAAATGATTTAGGATGGCCTTACTGGATACAAACAGGGACACTGGATTGATGCTGTGCAAAAGGAAATCTCCAGCCAAGTATCAGGAAGCATTTTCTCACCGTTAGGATGTTAGATTACGGAGCTGTCTCCCAAGGGAGGTGGTGCACGGAGCTTCACTATATGAGTCATTTAAAATTAGACTGAAACAAAGCACCTGCATATACCGCAGGCAACATAGCTTCCTTGGCAGGCAGACAACCTCAATGACCTGACAAGTTTTAACCAGCTCTCCTTTCTATCATTCCATTTAATTTTAGTCTGTTCCTATTAAGGAAAATGAGAAAAAATAGCATTCTGTGAAGCACTCGTATTCATTTCCTCAAGTGACTGATTACAAATGAAAAATACATAAATTATCATAAATATTCAGACATCTGATAGGTAAAACTAATGATTAACTGAACTATTCTCTGGTTTCTGTTATTATTTAGGAAGTTGTTTTAAAGCTTTCCCCCTCTCCCACTAGTGAAGTGAAGAATTTTGCTTGCCAGAAGGTGAACCAGCCAGGGGTAATCAAATACATAAACAAGATTTAGTTATACCTGGAATGATTATGGTTAGAGAATTTATTTTTGGACTCCTACTGCTTGAAATATCTAACTTTGCAGACACTTCTTGAGCAATGCCAAAGCAAAAATGGTAGCAGCAGAAAGGAAGACAGTGCCGGTAGAAACCATTCATGTCTGAGCAGCAAGGCATCCTAAATTTGCTCCTCTGAGTTTTTCAGCAGGTATTTCAGAGACCGAATACCTCATTTGCCTTTTCTTTAATTCCAGCCATCATGGGCTCAACAGAGAAAGAAGACTTAGCATGAGGTTTTGGGGAAGTTTACAGGAAAATAACACAGGGAACAAGTTGATAATTTATCCGTAATCCACTTCGGTTATTAACATTCACTCTCTTTATTATTCTTTACAGTTGTTTTCTAAGACTGAAAAGAAATTAACATATCTGTAATTATATGTTGCAGAATGTGGGGGCAAAAAGGTAGAATGGCAAAGAAGAGTTCAGTGTTCTTAAAACAGGGATAAAAGGTAACCTCCATGGCAGAAAACCAGTACGTGACCTCTTGGACTAGTAGTGAGGATATTTAGTGCATTTATCAAATCATATGTTTGATCTCTCTACAATTACCTGAAAGGAGGTTGTAGAGAGATGGGGACTGACCTCTTCTCCGTAGTGTCAGGTGATAGGATGAGAGGTAATGGGTTCAAGTTAAGCCAGGGGAGGTTTAGATTGGATATTAGGAAAAAATTTTTCACTGAAAGGGTTATTCAACATTGGAATAGGCTGCCCAGGGAGGTGGTGGATTCGCCATCCCTGGAGGTGTTTAAAAAAAGGGTAGACGTGGTACTTGGGGATATGGTTTAGATGTGGTTTTGTCAGGTTAGGTTAATGGTTGGACTAGATGATCTGAAAGGTCCCTTCCAACCTTAACAATTCTATGATTCTAAGAATAGCAAATAAAATATCAATATTTAGGAAAGAGGGAAAAATATCCAATATCCATTATTCTGACCTCAAAACTATGCGGGTCTTTAAAACACACTTTGGAGAAAAGACAAAGTAACCTGATATCTCTCCAGTTTGAGAGTTTTACTTGGACTCTTGTATAGGAAGAGACTAAAATAACATGGTTCATCCAACTTAGCAGAACAAGGACAAGGCAGAAGACAAAGATGCTACATTTGAAAGGGGTAATGTAAGAGTGAAAGGAAAAATGAATTGCTACATAAACACCATTTTTAATGCCATTTCAGACATTGTAGGCTATCCTGTGTAGCCTGCAGAAACTGTTCCAGAAAAATGAAAATCTTACAGGTCATGTGTACTATCTTCCAGTCCCACATGGGCATTATGTTGGGTATCATTCATACCCAAGGGTATCTCAAAAATGCAAAGGAAAATTAAGTTTAGGCCCTTGATTTGCTACCAAAACAAAGAGTCCTGTAAAGGAAATCCATTACTGACATAAAGGTGAATGGCATGGGCTTATAAGAAACAAAGGCCAGAAATTAGAGATCGTTTTCTATGCAGAAGAGGAGTGATGTTCTAGAGCAGTATTTCCATATTAAATAAGGACAAGATATTCTATGATTGTGAGACAGATGTTGGTAAGTTTACAACAGTAGAAGGTTGGAATCCATTTCTTAGCAAGAACCTAATGATGCAGAATGAGGGAGGAGGCTCTTGTGGCCAAAGCATGCAACCAGAAGCATAAAATGTGTGCCAACAGGACAGCCGAACTGAGAGCTTTAAACAAGGAATTACAGGAGAGGTACAGATTCCTCAACAAGCAAGTGAGCAAGCTGTAAATAGGGGAGGCAATCTGAAAGCCAGGGGAGATGGGAATAGAAGGGACATAGCAATCAACAAAACAACGCTGAAGTAGAATCACTTTAAGCATAAGTGTATAAAGAAAGAAGTGTCTATGGAACAGTCTCGTGGAGAAAGCTCTTGAGACTGTTCTGGCAAATGAGCATGCCTGGGTGCCTTTCTGAAATACTTTGATGCTAACGGACGCAGCATGGGCAACCAATAGGAGGAATTAGAAATCTATGTTTAGTTACAGTCATTGAGCTAATGGAGACATGATGGGATAACTCATACAACTAGATTTCTGCAATGGCTGGATACAACCTCTTTGGAAAGACAGGCTGGGAAGGTGAGGGGAGCATGTTGACCTTTTTGTGAGACTGCAGCTGGAATGCCTGGAGCTCTGCCTGGGGACAATGTACTGGTGCATTGGGTTATCAATCCACCTCACTGTTCACTTATCTAATCCATATTTTGTCAGCTTGCCTATGAGAGTGTCAAAAGTCTTACTAAAGCCCAGTTAGAGAACATCCACTGCCCTCTTCTCATTCACAAAACTAGTAGATGATCTGAAGAGGCCCCTTCCAACCTAAATGATTCTGTGAATCTGTGATCTTGAGGATGACATTGTCTTAGTCTGTGCCAGACAGGAAGAGTAGACAGACTGTGGCAATCTGTCTGTCAGATAACAGACAGATACTATGGTGTCAAAGTGATTGGCACTGAGTAATAGCAGGTTAACTGATATGAGTCAACCTGGAACCTGACCCCTACCTATCAGACTTCTTTTGCAATCCTAGGGAATTTTAGAGCTGACTTTATCTAAATTTATGCTGATCAGAGCTACCGATGAAAATGGTAGCTTGTGTCTGTATCTGTACCCAGTAGACTAAAACTTGGATGCATTTCACTGTCCTCTGTTTGAAGAGGCCCCTCAGCCCTGGAGTACAGTCCCTGTTCTGCTAAGGACCTCTTCTGGGATCTTAAACAGGTCTTTAGCTGTATAAGAGTATTCAACTCATCTATTTAACTCCCTCAGCATGTGCCCTGTAATTTAGCGCACCCAAAGTTAAGAACTGAAATTCTCAATATAGAGAATAGAGAGAACTGAATGCCCCTAGGGAGGGATTAAGAGCATTAAGTTAACTACTTAATGTTACATCGTGTGAATAACCTCTCAATCACATGCTGTTTTTCCTGGTGAATTCCTGAGTCATTCACACAATGAAAATGTACAAAATGAAAAAGTTCAGTGAGAAAGATAGGTATTCAATATTTATTTTTATCTGAATGCTGTGTGTCTTCATAACATGTCATGTAAACTTTTGCAGTTGATGAAGTAGAGGTGCTGTGGAGAATTTTTTTATTCCCTAATCAAAAAAAACCAAATAAAACATTGAAAGTAGCTGGTTTGTTTTACCTTCTTTTGCTTTGATGACTTACGTGGAATGGCACTTCTGGAAGTAAATGCTATCTAACAAACCAATGTATTACTGAGCACCCTCAGAATAAGGAGTGGAAAGAATGAGATAAAGCAGCAAAGGAAAGTAATTATTCTGTAAATTGCAGTTCTACTGCATGAAGACCACTATAAAAATATATCACTACACTTTGCCCAACACTTTTTTACAAATAAAGATTTTACTGACAAGCTGAAAAGTTATGGCAGTTCTGAAAACAGTGGAAACTGCAACCTGTAGTTAAAACAACAAATCAAGCCCCCCCCCGGCTTTTATATACATTAACAGCATTCTGTAAGAACAATGCATTTCTAAGGGGAAAAACCTGTCTCAAAAAATTTACTGTCCATGTAATGCAGGTTTCTTTCTGAATCTTGCTTATCTAATTGGCATGCCGCACTTCAATAAGAGAGTCTCTTGAGTTCATACTAGCTGTCATCATTGGAAGATACTATATAAAAATTAGGCTCTGTACAAGCCATGGGCCATTAAGGTAAACACTCCAAACACACACTCTGTATACATAACATCAGGAGCTGATGAAACATTCAAAAACCAGAACGCTTTTCCTAAGATATGATCCTTTAATCTTATGCCTGGAGTGACTTTCTTTTTTCCCCCGTGTGACTTTCCCTGACAAAATCACTAGTACCTAGAGTCAAAACCAGTTTAGGATGCATTGCATTACTCACAAGAAATAAAAAATAAAAAAGCATACAGAATTTAGGTAGAGACTGCTTAAAGCCCAGAAGGTCACAGATGCAGGCTCTAATCCAGACGATTCAACCTAAGCCTCAACATAGACGACAACACCAACTTTTCACCTCACAACCCCTAAAAAAATCTTTCTCCTTGCTTCTCTAAGCTTGCACTAAAGAGTGAGGCAAGAGGGCTACTAAGCCATAGTCAGCTCAGCCTCCTCGTGACACAAAGCACCTCCTGTTGACTATGTTCCTATCAGAGGTTTCTGCCTTACCCTTAAGTACAATCCCAGTAAGGAAAAGGCAACAGCCCCATCCCTCCTATGGATGGCAAAACAATATCTTTGCTTTACCCTAATCAACCAAGTGTACTCTCTTCATCTCTAGGTTCTTCCATTAACTAGAAGAACCCACCCTGACACTGCCAGTAACCCCTCAAACGTGGGGACTGCCACGAGGTAGCAAAGCCTGGGGACTGATACTGCAAAGGTACCGCCAGGTAAGGTTATGAAGGAATTTTTTAAATAGTGTTATAGGGGGAATTCCTTCATTTCCATCACTTTGATTTGCTTCCTTTCTCTTTCCAGCTAAATTTCACCACTGAGCATATAATCATGCATATCTTCATACCATCTGTCCCCTTTCATATTTTTTATAGCTGAATCAGTCAGAGTTTTAATTTGAATTTTCATTGATCAAGAGATTTTTATCCTGTCTCAGACAGAGAAGCAGAGGTTTTCCAAAGGTAATAACAATTTCAGTAGCCTACAGGAGATTTTATTTCTATTTCTTTTAGCTGCAGAGTTTTTATGCTCAGCAGACCAGTATCCAAATACAGCTGGGAAAATATGACAATGAAATATGTGGTAGGAATTACCGGCACAACTACTTGCAACCAAAATCTCCATAGGGAGGTTAGACAGAATTTTTCTGAGTGGACTCTCAGTTATGAGGTTATAACAGCCAGTGGCTTTTGGTTAGGTCTAACTCGCAAAGCAAACTTCTGTCTGACGTATCCCAAGTGTCAGCTTGGTGAGGAGGATACTGCTTCCCTTGGCACACTCTGTGTCCATCTGTAGCAAGTGAAGAGCTCCTCAAAACAGTGGTGGTACAGGATCTGCTCCACAGCCTGTATCCTCTGCCGTGGGGTCTCTGACAGACCTTGTACACACTGGGCAAGGGAGGAGGAAATACTTGCACCTTCCCCCTTGCCTCTCTATAAAAGCCTTTCAAAACCTTAGCGTAGAAAACTGTTAATGGGATATTTTGTGATAGTAAGCAGCCTGTGCAGCCTACTGTAAATAAAAAAGGTAAATGAGTTTGCTTTAGAATAACCCTTTTGGGGTTATTATGAAGCAGACTGAGTATAATTCTCTTCAATAGAATGTGTTAAAAATGCTGACAATAATATTGTTCCATACCAGAAACTGTGCTTTAAAGTTTTTTAGGTGGGAATTAACTCTCCTAGTGAAGCTTTAAGCTGTGAAATCATTCAGCTTCTCCATATACATATACAAATATGGTTAAACTAATATAACATATTTCTTATTAAATTGGGCAAGCAGGCAGCTGAGAGCTACAGTTCCCAGATCTTCCCAGTGATGGGACATTCCACCTCCTGAGAGTGAGAGAATACTGCTCTCCCAGTCTTAAGAGCCATTTAATCATCACTGTATTTGCCTGTCTTTCAAACAGTCTTCTGTTTGCCACTCTTGGCTAACTAACCAGCACCCTTTTACTTACCACAGCACCCACCTCTTCTCTCTCAGTCATTTCCTATATTGTCTCCACCTTCCCAACTGCATAAGTCCTCACTCAACTCAGCATTTGCCTTCACCTTTCTTGTTCTTGCTGGCACCAGCTCTTACAAAATCTCTTTGTATCTACCTGTTGTTGAGGTTGGAAGGCACCTCCAGAGATCATCTCATCCAAACTCCCTGTTCAAGCAGGGTCATCTGGAGCAGGTTGCCCATGACGATGTCCAGATTGTTTCTGAATATCTCTGAGGACGGAGACTTGATAACCTCTTTGGGCAACCCGTGCCAGTGCTTGGTCACCCTCAGAGTAAAAAAGTGTTTTCTGATATTCAGATGGAACCTGTGTTTCTGATTATGCCCATTGCCTCTTCAATACCTCTTTTTACCTCTTTCAGACCTCTTTCATACATCCTTGTAAGTTTTCCTATGTACAGTTGTGACAGCAATCAAATTGCTGGTCCGTGGACACCCACGGCTTGACATTTTGCTACAGTTGTCTCTTTTTTTCTTCTTGTGCTTCCCTTACTGGCTGCTTTCATCTATTGTCCTTCACATCATGCCGCAAGTGTAAATTCCTGAGGGACAGGGCTCTCTTTCTGTTTTGTTTTTTTTTTTTTTTTNTTCTGCAGCACCTAGCCAATGATTCCTGGTCTATGCCTGGGGCTCCCTGACACCATGTAGATAGAAATAGCAACAAGAAATAAGGTCAGTTTGGTTCTTTCCTTTAAAGCTCCTGTAACGTCTATGCTTATTAGGGGAGAGCATTCATATGCACAGAACACAAAGGAAGAACTGTATCATTCCCCTACAATCAACCTCAATGTCTGTGGAAGATCCTGCAAATTTGTCTATCCATGGACAGAAAGGGTATTTGATTCCCTAACACCAATTTGAAATTTCATTATTCTTATCAGGCACATAACTATACAACTCAGGAGGACTTAAACCTTTTAATTTTTTATTTTTTTATTGTAGATTTTTCTTGTGGAGTCCAAAATTTGGTGATGGAGTATGCAATATAATTTGGGGGTGAACTAAGATGAAAGCAAGATTTTTGTCTTTACATTCCTCTGATCTTCAGCAGCCTTGAGGAAGCTCTAAACTAGGTCAGATATCAACATGCTGTGGTCATGGCTAAGTCGCATCCTGTCTCTTCCTGGTGATGACTGAGGGAGCTTAGGCACAGTTAAATGAGTCTGGAAAGATAAATCTAAATCCTAAAAAGCCACTCAGTTTGCGGATGCTGTGGTACCTCTCCTGCATCACTTTCAGTGCTGGTGCATGGAGTATATTGTGCTTTTCTTATCATGGCAGAGGTTTCTTCTGCATGAGTAGGATCTTTTAAAGCTTATTCTATATTCCTGGCTTCCTTTTTTTTTTTTTTTTTNGTAGATGTAGGTCATCTACTGGGCTATTATATTTCATTCTCTACCAGCATATTTGACCTCGATTTCTGATTGCACCTCCATTACTTTCACAAGAAATACAAGGGGACCCTTCCATTGGCTAAAAAACCCTATGGATCTATTTATTCTTTCATTCACGCAAGGTAAAACAGAGTAATTATATTTGAAAACAGCATAAACCCAATATACGGATTACGCTAGAAAGGTTTTGTTTGTTTTTCGTATCTTTGGCGTTTTTTGTTTTGTTTTGTTTTTAATCAGAAACTGCCTTGCTTTGAAACACAAACACTTCTTTTAGTGCTTGGGTTTTGTTGGTCTTTTATCTTGTTTTAATTAGCTCACTTGGGAAGTAATGTAACACTGTTGCAGAAAAAGCTGTATCAGTAGCTGAATCCTTCTTTTCAATTAACCATACAAATCCAGGCCCTCTTCCCACACTTATACTGCATTATTCCACACTTGGCACAACCTACTTCTCTCAATGTCCTTCATTATTTTAAGGTCATCTTGACAGGAACCAGTCCATTCCCTTGTTTTGTTCCGGCAGGCAGCAAGTCGCACACTTTTGTTCACCTGTCCAGAGTCCACCATAGCAGCCATGACCAGGGTTGCATGCAGTACTGCGAAGTCCTAGAAGACCTCGCTACTGAAACAGAGTAATCAAAGTGAGATTGGGAAAAACCGCAACTCCTCCCAAAGCCATAAAAAGGAATTTTTTTATGTCTTGCTGCAAAGCAATTTCTGCTGAAAGAACAGAAATACAGAAACTAGAATCCAATCCTTTCTAGTACAGAGAAGCCTTTTCCTGGTTTTATGGAACATTGTGCAAACAAGGGAAGACTCTAAGGGTCAGTTTTGCTCCCAGGGAACTCCTCACTACAGGTGTGTCAGGGAGGCAGAAGCACGGACAGGCAACCAAGGAGAAACAGAGAAATGCTTCCTGGATACTTCGGGCGGAAGAGCAAGGTAGAGTTGGAATTGCTGAAGGACATCAAGGTCAACAGGAAAGGTGTCTATGGCCACAACAGCAACGAAAGGAAGACTGGGGAGAATGTGGGCCTGCTGCCCAATGTGGTAGGTGACCAAGTGATGGAGAACACGGAAAAGGATAACTTGGTGAAGGACTCAATGTCTTCACTCCTTCAGCGTTTACTGGCAAAGTCTGCTGCTTGCTCCCAGGCCTTTCAGGTGTTTGCTTAGTAGCAAAGACTGGCAGAGACAGGCACTACCCATGGTACAGAAGGATCAGTTAGGTACTAATTAGGTCAGGTGGGCATATGCAAGTCCATAGGACTGGATAGGATGCACCTGAAGGTGCTGGGAAGCTGGCTTGATGTTATTTTGGGACCATTCTCTACGATGTTTGAAAAGCTGTGATGATTAGGGGAGTAAAGTCTAAAGAAGGCAGTTGTTAAAACTACCTTCAAAAAAGGCAAGAAAGATTTAGGGAATATACTCAGAAAAAAATAATCGTTTGATTCATAGGAAGATGATAATAGGAAGGTATTATGGAAGCTTCAGTATATCTTGTCTTTAGAAAATAAAACTGCTTCAATATTTTTGGAAAATTCTGAGGTTGACAAAATGGAAAGACTTGTAGCAATGAGGATTTTCTCTATATGTTTTAGGAAGAAACTCCCAAACACTTTTTGGACTGCAATTTATTGTATTTAGCAAAATACTATTTCCCACAGGAAGGTGGTCGTTTCTCATCAAAGCTGAATAATGAGGAATATCACAAATATGAATGTGTAGTTTCCAATAGGATATAAAATCCAGAGGACCTTCATAAAGTCATAATAACATGAAAATTGCATGTAAACTGGATATGATATAACAAACATTGTGTCTTTCCAGTAATGTATTATAAAATGGAGATCTCTGTAACTGAGCAATGTAGCTAAACATTTCTCCAGAGCAATGACACATCATTATGATTCGTAATTTGAAATGCTAAATTCTTTAACATCTTTTGTAATAACTACAGATAAATGTGCCTTATCAGTGTGATAGCCTGATAGCTCAGGCTGTACAGAGTTTGACAGTGTTTTTCTAATACAGTCTGCATTTAAACTAAAAAAACACAATACATACTGCAGTCAAAGTTCACTTTGAAACATATCTGAAATGTGCGTGTTAACTGGTTGTGATCTGTTTTATGAGAAAATCCCACATTCAACACCTAGTGTGTCACATAGACAGCACTACTAAATACTATTACTGAAGTAGACAATACTACTGCCTTTAGTCCCTCTACTAGTGCAGGAATATTTCTACTAATAACTATTTTTAAAATTCCTAAGAGATGAAACTTGGATTGCCACTTCTGGAGGTTATTCTAACATTTAAGTCACATCAGTATGAGAAAATTTGTTCCCAATATTAAATCTAAATGTTCGTCTTTTCCAGATTCATCACATTAGCCCTGGTTACTTATTTGCCCAACTTTGAATTATCTTTATTCATCCATCGGGTTCACACATTTTAAATTCTCTGAGCTTTTCAATCATTACTCAACAAAGCTGTATCTGATGAATTCTCAAAATTTATTCCCTACAGCTTTCCTGGTAATTTGCCTTACTTTTGTCTGGACAATTCAGTTTGTTAATACCTTTCTGGTCGTGACTGCACAGAATTGTAAAGAATAGGGCAGGTCTTGGTCTGAGCTGACACACGGTCAACCGAGCTCAGAAAAAAATGTAAAGGCAAAGGTCTTTTCTTGATTTCTCCGCAGCCAAGATCCTCCTGTGCTGATCTAGTTTTGATATAAAATAAAGTACGCTGACAGTTGTTTCAGTGAGCCTGTTTGAGCAGAAAGGGTTTGTGGCGCACACAGACCCATATCATATGTGTTCTGTAGCACCTAGTCCTGGTCTACATCCCGGTAACACACATGAGCAAAGAAGTGTTGTGCACCTGAGGAACATACATCCATCTGATTTCCTTTGGAAAATTACCAGCTGATGTAATTTAAAGCAACCCTGAGCTGACAATAAGTTACTGCATGTGGTTGCCACAGAATCTCAACAGAACACGAATTAGATGAACTGAACGTCCATGCACACTTCTGCTGTGCTATGCAGCACTAGCCAGCAGAATTATGGATTCTACCAAGCCCTATGTGACAGTGGATAGTCTCGAACCTTGTGCCTGACACTGCTGGCTGAAAGAAGTACTGCACTTGACTCTGGGAGAGCACCAGCCAGCACCCTGGGATGGTCAGCCATGCTGCTCTTGGTGACCTAGCACCCTCTACTTTGCCAGCAGAGCTGTCTGGCAGGCCAGGCAGGGAGTTCAGTCTAGCAGCTGACTGCATCACAGCTCAGTCAAGTGCATCCCAATCACAGTGCACTCAGCCCATCCACAGATCAAATCTAGCCATGGCCATCCTTTGTACAACCATCTATTGGATGGGTGATGTGAGCAGAAAGATGTTCCTGGAGACAGAGACAATTGCAATGGCTGTCGGTTTTCTTTCAGCTGAATGCTGTTAGAAGCCTTGGGGAAGCCAGTGATCTCTGATTTTTCTGGAAGTGCACAGGATGAAGGAGCCATTACATCTTTGCATCACGGTGCTGTCTGTTTAAAGGCAGAATGGTTCAACTCTTCTAATTTCATGCATATATAGTCACACAAGCTTCTGTTTCCTGGATGCCCGTGGGAGTGGGTTTGACTTATACTGACACACGGCCCAAGTGCCACTTTTTCATAGAATAATAGAATCATACAATCATTTAGTTTGGAAAAGACCTTTAAGATCATCAAGTCCAAGTGTGAACACAACACTGCCAAGTCCGCTGCNGTGTGAACACAACACTGCCAAGTCCGCTGCTAAAGCATGTCCCTAAGTGCCACATCTGCACATCTTTTCAATACCTCCAGGGATGGTGACTCAACTGCTGCCCTGGGCAGCCTGTTCCAATGCTTACGAACCCTTTCAGTGAAGAATTTTTTCTTAATATCCAGTCTAAACCTC
>RSEF01000001.1:14239257-14252167 GCA_003993805.1 Himantopus leucocephalus | reverse complement strand
ATCTTCAAGGTCCCTTCCAACCCAAACCATTCTATGATTCTGAGATTCTATGACATAACAGGGGAGTATGAAAACTGCAGTAAGTTTGGTCACGGTGGAATATTGTAAACATCTGGCTATAGTCTGTCCTTACTAATAGCAGTAAGTTCCAGTTATACTCCTTTTGTTACCAGATAGTCAACAGACCAAAAAAGGTGATTGTCTTACAGCAAAATATTATAGAAGTTATAGAAAACAGACTGAATGTTCATGAGTTTATTCAGTTTAAATTACATGGAAGAATAAACAAAAATAGTTCTCTAGTTCTCTAGACTTTAATTTTGCAAAGGGACTGAGAGATTAAGAAAACTAATTAGTGAAGTCAACTGGAATGAAGAGCAAGAGGATTTTAATATAGACAAGACTTGGAATGTAGAGGAGGCTGACCTAGAGTGCATGTGAAACCTATGAACAAATTTTGAAAGGAAGAATAGTTAGGAATATAGTGGTTAAATGAGAAATGCATCATGGGTTTACTAAGTTGATCATGCTAAGATTGTCTCTCTCTTTACAAGATAACTGATTTTCTGGAAAAATAAAGCAAATAACTTTCTACAAACAAAGCTAGATTTAATCTGTCAGGATTTCAGAAAAGCATTTAATATGGTGTCACATAGGAAATTATTAGGTGAACCTTAGAAAATGAGGATTAATAAAAGAATTATGGGGTAGTGGACCATAAAGGAATCTAGCTAACAATAGCAGGCTTTGCTAAAAGGGCACTATTGGTTGAAATGGATTTTATTAATAGAAATAAGAAAGATCATTATTAGGACAAATTTGTGTTTTATTATTTCTTTAACAGTGTTAGTGTAAAACAGAAGATAGATGAATTTTCATTACAAAGGGTGAATGGAATATCATAGAAGAGTACAAATAAGATGAAACCTAAGATTATCTGATAATAAAATCACATAGCTTTGCACCAAATATTTCTGCTATTATTTGGAGACTCATTAACATGAAATGTTGAGAGAGATAAAACAGCATGGACTAATTAAACTGGTGTGGCCAAGTCTGGAATTTCATGCACAGTGGTGGTAATGAATATTTAAGAAGACAAATTGGCATTGTGTTAGGAACAGAGAAGGATATTGTTCTACCAGTTGTACTAAAAGGCTATCTTATGACAGGAAAGAGAAAGAGCTTGATACGAAGAAAAATGTGTGTGGATAAATGATCACTTTGTTCCAAGGTACAAACACAGAGCTGGTAAAAGAGATACTTTACTGAAAGAGCAATCTTGGCACAAGAGTAAATGGGAATAAATTGGCCATGAACAGATGTTGGCTGGAAATTGGAAGATGTGCCTTATTACTCAAAGGTGCTGGACCAGTTTTTCAGAAAAAAAAAGTTTAAGGATAAAACCTTAGTTTTAGATGGAGCTGGTAGCCTTATGAAAGTGAAATTAGGACCTGTCTCTACAGGAAGAGTGGACTAGATTTGGTAACTCTTTCAGCCATGTCCCTTGCATTATCCAGGCAACCATAAATGCAGATAGACATTGTGTGTCTTGATTGTATGCCTTGCCAAGTTTTTATCCCAAATTCCTATGAAGTTCACAAAGCACAAAGTTCCTACCAAGATTTATGCATAGTAGCTGTATAATAATGCTTAAGTGTTCAAAGTATTCTGTTAACACAACTGATGTTCTGAAATCCCTACAGGTGGGCATGTTTTGGTCCTAGTTTCCCAAAGACACAAGCAAATTAGTTTGCACGAGGTTGTATTGCAAGCAGGTGGCAAAGATTAAATTGCAGGTCCATCAGACATGGGTCACAATCTTTAGTCGTAAGCCCTAAACTACAAAATTTTTTCAGGAACAGGGTATGAATGGTTAAGAAAAAGGTTGACATGAACTCTGTTTTCCTAATTAGGGGTTCTTCAGAATAAGATTGTTTCACCTCTAGTCCTTTTGTTCATTCTGTAGCAGCATTACCCAAATTCATTGTTATGCTGGGAAGGTAAGACTAAAGAGTTTATGGATAGGTAAGCAGGTAATGCTAATTCCAAATAGTAATAAAATTATAGGTATGTAAACCCAAGATGATCTCATTAAAGTAATAAACTCAGAAGGATATTGAAGACCAGATGGAAATCCAAATAGGAAAATCTATAATAGGACATAAGGATGCAAATTACCCAGAGCAGAGTTTTTCCACATTTGAATGTAGTTCCTTATGTCATAAAAAGATATATACATAAAATACAATCTGTTAAAGTATTTGTATTGAAATCACAATTTCTAAATAGATGTACTTTGGATGCTTCCAAATTAATGAATATGTATGGAATTGTTACCTTTCATGCAAAGATACAGTGGAAAATGTCGAACCTTGTATGATGTGTGGAATCAAAATTTCACACTTAACATGTCTGCAGCTTTTCAGAAGCTTTATACGTCTGTACATATATGCAGGTGAAAGTATATTCACTGAACAGTCCACCTACAGAATGTTATAAGAACTTATTGGTAATTATAGATTAATAGGAGACTTCTTGTTTAGTCAGTATCCATTATTCTCCCTCTATCAGTTTCTATCGAGCTATGGTAGTAGGAACCATGCCAGAAGGATTTGAATTTGATCTGGGCAGAATTTGGGCAGTGAAGTGCAGAAAGAGCCATCATACTGGCTTTAGGGACCCATCTGTTATCCTTATACAGATAATATTGCAGTACTAGAAAAACCGGCTACTTTGAAGATTCCTTTATCATTGTCACAGGTCTTGCTTAATTAATATCTTAGGATAACTGTCAGAACGTTTCAGTGTTGGAAAAAGTCCTGCATATCTCTCCCCAAAGACTGATTGTGTCTTTTATGTAATATTTCACACTTGTGCCCTACAGCTTTGTTCACATTCCCTCTCCAACAGTCCATTCAGGCTCGGTGGGTTTTTATTTGTCTTTTCTGTGGAAAACATGCTTGGAAAACAGTGGAGGCTGATAAAAGCCTACTGGAAAACAGAATAGTGGATTAGGATGCCTGCTGTAGGAACAAGTACTGTCTCTGAATCAGTTTCTGTCATACATAGACCATAGGTAACAGTAAGGTACAACCAGGTGTTTGTTTGAATTTAACCCTTTGTGTCAAAAGAAGCAATAAAAGTGTATATGCATGCATCTCCACTCTTAAAGGCAGAGAATGAGGTGAAATAGGAAATAAACACTATAAAGTGTTATTCACACACTGGGTAGTGTGCATGGTGTCATTCTGTGGAGTGTTCCAGGAAAGAAAGCAGATATCATTTCTGTTGTGGGTTTGGTTTTTTTTTTTTTTCCCAAAAAAGATATTGACTTCTAACAGTGCAGAGACAGTGTTTAGCACTCATTTTCAGTTATTAGTATTACTGAAAAATTGAGCATTTAGCAACGGCCCAGGTTCCTGCAATGTGGTAACACTTGCTTAGACTCTGTTTCCTAGGCACACTGGCTAGCCCTGGCCTGCAGATCACCCTCAATAGCACTCTTGCAGGAAAAAAAAATAAATCTACCATGTAGACAGAAATGTCAGGTGTAGATCTTTTTACGCTTCCTTCCCTTCTGCTACTTCTTTCCCTCAGTTACCTATTTTAAAGAAGACTCCTGTGGGGGCTTGGCACAAGGCAAAATAGAGCAGCTGGCAGTCCCTAACCAGCAGAACAATCCCTGTAGTCCTTTCAAATTAATTGATCTTAAGTCATTCTTTAAACTACATTGCTTTACACTAAGGTCAATTTGGTTTTCAGTCAGTCTGTAAATCATGATAGCAAATAGATGTTTTGGAACCAGCTTGCCCTATTGCTGTAAACTGATCTTGTTCTAGCAATAGGCAGTTGAAGGTGGAGAGCTGGTTCACAGTAAAAAATAATGAGACATCACATAAAGCGTGCAAAAAAAAAAGAAAGGCTTAGCAACATATTCTTTGTTGTTTNCCCTATTGCTGTAAACTGATCTTGTTCTAGCAATAGGCAGTTGAAGGTGGAGAGCTGGTTCACGGTAAAAAATAATGACACATCACATAAAGCGTGCAAAAAAAAGGCTTGGCAACATATTCTTTGTTGTTCTGGGACTGGAGGGCAAAATGAAGGTTGCAGTTCGTATTTGGGATTACTATTCTGGGTGGCAAATGTTCAAAAGCACCTTTAAGCCTCACTTCAAATTTTAAGTATGAAGTTACAAACCACCTCCATCACAGAGCTTACAGTAGACAGACAGTGTGTACTTTGGACTAAAAACACAGCTAACCTTCTTACAGTAGAATTACTTTTAGAAAGCAGTCGGCATGTGACGTGGACAGCTTTCAATAATGAGCTGCCAGATTCTGACCTCACCCTGGTTTCAGTCCAGCAGGAACTCCAGTGGAGTTAGCAGAAGTTAATGGGGCTACTTGAAATTTACACCAGAGATTAATTTGGAAGCTGGCCCAT
Organism: Himantopus leucocephalus; assembly: GCA_003993805.1. Classification (NCBI taxonomy): domain Eukaryota; kingdom Metazoa; phylum Chordata; class Aves; order Charadriiformes; family Recurvirostridae; genus Himantopus; species Himantopus leucocephalus. The sequence continues at coordinate 14,247,721 of RSEF01000001.1, read as the reverse complement.
GCCTGGGTAGCATCTCCTGAAGCAATGATTTTATTCTAGCTGCTTTCTGAAGTTGATGTTCTTCTGGTTATGGGTGTTAGAAGACTATCCTAACTTTATTTCAATGAAAGGATGCTATCCAGTAAAAATAGAACATTAAGTAGTAATAACACTTTGTTTGTTTTTGAGTTTCATATCCTGGATTCTTCTGTTAAACCCCAAGTGATTTGGATCCTGTTCCAGGATCTAAACATAGAAGAGCTAATTTCAAAATGGGGAATTATGTATAATCAGCAATAAAAAAAAGTTAAAAGCAGTATAGAGTCTGATTCTTCTGAAAGGATGGGCTCAACAAAACCACTATTCTGTACAAGTTGATCATTCGACAAATGCTGCAGCATTAATTTCATGAGCTGCGGTGAATAATGGATTTTATTGTTATTTCACATGGATCTTTCCACGCTAAACCCATGCTCAAATATATATTTCCTCCAAATTTAAAGTCAAAGAATATACCAAATAACACTTCTTTTCCCCATATTCATAGGTCCGGTGAGTCAGACAAACATGAACAAATCTTATTGGTCATTACTATTCATAATTATAGATTATGAGTAAAGATTGCTAATTCTACTCACGTAACAAAAATGAAGATTTTGAAATTTCAAAGTCCAAAAGGCAGGTAGAAGGACTGTGGATTTATTTTTAAATCTGATTTTTAAAAATCATTTTCATAATTTATGAAGTCTAGCTATTGTATTAGTTGGGACTGGTGGAGGCTGAGAGGCAGAGTAGTGTCTTATGGCATGAGGTCCCCAGTAAGCAGTTCTTTGCTTCTCTGTGCAACACCTCACCTTACAGACTCATTTGGGTATTGCTTCTCCTGGAGAGAGAACCATGCCCGAGAGTAAGTTGTGAGAGTTAGTCACTCTGCAGAACCTATAACTGCATTTTAAATGCTTATAGAGTAGGAAGTTTTGCCTTTGTACCTATGTGAGTCTTTCAGTGTGGAATACATGGGAGTATGAATTCATATTTTAGACCACGTGTCATATGTTGGCAGAGTCAAACTTCCCTCGGAGCCACTGATGAGCAGTTCAGAACAGAAGATTAGCCTTACAATGGAGTTTTAAATTCTGTTCTTAATCAGTTTCTTTACTCTTTATTTCTTTCTCTGTTTACCTTCAGTTTCCATTTACAGCACACGTAGACAAAACTCTTTAAAAAATAAAGCAAGCTGGGATAATTGAAATAATTGTTCAGGTTGCTTATAATAGCTCTTGAGAGAGAAGAGAGTCATCTGAATATTATATTAGGATTCACACTTTTGACTTTACTTGCTTGCTTAGTCACATAGTGCTCTTTAATCCTTGGTTATATGAAAAGATACTTCTAAACAAAGTCAAGATATTTGAAATGTATGTCTAATTTTACTCTTCTGTATCCAGTTTCCCAATTTATGTGGCTATTCTGACATCCAAAATGACCAACTCAATTAAAGTCTATAGAGTAGGTCTCCTTTTTCTTTCCATGCCTCTCAGCATGATTATCTTCTCTCTCCCCTGACTGAAGTGAACAGTACTAACACGCATACAGCTTTCTCTGACACCTACCAGGACTGACACTCAAATTTAGTGCGTGACTGGATGTAGCAGAGGTTCCAGGTCCTAGTTTCCCAAAGGTTACATGAAATCAGCTTTTCTGGAAATATATGTGCACATTTTTGGGGGGTGGGGAGGGGTTTTCCTGCAGCAGTTCAGAAAAACTATCTCTTCCTTTAATAAAACTTTTGATATTTCTTCCCTTTATAAGCTCTCTCTTTACCATCTAACATCGGACTGAAGATGGCTGTAAGAACAATGGTTCTCAGAGTGTATTCATTCAGTTTGACTTTCTTAAATGATACCACATCTGGATCAGTAATTCTGTATCTTCCTCCCTTCTCCAAACCACAGTGAAGTCTAATAATTGTGCAGATTTTAGACTACTTAGAATGGTTGACCTTTAAGCAGAAAATGATTCTCAGTTCTAGCTAGAGAGGAGATTGTCCTTTGCTGTAATAATTAAGAGAACAGTGATATTAAAGTTAGTTTAAAGCATATTCATGGGAATGAAATGCATTAATATTAGAATTTAATCATGATGCAAGAGTATGATTGAGAATTCTAGTCTCATTTGTGAGGAAGAAATAGATGTCGCTCATCAGTACTGAGAACAACGATGGCTGAAGCTAACCCATTTTCTTTGCATCGCAACAGGCTGGGAACATACACGTGTCCAGCTACTGCGTCTCATCCAAGCCCTGGCAGTTTTCAGCTGAAAGCTGTTAATTTCTTAAGATGAGCTAACTCCTTTGCTTGAAATCATGAAAGCATAACCTGTCTGATGAATTGCACACAAGTGTTTTTAACCTTGTTAATCAAGGAGAAATGATTTTCAGAAATAAGTAACAGAAGTGAGCGGGTAACATCAACTCAGTTTTAAAACTAAGTAGCTTGATCGGTTGCTGAAACTTGGATCTATCTCCTGCTTTTCCCTCAACATGGACAGAAATGATAAAAGTGCTTAACATTGCCACAGAATAGGAAAAAAAAAATTGAAAGCATAGGAAAATGGTGAGAGTGTTTTTGTTTCGGTTTTTTTAATTGTGGTTTTTGGTTGAGTTTTTTTGGTTTTGTTTATGTTTACATTTGTGTTTTTGTTTAATAGTCTGAAACATTCAGCATATCTGATACTTAAGACATTTCAGACAGGCAATGGCTTGTCTTCTCATGCATACTGGTTGGATCCTTTGTTGGATCTTTTCATATGATCAAATCCATTTGCTACAAATTTTGCTAGACCCACACTTCATTGATTTGCAAACTAGGAGTGATCATTTTAATCATCTGTTGTGACTGACCGCATTGCACAAACCCCAGACTTTCACAAATGGTTCTTGCTTGAACCTTATAGCTTCTGTAAGTATTGCAGCCTACTTTCATTTTAAAGGCTTCACATGAGGGAAAACCACCAACATAAAACTTGTTCTCTCTGCCCTGGATTCTTGACTATTCACTCTTGAAGTACATTTAAACCTATGCTGCACGTTTACTAGGTTTCGCCCATTTCAATTATAACAAATATACTAAACATTTGTCTCCGAAATGCCATTAGTGAAGCAATGTTTTTCCTTGCAGGAAAAAGTCTGTTAAGAGCCTCTTCACAAGATAGAAATTAGGTAGGTGAGGCCAGCTGTCTCCTGCAATACCAGACTATTTAAATTTTTGTTCAAGTTTACTGAAATAACTGTAAAGGTGATAAATCTTTGAAGTTCTGAATTATTAGATGAAGCCCTGAAGCAAGACCTCATAAGCTTGCAGCTTTTGAGGGCCATGTACCCTGGTTCTGCACAGGCTGGACTGCTCCTGCCTTGGCAGTTGTCTCTTATAAGCGCTTAGTTGAGCTTTCAGTCTCTCCCAGTAGAACTGCATCCTTGCCTGGCTCATGGTCCGGTCCCCGAGGCTACTCACTCACCACAGAAGGGACTGCTGGAATGACACTGTTTCAGGTGGCAGTAACACCTGACCACATATGTACTCAGATCTGCAGGTTGAGCAAAAGATTTAAAAAAAAATGTGTCTACTGCCCTTCTTCAACCCTGCTCCCCCTCAGCCTCACCCAGAGCAAACCAATGAAAGAACCAACAAGCCACAAAATAAAGTGAAACAAGAAACTGTAAGTCCAGCAGAGGCTCTCCCAGTCTTCTGTGATCGTCCTTTCACAAACAGTTTCATTATTTTCAGTCTATGATTCCTGTGGTTTGAAGATTTTAGTCTATGATTCCTGTGTTTTTCAGCCTGGCTGAGTCAGGCTAAGATAGTGCTACAGCTACGATAGATATCCCAGCTAAACCAATTAGTCTCAGTAACACTCAACGATGATTTATGCATTGGCTTGTTGATTATGAAATAATTCATCCCTACAGTGCACATAGAAGCTGTGTAACTTTTGATCAACTTGTATAGAAAACTTCTTTCAAATGGGACTTTTTAAATAATGAAAATAATTTTTCAAGTAACTGGTTAGAAACAAATACAGCAAAACAGAAGAATGATTTTTGAACATGCTAAAAAAATGATATAACTTTAAAAGGAATAGAATGCTGTCCTTGTAAATGCTGTTAGCATAATCACAAGAACATGGAAAACCACACAATAATTAGCTTTTCTAAATCTGCAGCTCTTCACCAAATTTACTCGTAGACTATTCTGCATATAAAAGAAAACAAACACATTATTTAGCGTCTCTTCTAAAGCTGCCTTGGACATTGCAGGTCTTTGGCAGCTCTCACACATGCTATCAAGCACAGAGAATAAAAGTGCGATGAACATTGGAAAAGAGGTTGGAATAGATTTTTCTTTCTTCTCTTTTTCTCTTTTTCTCTTTCTTCCTCTCTTCCTGCCATCCTGACTTTCTTTCTTCCCTTTTTCCCTTTTTTGTCCATCCCTTCTTTTTCTTTCCCTCTCTCTTTCTTTCCCTCTTTATCTTTCTGTCTGTTGTTTGTTTGTTTGTTTGCTTGTTTTAAACTGTCCTATGGCTTAGTTATAGATAGAAACATTCATTTTATTTTGAAACTATAACCATTTATGAAAAAATATGGGAAGCTTTTACCCTAAAAGGAAGAAAAATGCAAAAATATCAGCTGAAATATTGAGAAGATTCTTTTTTCAAAATGTTCTTCTATTTGGAAAAAAATACCAGGTTTTAATCAGGGTATTTTTAAAAATCTGTTACAATCCTGGAAAGCAAAATTATATATTTCACTTTGATTAACAATGAGTGCTTGATCCACACAATGTAAAAATGGATTTTTTACATATATTTTTCCAAGTTATCCATGAAAAGTCAATTCTTTGCACAGCTCTAATCAGAATTCTGACTCTGTGCTTCCTTTCGCTGCTTTCCATCCTGCCTTTCCTTCTTCCCGGAGAAAAGTGCTACAGGTTTCTTATACGTCAATTTATCTTTAAACATTTTTGCTGGTGGCTCTGTGTGCTCTGTCATATTTCCAATTACAAAAAAAAATTAATCATTTTTAATCCACAATCTGAAGGTCACAAATTAGCTTATTTGTGCTCCATAACGGAAGAAACAATTTTAACTTCCGTAGCATCTAAACTGAATACAAATGCCTCATTAATCTTAGACATATCAAAGCAAGTATCCAATGATGGATGACAATGTAGAAAAATAGCCCTGGAGAGGAAGACACAGAAAGATTAGACAGTGTTTATTATCATAAAGCAATTGTTACGTGCTCTGTAGACTAAGTGATACAAGCGCACAATGCAATGTTGTGCATGAAGAATGATGTTTTTAAGAAGTAAGGAAGATGTTCTTCTGAGCAATGTGGTGTATGTAAATTGTGAAATTTGTTTCAGAAATCTGGCCTAAGATATGCCAAAAGTTCTCCCAGAGCAATACTCAGAACCTTACTAATTTTTAAAGAACGAGGGACAACAGAAAACTTCCTTCTAGGACATGGTGTTTCCACTTTGTTGCCATATATTTTATTGCTGGCTTCTCTGAGGTTCTTCAACAATGCACTGAAAATGCTTTAGGAAGCCTGAGCAGGCCTCAAGGCCCAGCTGGACTCGAAGCAGCGGCCCGAAACAAAATTTGTGCAAACATCATACAGAAAGCAGCATCCCATCTGGTGGTAGCAATCTGCAGGTGATTCGGTGTTCAGTTAAATAAATTAAACAAATCAAAGGGTCATGATTTTACATAATCCCGTGTAAGTTGGAAATGAAAACTTATTCACTGAAATTGACAGCTAATTATTTGTCAGTGCTCTCTGTTACAGCAAGTCACAGAAGTTTTCATATGTAAACCTAAGGATTTTTGATATTTTCCTTCATTCCAGCCGGACTGAAAAATCAAAGTTGATGTTTTTGTGGGTTTTCTTTGGGAATATTTCAATAGTGAGTATATAGTATTAAATGCATAAAATAATACTATAATGCATAAATCAATGTGAATAATAACGATGAAACAGTAAAATCCTAGTGCCTCATTTCCACACATTTGTTACAACTTTTTAAATTGACATGTTCTGACAATGCACTTCGATTTTAATGAAGCTGTCTTTCCAGTTGAAGAATTTTCCACTGTAGTAATTAAGATTCTCTTAGTTTTCCAGTTAAAGTACTCTAGAGAATTGCTTCTTCTTTCAAAGTATTTCTTTTCAAAGCAAGAAAAAATTCAGTTCTTTCAAAAAGGTTTGTCTCTGTTAAATCTAACTTGGGATAAGTAACTGATGAAATCAGGACCACTTCTTAATGTCTCTTAGTCAAAAAAAAAAACCACAAAAAAACACAACACAACACAACAAACTGTTCTTACCTTATTAACATCCTTCCATAAGTATTACGGGAGCATGTCAGAAAGGTGAGACTGGTGACTGTTTTGTGGTTTGTTGGGTTTTTTTCTTTTTTTTTTAAGAAATCTTTAAACATCAGCTTAAATCCATTTTTCAGTCATCTGGCTGTAAAACAAGTTGCCGTTCACAGGCTGGTTGCTGTAGCTGTGAAGTTTATCCATGTTCCTTGTCTAATAATATTTCTTTAGGTAGCAAAAAAATAGAAATATTGAAAATAGTTGAAACTCAGTACCGCCTTTTAAACTCAAGAAACCAAATCTTGTTACTTCATTGTTTTAACTCACTTTGTACTCTTTGTTCCCCGAATGACACTTCAAAAGACAATTCTTTTCACTTTCTGGTATTCTTGAAAAAAACTCACAAAGGAGATTAAAATATTGTTTTCTGTGACTATTAACAGCCAGTGCTGTGTTCCAGTGCTAGCTTTGTCCTTTGTGGGAAATTTGATGTACATCATGGGAAGTTTCGTTATGGTTGAAGAACCATAATTTGGCTTTCAAAAGACAAATCTGTTTATAGGAGAGCATACTGGAGACATGCGTGAGATCTCTTACAAATTAAAAGGTTTTTTTATTCTGGTAATATTTTTGCTTTCACAAAAGAAATATACTGTGTGAGAAGACACTGCAGTGTGAAATACTGAGATTCTGTTCTATTAAAAAAGCTATCAAAATGACAGTTGCCTAAGTAAAACAGAGAAAATTAAAAAAAAAAAGGGGGGAGACTCTGGCCTCCTATATAAACAATAGCCTTTGCCTATTACATCATCACATTGTAATTAGATTTATTACAGTTGTGTGCTCATGGTTTGAGTAAGTGTAATATGTGATGTGATTTTAATTGGCTTAGATGTCGTACTGAGTTCACTAATGTATTAGAGCCGCCTTGTCCTGCTGCTGTAGGAAGCATTCCCTGCAAAAAAATCAGCCAGTCCACCACCATCTTTCAGAAATATTCCACTGCAACAAATGGTAACGTTTTCTAAATTAGAGTGGAGACTTAACCCATCAACAGAGTAACTATTACCTTCCCGCCTTTCCCCTCCTTCTCATCATGTTTGAGAAATCTCTGTTGAAGTCTGTCCTTTCAGGTCTGGTGCCAAACCTGCTCATCAAGAAGCACAAATTCTCTTTTTATTTCTGCCACAGGCTTCAGACTATTTCTAGCTACTCAGATAATGAATAACACTGGGGCAGCTCATTTCATTTGTCTGTGTCTTTATATAGCAATTCTGTGCATAGAAGGAATAGTTCTTAACCCATCTCAGAGATTTCTGAATGAGGTATGCAGTATGAACACAATTTGTAATGAATGTTATGGATACTCAGAAATAATCACATGTAGTGACGTAATAATATATTTGCCCATATTGTAGGTGTTCTTGCGTGTAGATTACACCAACCATATTAAGGTGCATTATGGTTAGGGAATTTGAATCTACAGTTGAATGGTCTGAATTTGTTTCTCTTTTCCATCTACTTATAAAAACAATTTTAAGGCCTATTTTAACATTACTATGAATAATGACCAAGTCTACGTGGGATTTAAACATAAACAGGTAAAACCAGGGAGAAATTAATTTAAATCTTTCTTCCTAAGAAAATGTTCAGACCAAGTGCAATATCTTATGGAGACTGAAACCAGCTGGTAAATTGTATGATGGCCTTTAAGAATCTGTTATTATTAATACCAGGTACTCTCTGCATGTCTGTAAAGACATTTTACAATCTTCTCCTATTTGTATTGCACTATCTGTGCAAATTTCCCCACAAGTGCTTAGTGAAGAGTAAATCATAGAAGTGCAAGTGTATACTTATATATTTAATCTCTTTACATTATTAGTGGCAAACAAATTTTTGGCAAACACACTCTTTGGAGAGAAAATTGGTAGTAATTCTCCAGTTACAGCCTCAATTCATACGGTATATGGATTTTATTGTCTTGTTACCGTAGGAGTGGGGAGTGACCCTGTATTTGAATCACGCAACAACAATTAACAGACAAACAAATAAATAAAGAAATAACATTCAAATATTTGTCTGAATGTGTGAGTAATCTAGA
>RSEF01000001.1:14209526-14239157 GCA_003993805.1 Himantopus leucocephalus | reverse complement strand
AAAATAATCTGAAAAAAAGTGTGTTGAACACTGTCAGCCCCAACTTACTTGCACAATTAAACAGTAGGTGGTACTTGCTTGATCTTTCACACGTAACACAAACAGATAGGCACTTTAAAAGATACACTTCTTAAATGTTGGGTGCAGGCTGGACATCACAGTGTATATAATAATATGAAAAATGCTTCTAGGGTAGAAATGTTGTTTTAAGTGATCTTCCTCATAATGAAACACCAGCTCCTATATTCACTACTATGAATGAATCTCACCCGTTATGTATCTAACACCGCAGGATAACATGAATATATCAAGAATGGACTGTGCTTTTCTATTATTAAATTTTAGCCTGAATATTTTTTCTATCCATCCTAGCATTTTCATTCTGTCTAAATAAGTACTGGGCTAATAATTTTTCTACTGTTACCAACATAGTATAATGCTGAACAAAACTGGAACAGCATAGAATAGAATAGAATAGAATAGAATAGAATAGAATAGAATAGAATAGAATAGACTTGACTTTCAGAGAATTTTTCAGATGTGAGGGTGGTTATATCCTAAAACTTAAAAGCATAACTCTGAGTTTGGTGCGTTCAGAATGTGGGGCAAAATCCCAAGAAAATTTGGAGTTTTGTTATATTTACGCAATATTTACATATTAGGTCCCCGAATCAGTGACTGTTATGGAATAATAACATAGAATAACTTATTTTCAAAATAAAACTTTAAAATACAAAACTAATAATTTCTGAGAATTTTGTTTCAGAATTTTTATCCTGTTCCTCAAACACAGCTGAAATCTGCAGTGGTGGCTCTAGGTGGCACATTCATTGAAACATCCCAAGTCTGAATGAAAATAGGGACTGAATTATACTTTTACCTACTAAAGGGGCTCCAAACCAGGTTTGGCAAGGGAGCAGAAAGATTTTTCTGTTGTCATTTGCCATAATGTATAAGTGGCATGAATAAACAGGAAACACTGTCAGGGTCAATTGTCATTCGATCTATTAATGCAAATGGCTTAACAGGATGTCACCTACAGGTCAGCAGTTCAGGTTAATGAGTGAAAGTGTCATAGTGAACATACATTGGCTACACATGGGTGAGCTCATTCCAGTATCTGTTGGATGGACACAGAACACCACATTTGGAGGAACAGACAGTTAAGGAGAACAGAGACTGAATTCTCTTAATATGTGAAGTGTTGGTCCTGTCAGTACCATGTGTGAGCAGAAAACACAAGACAGATTTTTCTTCTGCAACCTTAGCTTTGTTGTTCTCTTACATGTAGAAGACCATTGCATTTGAAGCTCTCAGAGCAGACCTATCTACAGGTATTAAACAAGAAGGGAGTTTTACAAGAAAACAGAGTGAAAATGGACAGTGATTTCATAACAGTTGTGGTATGTACATCCCTCACTACCCTGCATTCACTTCAAGCTAAATTTTGTATGCCAAACTACACTGTAGGATGACTGCTTATGAACACTTTTATGAACGCTTAAGTGAAGGCATTTGTGCTAACCCAGTATTTTTGCATTGTAGTATTGTAAAGATAATTTTTTTAAAAAATTGATAAATTATCTGAAGTGAAATTTCAGTTTTCATTTTACCATTAATTTTCTGAAAATAAACTAGATTAACAATCTGGTTTTCATTTTTACCTCTTTTGGTACATTGGTAGTCAATTGGAAGTCTGGAATATTCCTGATGATGCGACATAAAATGGTATAATAGTACATTTTATTGCATGAAGGTGAAATAATTTCCTTTCATGCTGTGAGCCAAATATAGAAGATCATATTGCAACTGGTGTAGAAAATTTATACAATGAATAGTGGTTGTGTTTCTGAAGGAATGGATGTTAGAGGAAAAAAATACTCTTGATAGGAAAAGTGTATCAAGGAAGGACACTGGATAATCAGTTGTATCTCTAAACACAGCACAGGAAATGTTTGTACTTCAGGCATAGCGTGATATTTTCTTGTTCACCTTTCAAAGCTAAAAAAACTTCTTTAACTAACTTCCTCTGAGCATTAGACTTTAAATGTTTTAGGTAACATTTAAAATAATAACTTCATTCTTACATTAAATACCGCATTGCTGAGAGCAGAGTTACATTAGTTGTATTGTTCATGTTTTATATGAACTGTTGTCTGCAGTGGGACTTCTGTTGTCGACTTTATGTCATTTTCTACTTTCTGTCATTTTTTGCACTATGTTTTGCTTGTAGTTTTATGCTGTGTAGTTTGCATTGTTTCTTTTCTCTGATTACTGTGTTTGTTTAGCTGCAAAAGTTACAAATAGGGCCTATATGAAATAATTAGGGATCTTAATCTAAGCTTTAGTGAAGCATCAACCTATCTTATGTTCAATTACACTCTTCCTGCTGTTTATATTTCATGTGATGAAACAATGTGAAGAAAAATCATTCTAGAATACCTTGGAGAATGCAGCTGAAAACTGTAGTAAGTGAAATGGAAAGAAGGATGAAATTACAAGGAGGTTCTTCTTTCTCCAAGTAGAAACTAATTTCCAAGCAGGAGTGAAATAGTACTTTTTCTAGTAGCCAAACTGTAGAAATCATTCCATAAATGAATATGACATGATAGTAAGTTTTACAGGATCAGCCACATTATATTTATTTTACCTCAATACAAAATGTCAGCAAAATATTATCTCTTCCAAAAATAAAATAACCATATTTAACCATTTCATAAAAAAAGCAAAGTAATTTGTGCACTTGAAAAGTATCTCTTCATATACTGGATATATTTTTACACCAAAACTGCTGCTTTTTAGAAATTTGTTACAACCAGCACCATAATGTGTAGCTCATTCAAAACCTTTTTAGCAGAAATGCAGACTTCTCAGTCACGATCTTTTACAAACCTTCTTAAGTTCATCAAAGTATCAAGCGTATGCTGGAGAATCAAGAAGTCCATGGAGAATGAAAAGTTAATTTCAAACCTGTTAATTGAAGAAAAGTAAAAAAGTGTGTTGCCAGTGGGAAAACGTATGTCTCCTTCACATCTGTACCATCGTGGCTTTACAACATGCAGCTTAAACAAAATGGAGAAATTACATAGCCCCTCTAGGGCCTTTTCATGCTAATGTGTTGTAGAGCCATATGAGGTAAATGCGAATCCAGTCATTAGTTTTCTTTGACAGCATAAAAGAATTTTATACAAAAAAAAAAGAAATAATAACATTCCAATAAAACTGTTTGCGTTAGTTCTGTATTCCCTGATCAACAAAACTGAATCATTACATCCCAGCACAAGGGAGATGGCTTTACAGGATGAGATTTTAGGTTCATGTGTCCTGTTTCTAATTATGAGCATCATGTAACATGTCCCTGCCTTAGAAAACATGTCTATACATTTGTGTACAACCAGTTATGTTGGTAATATCTCTTCTGTTAATGGCAATTAACAAGGATGAGTTCCTGCAGGGCTCCTGCGGGGCATTAGAAAAGTGAAGTGCTAAAGATCTTAGGTTTCTTTGTTCAATAAACATTACTATGGTTACTTTTATGTAACATATTTCACGTTTTATTACAGCACTATATCTGTCAGCAGAAGGCAAATAGACATTGTTTTCTATAAAGTAACAGATCATTCTTTAAAATACAATAAATTACATTTTCTGTTTTTCATTCCCAGTGATTGACTTACTGTAACCAAATTATAATATGTTCTTTGGCTCCATTTCTATATCATATAACATTTTCTTGAATGTCTTCCTGTTTGCTAGCCAGCTTGGGAGAAGAAAGCATAGGTGTAAATGAGCATTCAGGATGGACTTAAGTGCACTTGGTGTAGTTAGTGAAAAGTCTGCTACATGTTTTGGAACTTGTGTTAGACACTCTCAAGTATCTAACTGGAAGGGAATAGGAATGCTCCCTCCTAAATGCAAGTTTTGATTCTAGATTCAAAAGAATAGAATGTATCTCAACCAAAGTGTGGTGCTGCTGATGCATTTAAACTTCACTTGCTGAGAGGTAGCACCCTGCCAGGCATTTGTAACTGGCTAGCAACAGCCACTTCTTGTGTTGATAAACTGCATTATCACAGAATCATCAAATAATTAATCTAGAAAGGACCTCTAGAGATCTTTTGGTCCAACACTCCACTCGCAGCAGGACCAACTTCAAAGTTATATCCATCTTGGATGGTAGATCATTTTGCTCGAGACCTGGTCAAGCTGACTTTGAGCATCTACAATGATACAGTCTCTCTGGGCAACCTGTTCCAGTGTTTGATTACTCCTAATGTATTTTTCCCCCCCCCTCTCAATATCTTTATAGATAGTGTTCGCTACTGTTTCTTTCTGTACATTTGGAATGATTAGGGGAGAGTTTAGGCTAAGGCATTCTTGGACGTCTCTGGCAAAACCACTGCACTGGCAGATCCAGTTTTAGTTAGGAGCAGTAAACATTTTTTTTAGGTGAAGAAAAAAACTGACTAGGGAGTTACAGTTAGTAGTTTGCTTGCATAAAATATTTGAGATTGGTCACCAATTCTTGAGCAGCACTGAGATGTTTTTAATCTCTGGGACTTGAAAACCCTGAACTATAAGTATGCAAGATAAGTGTCATACATCTTCTGTAGGCTATAATTTATCCCTGAATGGATGGAGGTAAGTTTCCATATGATTGGAAGCTGCTGCTTCTATGTCAGTCTCATCCATTTACCTGCCTTTGCTGAGACGCAGCTTGAGGAAGAGTAGGGGTACACTACCCAAAAATGAGAGTGCTAATACTTCTGTAGCTAAAAACATCACTAACTGCATGCTGAATTCATAGAGTCAGAAGTTCTACAGCCAGAGGGCATCATTATGTTCACCTTGTCTGACCTCCTATGTTACATAAAGGATAGATTTCTTCAACCATTTTTAACAATTAAGACCAGTTCCTATGAAAAAAACTTTAAAGGTACAGAGAATCCACTACATGATAATAATTCAAATAATTAATTAGCCTCTATATTAAAAACGTGCACCTTTTTCTAGTCTCACTGCATGAGTGCTCGGCTGCCAGCTACTAGATAGATCATGGTACTAGATATTTTATGAGGCACATAATTATTCATTAAACTGAATGTTTGCTTTAAAAATACTTTACAATGGGAGACATCAGTCACTTTTCCATAATGTAAAATTTGAAATATTAATTAAATCTCTCCATTGTGAGATCCTGGAACATACATGCCCTGGACCTGCATCTGATTTCTCATACTCATCTTTACTCTTCTGTCTCCCATCTTCCTGTTTTCTATTTATATACTACTTGCTGTAGCAGAGTCAACATATTATGAGTTCATTTATTTTACATGCGTTTAAATGTGTTCTTATAATAACACAGAATCTTTAGGGATCCTGGGATCATTTGGATAAAGAATGTGTATATGATTCTTGTATTTTTCCTTCTGTTTTCTGATGGCTAATACATTTATTTCTAGTATATAACTCTATGCATCAGGTTTTCCTGTAGCTGTGTTGTCATTACCATTATGAAAAGAGTTAGTGAATATAAGTAAGATTGACATATGTTTCAGCCTTTGTAACATTTTGATTTTCAACTTTTTCAAGAAAAAGCAACAATAAGAGAACATTTATGGAACTGTTCAGTTTTTCTTTGTTAGAAGGACAGTTATAATTACTATTAAAATGTCTAACAGTATAAACTCAGGTGATACTGTCATCAAAAATTAGCACATCTACATACTCAGCAACATTCAAGGTCAGAGAACCAGAGAATGAAGACACATCCACATTGCTACAACACAAGGCCTTCTGGGGTAGTACTGCTTGGGGTGACGGCAGATAATTTGGTGGTCCTGTACAGTTGTTCTCTATTCTTGTTTCTTCCTACTGAGGATACTTTTGAAAGAGTTTATGACCCATTATATTTTACCTTGGGATATTTTCTTGTAGCTTTTTCACTTTCGGGACAAATGTTTTTTATTTCATTCAGCAAAATTAATTTCTTGTTAAGATGGCTACCATACAGGAACAATTACTTTTGCAGTACTAATTGCTGTATCTTCTTAACATTTTCTCTGTGAAGTCTGCTGCTTCTACCAAATGTTTGGACTCACCTACATTTTAGGTAGAGAGCACATTTATGGATCTTGTACTGTTCACAGATTTTTTTAAAAAAGAAAGACAACCCCCCCAAAAAAACTATACACAAGAATCCATGAAGGTTGAACAGGTCATATAACGGTGCTTTGTGATATTAGTAAACTAATTCACCTGCAGTGAATTCCTTGACTTTATTGGATTATAAGATAGATAAAGTAGCAGTAATATAGAGAGCATTATTTATAGTATGATTTTAGACTGAAATTAATATTAAAGTATGAGGAAATTGTACTGTGTGATTTATGAGCTTGATTTCAATTACTCAAAAAATTTTTAAGCCACAGGTCGACTTCTTTGCTGGTATAAATCAATAAAATTGCTTTAATTTATGCTAGTTGCAGATATGATTGCATATTTTTAGTTTCTTCATAAGTGTATCCTTTTCTTCAGATATTTCAGAAGAAAAGCCCCACAGCCAGACTTCAGAATGTCAGGAACTATAGAACTGATTCCTGTGGGAGATTTGCATCAGCTGAGCCCATTTAACTTGGTCATTTTTTACTTGTAGCTGATCAAAAATCCAACAGGCTATATTGCATCTTTACCTTCTTATGTAGTGACAGTTTGGGACTCCTTTGACGAGTTAAGAGACAGGTGTATATTTATTTAAAAATTTGGAAAAATCACAGAAAAAAGTGTGAAAGTAATACAGAATTTAGATTGATAATAGATCATCTCAGATAGGAATATAATGTACTCCTTCTAGTGATGAACAGGTCATTTCCAAAATCTTCATAAGATTGTAAGATTACTTATTCAAAATGTTGTTGACTAGAAAAACTTGGAAGCAATCTTTTATGTTCCGGTGGTACGTGGCATGCAATTTTCTTTATTGCATACATATTTTGAACAATATCACAACAAGAAGTTGAAAGGTTTCATTAGATGTACTTGAATGCAAGATTTCTGGACTTATATCACCGCCCTTAGTTCCATTTTCTGTGAAGATTCTGTGAATCTCAGAATGTATCAGTGGTGAATTAATTTTCTCTACTCAGATAAAAATAAATTCACAAAAAGAACAACTGTAAGTTAAATAATAAATAGGCCAATTTGCACTCATAATTCTTACATCCTTAAATTATCCTAAAGTGTCATTAAAATTCAATGTTCGTTATACAGAATTATGCGCAAGCAATGCATATTGCAAAAATTAGATTCAATGGATATGTAAGAGGTGGGTTTATGCAGTAATTATAGCATTACTTCATTTATAATTATCTTTATTGTATGCAATTCAGCCAACCAATATAATTTAGGTGCACACACGCATCCACTACTTTAATAAAAATATACTTGCTGCCCTCGACAGCTTCATGCCTTAAGCGAACACAATGTACTGAAAGCTCTACTTCTCCATGCTTTCTTCTTGTGGAGTTCAGCCAACACAAAGCTTTGTTGTTGATACCGTTGTTTTATTCTACTTTCAGGAAACAATTTACTATAGCTTAAATAAAAAAGGCCTTGTTTCTAGTCATTTCTCTTCCTCAAGACCAACTGATTCAGCAATAGTGTTCTTGACTAGGTTTTCAAAACCTAAAAAGTGTTACTAGATTTAATGTTTCTCTATTCACTGTACTGGAATTTAAGTTAAATTCTTTGAAGTAAATCCTTTTAAATGAACAAACGAACAAAACCAAGCAAACTTCTTAAAACAAGAAGCACAGTTATAATTCAATGAACTTAGTGTTAAACTATGCAGATTAGGTGTTAAAGTCACAGCTTGATGGGACATCTAGTTACTTAGTCATTGAAGATATGCTGCTTTTGTCAAACAATTGACAAAGACACTCCACCAGTGGTATACCTATGTTGTCCATGGGCTGACAGTTTTGTCTGGAGGATTTCTTGAGTTTAGGCCTGTCTGTGGTAAGCTAGTACTACAAAGTGGGAGTTAATTCAATCAGGTAACGTGGCAGAGAAGGTTCATGATTTGAATGTTACTCCATGTGAGCTGGTTCAACAGCTGTATAAAAGAAATCCTACTGCGTGGCAAACTTGAGGCTTGTTGGTAACTGAGGAGAGAAGTCAATTCCCAAGGTGTAAATTACTCCTACTTTCTGCTG
The DNA here is from genome assembly GCA_003993805.1 of Himantopus leucocephalus. NCBI lineage: Eukaryota > Metazoa > Chordata > Aves > Charadriiformes > Recurvirostridae > Himantopus > Himantopus leucocephalus. Next base: position 14,230,944 of record RSEF01000001.1, on the reverse strand, counting down.
AGCATGGTGGCCCAAGAGTTGATGCTTGTAGTGTTGATGTGTTGCTGTTCCAGTAAAGACTGCAGCAGTGCCTCATCCTTCCAGAACTCATTGTTGTTCTCCCCTGGAGAAATAATTGTAACAGCAGTATTAGCTGAGGTTTGGCAAGTCTTCATACAACAGTATATCCTGACTAGTATTGAGTGAGCACAGCAGTATTTGTGTTTAAACAGCTTAGTGACAAATGTCGTGTGCCGCAAAAACACAAGGAAGGAGCCTGAGCCAAAATCAACTGGTCTCCATCACTATTCCAGATGTAGCAAGTCAACCCTGCAGTGCAAGTGTAGGGACACTACCTTTTCCTAGAAAGGATCGCGATGCTGAATAGTTGTCCCAAAGGAGACAAGTCTCCTCTGCACGTCCTTCAAAATAAGAACATTTCATTCCATTTTTATTTTTTGTTCTGCTGGATTTTCATCATTATTTTTTGTGAGTACAAAAGTTTCTACTACATTCATGCTGTATGTCTGGACATTATTAATCTTTAGGCTTAAAAGTGATCTGAGACTTATTTAATTTCTCTGACTTCTCCAAAGTAAATTTTGACTTTCACTTATATTAGTAAAAATTAAGCCAAAATTAAACCTTGTAAATTATTTCTAAGTAATGTGCCAGTATTCCTTGGGTTTTGATGGAGATGTATCTTTAAGTTATACTGTCTTACTTTCATTAATAACACTGAAATGAGGTTTCTGCTTCCGTTTCACTGATGAGAGGAAATATTCAGTTATGTAAATGGCACATGCATATGTGACTTATTCTTCATGACACAGAGAGCTCATGATTCAGTAGATACAGCACTCTCTATTGATGCTTATGATGTGGCTCTAATTTATTAATGTTTGGGCCCAATCATGCTCTCATTTCAGGGAATTGTAGTTTTGCTGTTGACTGCAGGAGGAGAAAGGAGAGGCGTATTATTATTTCACTTGTTGACTTTAGGGAAGTCACCTCCAAATTATCAGTTATCAGATTACCAATTGCAAAATATTGTCTCTAATGCCTCCTGTGTTATCTAGAGGCAAAAACACAGTTTAGTGGATGAAAATCAAACAACAGAGGAGAGGCAGTAGGGAACAGTTGCTGAAATCACCTCTCAATTTTGTATAACCGTATTTTGAATGCAGTTTGAAATGCAGTTAATCTGATTAATTTAGTCTTCAGAATCGGTTTAAACTGAATTTTTACCTTTCTGCTAAAAGAGCGGGATCATTTACATGGTCAGATGCAGCTGATATTCTCTTGGTCTTTAACTCTTCTCAGACGCTCACTGCCGATTTATCAGCCTCTCCATAACATTGACCATGTATCAATGTACAGCTCTTGAGGTAAGCAATGGGTATCACTGAGAAAAAGTGCTATGTTCTACCCAAGGCCAATCACACAGTGTGCATCCCTTCTTGTGGGTAAACTAAAAAAGTGCTGTCTGCTGAGGACATTTGGGTTTATTATGTCAATTCTTATCCTGATTAGAATTTACTTTCAGATTTTAGAAGCTGATATATGTTCTTGTGGCTTATTGTTGGTTACCTGTCTTTGTATGCTTTGATTCAGATCCACATTCTATTAATTGACAAAACTTCTAACGAGCTATTATCATCTGAGTGTATTGATAACAAGCTCTACTTGTTGGATTGGACACTGGCTGGAAATTTGCCACCTTTGTCATAAGTATGGTTTTCAGATGAGAGTAAGGAAGCTTCCTCGCTTTTTGTAACTCCAGAGATCATTTGAAACAACCACAATTGATTGAAGTTGTCATTCCTGAGCCAGTGGACTAGTTGCCACAATGATGTATTTGAATACGACTCATCCACAGCTATATTACTCAAAACTATGAACTGTCCCCTCCTAGTAGCTGCGGTTGTATTTCAGGTATGTGCTTTCCTGAAAAGTGGTGTTTGTATAATCTGAGAAGCTTGGTGAGTTGGGAGAAAACACCTGAAGGACCTTTGCTGGATTTATCTAGTGCAAGCCCCTTAGCTGGGGTCTAGTGCAAAAACTCTTTAGCTTGGGTTCACCTCACCTAACTTTAAGCACATACTGGAGGCTAATAAGCAGTAGGCTAGTGCTCCTAAATGTCTTCTGAAGTCAATGGAGAAGCTAGAAGTGTCAATCTGACTGAAATCACTCTCTGCTGAATACAGGGGAAGCCTTGGAGGTTGGGTCATACAGCACAGGCCTGCATTGAATTGTGTCTGCATACTTGTGAAACCATCAGTGGATATTAGCCATTCCTTTTAGGAGCTTAAAATTAGGATGGAGCAGCAGAACAGTATTGCATTAGTAAAGAAAAGCATAACAAATCTGCAGAAATGGAACTTCCCTTTTTTTCCTTTTTTCTCTTCCCCCCCCCCCCCCCCCCCCTTNCGCCTTTTTTGGACCAAATGAAAAAAAAAAAGCGACTTTGTCCAAGACAGCTGTGAGAATGCTTAGAGAAACTCAAGAGCAAGCAACAAAGGAAAGTTTTCCTAATATTATTGTCAGCATTTTGGTGAAAGTACACATAATGAAATAAACAGAAGAGCTTAAGTGGAAGCTATGGAACCAGTTTTCAAAGATGTAGGAATAAGCACTATGCCCAGATTCACTGCTAGCCCCTTTGTGCTTCTAAATGTGGATTTTCACTCTAACATGTGGAATCTATATGTACTTCTGAAACATTTCCACCAAAAATTAGACCAGCTTTTTGCTCTAGACAATTCATGCAGTAAAATCAGCGTTTGTGGTCTAGCGTCATTTGAATCAACTGTGTAGAGTTAGGTTCATACCTACATATATATGTTGACTTAATGGAGTTTTTCCCAAACTGTGGGTAACAATATCGCCTGAAAGTCCATGACACTGTGTTAGACAATAACACTACAATTCCACCATACAACCAGAATTTAAATTCTCTCCTGAGTGGGGATAAGAACATATGGGGTTTTTTTTAAACAAGGCACTGAGGAGTACTTTTAACAGTTGTCAGAAACTCTGTTTCACCAGAGGTGAATTTGAACACCTACAACTAGTTATTATAACTGCTTGTTATTCCCCTGCCATGACAAACTGAGCAGCTGTCAACTGTCTCAAGAGATCACAAGAAAAGAGTTGAGATTAAAAGGATAATATCCCCAAAACAGTCATTTAAGTCTTCTAGGTCTGGTACATATAGTGGGAATAAGAACACACAGCAAAAATACAGATTATACTGTATCTGTTTCATAAGGATATTTTATTTTCAAGAGGAACTGTTCAGCTAGAGAGATTGACCACTGCTCGAATAAGGAGAAGCTAGGCTGGCATGACGATTTCTAGAACTGTAGTGTCTGAACATGAGCCATACTTCATGACAAGCACATACTGGAGGTAGAAGAACAAGATATTTACCAGGCAATGAATGTATGTCATGTACACCACTTCCAGTAAATTGCCAAGTTACAAATTCACCTCAGATTTTACTGCTATTGAGTGCAGTGGCACATCTACATATTGGGGTGAAGGGACCACTGTATTAATGGCACATGGTCCAGAAAAAAACACCGTTGCATTAAGATTTGGATCGGGGAGATGATTAGTGTGAAGAAGCAATAGCAATACTGTACGTAGCTATACGGAGCTTATGAACACAACTTTGAAGGAGTAAAAATGCTAAGATGCTTAAAAGGAAAGAAGGGGCATAATCACAAAATAAGGAATAGTCACATTCTCTGATAGCTGGTGAGCTAGAATCATTGACCCACTCTTTCAGGGAATTCAGTTTTCTGATACTAATTCTTAATTCTACAAATTCTTAAATAGTAATTAATAACATCCATAGAAAGAAAAGTAGTATAATTAGATATGTTTAAACTTGATATAGGTACTTTTCATTTGCTCTGTTATCATCAGTAGCAACAGATGCCAGTTCTTGCTATCCGTTTGGAGCTAAAATAAGTGGAATTAAGTCATCTCTAGTGACTACTGAATTGCATGTTGCAAGGTTAATTATTGTAACTCATCATATCAGAAAATGAAGCCTCATTGTACATGAAAAGCAGCAATTTTAATTAGCCAAGCAGAGAAACACTTGCCACTCACCAACAATTTTTCTTTCAGCACTGCTGAATACAAGAAGAATATCAAGGTCACACCTGGGACTGAATTCTTTCAGGTTGTTCCAAGCCCTTCTTTATTCAGACATAACCTTCCACAGAACACTTATGTTCCTCTAGAATAAGGAAATTGTCCATCAGTTGGAGCATGTAGTCTTCCTGAAATGACCTTCACCAGTGCTGTAGTTACACCTCAGAAATAATTCCTGTAGGAGATAAGAATAGCAGTGGGCTTCCCCGCATTCAAAATTACATGACATTTATTTCCTCACCTTCGCTGTATTTGACTCCTTTGAAGTTAAATCTAAGCTTATTTTTTTTTCTATCTTCAGAAGAATGAACAAGGTTTTTAAAATTTCTTTTAAAAACTTGAAGATAGTCACAATATCTAAATCTGCAGCAGGCACTTTTAAGTTTGTGAGTATGCTATAAAATAGTGACTCATGCATAAATAATTTATTCAACTTGTTACTGAAGAGTGATTTTTTTTTTATTAATGTGAGTTAAGCTGAAAACAGTTTTTTTTCCTAAAAACAGATGGGAAGAAATCTGTTTCAAATAATTGCTTTTTTATGGGGAGTCATGTTTTTAGGGAAAATAATTCAATATAAAAACTAAGATGGTTTCAAAATAATACATTTATTTTCTGAATAACATAGTAGAATTGTTCCATGATGCATTCATTTATCTGAAGGAAGGAGAATACATTTTCTATGCCACTGTTTTAAACTGGACTTTTTAGAACAGAAAAATCAAATATTCTGTTAACTTACTGCAAAAGTTCATAGTTCAATCAAAACTTTATTGCCTATGAGAAACAGTGGATGAAGAAGAGCAACAGAAAAGTTTTTACCAAGGAGTCCACATCATTATTCTTTATATCCTAATTTTGTTACTTGTAGTGGAAAATAAGAGAAGGAAAGAGGGAACAAGATGCTTTCTCTTATTCTAGAAGCAGACAAGAAAATGTGTGCTTGTTATGCCAGTGTGCCCAAGAGGTACAGCATTTCGTAGCCTGTAACCATCACGTGAGAAATGTGCTTCCACACAGACAGAGCAGCGCAGCCGTGGGAAGCAGTCTCTCAGCAAGACTTCTCCTTTTGCTCAAAGCCTTCCTGCAGCACGCGGTGGCATCCCACAGTAAGAAATCCTGTCTAGCGCTGATGGGATCCCTACCAAGGGAATCCGATTCCCTGTGTCTCAGTTCAGCTTTTGCTCTGCTGCCTGGATAGCAGTTGGCCACCAGGGATTTCAGCTGTGAATCTTCTGGAGGTGTTGCACAGCCAGTCACTCATTTCTTTGAACTCTGTTCATTAAAAACTAGTGCAACAATATCTGCTATTACATATGGGCATTTTTTGTCACCAAACCAAGGTCTAGTCCAGCTGTCTGGTGAATGGTGCAGAGATTTGGCTGTGTGTATCAACCTTTGGGGTGAAAGCCAAGGAATAAAACCATCAAAACAATGGACTGGAAGTTAAAGAAAACCAAGTACCTTGTAACTCTCTTCTACCACTCAGACACCATCCATCGTAGTTTTCCAAACTACTTTCTGATTCAGAAGAGATGTACTTTGCATTGGCTCTTAGTCGCATGCCTTGTTGGATAGATATTCTTCAGAGGTACAGAACACAATTTTGAAGACTACAGAGGGAGAATTTTAGACTTGTGTCTGAAGACTGCCCTAATTTAAGTACAGACTTTTTTTTATTCACATATGTTAACTAGCTTCCCTATTTTAAGCATAAACTCCCTTAATTTTTCTGTACGTCATCTGCCCTAATCAGTAAATAACCCTTAAAATCCTGTTATTGTTTCATACCGTTGATTCATTAATTAACTGTTCTGTGTTATTGACATAAATTTCCGAAACAGCTGAAGTGAGTTTGCCTTTAGGAATATATCTGTGGATGGTTTCTATGGTAGCCTGTTCCACAGTCCCTCTTTTAATGCCTCTTAAAGTAAGACTGTATATTTAGAAAATCCATTTATCAATATTTTCAGAGATTTAGTAGCAACAGCTAACAGCTTCACAAATCCTTTTAAAATATACTATTAAATAGACATTATACAGGGTGGCTGGCTCCCTAAGTTTGCGTAAAATATGTAGAGTGAATAATAATAGAAGCAGTATTTTTTCAGTTTAAAAGTTATTATTGCAGGCATTGCAGTATCTTTGAAGGTACACTATGGTCTGTATATGAGTTAAGCAGGTTCTTCAGTTCTCTGTAGTAACATGTACAAGCTGGCTAACAAAAGTCATCCACGACAGTTTATTCATGTTAATCAAATCAACTGGTAAAACAGCAGGTTCTGTTGTTGACAGCAGAAGTGTTGTTCCTTATTCCAGATGTGGTGTGTTTCCAAGATTTCAGAAAGTATATTAATGTGCAGTATTATAAATGTTTCAACATCATGGTTGAAGAAACTATCCCAAATCTCATTTAATATTTCCATTGATGCTCCAATCAGTTGGACTGTCAGTAGGAAGAATAGAATTGCTAACACCGGGCAAAAATTCAGCTGCAATACCAGACTGTTTAGCAGACCAGACGTACACACGCCAACAGACTACTATGCAAGTAGTTCTTTAACTACCTCATCTATCCTCTTGAAGAGCTGCAAAAACCAGATATTTCTCAGAAAAGGCTTTGTTCTTCCAAAGACCTTAGGAAACTATGTTCTAATTAAGCTTTTCTAGTAGTAGAAAGCATTCTGCACTTAATTAGGTGTACCATTATTTTATTAGTAACATCAAAAGTCTCTGTCTAGAGCTCATTAACAGAAGACTTTTATAAATCTGAAGGAATGTATGGAAACATAAATGCTCATGCATACATGATGCTCTCATCAAAACGTCCTAATGAATATCTTGATTCTTCAGGTAGTTTTCTTGTGCACATATATTCACTTTCATGCAAAAACCTGTTGTTTATAGTTGAAATAACGGTTTATGGGGGTGTAAACAATTCTGTGCAATGAGAATCAAAGCCTAAACTTCCAAAAGGGGTAGAGATTTAGCATCATGTTTCAGTTTATATCTTTACCTTAAGGAGTGGAAATCCATGAAAGAGCAACACTGAATCTCTAAAGCATGCACAAAAAATAATCTTGGACTTTATTAATTATTTATTAGCTCTACAAGTTCCTAATTAACCAAAATAAAACCCCCAACTTCCTACCAGCACAACCTATCATCTATTTATCAACAAGTTTTCCAATTTCCATTCTCAAATGTTTCTACAGAGCACTTCACTTGTTTCTTTCTTTCATATCTGTTTTGAAAGCTGATATTGTTTTTTAGTTTTATAATAAGGATGAAAGATACTGGGATATGTTGCAGGAGTGTTTGCTAATACATTAAAATGTTTTATGAAGAAAATCCCAGTGTCTTTTAGAGCTTCATGGCTGGTATTAATTCTTGCCTTAAAGAAAAACAACTTTTGAGGCAATAATGTGGAATCCAGAATGATTCATAACTGATTTTCCTTCTTTTCATCTTTTCACTTTTTGAGCACTGAAAATCAGATTCCTTCAGGCGTTTGGCTAACTTCTGTATGGTCTGAACTTCCAAATGCCAGAATACCCATAATTTCCCAATTTGGTATTTCCCAGTCATTAAATAGAATATATTTTAAGTGTTTATTATATCTGCATTAGCAACAGCTTTTCTGATACTTTTTACAGGTCTCTTCTGCAATATTCCATGCCTAACTTGACACAAAGTATTCACGCTTCTCTGTTACTACTTTTTATCTCTGAAGTCCATTGTTAACATCTTAAAAGATACTCTTCACAAAGATAATGAAAAAAAGATGTTTTATTTGCTCAAATGCTGTGCTGGCAATGGAGCTTGTATAGTTGGGCTTAATGCTAGGTCAGAGTTGTTCTTAAAAGAAAGTACTTTGCAGACTTAATGAGGAATTCACCAACAGCAAGTAAGTGACCCAATTCATGCCGCGATTACCAGGCAATGAGTCACGTACCTTTGTAGAGGCAACACCCAGTTTATCAGTGCCTGTCACAGGATAACAGCATCAAAGTGCAATGGTGTGATCCTCGCATGGTGTAATGGGTAGCTCTGGATATGTCACAGTTTTCACTTGAAGAAAAGTCTTCAAGCATCTGTCTCAGCCTACAGCTCTTGTGCTGTGTTTCTTCTCTGGGTGTCTTGCTGGTTCCAGCGGTCCTCTCATAACTAACCAAACAAATAAACAAATACATAACCTTCCTACGAGCAGTCCTCAGCTAGAATTACTGTCATTCTCATGTCCCAATTTTACTTTGCTGTTCAGCTCCAATATGACTTAATTTTTCAAATGCAAAAATTATCTGTTTAGCTGTTTTTATGCACAATGTAGTGTCTGTCATATTGCACGAAAACAAAAGAACAAATATAAAAGCCAGGCTGTGTTTAATCGGAAGCTATTGAATGCATATTGAATCCAGAAAAAAGTATTTGAAAGGGTATATGCATCTGGAGTGTAATAATCCCGCTAACCACCAGGCAGGAGCTTATCTAACTTATACAATGCGTATGTCTCAAATTTAGAAAAAGTGAAAATCTAAAGAACCACAGGCTGAATGCATATTCTTTCCATAAAGGACATGCTTATCTGTTATTATGTGCATTGTAGAGCTCAAATCCAGGAAATCACTGCCTCTGTTTTACACTATAAAATATAAAATAAGAATTATGTGATATTATAGAATTGGGGGGACTACAACCTAGTAAACAGTCCCTTACAACTGCTTTTCATAATCTGACGTTTTACTTCTTCAGGAAAAGTAAAAATGTAACAATGTAATTAATCCCAAAGTATACTAGAATCTGCTGAAAATATGGGTCAGCCTTTTTTATGTTTTTTAAGGGGTTTTTTGATATGACCGAAATTCTCCACCTAATTTCAGTGGACACTGGATTGGACCATGTAGTTAATCTCTTATTTCTGCTGATATCAGTGGATACTGATGATGCACAGAGATTGGAAAACTTTCTTTTAATTCACATGAATTAAACACCCAGAAATGAAACTATTAGTTCTGTGATGAAGTATGCCTAAGTGCTTTTCCCTTTCTACTTAAACGTGGTCAGAAACTCCTGGAGATAGTAAAAACACAGTTTCTTCCAAATGGTGTCTGATTTTCCTCTCTGTGTACAGGTAACGTGGCAAATAGTGCTGCAGTCTCACAACTCAGCAACTGCTATATGCCTGGCTTTGCCTCACTGTAGAGCATTTAGCACCCTTGCTAGCGGTGTTTGAGTTGATTAACCTGGAGATCTTCGTCAGGACCACATTCGCCAAAAACCTGCTTGTTAGTGCAGTTTGAAACTATTACCCCTGAAAAATATTTTCAGAAATCTGGAATTCATTCCTTTGATTCTGCATTTATTTTTATAGGGCTGCATCAGAGAAATGGCTGGTTTTACACACTTGGAAAGAGGAAAAAATTTCCTCTTCATGACCCTTGGCAAGAAGGGGCTTATGCCATTGTGTTTTATGTTGTTGTTATGAGAAGTATCATAAACACTTGAAGCATCTTGTTTTGTAGTACATCTAAAATCACTTTACTTGAAAATTATGTTTATTATTCTCTTCAGCTGGGAATTCAGTAGATCAAGACGAATGTGGTGTTTCTCTGCTTAATGCAGTTAGTAATTTGACAAGATAGGTATAATTTCCCATACATTTCAGTTCCTCACAGCAATAGTGTCCCAGAGTAATTTGGCAAACAAACAAAAGAGCTAATTAAACATTGTTGAATTTTTCTAAGGCAAAATGTATACAAGGTCGTACCAAGGGCTCAGCTGAAGTTTATTAAAGATTAGCAGTCTGTTTCTGCAGGAGGGATCCCTCCAGCTACTGTAATGTATGACAGCCTGGCGTACCACTTTCTACAACAAGCTGTTCTACAGAGCAGAATTACAGAACAAATTTTCAGTAGAATGTCTAATAAAAGGGCTTTAAATAGTAAAGAATTTTTTCTCTTTATGTTTTGCTATATTTGGAATAAATAAACACAATAAGGCCCTATTCGCTTCCGTGCATTCGGAAAATGAATCTAGGGGTAGATCATTATGCAAAAAGGGCTAGGTTATTACTGTGCCTTTCATTTACACTGTAAATCCTTGTGGCAAAGACGTACTTTTGCTTTTGTATTTACCTCATGCAATAGGAACCAATCTGTGACCCCAAATACAAATCAGCTAAATAACTGTAAAGGTGTGTGGATAGCGAAGAGGTGTACCATCTTTGCACTTAACTTGCAATTAAAAAATGTAATCATATAAATATTTATAATATGCCTATAAGCTTAGAGCATTGAAACCTGTGCACAAAGTCTGTGAGTAGGTATTGGATCATGCAGGGACTAAGGCCTTTACTTCTACTCTCCTCACCATCATATAGACTGTAGACAAGCACTGCTCATGTGAAATTATCCTTGTAATGCTGCCAAAGACTGTAAAATACAGATTACTTACTGTGAATTACAGATTAATTACTATGAAGTGTTCTTGAAAATGTGTCTATGGTACTGAGCACAGAACACCTTTCTGAGTCTTTCCTGTCATAATTCTGGAATTTTTAACTAACATTCATATTCCTATGCTGACAGATAAATAAATTTGCCTCTTTTCCTATCATGCATAATTACATGGAGTTAGCAATAAAAGAAATATTGAGGAAGCACCTCTCCTGTTTTTGAAAGTAGTAGAGCTGGACAGAGACCGTGAGGATTCAGTGCTTCTAAGAAGTAGAAATATTTTCAAACCAAGCACCTTGTTCCCAAATAAGCACTAATATGTTATAATTTTGTACTTGGATGCTGAGATTTAAAAAGAAACTTCTAAATTCCTAGTTGTCCTCCTACGTGTACAAACTGGTGTGCAAGCACCTTGTTCCCAAATAAGCACTAATATGTTATAATTTTGTACTTGGATGCTGAGATTTAAAAAGAAACTTCTAAATTCCTAGTTGTCCTCCTACATGTACAAACTGGTGTGCAAGCACCTTGTTCCCAAATAAGCACTAATATGTTATAATTTTGTACTTGGATGCTGAGATTTAAAAAGAAACTTCTAAATTCCTAGTTGTCCTCCTACGTGTACAAACTGGTGTGCAAGCACCTTGTTCCCAAATAAGCACTAATATGTTATAATTTTGTACTTGGATGCTGAGATTTAAAAAGAAACTTCTAAATTCCTAGTTGTCCTCCTACATGTACAAACTGGTGTGGAGCTTTCCAACCCTGGAGTTCTTCCAGAGTTAATAATTCTACAGTTTTTTACTAATAATGGAAATCTGGACTGAACACTACATGAACTGACCATTTTTCCAATCAGCACTAGCAGTCAACATAAAACTTCCATGTTACATATTATTTATTGTTTCCCGAGCACATATAAGCAGTATTTCAAAAATAGCTTATTGCTATTAAATTAGCACACTCCTTTTCTTATTCATTGTAAAGATTTCTTAGGTGTCTAAACTTATACCCTCAGGTGCCTTATACTCAGTTTAAAGAAAAATGCTCTTTCAAAGGATATTTATGTAAAAAGCACCTAATTCCTCTCTAGAAACATAGCACCATCATGTAACATAACATTAAGCATGGAAAGCCTGCACTGAAGTATGGTGAATCACCGTGTTTCCCCTGTAGAACAGAAGAAGAAACAAGCTGCAAAGGCAAAGGGTCTTTTTTAAAATAATAATAAAAAAAAAGATCTGCCACGTAGCTCAAATATCTCTAAACTCTACCAACTATCCATCTTGAAGTTATAAATCCGGACAAAGTAGGTGCTCAGTGAATGACCTTAATATTGGTTTTGAGAGCAAATTGATCACTGATGCAAGCAGTGCTCATGAAATCAAAGTCAGTATCAGTCCAGACTTTGTAGACCAAGCGCCTGTATTTTCCAAGGTACCTGTACGTGTGACAGCACTCGCTTGTACGGACTGGTCGTGGTTACTTGCAAGCTACTCCTTTTGTGTCTTCTCTTCAACAGCAACAATAGATTGCATTTGTCATAAATATGCATAGTCCAAATACCTCTTGCTGGTTTTGATCCTGTAAGATCTAAAAGTATCATGTTCTTTCATTATGGAATTCAAAGATTATTTTTTCATGTGTTACCATGGTAACAAAATGGTAACTGGGTTCCTATTTTCATTTTACATTAATAAAAGGCTAAATATTATAAGCAGTAGCAAGTGTGTCCTATTAAGCCTTGATGCTGTATAACAAGAGGTGTTGTGTTTCTGTAAAAATATGAGCCTTGGAATTAATCCTTTTTTTTAAGTCTTGAATCACCATAGCTTTTAGGCCTGCTTATCTGTCTACAGGAATGTAGTTAAAGACAAAATTTATTAAGAACAGTAACTCTGCATTAGTTTAAAAGCAAGGAAAAAGAAAAATTACCTGTGGTCTATAGGATTCCTATATATAGACCTCAATGTTCAGACCTTGATGGGTGTTTAAGATTCTCCAGTAACTGCCTCCAAGTCTGTAAACCTGCACATTGCAAACGCTATGGTGCTTACAGAAAGGTATAAAGGACGGCAGAAGTATTAATAGCAGCAACTCAGTTCCTCCAGGGTGAAGGAGTAAAAGAGGCAATAACTATTGATTATTCCATTAGCCAGGGAATTGCTTTAACCATTTGTAAGATCTCAGGTCCTGCAGGCTGAGGGAATGAGAACAGATGCAGGAGGGAAACGGGATTCAGTAAGATTTTATCAAGAGCAATAAAATTCTGGCAGGGATGGAAACTGCTGTACCTGGGGTAAGAGTCACCCTGAACGTACGCAACTAGTGATCATGGCTTGCTCTTTTCTCCATTCTGAAGGGAGTAGTTGACATCTTATAGGAGTACCACCCTCAGTATATGATACAATGCAGAGCTATTGGAGCACACTCCCTAAGGATTGTAAGAAAAGAGGGTGGAACCTTCCACGTTACCATCTGAGTGACAGTATTATCTCCTGACACTGTAGGACAGACATAGCAGGTATAGGTAGAACTGGCAAGAAATTTTCTAGAAAATCTGCTTTTCCTTAAAAATGTTCATTTGTGTAATTTACCCATTTCAATTCAACTTTCATGAGAAAGGGTTCCTCATCTCTGTGCTGGGATATCTAGTTAAACCACGGGGTGCAGGAGAAAAGGAGAAAGGAAAACACACTGTAGAATTACCAGTAGCAATTTAGTCATCTAGGAAAATCAGTGGGAAACTGAGATTCAGGAAGACTAAATGAAGAAGCTGCGATGTACTGTAGCGCACTGGTGATTCTAAAGTGGAGTTCTGGGTCTTTTGGTTTTGCCACAAAAATCCATTATTTTCATCGTGAAGCAAAAAAGTAACTATTTGAAATCTTGTGGTGTTATAGAACAAGATAGCGATTACATCTGCAGGTCTAAATACAGAGCATCTCCTGGCTACCTTACATGTGGGGATAGGTGATGAGAAATTCAACTGGAGAACAGAGATGCTAGAGTTAAGCTGTGTGTTAAGGATACAGAATTAGTGTATAATTGGACCATGCTTTTCATTTGAAATAGGGGAAGGAGATTAGACAGAATATTCAATTCATAATGCAGGTTGTATGCAAACACTCTCGTATATGTACTATATCTGAAAGAACATGACTAAGTCATATAAGGGCAGAAAGGTCTGGTCTTTAGCTTCCAATTTAAGAGACAGATTCAGAATCTGAAATTTAGTCCATTACACCTTTCTGGCCAAGTTGACCGAAGACAGTGACAAAATGTCCTGGTTTGAAGTAAAACAGAACCAATTTCCTTTTCAGTAATTTTACTTTTCAGTTAAAGCTCTTCTAACTAACTGCAGCTTCTGAAATTAACAGTGTATTTTTCAGACAGTGGCTGCTTCTAGCAGATATCTATCAGATAAAGAGAGCATCTGTCATTCATTTAGTGGCCAGTCCAGCCCAAACCATGATGCCAAAGTAGAGAAACACAGGGATAACTGACTCTGTTGTTGGACCTCCTGTGAGACTTTGCAGTTACCCTTGCCAAATATGACTGTGGAATATCTATGTGTTTAAAACAAACAGTGTATTAGCACTTAATATCATAGAATCATTGAAAATTTAGGTTGAGAGGGAGCTCAGTAGGTCACCTGGTCCAAATTTCTACTCAAAGCAGGGCTTACCTCCATATTTATGTAACTTGTATTTTTGTCTGTTTGATAAACTTCTGGCAATCCTAGTTTGGCTACCTAAAACATTATTGAAGAAACAGTAAGTTAGAGGTACTGATCTAATATGTCAGCTTCTTCCCTGTGCCGTGTCTAGGAACAACATAGCCTTGATTTGCCAAAGCTTGCCTGTCTCTTGCATATTATGAGGAAGATACGGTTCCTGTCAATAGGCTTTGGGAGTGAAAAATTCCTCGGGAGAGAGCACACAGATCAAACATCTGATGCCTGTGCTGTTAGCAGAGCTCCCAGGAGCTCGGGGGCTTGCCAGAATCCCTGTGTTTCTGCAAAATTCTCACAAAGGTCTGTAGATCTTTGAGAATGCTGCTGCAACCCCAGGGGTCAGATATTCCACGGGGAGTAAATTCAACATATTTATGGACACTCCAAGTGTCTGAATGCTTTAACCATACCATCCCTGAAACACAAAAGTAATAATCCTAACGAACCCATATCTGCAAATACAAAATTCCAAGAAATAAACAGTCAAATAAGATGAGTTTTACTTTTAAATGTTGAGATGAAAAGGGAACTGGAGTCAGAGAAACGAGGGATAGAATCTTATAGGTTTATAAAAACATATTCTTTGATGGTAGCTACTGAAATATTAGCTTCTCAGGCTCATTCAGTCTTTGCCGTAGACATTCAGGCTGCCTCTGAGGAGAGAAGGGTGTCTATGACAAGCAGTCCAGGTAACCTAACTAAGGCACTGTTATGTCTCTATGTCTCCACTGGCAGCAAGGAGTTTGGACAACTCTGAAGGCCATCCAGTGCTTTGGCAAAGCTGAGCACTGGCCAGTCAGAATCATGGAGAGCATGGGCAGAAATGTAGACAATTACACTTAGTTTTCTTAATCTCACAATGAGTCTCACACAAAATGATTCAGGAGGTTTAAATGCAGATGTCTGAATAATAGACAAAAAAGTAGATTAAGTAGATTTTATGTTAGCTGACCTGAAGAGATGTCTGAGTCACTACTGCATAATGAGAGTCACGATACAGTGTTTAAGGTGGTGGATTAAAAACTGGGGAAGAGACAGTGTATTTTGCACAGTGTCATAATGTTTAACTTTTGTCCAGGAAGGGAAAGATCTGCTTTCTAGCCACTTCCCAGTGTCAACAGTCTTGAAACCAAACCCTGCAACTGTGATGGAATCACTACAGTATTGATAAAGAACTGATTTATTAAGATGTTTCAAGCACTCTGAGACTGAGGAGGACCTAAAACTCTCCCATTTCTAAATGGAGTTTTGAGACCTACTTAGTGGTTTCAGACAAAGTAGGGATAGCCTGACCACAATAAACTGGACCATTAGGAAATTAGGTCAAATTCAGATGCTTCCCTGCTAACACGTCAACTTCTGCTAGCTAAGCTGAGTACCTTCTCAGCATGTATGAAATATTGTCTGTCGGCATTTATGGAGTTCTGTCATCCAGAGATGACAATAGAGGCAATAACTAAATATAAGCACCTTTGCAGTTTGACAGCATGGTTAGCAGGTGAATTGAATCACTCAGTCCTTTAAGACTAACCATTTATCAAGTCCACTTATGGCATTGAAACAAGTAATGTCAACATAACCCTTACAGATTTACTTACAGACTTATTATTTTGTGTACTAAATAAATGTTTAAAATATCATGATGCAGATTAATTGTAGACAAGACTTTGTTTGAAGCCATAGAAAATGCACGTCTAAGACATGTTACCTCCGAATGCCTGGTGTCACTGAGGGTCTTCCTAGTAACATAAAAAGAGTTGCAGTATGATACATTTTCATTAGTAAGAATAAATAATATAGATCCAAAGAGCATCTGGCATGATCTTAAACATGTATCTCATATAACTCTGTCAGCTTCAACAAATGTAGCTATATGGTTTTGAAAAACAACCTTCGCAAGGAGGATATGCTATATAAAGTGTTGTATAGATGGTTTACTTTGTAAATTTTCCAAAACTTCCAAAAAGATCATTCTACATTTAGTTCATGTGCTTGACAGTCTGTCTTTGTCTTATTACTAGGCACCACAAGGCCACATAAGGAGGGAGAAGTCCCTGGCGTGGACTATATTTTCATCACTGTTGAAGATTTTATGGAATTGGAGAAAAGTGGTGCTCTCTTGGAAAGTGGAACGTATGAAGGTAAGCACAGTTTTGCCACTAAATCTGTCGTATGTTTCCATTATGCTTGTTTCTAATTTGATGGATTTGCACTGGGACATCCCATTACATGTGTCATTGCTTCTGTTATCAGAAATTTGTGAAGAGCCATATGGCAATTATGAAAATATTTTCATATGTAGAAGTTAAATGCAGATGGGTTTGTTGTAATTTCAGTGTATTATACTGGTTAAGAGAAACAGGAAAATACATTGCACTTGCAGTAAAGAAATGCTAGTTCCTTACGCCAAATACTTGAGGAGTTTTCCACAAAATTTCAGGAAACAGCCGCTTTTCTAACACAGGACAAACAAACTCTACAACAGAAATCTGTTGTAAGGCTGACACTTTTCCTTTGCACGTGTGATCTGGCAAATACCAATCTGTATCAGAGGTGAAAACCTCACTATTTAAGTAAAACAGGAAGGATTTGCTATGTCGTGTCTCATGGGCTTTGTAAAGTTATTGAAAAGAACTCATTAATTTTGTAATATGACAGAGGGATAGGAACAGTCCTAATGACTGTATTAGAAAATGTCTGTATGTGGGGCAAAGAGCCAGCAGCTTATTGCAGAACGGTTCTTCCCAGGAGAACTGATGATTCATCTGATTTCAAACCTCTTCCAAAACACAGCTATCCTGAAAGTGAAACTACTTCAAATGGAAGGGCAGTTACATAGCAGGGCATTTTAATAAAACTGAAATAATGCTATACTATTTTAAACCAGATGCTTTTTAGAAATACACTAGTATTTAAGATAACTGAGTAATGGATATGTCTTTTTACTGTAATCTCCAAAATGACCGTGAACACCCTTTATATGAGAAATATGAGCCATACATATGAGAATACTTGGGTGAGGAGAACCACTTACAGGAAGCAGCCCCCTATTTTTACCTTGTAGCAAAAGAAGCAATGAAGACATTTTTGTCCTGACTTTGTTCCTGTCAAGGAAAGCATCTGAAGATAAATAAGAAGCTATTCACCCCAAAGAAAATCATTAGCTGTGTTATAAATAGCAGGGAAGAAGGTAATCCTTTCTCACCTAATCAGCACAAGGTACCCATTGGAAAGTAAATAAATTTTCATAAGGAGTTATATCAATACGAACTTGTAAGAAGGTTTCCATTAGAGAAGGTCAAATAAAGGAAAATATATTGTCTTTTCCTTTTCTACTTTTTCCCCACTGACACCTAACAGTAGAAGTTACCTAAACATTAATACAACACCACAATTTTGCGTTTATCAGAGATTCATTAAATAACAAGCCTTTCTTGAAGTATCTTTTTGTTACCTTAGGTGTTTGAAACTAACATTAAAGGAGCTTAAGTGTAGCACAAGCCTGTCATTGCTTGACCATGTAATTTCATTAGTTTGTAGCAAGCTCGTAGAGATTGAACTGCTAGGTTAAATTAATTCACAGTGCTCTTCTGTCCCTCGAGGGATACTGAGAGGTGTCTTTTAATACCAGCTACCAGAGCTGAGTGGACAGCAAGGTGAAATATTGGTTGGGGAAGTCTGCATAACTCCTTAAACTGGCTGAGGACCTAGCTGAAGAGAGGTCCAAAGTCGTGACTATGCAATGTCTGTCACATCATTTGCTGATCACAGATGACAAGTTCACTGAAGCCAAGAAGTCAGAAACTAAATGCAAAACAAAATAAACGCAACAGACCGATTTCTGCATAAATTCTGTCTTTGATTTCCAGGCTTCCCAATCACCAGGTGTGCATTCTGACAAATAATAGAGAATATATTATCTATGTGTTATGGCAAATAATAGGTAACACATTAGAAAATATACCTATTTTACAGACACTGTTTGCAAACAAAGACTTTTGGACGTGACCTTACAAAGTTACACTCCCCCTTTCCTGATTAATTCCTCATGACTGTAGTACCTTCCTCGGGGAAGGATTTTGCTAATCATTCCATCACAAGTGTTCCTGAGCACATTAAGTCTGCAGTGATTAAGTTTACTGGTGACAATTATACCAACCAGTGCAAAGAAATTTTCAATTCCCCTGCTAAAAGAAGATGATTTTTGAATCCCTCCATAGATCTAGCAACTTCTGTGAGCATGCATGTTCTGGGAGATGAATTTTCTCTCCTTATCAACGCTGGTTATCAGGCCTCTGAAACAAATCAGTCTTCTTTTAAATGATTCTTAATGTTAATAGATTGGTTTGCAGATTTCTTTATTATTTCTTTATTTTTTTTGTCTTGAAAAAATCATTCTGTATTTAATTAAGTTTTTATGGTTTAGCTGAGTCAGTCTATGCTGATTGCCTAACCCTGGCCAGTATGTACCAGTTTGTCTCTACCAGAAAAATGTTTTAAAGAAAGGATTTCCCACTTAGTTGAGATAAAATGACAGGGTCTGTGTTGTTTTTCACCACTTCTTGACTTGAAGGGTTGATTCAGTGAATTTACCTTCTACAGTATGAATTCCAAAGAGAATCAGAAACATCCAGGTAAACCAGAGGAGAAGGAGGCCAAGTGGAGACTTACCTGATGCTGAGTCTTTGTATTGTTCATTATAGTATTCAGTAGTGTTGAGAGGGGGGATATTTTCTCGTAGTAATGAGAAAACCAGTGAAAACAATCAGAGACCTTTGTTCTGGTGCAAGCAAATAATAATTGTGATTCCAACCTGGACAGGATATAATCTAAAAGTGAAACCAGTATATATTCTTAGAAAAGTATAGTTCTATAGTTCTATAGCTTTCTGAAGCACACATTATTTTTTTGAGTTTTAAAATAGATTTTTAAGTTATAAAAGCTTCAGAATTAAAAATAGGATGCTCTGTGACCTCCTTACTACTCAGGCTTTGAATACGCCTTTCTTTGTCTACCACTTTTGTGACAACTGTGAATGACTGTAGTATTCCAAAGTGCTGTAGAAAAGCAACAGTATGTTCATGATAAAAACCTCTGTAAATCTATTTTTTTACCAGTTTTGCAAATATGAAAATATTTCATTTCAGTAGCACCAAATCCATTACTATTTTGACCTTTTCTATTTATTCCTTTTTGTGCAACTGCTGGAAAGACCAAGCCATCTTTATAGATACGAATTACTTTAAACACACATAATGGTACATAAACAGTTGCTGCACATTTTGCAGCTTACTTGTGCTAAAGTTCCATGGCAATCTAGGTGACATTATTCAATGCAGAATGAGAGAAAGAAGAATACAAGGCTCACTTCCACTCTCACCCAGATTAACAGTCAAGTTACATTAACTTCAGGGAGATCGTCATTGACTTCTGAATTTGTAATAAAATTTCAGTGACTTCCACCAACACTTTGCTATGCGGGGCAGGAAGTGTTTGCCTGAAGCACACCAAACTCATTTATTTGGAGGTCTTTGTATAATAGTGCAGCCAAATCCTAAAGGTTTAACTTATTTTCTTTTTAGCAGAATTCCAATTTACTGTACTGATTAAAGGAATTCTGATTTGGCCCAGAGTGATAACTTCATTGGAGATAAAACTTGTTTCCAACACAGATATTGGGGTAAGGTAAAATAACCACAGTTGTGTACCAGAGGAGGAAGCGTTCCTGTGCAGGGTGAAAGCCACCTGCCTCTGTTATGCAGACTTATGTAGCACAGGAGGACGTGCCCCAGCAAAATAATTCACGTTCCTTTTCCAGTTTCTGGAATGAAGTTCATAGATGGTCTTTGAATTGGCACAATATGTGCAAATCTATAAAATGCAGAATAACAAAGCTGTGATGAAGAGGCAAACTGTGTGTATATGTCTGTGCTGTCTTTTACGACTTCTCCAATAGGAGGGTTGGCTCAGTATACTGTCATCTCTCTGCTATGTCAAAACTTGTATGGAGACTTCATGGATCACTGACTTCAAAGGCTGTTCCCATCTCCTTATTAGATCAGCGAAATTTCTTAGCCAGTGCAGCGTATCAGTAGACTGAAAATGTACTCGAAATGTAGATTTGTTAAGAATGACAATGCTCATAAACAGAAATGTAACAGCTTCAATATTATTTCCAAAACCCAGATACGTTAAGGCACATGATTGAAGGTTACGGTAGGACATCATTATGGAATATTAATAATGTACGAGTGTAAGAGTAAGACATGCTATGGGTAGAATTGCCTTTTAAAAGTAACATATGCAGTAGCAGTACCAGAAATAACAAGATTTGTTCAGTGTATAAATACTGTAAGAAAAAGAAATGTGTTTGTTGATAATCTGTAAGGACATAAATGCATTTCAAGTACACAAAAGCAAGAAAGATTTTAGCAGTGTGGAACTCTATAAGAAACGCAGACATAGAAAAGCTTGTTCATAACTGTTAAAGACATGGCAAAATTATGAAAACAAGTGAATTCGACCAGTATATCTATGATCTATAAATAATGTACTAAGTAGAACTCGCTTTTTTTCTATCAATTTTTTGTTTGCCTCAGAAGAGCTCCATAACAGTTGTTTTATAAAACACATCTTATTTACTATTAATGTAAGAATAGTCCTTAANATAATGTACTAAGTAGAACTCTCTTTTTTCTATCAATTTTTTGTTTGCCTCAGAAGAGTTCCATAACAGTTGTTTCATAAAACACATCTTATTTACTATTAATGTAAGAATAGTCCTTAATTTTATCCCACAAAAAGCAATCATTTTAGTTATTGTGCCATTAATTTTGTCAAAAGTNATTTTATCCCACAAAAAGCAATCATTTTAGTTATTGTGCTATTAATTTTGTCAAAAGTCTACTTTTTATCATTTGTTTGATTGTTTGGAATTATCTCAAATTCATTCACTGTTCAAAGCTCATTGAAGCTATTTAATGGCTTACGTGATCATGGACTTCCCTTGGCCCCGCTGAAGTCCATGGTAAAATTCCAGCTGGCTTAAGTTGAGACAGAATTTCACCCATATATTTTTTTT
>RSEF01000001.1:14180666-14209426 GCA_003993805.1 Himantopus leucocephalus | reverse complement strand
TGTGTCCAGTTCTGGGCTCCGCGGTTCAAGAAGGACAGGGAACCGCTGGAGAGTCCAGCAAAGGGCTATTAAGATGATTAGAGGATCAGAGCATCTCTCTTACGAGGAAAGGCTTAAGCACTTGGGTCTTTTTAGTCTGGAGAAAAGACAAGTGAGGGGCGATCTTATCAATGCTTATAAATACTTAAAGGGACGGTGCCAGGTGGATGGGAACAGTCTTTTTTCAGTGGTGCCCAGTGATAGGACAAGAGGTAACAGGCACAAACTTGAACATAGGAAGTTCCATCTAAACATGAGGAGGAACTTCTTTCCTTTGAGGGTGGCAGAGCACTGGAACAGGCTGTCTAGAGAGGTGGTGGAGTCTCCCACTCTGGAGACATTCAAAACCTGCCTGGACGCCATCCTGTGCAACCTGCTGTAGGTGACTGTGCTCTGGCAAGGGGGTTGGACTAGATGATCTCCAGAGGTCCCTTCCAACCCTGACCATTCTGTGATTCTGTGATTCTGTGATATGTATTTTGTGAAGAGAAATAATAATGAATTTAAAAATTTAAACCAGAACAAATGCAAATCCAGTCTAAAGCTATGAAGTCTATATAACACATGAGAGATTTCACCACTGGATTGCCTTATGTCATTTGAAGTTCATTTGCCATTTTCATTTTGATCAGATCTTCCTGAGAGTTAAACGGTACATAAAAGGAAGTTGAAGCAGCATCAGTAAAATCATTCTAAAAGTAATAATTTTTCCTCATTTTTTAAGGGGAGGAAATGTTGACAGCAAAGAACCACTGCAGCAAAGCAACCTGAATGGTTTTATCACTTTCAGTGCAATACTTCCAAGTTACAGCATCCCCCTCCCTCTCACTATGAGGCAGCAGACTATTCATCCAGTGGCTGGATAAAGAATGTGTGAAGTGCTCTTTTCAAATTACTTGATAGATTCTGTCTTCTTCTTTCTCAACATAATTTATCTTAACTATGTATTTTTCTTTCTTTAGGGGGATTGGAATAAAAAAAGGCTGAATTAAAATCGATTTTATACCTTAATTATATTTAAAATAGACATAGGAAAGCACTATAACTGCAGTGCAAGAAAAAAACTGTACTGGTAGGGGCTGAACAAGATAATACTATGTTTTTTTTCTGTCTCTCATTTGCTATGGTCTAGATGAATGGTACTAAATAAATAATAAGTTTTGAGCAATCCTTTGGAACACTAAAAAGCATAAAACTTTTTAGAGTGAGTGGGGATTTCATTTATTCATAAATAAACCCAAATAGGTTCCTAACATCAAAGCTTGCTGTCTTCACATTGATTTTATCTCCTTCTTACTTTTCTTCTTTCTGTTGCCCACTCAAAATAAACATGAGAAGTGGAAGCCAGTTTTTCATGAACAAGTATGAGAATCAGGTTACAGTCTGAGACAAATTTACATGGTAAGACTTTTTCAGTCATTTGTGAAAACTGTAGTTTTTCAGCTACATTTATTAATGTGTCATTGACACAATGCTTTCTCAGCATAATCTATGAAGGTGTCTTCATTAACAAGTCGCATTAAACAGATACAAATTGTACATCAGCATAGCTTGCAGCAGGTCAAGAGGATTAAAAGTCTCATTCTAATCTTTCTTCCACTACAGCACATAGTATAGCTATAATCAAATGTCCAAGTATGTTATGGCCTGGATGAGCGTACTACTACATGAATGAAAAGTGGTTGGATATAATTTATTGTATAATTATAAATATATAAAGATTTTATAAATATTTTAAATATTTATATTAAAATATTTATTTAAATAAATCATTGATGATAAACACTAATTAATTTGGCTCCCTAACTAGGAGCCAAAATATCTTTAATGTGGAATGTTGATAANGTGAAAAGTGGTTGGATATAATTTATTGTATAATTTATAAATATATAAAGATTTTTATAAATATTTTAAATATTTATATTAAAAATATTTATTTAAATAAATCATTGATGATAAACACTAATTATTTTGGGACCCTAACTAGGAGCCAAAATATCTTTAATGTGGAATGTTGATAAAAGCCTTGATAATACTATAACTCTTGCTTGAGCACTTGAAAAGGTTATTAAAGTGAGGGTAACAAATTATATTTACATCAGTTAAATCTCAGATTTGTTGAGATTTGACTTTGTGCTTGCTCGGTCAAGGCTACAGTGTTTCAGCGGTCTGTGAGCCGTTCAATATATTGTATATCATTTATTCTTCAGTTACAAAGTCGTAGAGGTGGCTAATATCAGCTCATGTATCATTTTTGCTCCAGTAGTTTTTCATGCAGTTGCTGTCAATAACAGGATGGAATGCATGCTTTTATATGTATATACATTTCATTGTTTTCTAAGGTTTTGATATAGGTCTTCCTGTTATGTAAACTTTTGTACATCCAACCCTCTGAAGGTTTCTCCACGGTAATGACTTAGTAGGAAGCAAAACATTTCAAAAAAATATTTTTGTCTGTTTTAGCTTGTCACTGTTAAGCTTCTCATAGTTCCTTCTGTGCAACACAGCCCCACAGATATCTTTCTTATCTATCAGTAGGTATAAAACAGTATATAAAAATTGTGTTTTTCTGATAGGCAAAGGCCATAACTTTCTGTGCTTTCTGTGTGAGTTTAACATGTATTTAACTGGATCATAGACTACAGAGTCATCAAAACCAAAATCCAAACCTCTGTAAAAAGATCTTTTACTGAGTGGAGGGGTGGATGCTACATGACAGATGACTGATTCAGAGACACCTGCATTAGATGATCTAAGTAAATGATAATAGCTTATAAACATAAAGGTTTTTTACGATGATTAGTCTGGGACACATATATACAGGTCATGATTTTTTTTCTCATAATTGGTGGCAGTTAAAAGTTATAAGAGCATAGCAAACCGCATTACCTGAATGCGAGCTCCCACTCTGGTGTTCGGGCAAAGAGATAACATGATCACAAAGCGGAGGATTAGGCCAGTAGGACCTGGGAGGTTACATCCCCTTTGTGTATGAAGCTGCGTGAAGCTCTCCTGGCTGTCTCTGTCCAGTTGTGGTGCATGCAGCTCAAACAGGAAGATGACACTTTAGAGAAGAGTTCATGAGGAATATTAAAGGACTGGAAAACATGATTTATGTGGGACACTCAGACTGAACCTGTCTGGCTTAGCAAAATAAAGCTGAAGGGGTGACTATCACACTTTGCAAGAACATCTGCGGTGTTTGAAGAAAGAGATACCAGGTAACAGATAGCTCTTCAATCTCGCAGCCAAAGTATAACATGATCCCCGACTGTAATTTCAACCTGTTCAGATTCGACATAAAGCACGCATTTTTAGCAATGGAGGCAATTAATGAGATACCCAGCATTACTGTGTATTAAATTTTTAAAACTAAGATTTGATTTTTACCCTAAAAGGCAGGCAACAATTCAAAAGGCAATTAATTCAGGGGAGTTCACAGAATAATGTGTCCACAAAGGTACTGTGCAATTTTACAGTCTGAGAATCAGGATATGATCCCCTCTTACCAATTAATAAAATTCCTATAGAGAAGAAGAGAGGCAGCTTGTCTCGGGTCGCATTAGCTCCCGCAGAACCTTGCTACAAAGAGTATTTCACTGCGTTGGTACATCCCCAACAGTGAGAAATGCCAACAGCCTGGACGAGGTCAGAGCTGGAGTCATCCCATGGCAGGAGTCCTTTTTCTCTCCAAGCGCAGGTCAGAAGTTGTGAGTTGCCTGGTGCAGTGCTGTTGCATAGCACCACGACTGAATCTATTTCTGGCATCCTCCGCATTCATAGCAGATGGGGCCATCTAATAGTTTTGGCATTCCCAGTGTACTGCCACCAGTGTGACACTATGAGGCAGGCAGTTTTGTGGATGAAGAGCTACCCTGAGTGTGGTTAGGGGGCATAGTATGGTTAATGGGCATTGCCAGAAGGCACTGTGTGAGGTGCAGGCATGTCCCATGCCGCCGCAGCCAGCTTTTGGGGGCGCTGCTGTGTGCCAGGAGCCTGCGCAGGTGCGTTCACACCCGGGTCTGATGCAGGTGCTCTGCTTGGGTATCGCACGGCACACGGGCCATGTGCACGTGAGTTTTGGCTGCTGAGGAACTGCAGCTCTATTGGGCTGTCCCAGAAGGACACACCGTCTGTTTAGTCTATAAATGTAAAATGTCCATTTAAAATCTGCAAAGAACATTGGAGCACTCTCTGCTTTTATAATGCCAGAGGTATTTGGCATTATCAGTGCCGCACCTTCCCAACACAGAAGCAGTGCCAGAGGTTTCTGATAGACTGTAGCTGTGCAATGCATTGACCTCTTCATCCAGTGAAAAGCTCCCTCTGGTTTTCTTCCTGTCCTTCCTGCCCCATTCCACACTGTAGACAGCATCATCAGCCAGGAAATTGCATCATTTTCAGTCAGCTTAAATTAACTACTGATGTTTTTAAAAATAAAGTTTCGCAGAGTGTACAGAAAACAACTGGAAGTTGCAAAGCACACGTGGGCAAAGCAGTTCTTTAAAAATATGGTTCTTAATCTCAAATGTCTTATTTTATAATACATTTGATAAGAAGCTGTAATCCAAGTTAGAAAGACAAAATATCAGGATGCAAGTATGTGAAATCTTAGGGATAGATTTGCTAAAAAAATTTGGATCCAACCATTTTTCTATTCCTTTAGAAGATATTCTCAGTTCAACAATTACTTAAATTAAAATGTAATCAGCTGAGTGACAAATACCTGCTAGTTTTCCTCACAGAAAATAATTCTGCGTGTTAAATTTTCAGTTTCACCAAATGAAATGTTATGTCTGGAGAGGTAAAAAAAGTAAAATAACATGTGGCTATTAGTGTGTTTAGCCTGCTATTCACTTGGTGACTGACATCTACATTGGTAGTAGGTAACTTAGATTTAACTCAAAAGCTTACATGAAGTTCTTATGCAAAAACATAAATGCAAGGAAAAATATTTTTTAGAGGAAATAGGTATCTTCATTTTTCCTGAAAAATACAGTCAAGTGATTAATCAGCATGGCAATTGATAAAACACATAACTCGGGGGAGGAAAACATCCATATTCATGGCAATCCATACGTTCCTTTCTTCAAAAAAAAAGCTCTGAATGGATTTTGTCCGAGGGTCTCTAACCACTGTTTAAGCGGTTAATTCTGTTTTAAAGCTTTCTCTCCCATAAATAGTCTTGCTGTTTGGTGAACAGACTGACATATAAGCGGTCAAGTTATGTGTCCCAAACCTGATTCCAAGTTACAGGAAGTACTACCAAACTCAAGCAGTCCTGATTTTTTCTTTCACATTTACCCAATACAACTTTTACATCCATTTACTACTCTTCTGGTTTCTGGACTTCCAGTTATTCATTTCTGCAATGCAACCAGTGCACAACTTTTTTTGTTTTACAGTCATCTGAAGGACATTTAGTTCTGCATTTAGAAAGCTTTTTTGACTACTAACCTGAAATGTCTGTATTTAATCCAGGCTTGAAAGAAACTAAAGGAGGTTTAGAGATAGATTACAAAACAGTCAGATGTTAAGGTAATACTAGAGCCAAAGAAGACCCAATGGGTTAAAAGACACTTGTGCCCTTTGTTGTGCAGTGTTCAAGTTGAATTAATTACGTCAGTATGACAGCTGGATTTCACTCCTTTGTTGGGGCATTGACAGACATCCTCTGCAGCATCAGCTGCCCTGGTGGAGAACCGGCCACCCTGGCTGCTCACTGTCGCTTTCTCCCACTCCTCTCTTTTCCATAGTTCCCGTTTTTATCTGCCAGCAGAGCAGTTTGCACTTGACAACCCTCTGGTCTGCTTCAGAAAAATCAGCTAGGAGCACTCATGTGAAACATCAATAAAGATGATGGTCCAGTAACAGATCAACAATGAGGAATGGGAGTCAGGTACAACTTCCACTAGCCTTGGATTTTGTTCCAAACTTGCAACGCTGCTGCAGTCCAAAAGCTATTTTGGGAACTTTACACAAAAATAGATCTTGCTCACAAGGTTAGTGAATATAGTGACAATGACATCTGTAAAAGCAGTAAATGTAGTGCATAGAAATTCAGCATTTCCAAAGAAAACACAAAAACTTTGTAGTAGGGAGGCCCTGAGTAAGTGTATGCTAACACAGCACTTCAACTAATGGCACAAAGCAGCAACTTTCAGGATCATTCTGAATGATGCTTTTAATGTGGGACATTCAGCTTAAAAATCAGAACTGACAGTAGCTCTGTAAGTTTTTCCTTGCAGCCTGCTCAGTAATCATTGATCTTGCCTTCTGTCTGAGGATCTCATTCTTGTGCATTCTCCATGCCTGTGTCACCGCAGATCATCTGACCCTGGGAACCATTAATAGCAGGGCTTACACCGTTGACTTATTTTACAGTAGTAACTATGCATTCCTTTGATTTACTATAAATCGTGGTTAGAATATACGCAGTGCCC
This sequence comes from Himantopus leucocephalus, assembly GCA_003993805.1. Taxonomy (NCBI): domain Eukaryota; kingdom Metazoa; phylum Chordata; class Aves; order Charadriiformes; family Recurvirostridae; genus Himantopus; species Himantopus leucocephalus. The sequence goes on along the minus strand of RSEF01000001.1, from coordinate 14,202,944 downwards.
TAGCAAGGGCAGTGTCTGCATCACATTGTCGTTACACTGATGCTTGTAGTAGCTTCAACCTGGCAAATCTGTAATTCTGTAAACTTTGCTGTTTAGACATACCGCTTCAAGTTCAGCTATAAGAATTGGCCACAATAGCATCAAAGCTCTTTAGAGCCATGCAGAATTTGGCTGGCTTCAAAATAAATGATTAATTTTGCAATTTTGGACTGCCATAATTGTGTCTTGCACAAACAAGTCGGACCAAGCATCAGGTGGCCATAAGTATGAACAAGGATACTGTTTTTAGAAATAAAAAAACTCAGTTTTGTTGTCATTTATAGCATTAAAGACATTGATTTGAGCGATACTGTTCTGGATCTGTCAGGGTAAGAGAGTTCCTTGCTGTGTTTTGTCTTAGGAAGAGATTGTTGGTATTGCGCAAATAAATAGTTCTTCAAGGGCCTTTGCGTATTTCCACTTGGTGACCAAGTAGGAACAAGCTAAGAAGTGCTTTCAAAACCCTCTCTCATGTGGGTACATAAGAAATCTTGCTTAAGCATGACATTACTACCATATGTGTGTGTACAACATATGTATATAGATGTGCACACATCTGGCTGCATGAGTTGCCATTCTTTCTGATGTGGAGAGGACATAGGTTGCTCCACAGATTATTCCTATTTTGTCTGCTAGTTATTATATTCTGTAGGGGACTATACGTCATGCTTTTGCACACAGAATTTGCCCACAAGCTCATAGACCAGCACTAGAATCCAGGAGGAATTTGTACCTATTCACCAGCTGAAGACTGACTCCCGTGTCTAGTCCCAGTCGTGTTCTTATCCTTCACTCTTTCAGGGACAGGAGTGTGTCCTGTGGGTCTCAGAACCTGCAGGAACATCGTACTTCAGAGCCTCTGAGAGAGTCAAGATCAGCCTTTGCACCCTGCCGCTCTGATACATGAAGTAACTGTACCTGCAGCCTCATCACTGCCCTCTGTCATGAAACGTAGGCTTTTTGCCTTTTATCCCAGAATCATGGGTACGAATTAAAAGCAGTACCTTTATAGACAACTCTTGTTATGCTTTGGTGAGTACATCCTTTCTTGTCCCGTCACTGCTTGTCTGACACCTTTATCTTAGTGATGGCTCTGGACCATCCCCTGGCACTAATAGTTGTAACTGCATACGCCCAGTGCATACAGATGCCCAGCAGTTAAAAGGACAGAGTTAAGAAATATTGCTAGGAACTGAATTGGTAAGAATCCAACCTCCTCTCCAATAATGCATCCCAACTTTTAAGAGGGAAAAGTGGCACTGGCCTTTTGAAAATTCATAAAGCTTTTCCAGCCTAGGCTGAATGATGAGGAAAAAGGTTTCCTGCCTTTCCAGTGCAGTCCTGTGTTCCCCGCTCTATCTCCCCACCCCACACTTTTTTTTGCTGCTTCTGTCTGTTCCTGTTCTGATTTCTCCACTTTCAAATCAGAACCCCTTCGCTTTGAAGCTCAGGTCAGCGCTAGGCAAGGCACTGGGCACTACCGTTGCTAAGAGCAGCCTGTCCTCTCCCAGTTGCACGCTTGTGCGTTGACAGGGTCAGAGCATGATTGAAGGGTGAGAGATGCACAAAAGCAGAGAATGCTTGAAATTAAACAGTCTTTGAAGCTTTTTCTTAACTAGTCTCACTCTGGCACAGACCCCTGCCTTAGGGGGATGATCCAGTGGAATAGCAATGACCTACAGCTACTGCTCTGCCCACTCATGCATGTAAGGAGGAGAATTTATCTCAAAAATGACCATATGAGAATATCTGGACTGCAAACGAATGTTTGTAAAAGATGTACATTAACATTAAAAGAAGGAAGATTTTTTTTTTTTCTGAATAAAACTATTTTTTTCTGAAATACTGAATGATACACAGTAACAAAAAACCAAAAAAATCCTGGTGGGTGAGACCTTTATCTCCTCTCTCATTTATTACTAGTGCCAATGGAGTAGCTGTCCCAATTAAAAAGAACTTGCCCTTTCAAACAGAGGAGCTGGATTCTGATCCAAATGGCCTTGTAGAAAAGAAATTGCTGAATGAAGTCATTACTCTAATTAACATTTATGCTCCTAATGTTAACAATGTACTTTTAAAAGGAACCAGTAGCATAGATAGTCCTCTTTAAATCATCTAATGGTCTGGTGTGGGTACTAATTTTAATTGCCCTTTGGTTATCAATTTAGACATATCTACTAGGGGCGATTGCATTGTAAATCAGCTATCTCAAGAAAGTCATTAATGAGCTAATGAACAATAGATGTTTGCAGTGATGAACAGTAATAATGCTTATTTAGCCAAGTAGTGTACTTAAGCGTTCTGTGCTGCATATGGAAAGAAGTGACCATTCACCAGTAACTAGGTACTAATGTATTAGCTATTACTCAGTCTGCTCCATGGTTTTATCTTCTGCTTTCCAGGATGAGCCCAGTCCCCTGTGCTCTACATCCCTAAGCTGTTTCTGTGATTTGTAATTCACTGAACTGTAGTTTGGAGCTCTGCATCTCTGTTTGACTTTGTTTATATATTTCTTGTCTCCCCTAGCATAAATCATAACGACAGCTTAATTGGTTTATATTTCTGAAGCAGTTTGAAATGTGAAGTGTTGCATAAGTGTTCAAGGTTGTTATTACTTTGTGACTCTTCCCAACCATTTTCTTTCCAGAATGAAAATTAAAGAAAAATTGTTTGCCATTTACAAGAGTAAATATGGTGAATCCCGTCATAAGTAATCACTCAAGGATCGCCAAAAAAAACCCCTTTGTTTCACAGAATTGCGCTTTTTACATGCTTGAACTTTGTTTTTCCTTCATAACACAGTAAATCCATGAACTTCACTGGAAGTATTTGATTTGTGCTCATGCGAACAGAGAATCCGATCTTTCATATCGGTGGCTGTGAGAGGGTAGTTTCATGATGCAATAAAGGTCCTGGAAAATACAGGTCTTCTGTAACGGTTTTGCTATGATTAAACATTGAGCCATTTGATACACTTAGAATTTGAGATTATGACTTTTTCATTTCACAGGATGAACATGTATAATTGCACCAGTCTTTAAAACACAGTACTATTACAGACTGGAAGATCCCTTCATTCACAGATGCAAATTTTACCTAAAGAATTTACACATACCAAACTAGGGGGGTTTTGGTTGGTTTGTTTGTTTGTTTGTTTGTTTTCCATAGAGTAGTGTTGACTGGAGACTAACCTTCTAGCTTTTCCTTAGGACCTGGCCAGCGCTTAGCATTACCAGAGAATTGTTATCACATGCAGTGTTCAAAAACTAAAGTCACACAGAGACAGATGTTTGTGCATTTAATTCCCTTTGTTGCTTCCACTGGCTCAGAGGGCAGAGTCAAGAGGTATCCATGACAAAGTAGAAAAGTCTTTTACCCCAGAACAGGATTTTAGGATCAGAAATGAAGCAGGCAGGCAAAACAAGGACAGCCAACAAAAAGTAGCCTGGGGCAACACAGTGTGTCAATGAGAAAGAGAGAGATAAGAAACACTTGGACAGTTGTGCATGTTGGCTTCAATCTGTAATGACTGTGCAGACCACACATCAAAAACATTTGGCTGTCCTTGACAGTGAACAAAAAAAGCCAAGATTTTTCAGCTATTATTATTTTTTTTTTCAGCTGAAATTATTTAAACAGTCAACCTGGTGAATAACAATCCATTTATTCCATCTCTGTTTTTAATTATTCGTCTAACTGCCTTCAGGCAATTATTAGATGTCATCTTAAAGAGATAAAGTGAAAGCTGCCTTCATCTTTCAACAACCACTCTTTCTGCTGTTGATCAGCTGGACATACAGCTCTCACTGGTGTAAATTCCATTTGTGTGGTACCTTTCTAGAGTAAATTAAGGGCAAAATTTGGACCATCAGCTCCAATAACACCTAATTCAGTCAACACTGACAGCTGCTGCATTTCTGCAGTTTGGTGCATGCAGAGACCTCCATGGCCTGGGGACCAAAGTGTCTATTAGTGCCTAAATTCTGTCATAGACAATAAGTGAGTGGGAAGCATTGATATCCCACACACTTCCACAGCAGTCTTATCCATGCTCAGAGAATGCGTAAGACGTGTTGGATGCATGGCAAAATGGCCAGGCTGTCACGGTGGTGACAACACTTTCTCGAAAGGCTTGTGGCCACCTTCTTGGTAGCCTCATGGCTGAAGAAAAGGGCCAGTGGAAGGTCAGGTTTTCTTTATCGTCTCACCTTGCACTCCCAGAGAGTGCCCTAGCTACTGGATGAAGGTGACACTCCATTCCTTCTTTTGGAAGAATGAGTCTGTGAAGCTTATAATTTGTGGGGCCTGAAGAAGGGCAAGCCAGAAGTGGCCTGATTATATAGTTTAGGAGTGAGAAGACTCATCAAGTGTGTCCAAGCTCATTCGTTAGAGACTCCAGGACTATCTCTTTCCCTGCTCTGCTCTTCTACTAGCGTGATAAACTCAACACAGGAAATATCTATCACACCATTCCCCAAAATCTCTTAGTTTGTTTCTAATCTGAATTTTTTTGAATGACTCAAAAATAATTACTTTAGTTTAAAAAAACTTTTTCTTTTCCTCCTGGCTGAAAGTTGTGTTATGACACAGGTAGGTTGTGGTTTTTTAGGACATGTTTTCAGACTGGGGATTGCTTCATCATGCACCTTCATGTAGTAACTGAGCTCTGGAGGAGCTAAAATTCCTTGTTATATCACAAGAACTCATTAGTAGTAAAGCTATGGATTAAAATTCCCATGAGAAACGCAAAGCTCTATATCTTTGTCATATCAGGAACAAGATGGTAGACAGCAAATCGAATAAAAACATACCACGTTAGAAAGAGATATCATACTGCCTTTAAGGCAAAATGGGAACACAGAGTCTCCATTAAATGTTTAGTTATTGCTTAGTATTTCGGATTTATGATACCAAAATACCTTAAAAAACCCTAATGATTTACATTAATGTGGCAAAATAATAATCTTCTGTCCATGAAAAAAGAATTTATATAGTTTTTTTCTCCGGGGTTTGCTTTTGTTTGTTTGTGGGGGTTTTTTGAAGTCTCTTTCTTTATTTTCTTTACCTGGAATTACTGGGAGTCTCTGAGAAATATTTTTATATATTCTGACAACTCCTTAAGGGAAGAACCAATAGGGAACATCTGATTTATTCATGTTGGGCAAGATGACTATCCAGGACAATCTGCACGTGCCTTTTTAGGCACATAAGGCAAGGATTCCCTGCGTACCTTTCCAATTGGCAAGATAACTTTCTCTGGTAGCAGCTTGAATAAATGAATACAAAAACTGATTGACTACAGGGATCTCTTTTTTTCTTAAAAAACAAGTTTGAAGAAAACGTCAGATGAAATTCACATTCTAGAGTGCCTTCTTGAGGTTGTCAGGGAGGTTGGAGATGACAGGTTTCCAACTATAACCCAGAGAAAATGCCACTGTGAAATTGTATAAGGTGTCTATAAATGCAGCTTCTAAAATAAGCCTAAATTCCTATGAAAAAAAAGGAAACACAGTACTGATTAAAACAGGGGTGGGGCATTAATCCAGCATCTTGTCTCAGGCAACGGACAGATCTCAGAACTATAAGACCTCTACAATATACATCTTTGAGAAAAGTCACCTGGTCCCTGTTCCCTTACACAAAGCCTTTTCAGATAGATCTGTAGCAGCTATGGATTTATTTAACGTGTGGGTAATGTCTCAAAAAATTCTGGTATAGTAACTGTATGTTCCTGGAACTCATTCCCATTTTTGACTCATAAGTTGATCTGAAAAACTTCAGAAGTTCTACAGTTTAATTTATTTTGAATGCAGGTGCTTTCTCTCACTGACCTTCAATTTCTTATATTTAATTTTATGTAAATTTTGTACTTATTGACTTTTAGAATATTCCCTCTTTTTCACCACATCATTACATATATTTATTTGATTTGTACAAATGAAATACATTTGGTTTTTATTATAGGAAGTTTATAATTTTCTTTGCTTTTCTCAGAACATCTTTTATTTCTGTAATTTTTTGCCTTAAAAAAAGTCTGGGGCAACACTGTATGCAATAAAGTTCTCAACAACATTATTGAGCATTGCATTACACATCGTTCTATCCCTTCCATAAGCTGCCTTCCAGTTTATGGTTCTAGCTTTGCCTGTCATTTGACAGAAGGACGCTGCCACTCTACAGCAAGCTGTCTGCAGTAATGCCAATATCTCTCTAGAAAGGATAGTCATTTTATAACCTGATGGTTCCCTGATTTGCATTTATCAATAATAAATTTCAGCTAATGTGATGCCTTCACAAACACTTTTATTTTTTCTTTTTTTTTAGTCCTTCTGAAGCTTCCAAAACATCCACTTCTGTGGCCCATACTAAACTAGATAAAATTTGTTTAGAAATGCTCTTAGTCTTTTCTCATATTTCTTTTCCAGATCATTTCTAAGGGTGTCAAACCATGTAGGCACTACTGTCAAAAGGGAGGGACTCTGCTGCAAGCTGTTCTCTAATATGGCAAAGGACTTTTACTTCTACAAGAACCTTAGCAGTAATGTATTAATTATACAAAATCAGAGTTCAAGGGAAGTAGGCAATCTCATAGCTTGTTAAGCCTAAATCTTTAAATGACGGCAGAAAGCAATAGCATGACTCAGTGTGTTGGGACCTTGGTTATTAAAGGTCTGAATCATGTCATCTATCATTAGCTATCTAAAAGGTGTCTGGACCTTCTTGTAAGGTCAGCAACCAAAACCATGTACACTTCCAGAGGTCAATTCATCCCACCTAAGACCATTACCCAGGCTGGGGGAGTAGAGAGAGCTGGTCACTTTAAACTAGACACCTAACTTCTAAGCAGCAACAGTGAAGTGAGTTAAAAACCTCCTCTCTCTTACCATTTAGGGATCAGACACAATGACAAGTGACTACTCAAGGGCTGAATCCAGACAACAAAAGACAGCTCAGAACATAAAAGATATATCACTGTGGAAAGAAGTATCTTGGTATCTCTGCTTAGCTGCAGCAAAGAATATACTGTTAAGGAATTGAACCATATCTCTTTTAGGGGAAAGTAGAGGTTTCAGATTGTACTATTGCTTTTTAGAAGAGGAGGTCAGGCGACAGGATTGCTTTAGAATGTGCAAAATGCTATAAAGTAGTTACTAATACATTTATCAAGCTGTATCGTTGCAGTCTTATTCCAATATCCTGCATTCATACCTCTGTGATTCTTGCTTGTGAGGTCCAAACGACCTTTTGTATTAATTATTAATTCCTGTCCCTTTGTCCATGACTTTCCTTATATAAGTAAGAGTAGCCTTTTAAAGATCTCTGTCTAGTTTTTGTCACTTCTGATATGCCGTGCTCAGTATAAGATCAAAACACGGGAGTTAAAGGTCACTTCATATTTGCTGGTGGTTGGGAGACCTGTGATGATGTGCAGTGCGTGCGGCACACTGCTGCATCTGATAAGCAGTCATCTCTCTTCTAGGCCATTATCTAAAATTGATTTGTTCTGCTTCTCAGAGAGAAATAGAAACTTGAAGAATATTTGGGAGAGATAAGGTCAGGACCTTAATCTTTGAGGAATCTCCAAGCAAGCCTGTTCGCTCTCCCTAGCCACCTCCTCCTGGACTTAACACAGGATGCTTTATAGTTACTTTATCTGAAATGTATTTACACCTTCAACCCATGGGATTCCCAGGTCTGATGGGAGAACTGTTATTTCCCAACTGTGAGAGATTTAGTGCTCAAGAGGGTTGTATCTGTTCACATGGTTTGGCCTTGGTAGGAATTTAAGGGATGATGAAAACAGTTCAGACAGTATCTGATTCTGTAAAGGTGAAACTGTTCTTTCTACTTGCTTCTTGTATTTTTACACAGAATTTTTATGGGTTAGCCTCGCATATATGCCTAAATTTGTAGATGCGCTACTGCAAATAGCTAAAAGATTAATTAACAAAACCTAAGGAATGCAGAATATTTATAGGATAAAACCACTCTAGTACTTAAAAAAAAATAATTTAGTTAAAAGAAAAAGCAGCTATATAAAATGGAGCTGTGGAACTATGGAAACAGAGATGAAGAAAACTTAGGAGTCTGAACTGTCTGAAATACACTAAAGCATGAAGTAACATCTCAGAGGAGTTTATTATTTTTTTTAAGGACAATTAACTTGTTATGCCTTAATTTGGGGGTCTTCAAAATTTCTGAAAATCAGAATTCCTTTAGGTCATCCACTATGCAGATCTGATATACTCTATCAGTACCTTAAGGTTACAAAAATTGATTTGTTACCTATATCTTGAAAAATATGAATCGAGAAATCGAAACAAACTCATATATACTTACTTTTACAGTCTTTCTCAGTCTGTCTGTAAAAGAGAGATTCTTATTGGGGGCAGCTGGGGTCCAATAGTAAGAGAAGAGCAGGTCTGTCACGTTGGAAGATTTGACAGCCTTTCTGTCTCCATTCCTGTATCTATGAATTTAGAAACTTGCTCTACTGTTGCATTCACTGGGGGCCGGAACACTCTTGGGCAAAAATCCACAGCTATAATTAGTGACTTAATTTTAATGTAGATGAATAGACAATCCTGAAGCCAGTTATTAAAATGTCATTAGTTGACACAGAAGTTAGCATATCTGCCTAATGTCTGTTAGCAGAGGCTGCAGAGACCAACCCAAATGAGAATTCTGCCTGGGGAAGAGTCGCAGCAACACAAGGCATCAAAAATCTCCCTGCCTCTGGGAAACCGCTGGACAGCCCTGCCAGAAAATGCTCAAGTGTTTGCTGGGAATGCACGGGCCATAACTCTGACCCCGCTGTTCTAGCAGAACCCCGAGATCTACAGAAAATATTCCTTTTGAGTAGTTTTAGCCATAGCTAAAGCCCAATACAGTTAGAAAATATCAAGGGTGAAAAACAGACTTTATAACAAGTAGCCCTGGGGATACCTATATCCAACAAGTATGGAATTAGCTCTGTATATCGTGTATAACTCATTCTGACAGGACTCCCAAAGTAAATAAATTTTAATTTGTATTTTTAATTCAGATGTTAATGTAACAGCGAGGCTCAGAGAACTAAGCAATCTGGATTCAAAGGCTTAGTTAGAAAAAGAAGGGCAAAGACTTCCCTAGGATCTTCAGTCTCTGGCTGATAGTAGAGAAACTAAAAGTAGCAGCAAAGATCTTAGTAAAAGTATAACTTTGCTTGCAAATATTTCAGAGAACACAATAGAATTTAAGAGCTATTGTTGAAAAACTATCACAAATCTATATTCAATAACTTTTTTTCCCTAAACCCTGAGAGACTTGAACTACGACCTTTCCTGGCCTCTTTGCCATCTTAATGACAGAAGATCATGAGTAAAGATAATACCAATGTAAATCTGAAATCTAAAGGCTTTAGAAGGCTTCATTTTTTAATTCCACTTACTTTAGCACCACACTAACTGCAACTTTGATCCATCAAGCAGCATTGCAAAACCATCATGAAAATGTATGAACCCAAGAACAAAATCTACTCACTCAACCTTACAGCAATGATTAAAAAAGCCCTAATTATAGTATAGTCACTCGTCAAAATAAATTACTCACTCAGTGTGAGTGGGTGAAAAGAAGTTTGCAAGGCTTCCTTAAGGAGGTGGTAATTGTCTTGAATTTTGTTAAAATACATCACTAATTATATTTTAACAACGTCTATGTACTGTTTTCCTCTTTGGGAATTTTGTAAGGTGGTTCTAAGAATTTTGAGAGCTTTTGCAGTTTTAAAATATTCTGTACTTTTGTATTTGTTTGTACTGCACAGCATGTTTCATGGCATACAAAAGAATGGTATAAACGACATGTACAGGTGACCAGAAATGTTAGAATAAAATAACTTCATAAGATGCCAATTGATTGGACCTACTTCTACGGCAAAGTGATGTGTGGATCTGACAGCACAGTGAAGTAAGAGTATGGTGACACCACATGGTTGGCTGCCGGAGGTCTACACAGAGTTTAGGAGGTCCATGGAGCCTGCATTTAGGAATCTTTCCTGTCTTCAACATTCATTGCACACAATACCAAATCCTTCAAGGAAGGTGTCTGCAACCCATTCACATGGGCTATGTTGGCCATGAAAATGTAATGCAAAGTTTGAACCAGGATAAGATCATTCCAACCACATATGATCTTCCCCTACTGGTTATACTGCCAGAGTGTTGCGCCTGCACTGAGCAGTACCAAAACCACAGGCTTTTCTTTCCTGCTGTCTTCTGGACGTTGCCAGAGACCTACACTTAAATTTGCATCCAAATGGTGAATGCATGGAGTCCAGACCACAGCAGACTTGCAGGCTGTGGGCCACTACAGATGGAGATATTGTTTTTAGATCTCCCTTCATTGTTAACGGTGCACTTTTTAGTTGCTTCCAAAACCTATTTTTTTGTTATTTTTCTACTATCGTTTAGATGACGTTCAGACACCTTTGTTACAGGTTATAAAAAGATGGTTCTTGATGTGTGCAATAGGCCTCTAGTCATAAACAAATGCAGCTATCATCTTTGAATCAAATAATAAAATGGTCACATTTATTATTTTAATTAAAAATAAGCTAATTACTGCCTACCTAAAACTCTGGATACCACTGCAATCTGTTATTTTTCCATATGTATTTGTTTGTGAGCTGTTAAAATATCAAATGTCTCTTATATCCAGACAATAATTAGACTCCAGAGTACTTTCCCCTTAATTATCACTAGTGAGTGACCACAAAAGCAATATGTAGAGTTTTAACACTCTTCGTAACATTTGCAGTTATTTTTCTAATAGCTAAAAAATAAGGTTTGTCTTTCATTTCCTAGAGTTGTGGCTGACTCACACAATTTTGACTGATACTTCAGCAACTCAGTTGTATAAACAGTACAGACAGATCAATCTAAATGAGGGCGCTGAATAAGCAGAAGCAGGGGTGTATTTGTAGCTGGGTATTGTTTCATCCCACTCTAAAAATAAGTGTGAAAAGAAATGCGTATCTCATTCTGGGCTCGGAATCTGAGTCACACCATAGTTGCAAGTATTCGTATTAAAAGCTTTTGGCTCTGGCACACCTCTCATTTTCTGTCTGATTGTTCATTCTTACTATAATTTCCTAATTCCTCAGCACCACTTTTAACTTTTCATAATACTTACACTTTTAAACTAGACTTTGTCATTTCATAAAGGAGATCGGTGGAGCTTCCGGAGGCAAGGACTCTCCCAGCAATTACCCCCTCCTTGCACAGCCAGGGATGCAGACCGGGCAAAAAGCCCTTCCTCTTCCTTCCCCACGTGGAAGGATGCAAAGTTGAGATGTCCGCTCTCTGCTGCGTTTTGGGCTCTTTCCTCACAGAAGGGGACAGGGGCTGGGGGGGCTGGTGGTGAGGGTGCTCGGCAAGGCCAGGCAGAAGAAGGTGCACGTAGGGCAGTCCCTGCCAATGTAGCGCAAAGTGGAGCACATCGTGGCAGACACATTTATAACTGCGCCCAGTAACTGGGGTCACTGGGTGTTGAGCACATCGGTATAGCGACCGTCAGTATATCTGAGTCTTGTTGTCATTTCAGCATGATGATTCTTCTGCTTCTCCACTACCACCCAAATGTTTTGTCTTTTTTCCTTTGATAAGGGCTTACCTTTCCTCAGGAAGCAAGTTAGGATCTATTGCTTCATCATCAAACACTTCATCGATAAAATAAGTCTTACTACTTCCTGACATAACTGAGCTCAGGTTAAGAAAAAAAATAGCTGTTTTGTCCTCTGCATTTTCTCCTTTTTCTGCTTCTTCTGACTTTCTGACTTCCTGATTTGGTCTCTCGCATGAGGGCTAACCTCCCCAGTAATTTTCTCTGACTCCCTCTTTGTAGAATCAGGTAGACTTTTTCATATAGCTTAGGGGTGGCAAGGCATACTTGATAATTGTAACTGTGCAATGGCTTCCAAGCCGTTTTGGCAGCAAACGGGTTGGGTTAGGCCATCTTCAGTGTTCAGCTGCACTCAGAAACAGTCTGGGAGCACTGGGGCAATCAGGCACAGCAGCAAGATGGATTAAGCAGTGGTGGGTTTTCCGCAATTAAATACTCATTCTGCACTGCCTGTCTGCGTGAAGGCTTTTAGTCAGGTCCAGCACAAAGAGCTTAGCTTAAGGTCTGCTGGCTCAAACTGACCTCTTGACTTTGTGTTGGTGCAGCAAAGGAGTATGCACACATTTTCTAAGTACAACGAGGAGGCACGTGAGTCAGAGAGTGGCGGCACTCAGGCAAACCAAGGGAAACGGTAGCCCCGTACTCTGTCTCTACTACTGCCCCTTGGTAAATGTTAAGGCAAAAAAATGTAAGAACAGGGAAGGCATGCAGAGAGACATTCTGCGCTCCACCAATCTGTATTGTACGGAACTCTTGATTCAGAATTTATACCGTTACATTTAATAGGCTTTCATGTTTTTTTCTTCTATGACTTTGTGTAATTGCTTTTTGACTGTATTTATGGTACTGGCAGCATCTGACACTGAATGCCACTATTCTCTTATGCTGTGTGAAAAAAAAAACCCACTTCTTTTGCTTGTTTTAAACCTGCTAATTTCATTGGGCATCCTCTTGTTCTCATGTAGTGAGAAGCCAAGCATCCATTCATTTATTTTCTAGGCACTTTCCCAGGGTTCTCCTGATTTTATACATATCTGCCATATCCCCTTTCAGTTGTCCCCTTTCCAAGCTGAAAACTCCAAATCAATTTAAGCAGTTCCAAGCTTTAATTGCCCTTCTTTAGTTCCCCCATGTAATTTTTGAGAGGCAAGTACCAGAACAGCAGGCAGTATACAAAAGGGAGTGGTTTTGTATAGTGCTATAAAGGTGTTTTCTGTTTTGTGCTCCGCTTGTTTTTTAAAGCTCCTAACTGCTGGGGTTTTTGACTGCCAATGAGCATGGGATTTATGTTTTCTTTTAGTAAGCTTTCCTTTTGTTTTTATTAATTTTTTTTAAAATTAAACACAATTGAAATTATTTATTTGGTGTGCTTTTTATACCCACAGGAAGCTGAATTTCAGTACCTTATGATTAGTGTTTCAACAGTAACACCTTGAACCAGCCCTGTCCTTTGCTCAGGCAAGATGAAAAAGAGCTGGTTTTATCAGAGATTTTCCAAACATCATTGCAAGAAAAGTTACAGTGTTTAAACATTTAGTGTCTGCATTATGCCTAGATATGACAATTGCTGAGGCTTTAAGAGAGTCTCCCATTAGCTCTAATGCTAATTTTTAAGGCTTAGGCAAGGAATTTCAAGACACTGAGAAACACTTTTTGATAGAAGATACAGTCTACATTGATTCTAATTTTTCTTTAATGGTGCATTGCCCCTCCATTGAAATGGCTGGGTCTCTCATCCTGTATGTTTTTTCATTTGGACATTTACGGATTCTTTTCATCATTTTTATGATGCACTGATTATGTCAATAGCTGTAGACCAGCTTCTTATTTTTATTTGCACCGCTTATGCATATATTTGAGTTAAGGGTGCATGGATAGATAGACACATAGACAGATAGACAGACAGACAGAAAGAAACTAATAATGCAAAGTTCACTTTTAAATCAATGGTTACTGGATTATAAAGCCAGAAGTTTAAAATTATACTGCATTTTCAGTTTGAAGCTGAAAGAGTGAAATCCTCTGTGGCTCCTAATCTTAAATGTGCATTTTTGTTTCTTATACTTCTATGTATGTCATATTTATAGATTTTTTTTTATGACTTTTGTCTCTGTCTTCCATTAATGCATAGAGTCAGTCGAAGTGAAAAAGTGTTTAATATCAAAAAACAGAATGAGCATGTCCTTAATTTAAAACATCTTATCTTCTACTCAGGATATTAGCATTACTGCTAATTACAACTGCACTCAATTTTGTATGACAATGGAAAAACTAAGAACAAAGGAAAAAAATTCAAGGTACTGCACTTTTAGTTTCACAGTTTGTATCACACTGGTCCTATAACCCTGGGATCTGTGTGCTGATATTTATTAAGTCAGTGGAAATCAGTGTATACTTCACAGGTTTTGTGAAGCTTATGGCATCTGTGGCAATGATTAACTTTCAGACTGGTAAAATGTCTTAGGTCAGGGAGGAATTTTTTTGATTGAGGAATCCTTTTTTCAAAATATGTAATATTTCAGATGTGCAATGTCACCGGTAAAGGTAACATGCTCTTAAGGAAATACAAAAGCAAACTCCCAACTGAGCACTGCCTTCAAGACTGTTGGTTTTTAGGTGCTCTCAAAATGCCCTGCACTGTCAGAGCTTAGAAGTTTGACTGTGACCAGATTTGATTTTGACATTTTTTGGAGGTACAATTTTGCAAGTGGATCAATGTAGATTTCCCTTCCCCCTTTAGACCCCAAATCCTGCTCCCCTGCTTTGGCCCTGGGAGTCAGAGAGAACTCCTGCAGGCTGTGGGAGGGCAGGTCACAAACAGCCATACAAAGGCACAACACATCGCCCTACTGGCATCGGGGCTCTGCGTTAAACCTGCTGCCGTCTCATAAAATCAAAAGAAAAGCTTCAGTGAGTCCGTTTTTCATTCTGCCATCCCTAAGCCCAGAGTGAGTATGAGGGTCATTTAACACAGTAAATTTTTCTAGTGTGTTACAATTACAGAAACATCTGTTATGAATATTGTTTTGCTAAACCACTGCAAAAAATTCATAGACTGTTCAATAGTTGCAAGACTGCTCAATTACTTACCTGTATTGAGGTGGTTGTGTGGCTGAACATTGTAATTCACTGGAAACACACAGGAATACTAGTACCAGAAATAATTTTTACTCTGCGTCTTATGATGGTTTACTGTGCAGAAAACATATTTTTTTTTCTGTGTCACACTTATACATGGTTAAAATAGTTGGGTTTTTTTCCAGTTGCTAGTATTATTTGATTGCGCAGAAGCCCTAAATTGTGGAATAAGAATTAAAAAATGGTCATACCATCTACAAATATATTCAGCACCCTAATATTCTTACATAGGTGCTTTTTTCTTTGGAAAAGTTTCTCAGAGCTGGACAGTATTTTTAGTTTCCCATACTAACTGCTGAAAATCTACTTGTAAGGCATCATGTTCACTGTGCTTCGATGCAACTTGCAGATGAAAAAAGACAACTCTGCATAAATAGAATGTTTTATCTTTGTCTTCTATTACACTTTATGGTTGCTTCTAGAGAGGACTTGCCATTTTTTTAAATTATTGTTATATTTTATTTTTAACCATACTTTTAAAGAAGAATTTGAGGTATCAGTAAGAATCCAGTTTTGAGACCAGATGTGCTAGAAATGCAAACATACAGATTTTGATAGATAAGATCAGACCGTGGTCCATTTAATCTAATAATCCTTCTGACAGAAAGTAGATGATTCAGAGGAAGTTCCCAGAAATCTCATGAGAGACAAATAGAGGGTAATCTGTCAGCCACCTTAAGTATTCTCAGAATTCCTTAGTACTTTGAGATAATTTTAAACCCTAAAGCATAAGGTTTCAACTTTCTTTGAAAATATATTAGCATTAACTATTACAAATCTGGAGTTCATGAATAGCAAAAATTTGACAAATATGAAAAATGAGATAGTGTAAGAATTACTGAAAACTGCAAATCTCTGAATCACTGAAAGATTATTTACTTTATAAGCAGGTAAGAGAATTTGGGGAAGGTGAAAATGACATGACATAATGAACAGCCAATACTTTTATGGTCCTTTTGATCCTTCAGAAAGTCTTGTATTGTGGCATAAATGTTACAAAACTAATTTAACCTAGCTAACTGTTTGAAATAAGAAAACAGTTCTAGTATGCTGCCTTTTTGTTAGGTGTTTGGATAAGAGGAATGTTAACATACCCCGTTAAAGGTGAATTCAGGAAGCGTTAATATGGGATATACCTGTCACCATGATTTGACCACTTCTGCTATCACCAAGAAAATTAATTACTATTTCATGAAAGGTGAATATTTAACCTCACAGAAAACATTTTGAACTAATCTTTACATTAGTTGATGAACCAGATCCTACTTCATATAATGCCATTAAGCTAAGACAAAAGATGAAGCAGCGGTATATGTATTTCTGCAAATTTATGTTATTCCTTTTCTTTTCTTTCTAGACAACTATTACGGCACTCCGAAGCCTCCAGCAGAACCAGCTCCATTGCTGTTAAATGTAACAGATCAGATCCTCCCAGGTGCCACTCCCGGGGCTGAAGGCAAACGTAAAAGGAATAAGTCTGTGAGCAATATGGAGAAGACAGGTATTGAACCACCGGAGGAAGAAGAGGAAGAAAGACCTGTGGTCAATGGAAATGACATGACAGTAACACCAGGTCTGTTCTTCCTTCTTATTTTGCAATGTGTTTCTGTTATTCAGAGTCCTCAGTTACCTCCTTCTGCAGTGAGAATATGCATGTTCAGGTAAGGATGTTCTTGCAAGACTGAAAGCCAGGAATCCTGAATAATAGAAATTCTCTGAAGCCTAAAACAAATTACTTAACCTCCATTTTGGGGAGTCATCTCAGTTATCTCAGCTAATGTAAAGATATCTGTCCCTGAACTAGTCCCTTTGAACCTTCTTTATACACCAAAGAGAAAAATACCTACTTTCTGAATACAGTTCATGTGACCTGGTTTAGATTTCTAGGTTAGGAAATCATTCACAAGTGCCTATTTCTCTCCATTGACTATAGAGGGAGTCTAGAGAACTGTAATTTGGTCAAATGAACCTAGTCTCTGTGTTTCAGGTCTCCTTCTTCTCAAATGATGATACTCACAAGAGAGTTCACTACATTATGAAGTGAACTTTTGTAAATTGTTATGAAATCTTAGCAATATTTTGGAAGAGTAAAGTTGTCATCACATTAACGAATTTGTGGCAGTGCCGATGAAACTCAGCTGGCAATACTATAAGGAAGGACCCTTTTCAGCAGTGTTCCAGAGCCTGCATAAAGCTGATAAAGGTTTCAGATGTCTAGTCCTAAAAAGCAGCTGTTGTTTTACCCCTTGGATCATAGTTCTTCAGAAAAAAAGGGGCTCCAGATACTGCCTGGTATCCTGAGTGGAGTACTCCAGCCTTTTCCCCAGCAGGTAATCAGCTTCCCCTTCAATGCTTCAGCAAGTCATCATTTTATAGTACTTAATCACATTTTTATTCTGAAATACCATTTAAGAAACGATTTGTTGTTGTTGTTCAAGTAGGAAATTAAAGAATTGAGAGTTCTGTATCTCTCTGAGAAATAACTCTGTGAATCCTTTTTGGTGAACTTAGACATTCAGAGACAAATTATTGAAGTAGAAGTTTCTAGTGACAATCATATGGATGAGAAGATAAAAGGGAATATTGCAAGTTCTCTAAATGTATAGGTTAATGGGAAACAAAAATTCTAGTACGTGATCTTCTAAGCACCGTAAAAAGGACTTTCATTGTGCAGATTCTATATATACTTTTTTTTTCTCCTACTGCATTAGAAAGTATGTTGAATTGAATGTCTTCCCATCAGGGATGTATTTGCCACGTACTCTTATGTAGCTGTTGCCTAATGTTACATGTAAGGGCAAATCCCTGTGCAGAATCCATCCCCATGTACACGGGGGATGGCAGGGAGCGGTGGGGTGAGAGTGGATCTCGTTCTCCCCTCTCAGCTTGCACAGTGCTGCAGCATTACTCCCCGGCCGTTGCCATCACATGTTGTACCAGCCTTGCTCATCCCTTCCACACAACGTTGCATCAGTCGGCAATGCTCTGACCCTTAGTGCCTTTCCTACACAGCTAAGCAGAAAAGGATGAAGCCCAGAAATCCTTACATAAAACAACAGCAGTGGCTCCGTTGCCAGGATACTTCCACAGCGAAAGAGGCAAAGGCAGGATTTGGTCTCTGATGTGTATTGTGGAAATCATTAGAAAGATCATTCTTTGCAGTTATTCGAAATGTGCCACATAACAGACCATTGCTGAGGAGCAATTTCCAGGGCAATATGGTTCAGCTCGAACTGGATGAAGAGACAATGTTTACCTGCTTTTCTCTTTGCATTGTACACCCGTAATTTGTTTCTCCCAGGCAAATTCTGTGTGAACAATGACTAGGCAGCACCCAAGAAACAGGCACTGGCATGTGCTGTGGTACAAAATGAAATACATGAGCATGGGTGTAAGACAGCCCCCCTCCTCCCCCTCCTCGCCCCCCCCAAAGTAATTCCTGTAGGTGTGGCCAGCAGAACAAGCAGTGCCTGTGTTGGCTATCATGGTTTCATAAGCAGGGTTTTGTTGTTCAGTTACACTGATTGAGGACCTTGGGGGATTGTAGCAAAGCAGCTCTGTACATACGTGCTGTGCTGCCTTTGTTGGGCAGTGTAGCTCCCACAGACCCTGTTACTGCAGTCATTTTCTCTGTGAGCTGACAGAGTCTCAGCTACCTCTACAATGTGTGTGTATTTGTCATTTGTGTCTTTGAACAACCAGGAAAACCAGAATATGTTAATTTTTTTTTTAAACTCTTGGTGGAGGGAGCAATCTAGTTTTTTTAAAGAAGCGACGAAGGTAGGATATTTGTTATTTCCAGTTCTTTTAGAAAGTGTATTCTATTTTAAATTCTTCACTTCTAACAGGAGTCTTTTATTAAATATAGGACTCTTGGGACATCTGAAACATTGATATATTTTTCAGAGATGCTCAACAACTTAATGGCTTGTTAACTGCCAAAGGTATCAGAGTCTGGCAACTCAAAGGGCTGCTGTAACACCTAGGACTGCTAGGTCGAAATGTAACAGATTTAAGATGGATCTGAAGAAAACAAACCCATCTTTATCAGTCCAATAAGTGACTTATGTAGTTGCAAAGATCTTTGTGCTTTTCGTTGGATTTTTCAGACCACTTTTCAGTGTCTGTTGAGATAATCTGTGCATCTGTTGAGCTTTATTAGTAGGAATCAATTTTACATTAATACATTTCCACATACCTTGCTTCATAGGCCATCACATTTTGCTCAGATAGTTGTATATGGACAGACTGGAGATCGTCAACTATGATCCATACTTGTCTTCTTGTTAATTTGTGCTGCCCAATGTGTTTATTATTTCTGATTTTTGTCACCTGTCCTCAGCCCCGAACCCCACAGGGATCCTTCTTAATTCTTCAGGATAGGGCTTTGGCTATTTTAGAATGGAGCACTCTCAGTCCTTCATCCTGGATCAAAGGACAAAATAGTATTAATTGGGAGACGGGATTTATCTCATCCAACTTTAGTAAATTACATGCCTAAGTGCCTTACTTTTCCTTTGAACTACTTGTCTCTGCTGTCTTTATATAAAGGAAGGAGAAAGAGGCAATTCCAAAGAGTAAGAGGGCATAGCTGTTTTAGATACCGATTTTAGGGGATCACCTCTATAATCTAGAATGCTTAATTCAGCCTACAGATATACATGACCCTAGAAGGCTAAATTTAAATGAAGAAGCCTTCTATTTGCCAAGCAGCATGTGAAAGACACAATCTAATCTGTTAAGATGGCCAAGTCTGGAGTTAGCATTGGGTTTCTCACACCTAATGCAATTGCCCACATTACTGGACTGCTGGCTGCTCTGGGTTGGGCCTCTGCCATTCACTGGTTTGGGTGAGACATCTTGCACCTGAGAAGCCTTTCCTGATGGACACTGCATTGAAATGAATGATTTCTGCAAAACTGATGCTTTGACAAAAGATGTAAAAAGAGTCTTGGTCAAATTGCAGCCTGTTTGTCAGACATTCAGTTTTCACTGCTGTTGCTGTTCATGTTTGCAGAGAATTAAGTCAATCTCCTTCACAACCAGCATCATGATTTGACACTGTGTTGGTCATGTCACATTTGCTTCACACTTCTGACTGATTAAGTGTTTATCATCCAAACTCCAGAAGATCCACTCTAACATTGAAAGAATGCTCATGTATGTGCATTATTCTGACATTACTTGAGCAATGATAAGTTGCACCCAGACAATGAAAGTTCTGGCGGGCTCAAATTAATTGAGGGATAAGATATGACATAAAGTTTCAAAATGATCACTCCATGCCTTAGATTGATAATGAGGCAAAAGTCTAGCGTCCCAATGCCATCGATCACCACGCGAGGTGCAGTAGTCCCAGGCAACAGGTTGAGCTTATTCTTTTATTATTACACAGCAAAGACAGCCAGAGGCACGAAAATAACACACATGGCATCCAAGAGCCATAAGTTTTTTAAAAATACAAAAGTTGGTATCTATTGATATTTCTGTTGTAAGTGTGTTCTTTAAACTCATTTTATCACGGTTAGGTGATAAAGCTATGGCCTACAGAATACCCTGTGCTCACCCGGTCTCCATGTCTCCTGTTTACCTGCCCCCACACCAGCTCCTAGTTCTTAATGTGGTAGTAACCAGTGGGAACAGCGCCTCCATGCAAAGCACCAAACCTCAAATATGGCTACAGCTCTGTGGGAAAGGGAACAGCTCCAAGGCTGCAGAGTGGTATTTTCACAAGAAAATAGATGCACATAGCATAGCAAACATGAGTTAAACGACTCCTGTATCCAACAGTTATTTAAAATAGATAGTCTGTTTCCTGTGCAGAATTTAACAAATTAGTAATTTAGATACAATAAGGGTATATAGAGCTGCAATATTTTCTTTAAGAGCTGCTAAAACCATTCCATAAATTACTGTTTAATACTATTTCCTTTCATTTGTTCTCTGCTGATATTGCTTAGGTCATCCGAATTGGTTCTTTTGGAAGAAAAGAATAAGTTTTTAAACTTTACTGCATGAATAATCTGCAGCATTAAAATAAAGGACTAAAGTGACATGGTCCTCTTACATGTTTAGATGGCAAATTTCAAGAGTTAGACTGTAAATAATAGAAACAATTTAAAATGCAAGCAACAACGTTGGTGGAGGCTCAGATTCTGAGACTATCACAACATAACTACCATGGTCACCATATTGTCTAAGAGCTGTGTAGAGAATGTGTCGTATCAACCAGTAATATTTTAACTGCTGGTATTTGGAGTTGGAGTACTACAGAGTTGAACTTAGAGTATTTAATGATAAGCAGGTACACACATTTCATCTTGTTCTCAAAGTTCTTTGTATTCCACATACGCAATAACTTGTTCGTGCTTTACTGGTGCCTATTATGTCAATTCCCAGGACACTCACTCTTGAGATACTGTGTTAAACTGCTTTTGAAAACTGGACCATGTAATCTGTTTTGTAGTGAGACAGCAGCTCTAGTAGGCTATTTCACTTGATGTAAAGTCAATAGATTGTTTTTTTAGTGACAAAAATAATTCTGGACTCATATTATGGTACAATTTTAGAATCCTTTTTTATATCATATATTGTCTGAAGATAAATATTTGTGTTCAGTGTGTTACTGTAGTATTTCAAACTTTATTTGTACATCTAAGGCACTGCTGTTTTTTAACCAGAACTCCTGTTTTTTATCAAATCAAACATTATATGTGAATATATATTAGCGGAAACAAAAACAGTAAGTTGAATATCTACCTTACCTGAAGTTTGTGAATGATAGATATATATAACAAAAGATAGGATGACACCATAGGGCTATATTCGAGGTAAGTGTGACTAGGATGTCCGCTGTGTAAAACTTAATGTTATTAAATGGCATTAGGCAATTCTACCTTCATTCCTTGGGTTTTAGTCATCATGATGTGTTCTCCATTATCAAAGCAAGCTTTTAAAAGATAATGATCCAGTAATTAATAATTCATGAGATTGGCTTTAAAATAATTATATTTTTAAGTTGTTAAATAAGCATCAGGTTCCTTTTTTCCCCTCTATATTTTGATAGCAATCTCTGTCTTAGACAAGCTTAGAATATTTCTTCTAATCCTCAAAGCTTAATTTTCACATTTTTCCTGCCATCATGATGGCTGGGCTTTGTTAATATAGTTATTGAAAATCAAGAATCTGACCTCTTCAGACCTGTTAAAAATAAGATCTTGAGGAAGAACACATATTACACATATTGTGGTAAAATCCTAAGACACAGCAATGTCACCACATCTGTGTTCTATCAGACCAATTGGCTGATCATTAGCCATTGCATGTGATGCACCTGTGCTCCAAATTTATTTGTTCTACTGCAGTCATATGTACCATGTGGCCTTTCTCTTCCTTTTTTTTTTCCTTCTCTTCCTTTTCTTTTTTTTCCTTCTCTTCCTTTTT
>RSEF01000001.1:14169415-14180566 GCA_003993805.1 Himantopus leucocephalus | reverse complement strand
CTTCCTTTTTTTTTTTCTTTTCTGTCCTCTGGACTGTTTCCTATCTTCCTTGACATGAAATTCTCAAAACTGGGCACAGTAGTCCTGATTAAACCTAACTGTAGCTGAAGGTGGAAGGACCTGTATCCATATGCTTATTCTTCCTGCCTATTATGGTGCTTGTTTTTCTTTTCCAATAGTATAATTATTGACTGAAGATAATAGACATCCATCACACACCCCCATACCTCCATTGTATTTTCACTAGGAATTCTGCCGAGGCGTTTGCTCCCCATCTTGCATTTTTACAGCTGACTGTGGCATTTGGCACCAGACATGCCACATATTTTGGAAAGCCAAGGCAGGGGAGCGAGGGGGATTTGGGAGGCGTAGATAAGGAGGAGAGGACTTCAGCTCCCCTGGGACCCTACTGCGCTGCTGTGGGATGCAACTAAGCAAGACTTGCACTTGTGTCTCTTGCTAATTCATTTCTTCCCACAGACAGATTCACATTTCCAAACAGCATAAAATGATTGTAATACCCCGTAGTTGAAGTATGAGTTAATATTTAGCAGCATGAGCTGCATATGGCTGTAGAGATATAGACCATCACCCTGTTCAAGACTGGATTTATATTTTTTTTTCCACACTATTCTAAAAGGCTGTGTGTGTCAGTGTCAGAAGTCTTTTTTTAAGATCATGAAAGCTATATCTACCATTTATAACTGNAAATAAGATTAGTTTGGCACGATTTCTTCCTGAAAAATCTTGACAATTATTTACCACCTTTGCAGAGCTTACATGTAGGTGGTTTGATTGCTGGTCCCAATGTCCTTCTAGGAATTAAAAATAGAAAGATGTGAAACAGTTTCGTGGGTCTTCCTCCTCCTTTATTACAAAAAGACATAATGGCCTAATTGAGCAAATTATTTCAAAGGGAACTTAGGTGCTCAGCAATTAAGAACATAAAGCTATCTAAAAACTGAAATCATAGATACTTTGCTGAAACCAGGACTGTGTCTGTCCTTCCTAAGTTTCTTTTCTCCATGAAGTCTCAAAGGTGTAGCCATCACTAGCCACGAGTGTGCTTCACTGGTTCCCTCCGTAGCCTAGGTTTCATTTCATCAGGCTCTGCCAACTGAGAATGGCTGCTCCATCTAAGTTTTACCTGACCTGTTCTCTGCCCGCTCTACTCCACATTCTTCAGCCCTATTGCTGACATTAATTATGTTAGTCTTTTAATCACAGGTAATCTTTTTGCAGTAGTGACTGAGGCAAAAAGAGCGCTTACTGCCTTGTTTTTTTGTGCGTCATGTATTATTAGCTTTCCCTCCTTCCCACATAGTGGAATGAGTCTGCTTTTAGTCTTCTTCTTATTGCTAATGCACTTTACAGAAAGTTTTCTTGTCACCTCTAATATCCCTGACTGTATCCCATTTTCTAGACTGACTGTTCTGCTTTGCTGTTACACGCCCATGTTGTTTTTCTGTGTTCATCCTTAACAATTTCATCTAGTTTTCACCTTTTGTACAATTCTTTATCAAGTAGCAGACCACTGAAGCCATGGCTTAAGCAAAATGATCTCTGATTATATTTGCTATGTTTCTCTTTCATTAGAACAACTTGCGCTTGCACTTTTAGTACTGTTTATTTAATCTTTACCAGTTCTCCTGAACTCCTTTTCCCTTACTGTTCCTTGCCATAACATCAAATTTATTAATTCTGTGATATTATTAAAATCTAGGGTTTTTAAGACCATTGTTGTTAATTTTTTATTGCTTTTCTTTCTTGCTGTCCTAATCATCACAAATTAGATCATTTCACCCAAGTTGTCTTCCACCTCCTACATGTTTCACACAAGTATCTGCATAGTTCTGTGCTCTGGATGCACCGTTAGTTCATGTAAAAAACTGTCATCTTCCTGAACTTTATTGTAGACTACGGTGTTGGCTTCCTTTAAAAAAAAAAAAATTCTCTTTTTTTTTTTTAAATAATTATACACAGACTTCAATATAGCCCATACAGTATTACTCAGAGCAAGTGTATATACATTTTTGCTGATACAAACCCACATATACTTCCTTCATTCCTTACACATCTTTATGAACAAGATATAGTAGTCTCAATCTGGTCTCTATTACACCAATCATGTACCATTTTGATACTACTTTCAATACAGTTAATATCTTGTTATGAGTTGATAGATACCACATTGATTTCTTTGATGTATGCATATAGGTAAAGCAATGAGCATATATACTTTTTTTTTAATTGGAAAGGACCTGTTGTCTGTAGTAAAACAGCAAGGTACTTGCTTTATGGGTGTATAGTTTGAAAAGTTAAGACACAAGACAGGAGTGCTGCTGGATATGAGGCTGCCTTCTGCTCAGTCCTAACTGCTGGTCTGGAAGGACTCCTGGGACAGAACGAGACAGAACTCTTTGGCTTCTTTCTTAGCTCTTTATTAGTTTCTTGTTGCAGTTTGGTTTTATTGCTTTATTTTCTTTTATTGTGTTCCCGATAAAAAGCATCATCAGAGGGACCCTTGTGTAAACCCAACAGAATGTTTCTCTTTATTTCAGGACTTGCAGTTCATAGCGTATTGCTTGGAGACTTGCACCCAGTAAATTCTCCACCATTAACTTGGATATCCAAAACCTGTAATTTTTCTTCTCTTGTAGAATCAAGTGAACATGAAGAGAAGAGTACAGGTGCCTCAGGTGAGGTATCTTCCACCCAACCTTGTCCTGCACCAGGATATACTCAGCCTGAAGAAGCAAAGGAGGATATGGATGTAACAAAGCAGACTAAACCTGAAGAGAATGATGACTTGGGCCCACTGCCTGACAACTGGGAAATGGCTTATACAGAAAAGGGGGAAGTCTACTTTATTGAGTGAGTCTTATTTCTTCTCTTTCTAAGAGCTGTATCATTTTTAACTGGGTGGAGAAATGGTTTATATGGTGGAGTGGAGCATTGCACTCCTTCTCATTGAAAGAGCAGGAATGTTCTGGCTGTCAAGGCTCCTGAGAGCCGGTGGCAATCCCTGCCTTACTGACTTACCTTGAAGCATGCTGGTTTTTAAGACAGGCAACTGGACTGCTTAGCACTTCAATGGCAGCAACTAAAGCTGTTGTTTATCCTGTGGAAAACAAGGGGTTTGTGCTGTTCTGGTGCTTATGGGAGAGTAGCTCAATTGCTAGGTTCTTCCTTATGTGGACAGATGTAGAGAGGGTTGAGCTTTTTGCCAATTTAAAGAAAGAAAAATAGGCAGGCTAAAAACTAGCTAGTGAACATAGAAGGAGGCTATATTTAGAAATAATAAAAATAAATGAGTGGACTATAAGGAGAATTCATTATATGTAGAAACATTTTCCTGTTGGTAGGCTATACATACCAGTTGCTACTGTTGCTAATTAGCTAACAAATGGCTATGAAAGTTCTTTCTTCTCTAAATGCAGTCATTAATACACTTTACCAGAATAAGAACGCAGCAAGTGAGTGAGTCTGTATAAGCTCATGTTCCACAAAAAAGAAAGAAAAGAAAAAACATCATCTTCATCAGCAGAACACTACTACAGAGGCAGCAGTAGCATTTATGTTTGCTTTAAGGAAGTGCCCTAAACAATTTGGAGTGTTAGCCATTATTCTGATTATTAATAGGTAAAAATAACATTTGGTGGTGTCAATTCTGCTTTAAGTCCCTTATTTCATGTAAAATTTTATGAGTATCGCATGAAGTGTAAACAAATGATAAGAATAAATTTTCCACACGTGGTTTTTCATAAACACTGGCATGTCTATAGCTTCTGGCATATACAAGGCTGAAAAGAGCAGTAACTATTAAAACATAAGTGTCTTTGCTGAAAAGGGCAAAATTATGCTTTTTCTAGAAACAAGAGTAATTATAGTAACTTTGCCCAAGCAAGCAGAGAAGAACTAGGATGACCTCAGGGCTAGCTCAAACCTTTGTTTCCTTCTTACTTCACTCCCAAATTTAATTTTTCTGGACATACTGAATGCTCTGACACAGAGCAGACTGAATTATGTGGCACTTTTATTTTACTTGTTGTAACAAAAACCTATGATACGTTTTGGGGGTGGGGGACGGGGTGATGGGTAGGTCACTAACACACCAAACTGTGGCAGTGGTAAATACCACAGCAGGCAATTTAATTGAAAAGAAATGCATATTTTGTAACAAATACAGTGAATGCAAATAGCCCTGCTGCTCTACAGAGCAGCCGTCCCACTCCACAAATTCCTTTGATGTTACAGTTTACTTCCTTTCCTGGAAATGCTCTGGTTTACACTGCAGTTCTGACAATGCTCATCATTCACTTCCACTAAATGAATGTCATGTAAAGCAGAGAAATCAATCAGAGGTGCAGACTGGATAGAAAGGCTGTTATAAGGGCTCCATGCCTTTAGGATTATATTCTTGAATAATGTAATTGCAAAAAAAATGCAATTACACATCTGTAAAAGTACCAGATTATTTACTAGAATCCTAGCAAAGGAACAACTCTTTGATCGTTTGAGTTTTCACATGGCACAGTCTTCACAGGGTTAAGTAGGAATGTAATGCTGTGGGGAAGCTGTTAAATTGCCTCTTTGTTTACAAGTCACTTTGGTTAATGGCATGAAGAGACTCCATTTGCTTTCGCAAAAAACAGAAAGATAAAAAGACAACAAAAACCTATTTGTCTAACAACATCTCCCTGAACAGTAGTAAAGATTGTACTAGATTATTAAATAATAGATGAAAAACAAACATTTTTAAAGTGTACATCACAATGGGTGGAAAAAAGTCATACTAGGCAGCAGCCTTTATTGCTTTATTTGAGGCTCATGTGAATTGTGCCTTTAAACCCTAAGGACTTCAAGCAGTAAGGGATCTCAAGTTCCAGGTTGTCACAGGTATAGCCAAAGGTCTTACATTTCATGACAGCATTTCATTCATTCACCTCAAAGTAACCTCTAAAATTTGTATGCGAGCTCATTTATCAAAACTGCCATCAGAGGTAACGTGGCACATTTACAGTGAGAGAGGGAGTGACTTCATAGGAAAAGAGATAACTGTCTGTAGACAGTATTATTTATTTGTTAATCATTAATGGCCCAGTTAGCATTTTGTAAAGCACGCTGGAAGGAATTTCCTCTGCCTCAAGGTCTAAAAAGAAAAAAAGAATCATATACTAGATTCACTGGATGATTCAGAGGACGGTTGTATTTTAAAGCATGGCTTGGTCTGTTTCCTCCTTTCTTTTCCTTTTTTGACATAGGTGCATGACCTTATGTTTACCTATATTAGCATTCACAGGCAGAACAGGAAGAGATCCCTTCTTACTGCATAATGCTTACCACTGTTTTTCAGGAAGAGCTACTTAAGTACATTTCTTGGCCTATTTCCAGCCTCCCTTATGTATGAATCTGAATTTTCAAATACAGGCACACACCACACGAATAGGAGTCCATCTCCTACATTTGCTTTCATTGAGAACATATGCTAATGAGAACATGCAATAATTAAAACACTGTATATGAATTGGAATAACACCAAAAAAACCCTCCACTTCTGCTCCTTCTCTCCTATTTTAAATAGGGTTGATGAGTGTGACCTATTTTGGCATGCTTAAATAAATTTCAGCACTGATTTTTAGGTTTTCCCTTTCCCAAGGCTAAGGAAATGCTTCAATTCCCCATAACCTTCAGACCTCACCTTGCCAACCACTCTCAAACCACATACTAGAGACATGAGTGTCATGTTGTCCTCACAAAGTCAGGAGGTGTTGGCTTTGTTGGATCCCGGGCAATCAATGTTTGCTGTGTTGGTCCAGTGTAGTGTTGAAGGAAATACAAAAGGACCAAGACTCTCCGTCCATCTGTTGTCATGTGCAGTCAGCCTTAAACGCCACCTTTGCCCAACTCTCCAACTCCATCACATGCACCATGACATTACAGACTCTACTGTAGAGATGGCTGCACATCATGATACTTGTTTATACTACCCACCTATAGGCAGCAGAGCTCTCTGGAAGGGGTGTGCGGAGAGTAAGATATTAAACCAGGAAAAGCTGCGGTTCATTAAGCTGAGCTACAACTAAGTCTTGATGAATAGTCTCAAGGACATTACATAGCTCATAACAAAATCTATTTAACTCTGTACTGTTCAAAAGCACATATGATTTCCTTTGCTTATACTACATTAATAATTGTTTTTTTCTTGGAATAAAGTCTACAATAAACTCAAACCTCTGTAATACATCTTTAAAGGATCACCTTCTTTGACTTGTGGTGATGATTTTTAGTATTTGGCCACATGAGGTTTAACAAAACACTTCCCAGTACCTCTCACAGACATTCAGTCTCTTCCTACTTCAACATTTACTTCTCCGAGCAGTGTATTCTGCATTGCTTTTTGGACTTGTCGCAATATCTTTTTCTAGTTGTTAAAGCTGCTTTTTTATGAGAGCACCATAAAAGACTACAAAACAGCTATAAAATAGGCCTCTGCCAAGGACTCTCCTCTTCACAGTAAAAAACAGCCATTAAGGTTTTGAATACAGCTGGTGCTATTTCAGGTGTTACCTGAAAAGATGTACCGCTACAAATTGGAAAAGTAAAATCCTGACCTAGTTTGTTTCTAAGAATATTGCTACTGACTTCAATGGGATCAGTATTTCTTCGTAGTAGTTTCTAAGGTAGGAAAGTTTTTTGATTGCAGGAATAACATGTTTATCTTAACATCTTGCTTACCTGAAAATCATGATATATTTAGCTGTTCCTGGTTGCTCCAGCAGTTCACCATAAGAAAGCAGGACATATTAGTTAAGCCTGGCTACACCATTACATTTGATAACTTTATCTTATGTACTAAAGTACTAAAGAATACTACAAATAGTGAGGTGGAAGTACACCCTTCTACCTGCTCAACATTACTTCTATATCCTGCAGCAATTCTCCAATCTCCTATAAGCTAGCTTAGCACTATTGTGAGTATGTTATAGCATCAGTGTATCAGTGCATAATATTGAAATTAACCGTGTTTTGATTGAATGGTTATTTCTGCTACTTTAATTAATTAGCTTTTAAGACAAAGGATTTTTTTTCACATGCTGTTTTAATATTCATTTCTGAAGGGATTCTTCTTTGGGAATCAAGCCATCTTGTATCAGTATGACTTTATTGTGTGGACAATTCTGAATCATCAGGGCTCTTGTGAATATGATCATAGACGTCCATAATTCTTTTTCCTTGTTTATACGTTGTATCAAATTCATCACTTTTCATCAGCATAACAATGATCAGATCCCTAATGCTCTTTGGACTTCAACATGACATACACTGGGACAGGCAACAGAAAATATCTCTCAGTTTCTTTCTCCTGAGACCACTTCCTTGTCTCATGACAAGTTAATTTGGAATGGGGAGATGGTAGAACTGGAAAGAATTTGGGGAATGCTAATTTTTTTCTTCTCTTGTCTTTTGATGTCATAAAGACATTCTCAGTCTGTACTAGTGGTGTATTGTCACTTGCTCTCACTTGCTGTTTTTATCTACGCTGACATCCAGGTCAAACTGCCAGCTCAACTCCTGTTGTCTTTCCTCACTTTCTTATTTCTTGTCTTTCCCCCAAGGGTCTCTGCTGCTCTGGTCTGCAGAATTCCTCTTCCAACATCTTTTCTCTCATATTTGTAGTGGTATTATAACTTTTCTCCTTGGTATTTATTGAACTAGAAGATTCAGCTCACCTGGCTTGCCATATAGCATTAGGTATCTAGCATAAACCAGTTGCCAAGACTCCTTCTGTGGTCAATGGGGAGAGATAAATACCTCCAAAGGCTGATACATCCTGTCCAAAGATAAGGGCAGAATTTATTTGCCTAAATGTAGGTGCTTCTACTGGTAAAGGTGCCTGCAGATATCCAAGGGTATGTCTGCAGCAGTATGTAAGTTTGTGTCAGGAGTACACTTTTGAAGCAAATCTTCCAGTTATCTCAGTGCACTGTGATTTGGTTCACATTTCAGAATACACGAACTGGATTCGTTTCAGATGAAACTAAAAAGAAAGTTGATGTCTGGGAGTGCGCTTAATTGTCTCCAACCCCTGAACCCTGAACTCAATCCATGAGACCGGATTTGAGTTAAAACCAGTCTGAATTCCTTCTGATCTAAACCATGTCCATATCTAAATTAGCAGTATCAGTAGACTAACATCACTGAAACACTTGGTGCTGATGACCCAGCATCCACAGCTACTACATCTTTTCAGGTGCCATGCGCTGCGTGCCTGTGAATGGCTTGTAATGCATTAGGTGAGCTCTTGCTGTGTATCATCTGGTTTAAATTCAAGTGAAAGAAGCTTACAAGCTGGAGGAACGCTCAGTGTGTAATTGAAGATAACTGAGAGATTCACTTGAAAAGTGACCTCCTGATCTGAGCACTACTGTAGAGGCATACTAATAGCCCAAGACATCTCCATGAACCTGGAAATATGACACAGAACTTGTCAAAACCAGCACCCTTCTGGAGTGGCAGCCAGAGGCCATTTGGGAGATGCCATAGCACTTCGTATGTCACTAAGAGCGCATGGTTAGGTCCCTAATCCCACCTGAAGATAGGTAAGATAAATCATTTTGTGCCTCTCCCTTGAATAGAGAGGAATCATACACAATTAGCTGTGTAATTTCTAGATGGCTGAAGTCACATGAGATGAAGCCCATTCTGTCAGAAATGAACTGCCTGAGTCAGAGAGTGACTTAAATGGCAGAAATTACCGTAGGAGACTTTAGGCATTTAGATATTCAAAAAAAAATCTTACATAAGCATCTTGTGCTCCTGCAAATGCCTACAGGCACCACCACTGTGTTTGGGCTGAGTACATAAGTGCTTATCTACTGCCCAAGGCCATCTGGGATTCACAGGATAGGCACCCCCAAACCTGTGTCTCTTAAGAACCACATACTCTGAGCACACCTAACAGACTGACAGCATGAAATGAAACACAAGGTAGCAGTCATAGCTGCTGCCATTCAAACCATAGCCAGAGGATGACTCCCTTTTGTATCTGTCCCTACATGTGTGCAAGAAGTTTGGGTAGCAGCCAACAAAGGACGAATGGCAAAATTGCCATTTTAATGCTCTGTTTTCCTGTCACTGTCCCCCTAGACATAAATTACTTGAAAATCATTACTGCGCTATCTGAAAAGCTCTTCAGATCTACAAATCTTAGGCATACAAAAAGGAGGGAGGAGTAAGTATTTTAGAAGTCAGGTGGCCTGCAGTGCACTTTGTTTATCTCTGTCTCATATACTCCCCTTTGCTCAAGCTGTTATATTGAGGACCATCTTGAATGTAATGTATTCACAATAAAAACCCAAACAAACGCATATGTGCTGTCCCCAAATACACTGAAGCAGCACATTGGTAAATACCCATTTTGAAATGCCTTTCACAATAACGTGCAAATTACATACCTTGCAAGAGCCACAATTTAGAATAGGTTTGCAGTGTTTTCAAAAAGACATTAAGGCTATTACTGTCAGTAGCTACTTTCTGTGTTCCCTTCAAAAATGTTTCAAGAGATTGTCTGAAGGCTTTGTTAGTAGAAGAAACTTTATCTGTCAAAGCGCTTTAAGCTGACAGATTGCTAACACAAATCCATTATATTCAAATCTTAAGTAAAATAATATACTGTCTAACAAATAATTATAATAAAAAGATAATACATTGTTAAGTAAGAAAAGCCACACTCCTAAAGTTTTTTACTTCCTAAAGGTATGGATGAGTATCCAGTGAGATTTCTGGAGAGGGTCTGTCCTGGTGCCTACATCCAGTGGTGAAAACAGGGAACTGGGGCATAAACAGTCTTTGCAAAGTCTTAAAAGCAGAGTTACAAAGAAAAGCTGGAGAAGAACAGGGGGTTGAGTCAGGGTTTCTGGGAAATATTCAAATCTGTCTTTCACTCTGTTTAAAGCAGCTGAAAAATATTTTTTCCACATATGTTTAAAATTGTCTATAATTGATACCAGGGAACTCTGATTATAATAAACTATTTCTGCTAGATGTAAATACTTGGTAAAGAGGGAGGATTTAAGTTAGCTCAGCAATAATTATTTTATTGACTTTTGGCTACAATACTAAGCTCCACTGCTTTACTGAGTGACCTTTTTTTTTTTAATTGTTTTTCAAATTTGCAATACAATTCAGGCCTATAAGTGGTTTCTATTTTGTATAGCAGGTAAAAAATTAGGATTAATTTAAAAATGTTATACTATTCCCATGCTCCACCTGTTTGAAGCAAAACCAAAGGGATCCTTCATTGACTGCTTTCAAAGTTTTGAAATTTAGGTATTTGATTTTAAGACAGATTCCAAGATGCGCATAGCTGATTTGCCAGCACTTATCTCTTAGCTCAATTGTCCTAGCTAGTAATCAAGACCACTGAAATTGTGTAAGGATGGACTTTCTAAACCTACCCTTTAATGATGAGGTATGGTTATTGCTGAGTAATGAAACGGTGGCCAGTAGAAAATGCTGGTAGAGCCACAGCTGTATTTCTCACAGGATGGTTTTATTGCATCACTTCACTCCCATTCAGTCAGTGACAACAGCTCTGACTGCCTGTTTGTGCATTTATTCCACAACTGCCTCAGCTATTCATCTGCAATTCATTCATAACTAATCTGTAAATCCCCAGCCCCTTTTCCTTCTGGTCTCTCTATAAAACTTCTCAATTGGACATAAATGATTAGACCTAGTGGTAAGGCAGGCAAGTTATACACTGTACATTTTACAAGGTTTTTAGTGCTTAAGTAGCATTAACGTTCACAGCTCATGCAGCAGATACGTGTTAATGTTACTTTTGCCATTGGTGTTAATTTGACCATTTTACTGTTCCTTCTGTCTTATTCCCCATTGTTAAAGGTTTCCTATAAAGGCTTCTTTCAAATTAGATTAAAAACTCTTTAGGTGCTAAATATTGTTTCCGTTTAGCTTTTACATATTCTAGCCCATTGCAGAGCTGAAGAGGTGAATAGGCAGAGCCCTGGGACACAGGGGAGGTGGCGTCTTTCCTGAGATGTCCCTGCAGCCTGCCCTGGGACATTCAGCAAGCTGGCACCACCGTGCTTTTGTTCTTCCTCTCATTCCCAACATGTCCTATCTGGG
>RSEF01000001.1:14150959-14161767 GCA_003993805.1 Himantopus leucocephalus | reverse complement strand
CCCTTCCAACCTAGACAATTCTATGATTCTATTATTCTATGACTAGCTGTAGAAGTCTTTTTGTTCTAAACTTATGTGTGATATTGACCAGAAAAAATAGAAATATACGTAGTTTTAAAGCTGCTTTTATTCCTGGACAAATGAAACCTGGTTTCATTCTATTTTAGCAACTATCCAAATTGTTTTAAAAATAATACATTATTAAGTGAATTAGAGTTATTTGTTTATATTAAGATGTTAGAATTAGAATTAGAATTAGAATTAGAATTAGAATTAGAATTAGAATTAGAATTAGAATTCTGGAGTTTTTTATTGTGTTACATAGATGAAAGAAAGTTGGATCTTGTGCTGAATAAAGATAAATTCCTGCTTTACACGTAGTGAGGAAAACATAGTAAGAACATAAGGTCTGCTTTACTGGCTCAGAATAGCTCTCTGCCTAACCTGTATCCTGTCTCTAAGTACCGCTTGGAGCAGATGGTTGGGAAGAGACTACAAGAAACAAAGCAGACATAATCTTCTGCCTCTCACACCTTCCTACTTCCTATCTCTCAGTATCTTAAAGAATCTTTGAGCTGGAGGCTTCATGAGGATCATTGTGCTTAACTATGCTTTATAAATGCATCTAATTCTTTTTTAGGGACATTTAAACTTTCCTCTTTCCCAGCATCCTGGGGCAATGAGATCCACAGTTCAGTTATGTGTTCGGGGTGGGGGGATGGGGGTCGGACACACAAAACAAACTCAAACTAAAAAACCTTTTCTTTGTTGGGTACCTGCTTGCTGATATTTTCATTAGTTAATCATGGCTTTTTTATTATGAAAAGTACTAAATAATAATTCCCTTTGCGCTTTATCCGTATCATTACTAACTCCATATGCCATTATCATATCCCTTGATGTGATATCCGTTCAGCAGGAGAATCCTAGTCCACTAAATCTCCCATTTGCAAATGAGCTCTTCCAAGCCTCTGATGACAGCGGTTGTCCCCCTCTGCACCTCTACTAGTTCTGCTATGTGCTTTTTCGGTTGAATCACCAGAACTACACCAATACTTGGGATGTGAGTGCACTATTGATGGTATCATGGT
The DNA here is from genome assembly GCA_003993805.1 of Himantopus leucocephalus. Taxonomy (NCBI): domain Eukaryota; kingdom Metazoa; phylum Chordata; class Aves; order Charadriiformes; family Recurvirostridae; genus Himantopus; species Himantopus leucocephalus. Next base: position 14,160,676 of record RSEF01000001.1, on the reverse strand, counting down.
GTTTTCTGTTTTAGCCTCAATTCCTTTCCTGAGATTGCTAACATTCTGTTTGCTTTTTGAATACTGCTGGGCTTAAGCTGGTGTCTTGGAGACCTTGAGTGCTAATAACTACTTTAGAGCCCATCATTATGCATGTATGTGTATGCACAGTTAGGGTTACTTTTCCCTTAGTGCATTTCTTTGCATTTATGGAGATTAAAATTCATCTGCCATTTGATCAGTCAGTATTATGAGATTGTTCTTCAGGTTCTCACAGGCAGCTTTAATTTGATTATCCGGAATAAGCTTTTAGAGTCTTTAATCAATATCTCTGAATCAGGAAGGTGACTTCAGAATCACAAGATCTTAAAAAGGAATGTGTGGCAATTTTTATTTACCTTCATTTTGCCTGATCCTTTAAGATGACTATTTGCATACTTTTATCCACCAGTGAAATGGACTAAAACCATGCTAAAAAAAGACAGAAAGAGAGTTAATACATCATCTTGTTTCTGAAACGGAGGCTTTAGGAATGCATGGTAACAGCAGCTCAGTTTAATTAGCTGAATTTAATTACTCCACAGAAATGAAACCAGCTGGCCCAACTTAGCAGTGGAAAAGTGGGATGTTGAAATCCGGAGCTGGACACCATGGGCTCTTTGTAGCTGTAGGCACCTCCAAAGGGTGTTTCATCTCACCCTGAGCTTTCATGCTAAATCAGATGGATTTTCCTTCTGACAGCCCTGTCCTCCCAGGCAGTAGTAAAGGGAGTCAGTGGGGATTGACCCTGAGTAAGGATGACACGGGGGTGTTTCAAGTGGGTGAGAGGCACCCTGAGGCGTCTAACCAGGGAGAGGGATTGCCAGAGAAAACGTTTAATGTGGGGTCTCCCGCAAAATTGGCCTGACGCAGCAGCAACAGCCATTACCTTCCTTTTCTTTCACAAGACACAAGAAGCCTTTTACACTTGTCCTTTATCTCCACTCCCCTGCAACCTCCTGTTGATGCCGAGCTACTAAAGAGCTCTGCAGGAGGTGGACAACAGGCAAATTTGTTAGGGAATAGGCTGCTGGCTTCAATTCGTTGCTTTGAGAATATTTTCTAGAATCTATTGGGTGTCTTGTTCCTAAAGGCAATCCAGTTATGAGCTCTAGATTCAGTACTGTGTTTTAAGCACTGCAGGTAAAAGGGAAAATTTTAATATATATATAGATAATTTCCAATTCTTAAAATAATGAATTTCTAATTCTTAAACTAATGTTTCCAGATATTATCTATTCATCTTTTTGAGGAACTTTTAATGAAAAGATAAAATTTGGGGCTAAATTTAAGCTAACTTCACCCTCTGATAGGTTTTGAAATGTGAACTGTGAATACTGTAGTCATATTGAAAATGTTAAACTGTTCTTTGAGATTAAAAATTTTAAGAATTACAGGAAATAAAACTTGTAGAAAGTTTGTAGAAAGTCTTGTTTAGAAATTTTTGCTATAGTATTATATCTCTGGAGTAAACTTAGCACTGAGAAAAGGAAATAAAACTTTGTATTAAAGGAACTTATCAAGAAATAATGCTAATGTTTAATTGCAACTTGGTGACATAGTACATGGGTTCTTTTGGCTTATTAGGAATATGTAATATTCACAAATTCAGATTTGTCTGTGATATAAAAGCATCACACTTTAGCAAAACTCTTCTATAGCTTAGTAAACTGCAGGACACTGCATCTGGGAGTTTCTGAATAATTTATCTGAAGTAATGAGTATTATCATGTGATGCTGTATCAAAGCAACTGCTCGAGTGAAAGCCAGCTGGGTACAGCCGTTGTATATCAAATAGTTGCTTGAGTTGTCTCTCTGGAAAAATTAGAGAACATAATGAGCAAAATTAGAAAACCTGGGGAGCAGCCTCCATGGATACCTATTAGCAAGAAGTAATTTGATTAGTGTGAAATCTGTGAAAGTTCATTATTTACAAAGATTTTCTAGAATTATAAGAGAAATGCACGTCTACATACACACATCTATTTATACAACATGGATGTACAAGTATATAACATATGAGATGAGCACTAGGTGTATATTATTTTTCTGTATCAGCTTTATGAAACACGAATAGAGTATTTATTTGCTCAGAATCTAAAAGGAACTCACTTAATGCCCAACAGAAGCTTTTGGTTTGAGTTTCCCAAAAGGCTTTATATAGTCTCAATAAAAACAAGATCCAGGAAAGGCTGACAAAACACATTTGCTAAGGGAAAATGCACAGCTCTGTTAAGTATTAGACTGATGCTTTTATGAGGCATGTATATTTAAAGTGCCGTTAGTGCCCACTCTGCACGATGCTGACTAGGAATACAGAGCCATATATGCAGAATTGAGAGAGAAGGACAAACCTTCAGAATTTTCAGCGAAGTCAATGGATGCTGCAGCCGATCTGCATCTCTCGGGACCAAGTCCTGCTCTAAACATTGTAACTGCTTTTACTAGCCTGTCTCCTAGTAAATTAAATATCTGAATGGTTTAACAACAAAGTCATTTATGACACCTTTTGGGTCCACCATTTAAGACCACAAAACCAATTTGATTATATATTTGTGCCAATGGCTTTGGTAATAGCTATGGCTAATTGTTTTTTTCTTACAGACATGGGAGAAATACTACTTCTTAAGGTTGTCTGGCAAAAAAAAGAGGCCATTGATTAGAAGCATGAATAGAATGGCTTGTAAGTTAAATTATCAGTTGGGGATTCCCAAATGGCCAAGGGCACAGCCTGTCTGATCCTAGCAAAACTCTGCATTGCAGTGGGGAACTCCCTAAAGGATGCATTATCTTGTGATGTTGACCTTAAATCAAGACTTGTTGTTTGAAGGAAATAAAACAGAAGGCTTTTATTTTCAATAACAGATTTGAAATATGCTAATTCAAATACAATCCAAAAGCAAAAAAAAGTCTATAGCAGTTTAGAGCAACAGACGTATTTCTTTGACATATTTAGGTACATTTCTGTAGTGTATGAAAGCAAGAAAAGTATTCTACTAAAGTACATGAAATGTGGATACTGTAGCATTATTCTATTACATGGGAATTTGAAAGTGGAGGACTGCATAATAACTCTCTAATATTATATACTAACATAAAGCAATGACATTCTTAAATTTTAAAAATAATCAGAAAAGTATAATGTACATCCAGCCAATGCTTTTGTTTCTTTTCATGCAAAGATATTTTATAAAAATGTGCTTTTCAAACTAAAAGTGCCCTTTGACAGACATTAAGAATGACAAAGTGGAATCTTTAGTTATCCAAATTCAAAGACCTACTGTTATCCTATTTAAATTCACTCTGCTAGGAATGTAACATAAACATGAAATGTGTATTGGAATGTTCTTATCATCTATTAAATTTAGCTAGGTAATAAGGAATAAATATTAGTAAATTTCCTGAGCTTAAATGTGAAACAGTCCCTTTCACAAATATGTACAGAGGTGAGCATCATCACTACATCAGCTTGTTTAGAAGTTAATAGAGAAAGGTAAAATAAACTTCAATTCATAAAAGCAATTTAAATATTTAAAGGCTGAATGAAACACTTTATTCTATTCTGTCTTTTTACTTTGTATGTCATGAGGGTTAACTGAGCCAAAATGGAAAGGACAAAACCGATCTCTTTTAGAAAATTTAATCTGACCTACAGATTTTGGACCATTACAGGAACACAGGTATTTGTGGCAAGGCCCACAGTATTATGATTTCATAGAATGTCAGATTTTTAATGATTATAGTTAAATTGCTAAATCTGTGATGAGAAAACAGAGCTTTCATTTAGTATTGTGATTCCCATCCATTTAACCTTTTAAGAGAGCTTGCATCTGCTAGCTGTGAGTAGCACCTTCTGGCACCAAAACCTTCACTGAAATCCTCAAGTTCATTTCTCAAGTTACTGGTCGGCATACCTGGATAAGGCTCAATAAGGTCTTTTGAGAAAATACTTTAACAGAAGCTTCAAACATGTTATCCTGAGAAGCACAAAGCACTCTTCTTACTTCACTTTTGCAGAAGGTGAGATTGGTAAATTGTTCTGCAACACCTCTGTTAGTGAATGCTATTAATTCTACAGAGAACTGCTGCAGTGGCTGCTGTTTAAGGAGCTTTTGCCTGTTTTGTTTTCCTCACATATCCCACAAGTACTGTCTTGTACCACCCCTTTTGCCTTTAAACTGAATGCTGAGGATGAGAAGTACTCTCTAATTTCCACTCCCTCACCTGGCAAGCCAAGGCAAAACAAAGATAGAATTTAGTCTCTGCTGAGTACTGGAATTAGTAGTGTTAAATACTTTATCACCACTGGGCTGAAAATTGAGTTATTTATTATCAATTGGAATGCCATTCTGGAGTTCCACTACAGTTAGCGCTGCACTACTTTCATTATAAAATCAATTTCCTGGAGATGCCTATCTCCGTTGGTTTAATACGTACCAGATTGAAAGTTGGCATAGAGGTGTTGGTGCTCTTCCAAGGTAGAAGTACTGACTGCTGAAGAGAAGGTGCAGTTAAAATAGGAAAAAGCAATAGATTTTCCATGTTTCAGACTGGCTGGTGTTCTCCAAGCCTAAAGGACATGGCTCAGCTATTTTGTACTTAAAAGTACATCCCCGTTCCCACTCTATCATATGGGGGACAGCTCCCATCCATCCATCCTGGCTGTCTTTCAAGAAGTACCTCCTGATTAGTCGTAGCCATACTCTTTCTCTGACCTCTCAATTGTCCTTCAGTTGGCCTTTTCACAAGGATCTACTCTAGATTTCAGCTTCAGTAACCTTCACTACACCAGTATGGAGGAGATGGAGGAGCAGAGCTCCTACTGGGGTCGTAGATGTGGGCTGCCTGGCTCGAGAGGGACCCACGTTTCCCTGGAGCGATCCGTCATTTTAGACACTCACTGCAGTGAAGAAGGGAGATGCAGTGCCCAGGTCTAAACAGCCGGGTTTGCATGCTGCCAGCATGGCCACGCAGAGTTCGGCAGGCTCAGCCAACCTGCGGTAAAAATGGGATCACCTGTATCCTTCTGATTTCAGACCAGGAAATCCCCATAGTAACTGAGAACATACAACTTATCCAACACAGAGAAGTTTACGGCTGCCCTTGCTTACGCTCTGGCAGTGTCACTGCAATCATAAGGTTACAGGAACAACAAGGGCACTACATCATGCTATTAATCCGTCTGGGTTTGGGCCATTCTAAGAGGATTTTGCAGCTTTAACAGTTTTATGTGCCTACAGATACTCTTAGTCATGGATTTATTAGGATTTTTTTTTTCTTTAAGTCTTATTAGATATATCTTCAGAAATGGGGTTTAAACCTGTCTTTTTCAAGGTAATTTAACATGTATAAAAAGCCCAACTTTCCTTCCTCTTGACTAGAGGGCTACTTCAAAAGATGTTAAACTGTTTATTGGCCTCATAACCTTCCTTTACATCATTTCTATTCATCCTATTTCCTTTTCTATCTGTCTTCCCCTCCCCACCCTTTAGGTGATCTTAGCACATGCTAAAGACATCAGACTGAAAGCTCTGCAGATACAAGCTCTCCCTTTATCAGACTTTAAATACATTGTTAATTCAGGCGTAAGCAATGTCAGTCCTAGATCACAGATTATCTGTCATGGACTTTACCCAGGCCCCTATTTAGAGAAGGAAAATCCATACAACGTGTACTTTATCTTCCTCAATGGTGGCCGCTGAAATATTTGCAGATTGACTGCTGATGATGAATTAGTAGGTAACAGGTATATGCTAATCTGCATAATGTCATTGTGTCAGAGGTTCCATGTTTGCTGGCATTTGGGCTATTAGCCACTTATAATCATGCTTACTTAGTATCTGTTCCACATAATATCCCAAATAAACCCACTATAGATGCATCACAGAAAATGCAAAACTGAAGGCCTCAAACGCTGAGCTAGTTAGAAAAATCCTAGACAGAGTGAGAAAGGAAGGAAACAGTGGAAATTTTTTTGCATACTTTATTAAATTCTGCCCTAATTCCCTCTTTTTATAGCAGTTTAACCTTTACATATTTTTCTTTTGCTGTGGAATGTAAGCCTTGCCTATTTTCTGCTGTGTTTTTCCCTTTCAATAATTTCTGCCTATTTGCTTTCTTGACTTTTCTTTTATTAAACTCCCCTTTTCCGCCCATGTGTCTTTTAGTTAGGCGTTTGCCCGTTGTCACTCTTTCTTTGGAGTTTATGGGAACTCTAAGTCCCTAATTCTATAGCCTGCCCTTGGGTGTCTGCAGGCAGGTGCCCCTACCCAGGCACAGACCCAGTGAGGAACAAAGTATTGGGGATGTCATTAATCTGCCTTTTCTACTTTTCTTTGTATGTAAATTGTTCTGATCTCTCAGCGGTTACTTGCTTCTCTAGATCTTGTTGGTTTTCTTATCAAGTTCCTCAGACAGTGGATGTCTTCACCAGGCAGACAGCTGTAAAGCCCTTCCGTAGGGCAGGCGGCTGCATGCTCATGGCGTGGGGCGTATAGAGCTGACTTCCACTCAATGCACCAAAGAAAAACCTGAAGAATGATCTTAGATCTCCTAACTGTCTTCCAGTTCCATCATTTCAAGAGAATTGTTTAGTTTTAGGTTGTCTAAAACTAACAAAGACATTACCATTGTTAATCAAGTTAACTGTTTTAATTTCAGTATTATTACCTCCAAGAAAAGAAAGCCTACAGTCTATTTTTGCACTTGTTTTATCAAGAGATAAATTAATACACTAGCACATGAAGATAATCCTTGCCAGCTCCTTTTATTTGTTTAAAATACCTATTTAAAATCATCACTATAAAAACGTCACTTATCAGTTTAGAAGTTTTAAATATCAGTTCAGGAATCCACCATCATTTTAGAATTGACTGTTCAGGCACTGAAAGCCAAAATAAAAGCTATCAACTGCAGAGCAGGTATTATTATATAAAAATAATAATATAAATTTAAATTTAGAGCATGGCATTTGGCAGAAGTGAGTCACCTGTTTGGCTGTTATGTAATGACACGGCCAAAGCTATTAAGCTGTTCGTTTAGACATTTTCTGTTAGGATGTTGATAATGAACGCAGTAATCTTCATGAAAGTTTGCCATGTCATCTAAGGGGAAAAAAAAAGTTATGCCTGTATTATATTCTTGTTTTTAAATTCACGTTTGGCATCAATTTAATTCTGTGAGCACTATCATCTTTTACTGGGCAGGTTCACTTTGCTGCCTAGTCCTAACCTCTAGCTACTCCTAACCATCTAGTCCTACCTCGAGCTCATCTGTACTAGCAGTTAAAGTCTCTTACATGACCATCCTTGCAGGTGAAGGAACAGCCTGACCCCACACTTTATTCTGTATTGCTAAATAGATCTTGTGGCTATTGTCAGACATAGGCTTTGGGGTGACTTAGCAGTAGAAAGTAGCTCCAAAATCTCCATGGTACTACAGATACCACTATTCAGCAGTTTCAATTTTGTAATTGTCACTTAGGCTTGCATTACTCATTAAATGATCAGCTTTTAGTAACCTCCTCTTGGCTGAGAGGAGAACACTCACTGCACATTTAGCTGAAGACAAAAACAAGTTAGTTTTATATTTTGCCATTGAAATTTGCTTCTAAGTGCTTGCACAACCATTTTGCATGTTTCTACCACTCTATTTTACTTAAGTGGATGAAAGGCAGAGATAAGCAGCTTTCTAAGTTGTTATTCACCTATTTCTGATGGTGAAATCAGTCCTATTCCCTGCTAAAGATGGTGATAGTCAACTTGGTAAACTTTGCACCTACACAGAGGAAACTATCACCCAGCAGAATCATGTCTGAAGCCGGTGCGCAAGCAAATATCTGACTGTACCTTGAGTTTCTGCTTAGCTCACCAGTGCTTTATTCTCTACAGAGTACCTAAAAATACTGCTCAGACTCTCTCTGAGTTGGACAGGGTTTCACCTTCCCAACATAAAGGACTTCATCAGGTAATTGAAAAAGGCATCCTGGCATAAGCACAGGATTTTATTAAGTGGACAGACAGTGGAAGTTTCGTCTGCTCTGACCTAGACTTGCAGTATGGACCTGTCCTTAAAACTTGTGACAGGAAAGTACAGAGAGTTTTGAAGACCAGGTCTTTTGTGCCAGCTTCTTCTTTATCACAAAGAATGCTAATTCAGTAACTTAGTGTTCATCTGAATGCATATTACAATGTGTAGTCAATCATTTTTCATTTAATAATGTAACATGTCATTTTTCCAGTTTGCCACTTGCAGCTGGCATTTTTGCAACACATTTTATTTTTCAGACATCTTTTAGTGAATCACCAAATAGAGCAGCTGTGACAGCTATCCATTAATTATATCTCTGTATTAAAATCTAATGAAAATATGACTTCCAAGGGAAAGTCTCCAATAGTGCCTAAGTAGTGGTAGTCAAACTACCGCTATCTGGTAGTTGAATTGGTAGCTGATTAAATATTTGTATAGATATTCACATAGTCACATTAACCTCAAATATTATTTATGAAAAGTTTGCCTTTGGGATTAGAATGAAGAAAAGCAACAGAGTTTTTTTGTCTCAGTAGTCATTAGTATCGCCTTGATGCACATTTACATTGTGCCAGTCACAGGCAATCCAAAATCATCAACGTGTGCCATGGCCTTTCACTTGATTTAGTCTAAGCCAGGCATGACTATTGCATTTCAACTACAGGAAAGAAGAAGCGAAAATAACAAATAAGAGACTAGAGGTCTTTTAAGATAGTAAAAGTGAGTGACATGCAAGGTGAAACCAGCTATTTCGCATAATCTAGAACCAGAAATTGAAATCAGAATGCAATACATAAATGCATTCATAATTTTGTATCACAGTTCTCTGTAGTCTTGTGACTCTCCTTTCCCAAATCCCTGATAAAAGCAGACTTGCATAAAGGTCAGGTATGAGCAATGTGGGGACACATTATTAACCTAAAGGCCAAACTCTCCCTGTTGGGTGAGGCTGGAGACACCCCGCAAGCTGAGCCGCTAGAGGGAGGCATAAATGAGAGGAGTTTAATTACACAGATATGTGTAATTATATACACGCCTGCACAAGATATGTCTGGGTCTCAGTGGGAATTCCTGGGAAGATACATGAAAGTCCAGTTCAGTGGGTTTCTATTACAAGCTCATTCAAGAGTAGCTAGACCGAAGCTTATGCTGGGGAGGAAGACCTGTTTCATTGATTATCAGAACTTTCTCATCATCAGCTTGTATGATTTTGACCTTTTTTAAAATTAAATGGGAACTTTTCAATTTTCTCATTGAAAATAGAGGCAAGTGCTGTCTGCAGGAACCATAGACATACCATTTCTGTCAGCTTTGAGATTTTTCTGTAAGTTTTCTCTTTTTGTTACTGGTATGCCATAATGCTGGCAGCTTTTATTCTTTGAACAAAGCCTAGCAAGGAAGTTTCTGTTGAAATGTGATTATTCCTTTCACTGACACAGATGGGGACTGTTCCTACTTACTTCTGATTCTGTAACTGTGCTCCTGAAACTGTCGCCCTTCACCTTGTTGGGTTTTTTCAGACACCAAATATTTTCTAGGGCCTGGCAGCATTCCAGAAAAAGAGCTGCTTTGCTCCTGCTGAAATCATCAGCAGAAGTCCCATGTAATTCAGCTGCAGTGCGTTCAGGCATAGATTTTTCTTACCACAAATACTGAATATTCCTTTACCTC
>RSEF01000001.1:14126452-14143329 GCA_003993805.1 Himantopus leucocephalus | reverse complement strand
CCCCCCCATCCCACTATCTTGATCCCTTGGGTAACCTCTGTCCCACATTTTCCAAGCTCATCAACCAGATTCTTCCTGGTTAGAGATATTTACACCCGTGTCAGTGAATCCAACATAACTAGAAGCTGTTTCTCTGTCACAGATTTTGTATTCCAGATTTGAAAACATATATTGATTAGCTATGGTCCATAGTCCTTCCCATGGGCTGTTAGATTTTAAGGGAAAGTAACATTATTGCTCTAAAAAAATGTAGATTTGCCTTAGTTTATAACAAAAGCAAAGGACTAGTTTTCTTTGACAGCAATGCTGGTGAATGTATGGTTATGGTTACCTCTCAAAAGGAAAAATTCTTCCAAAGTCCGTGATCTTTTATGGCAATAAAGTTTGATCTCATCTCTTTGTCCTTCAGACAGCCTTGCATCAATCCTCTAATACATTAGTAACCTTCTCCACCCAGATCTCACTGAAACATCAATAATTATCTGCCATCTAGAAACCCAGTACCCCGCAGGAGGCTCATGTCACTTCTGAGAGAGTGTCTGAGTGAGGAACGAAAGCAAAATCATGTCTGACTGTTTGCCAAGAACACAGAGGAAAGCGATATCGCCAGCGAGAATAGAGCATTTGGAGGAGTGAGGCTGGAGGGTGCGGAGCGGCAGGAGAGGTTGGGCACCTTGTCCTGAACTCAAGGTCAAGCTGAAGGCAAGATCACAGTTCTTTTGCAATGTTTTTTTTATTCTTCCCGTTCGTAATATTTTTTAAGAGAAAAATGTCATCAGATGGGAAATGCCGAGCCACAGAGCAATATCAGCTGCTACCTTAAAATATATACCTTAAAATATATTGCCCAAATTCTCCGTCTGTGATCTGATGTCTTCCTCACTGACTAGCTGGAAAGAACATTTGGGAAAAATCACCATGCTTGAAAGTTAGGAATGTCATTAAAAGACTACAAGGGAAAAAGAGATGATGCGAGAAATGCAAATTTGACACACAGTATTGAAGTTCAACCTATATAAGGCTGCAGAAACGCTGAAACTTCATTATGGACATCTAATTAATATTTGTTGTTCTTGATGTTAATAATTTCTATCTTGGCACTGGATGCTCATGGTATCTCTCTGTCTAGCTTCATCAGGTCTGTCTCTCATCAGATCTCTATTGAGACAGCCTTTGACAGAAACCCACTAAAGTTATTCCATAACATGAAAGTGTATTTCAGAAATACACATTTTTAATTGGTCAGAGCTGTTGTTTACGCTGTACCAGACAGTTCCTTTACAATCTTTATCATCTAATAGACTATCAGGAAGTAATTATCAGTTTTGTTTCACTTTTGTCAGATTGGCTGCAATATACTTTCATTAAGGATTCAAATAAATTTTAAGTGTTGAATTGTGTATACTGTCTTGTTTTCAACTGGTAAAAGTACATACTAATATAACCTGCGGAAGAGGAGTATCTGCTTGCTAAGGGTACCAAGTAGCTTCGTTCTTAGGTGATAACTTACTTCTTTTCTCTTTATAAATGAACATAAAATAACTTATATACTTAAGTATTGTGGTATGTTATTACTTCCATGTAGAGACTGTAACTACTGTTCCATTCAAATCTATAATTTAAGTGAGGCTTTGCACTCAGTGTATGTGAACACAGGAGACAGATACTGTAATAGCTTGCAATAATTGCCCTGGTGGAGCCATTTTAGAATCATCTGAGAGTAATATACTTGATCCTGCAACCTTTCCTCCCACAAGCAGTCTGATTTCAATCTTACAGTTGCAACAGAGGCTATTACCACGGCATCATCTCTGATTCATGGGGTTATGAAGAATGAAAGCATTATGTATGCGAAGTCGCATTTTGATCTCTCAGTATAGTAGGATGCTGGAACGGAGAGGTTTCAAAACACATTGTCTGAATCTTGTAGCTGAGATGATGATCAACACGGGCATATGGGGGGATGGACGCCAACAGGTTTCCCTGTTGCAAGCTGGGAAATTTAAATGTCTTGCCATTGAGTTGGGCTATCTGAACAGGAACATTTTGGGGAAGGGGGAAATTCCTCACTAACTGATGAGTATAGTCCTTTCCTCCCCTTTGTTTGCTTGGGAGACACACTTTAAGGTAAGGCTCCTGTTCTCAGAGGAAGCCAAGATGGTGACCATGTTGCATTTTCTGTCCTGTTCAACAAGAATTTTAGGAGTAGCAGGAGAAGCAAAATGGGGGTCAGAGATGGGAACAACCACAGGATGGATTTGGTGGGGGACCTAAAGAATATAGTATATTTGGTGGCAGAATAAACTGCTTGGGCAGGAAAAAGGGAAGATGTCACACCACTGCCACCACTCCTGGTCAGAACAGGGCTCTCCTGACTCTTCTTGCAGTTCTCAGCTGTGATGAAGAGACTCAGGGTGTCTCTGTCACAAAGGAAGAAGTCACTCAGGGTAGACCACCCTCTGACATCAGGATTCCTATCACCAAGGACTAAGTGAATGGAAAGGCTTAGCAGCACCTATCTTTATAATTGCTCAGGCACTTTCTCATTGGGGCCACCAACAGTTCCCAGGAAGGGCAACAGTCAGGTGAAGGCTAGAGGCTGTATGGAGCTCAAGTTATATAGGCTGAGAATTACTGATGTAGTCTATGTCAGGATGGAAAAATCAAGCTGAGCATGAGGAGTGACTGCCATTGAAGTTGCAGAAACTGGGGGTTGTGAGCAGCGGTGCCAGGCCAGCGCCCCTGAAGACCACCAGACCCAGACGGCTGGTGTGGCTTTCCTGAGGTCTGGTAGGTGAAATAAAACTGTGGATGCCAAAGGCTGTCTTTGGTTGGACTTAGTGACATCATGATTCTGCTCTTTATCAGCAAAATAACCTAAACTGACTTTAGAAAAGTAACTGGAAAGGTGGGGGGAGTGAGCATAGATGCTTTAGACCTCTCAGCCTCCCATTAAGCAATGCTTCCTTAACAACATTGAGGGGGGTTGGTGGGAGAAATTAGAACCCTTAGATAGTATCTGAAGCTTCAAACTGTCTTCCTTTTTCTTGTCAGAGGAAAAAAAATCCCTGCTCCTGCAGAAAAGATATTAGTGTCTCAGGCCTGTGGGGGCATGGCAGGGCAGGTACTTCTGTAAGGACTCTTGTGCTTTTAAGTGGCTCCAATTATTTTTGAACAACTAAGTAGAGTGCTCATTAAGCATTTCCCTTAAATGAAAATTTTGACCTACAAGGTCATTTTAATTAAGAAGCACAGTAAGTCAGTGTGAAGAGGTTCTGTTAGCACAAACAGTGGGCCCAACCCTGCATAACACTGTGCTCACAATTATTCTGGGTTTGTGTTCATCCTTGTAATATTAAGAATTTGTAGGACAGGATCATTGCACAAATAAAAATTGCTGCAGCTTAGTTCAATACAACAGCATCCACTGGCTCATTATGTGATCGTGAGCTGTATCTGCTCTTAGATAATACTGACCAGAGTGCTCTGGCTTGCTGTGACCAGGAGCAGTGCCAATTTACCCTGTTGAGAAGAAAAGTTGACATATTCTAAGACTTTTACCTGCTTTCCAGAGTTTGTCATTTGGACTGGTATGGTGCGAGATCATACGCAGTGATGAAATTTTACAGTTGAATCATCACATTTCAGCAACAAGTCCCATTAGCTGCAGGAGGCTTTAGCTGTCAGACACCCTCCGACTCCAATTAGTACAGCACAGCCCAGGCTGGGGCATGAACGTCTCCTCTGTGAACCAGTTTAGACGTGCTGAGTCTCACATGTTCTTGCAACACATTACTAGCTCTCACCTCCCACTGCCCCACTGCTTCTCTTTCAGACTTTCTCAGCACAGCCCCACCATGTCCATGTGGGAAACCCATCTGGCTGATGGCTCTGGGGTACACAAGATCCTGGTGGAGGGACAGGCTGAGGAGATACACTGCAGCCAGGGATTCATAGTCATACACAGCCCTGTGCTGCAATGAGCTCTTCTGAGTAACATCTTGTTGACCATCTACATCACATTCCCTTTACACGACACAACTCTCGTATGACCAATGCTTGTGTACCCACATGCCCCATTATCTAAGTTCAGGAACCTAGGAAATTCACAGGATTTCACACTTGGCATCCCAAACGTTTGGACTTTGAGAAGATGAAGCGTGCATGCTGTTACCAGGATAAGAAAAGCTTAAAATCAATAGTCCTCTCAGAGGGTACACAAGATTGTTCCATCTGACGGAGCTCTATGAAATGGAGGAGTATCCTCCAAAATAAGGATTTGGCCCAAAAACTGAAGAAAACAAGATTTTAAATTTGGGTCTTACTTTTCTAAAGGGATTAAAAGGCTCATTTTGTAAATGCCCGTTTACAACTGTACACCCCACTGAAAAATACCAGAGCTCGGATCAGTCTTGCTCAACCCTTATTTAGTTTTCTTCTTATTTTTAATAAAACTTTGTTAATAGTGAAGTGTTTATACTGTTTTTAACAAGTTCATATCCTAAAGTCCTTACTTTTTCCATTCAAACAAGAAAAGAGAGTTATTAATTAAAATCTACACATCAAAAAAGAAAAATTCAGAAACTAAAAAGAAATCTGGAATTTGAGTTAGCAATCTTCCTCGTGAAATATTAAGATTTTAAGGCGGAATTTTCTGCCTCATGTTACAGCTTTGTGCCTCTTACTCTTGCTTCTAAGTCACATAGATGGCTACCTGCTTTTTTGTATTCAGTATTCAAGGGCATATCTCTGCTGATGTAAACTGTGACAGCTCTGTTGAAGCCAGCAGAGCTCGGACAATATATGCCAGCTAAGATCTGCCCCTTAGTATTCACCCCCATCTGCTGTGTGACTCAGTCGTACCAAAACTGCCGAGCACCTGCTTGCCTGATGTTTTTTTAATGAGTTGAACTCTTCGTGTTGGGTTTGTGTCTCTGCCAGGTTCCAGTTTAATCACATATAATTTTTAGCATGAAGTTTCACCTTGGGCTTTGAACTTGTAGGCACAGGACAAAAAGTCCTGTTTCTAGAGGAACTTGCACAGTAATAAAAATAATAATAGCTAGAATACAAGGCACGTATTTTAATTCATAGGTTATGACATTTAGCTTTTATGAACAGAAAGGAGGATTTATCCTCGCTAGACAGGAAATAATGAGGTTGACCCATATTACATAATAGTGTATGAAAATTAACTAAAGATTTGTGTAGCTAAGATAATGAGCGTTTATATTTAAATTTATAGCCTGGCCTAATTGTGTAAAAGTTTGTGGGAGAAGATATGTGTGTACACTAATAGATTAGTGGCTGTCTCTGGAGTTTCCAGTCAAATCCTATAAAGCTCTTCAGTATGCAATAAATCACTCGGAGGGCTTGCTTGTTACATGTTTGGCTAAAAGTATCCTAAGATGCACAAGACCTGCTTTCCCAAGAATCTGATGTGCTTATTTAACTTTCAGATTAGAGTCAGTATGTGATGTGTGTTTTGCAGTAGACCAAAACACGCTTGTTTAAGTAATAAAATTTATTTACTTGTCAGGAAGCAAAACTCTCAATAAGAAAAAAAAAGAAAAAAAGCTGTGCCATCCTGGAACCACTAATGTAAGCTTCTGATGAGCTCTTTCAAAAACATGAATACGCACTTACAGTGGGATTTCTTAAACCCTTAGTTTGTCCTTAGCAGAAATTATTTTAATCTTTAAAACTCTGGTTTTGAAAAAGCATTGTAAAGGAGAAAATAAATGGACACACACAAACTTGTTTTCTTAATGTACATGTTTTGTGAATTTGTTAGTTATCATAACTATAAAGTAGCTTTGGAAGCATTTGCATGGTACTAATAATATTATTTTTGTAGCTTTGTTCTAACATTTGTCCAGGAATTTTATGCATTCTCCAGCGATTAAGAAAATGTAATAGATTTTCAGTATGGGATACTATTGAAAGGGGAAGTTCCCCTAGTGGTACATTAGAATATTTTAGTGAAATATAATGTTAATAAAGAAACATTTTAGAACAGAAATTGCAAAGAATATTGCTAATCTACTGAAATGGCAAGAGAAACTTGGGGTGATGGTTCGTTGTCCCTTTACCAGGGTAGGAATTTCACTGAATAACCCATGTTCATTTTGTCATAAGTATACAAGTAGCCAACCTCCACTGGTTGAAATATATATACATTTTGTGTGAAGAAAAAGATTCTGGAATACCATTTCTGTAACTCACGAAGGACAGCCATCAGGGAGGAACTTCAACACGATTATTTAAAAAGTGAATATGCAACAACAAACACTCAGATATAGAACCCTTTAAACTGCGTGTCCTGGTTTGTATGTAATTTATTCTAAAAATGAAAGGATGTTTTCCATTGCCCTGTTGCTGCTAAAGACAATCATTTGGGACAGTCTGACAAAATCATATCAAAGAAAGTCAGGCCCACAATTCTGTCTTTCCTATCTTTTTTTTTTCCTCTGCATCCTGCATCCCTGCGTGCTGCCTTTTCTGTGTTTCCTTTCACATTTTGCTATGACCGGGAGAGTGTTCCTGGTGAATATTCTTTTTGCAGCCTGGGGAAGGGAGAGTCCGTCAGTGAAAGACTGACATAGACAATCCACAACATGCTGCCAAATCACAGAGTTAAAACACACACACACAAAACCATTTTCTCAGTGGCTATTTCTTGCAATAGAAATTACAGTGTTTTCAAAGAAATCTGCGGGGTTTTTTAAGTTAGTGGTCTTCCTTTGCAGAATGTTATGCTGTGAGGATAGGCATTCCTGTTGCTGATCAACACTAGCAATGTCAGATGCTTCAGAGAAAAGCACAGGAAACCCAGGAGTGGCAATTAAAGATTAATTTGAATTAGAGGAAGTTTCCTCTTAACCTTCATTATCTTGTGATATGACCTCAGTCTGAAGGACGTTTTTCCTTCAGTTATTATCACAAATATTCATTATACTTATAAATTGCTAAACCTGTTTTAAATCCTGTTAAGTCTCAGTGATGCTCTGTGGTGGTGTGTTCCCTGGGTCTTATAAAAAGAATCTATTTCTATCACTTTTAAATTTACTGCCTTTAAATTTCCTATTTAAATGGGCAGAAGGAAGATAACCATGTTCAATTTATTTTCTGTATATCCATTTGTAAAACAAGCCCCATTTAAAACAGTTCCCATCTTTTCAACCTCCCTTTGTATAGAATTAATTTGCCTCTACCTTTTTATTTAATACTAATTAAATTCCCTAGTGTGATGCTGAGGATCAATGGCCTTGCCTACATCTGGCCTGCATTACAGATAGCCCTGGGCCACAGGCAGTCTTCCAAGCTATTTCTACACCCTCTGCATTGTGTAGGCAGAAGTATTTGGCCCATTTAATCTCCTTCAGCACACAAAAGTTGGAAGACACAGCTATGAAAGCTTTTTCTCTCCTTTACCTGCCAGGTGGGTTTTGCAGTGGGTCTAGCCCTCATTGATGGGCTTGGGTGTTCCAGGGGCAGGAGTCCAAGAGTGAGTCCCAGTCCAGCTTCTCAGGATATTTCTAGAAATATTTACAAAGCTCATAGGAGGAGATAGGAGGCAATGATGCTGATGGGAGAAAGGCTGGAAATAGGCGTCTGCGGCAGTGATGCTTCCTCCAGGGTAACTGCACTTGCGATAACTGATGAGCCGTAGCTTGATGTGCCACACAACAATCAACTGGCTGATTCCCAGGAGACCTTACTCCCAGATGAAACGTGATGGTGGGTGACATGGTGCTGGGCTCCCAGTTTCACATACGTGCAGAAGAAAGGCAAGAGTAATGGAATGAAAGGAGGAAGGCTTTAATGCATGCATCCTTGTGACAAGTGATGCCCGGGTCTTCCTAGGATAGGTGGTACGCGATCTAGACTAGCCAAATTGTCAAATATTGTTTCACAGGCCAATGGCTTAGTTGGAGGCTGCTGAAACAGTTGCAGACCTCCTGGACCTGTCCTTAAGGCTTGTTCTTAAGTGTGATAACATCAAAAATACTCAAAAGCAGAAGAGGCATCCAAAGGTCATGCTTAGATCAGTAACACCTGAGCTGCCTCAGAGCAGTCATTTAGAGCGTTTCTGAAGGCAAAAGAGAAGGGTGGCTGGTGAATTTGATCCCAAACCTTGCCTCACATGTGCTCTTACACGGCATTGTAGGTACAACTAGTGTGGGTTTGGGAATACTATATTTTGCATACGACAGAGATCCTAGTAATTTTTGTTGCAGAAAAATCCAATGATGCTTTCACTGAAATTCTGACCAACTTCCAAAGCAAGTAAATACGCCAGTGACCAAAAGTTCTGTTGCACTGGGGGGTAGCTCGTTTCCATGTGCCCAGGTAAGATTGCAGGAAAAAACATTTTGCTGTCCAAAGCGTTCGGTGTAGGATTTTTTTTGTAGTGATTTTTCCCAAACTTTACAAAGACATAAACTAGAACTATTGCTATAAAGTTCTAAAACCAAATTAACCACTAATATTAGGGCAGCAGCTCAAGGGAAACTGTCTCTTTAGTGCTAGTGAAACTGCTGTAACAACTGTGTACCTTTATACCTATTCAACTGAGAAGTAAATATCCAATATCGGGAAGACAAGTTTATTAGCTAACTGCACTGTGAAATCACCATTTCAGCCTATACATATTTCTTCAGTACAGAAAAGGAGCTGGAATGGTACTAAGCATTAAAATAATTAATGCTTGGGGCTACTTATATAATAAATATGCTAACTATATTTATATTGTTGGTTGCTTTGTACTACTTACCTGATAAGCATGTTGCTGAATGAGATTAATTAACAGTATTTCTATTCAGAGGTCAGATCACCTTATGTGGCTCTCAGTTAATAGAATCCTTAAAACCTTATTATTTAGCTGTTGGATTTAATTATCAAAAGGAGTCTCTAAAGAGTTATAATCCACCATCTGCTTTTTAATTCTATTTACCTGTTTTAACTACTCTGTAGTAGTGCAGTGTTTTAAATGGGTTTAAACCTGTTTAAAACACAATTGCTAATATTAATATACATATTATACATATACTAGTGATGTAGTTGTCCAGTTTCCTTTTCTGTCACTGTGCATATAAACATGCAGCTATTTCTTTCCTCTTCCAACTTTCATAACTCCATATTGTGGTCCATTCAGAGATGTGTGCTCTATTTCTAGGTTCCTTAAAAACTGGTGTCCTTGCTCAGAGTAACATTATTTCCATGTTGCTCTGTACATTAACTAATTTAGTGTAGTATCTTTGCACTACCAAGTAATCAAAACCAGAAACCACAATGTTAACCTGACTCTCCACATTCCATTTGAGCTTTTAGAAGAAAAAGAATTTTTGTAAGTAGACTGGCTTTTCTGTGAGCAAATCAGTATGAAATGTATATTGAAAGAAATCTTAGGTGTGAAGAAATTGCCATGTGAAAATTGTCTTCCTGAAGCTTATTATACACCTGGAGACAGAACAAAACTTTGGCCTAGATATCATAATTCAACACATGAACAGAAAAACAGAGAAACTGTTAAAATAATGCTGTTAAGATGGCAGAAACATACCACCAAAAATCTGAACACATTAAAATTCAGGTTTCTTGTGCAATTTCAGTTTGGGTCTTTTGTTCATATAGACTGTGATATTGTCTTTTTGTTACATGGGTGTGAGTATTTTTCACTTAGTCTCTTCTTTCACTGAGTACAGAGGACAGGCTTGTGTATACTCTGGCATGAGTCAAAGCTCTGTAGGTGATCAGACTTGTGGCTGTAGGATGTTTTTGCTTCTTTTGCAAAGTGCTTAATGCAAGGATCTGCAGGAAGATAAGGCAAAGTGGGGCAGTTTGATCCTTGATTTATCTTGTTCTACTTGAATGGAGCTCTGAAGACCTGCATTCTTATGGTGTAATTTGGTGGTGTTCATTGTTTGGGTGGTGAGCTCAAGGCTCTGGAAGCCAACTTAAATTTTCAGTTTTAATAATAAAATTTTAATATCACTTTCTGTATGTTTTATTGTAAAATTAAAAAAAAAAAAAGAAAAAGAAAAAAAAAGAAACTGAAATATTTCTATCCACGAGGTTCATGTGCAGCTTTGCAAAGAGAAGCTTCAATAATAGACTTTTTTTATGTGAGCAAACAGCACAATGGATTGGTTGTGTCTGTAGATTTTCAGCTGCTCTATAGGGTCTTCTGTTAGTAGGGTGCTGGGTAGTCTATAGTGCACATGTGCTCCCAGCAGCCAAGGAATGGTGAAATTCAAGTATCTTAGATTTCATTATCTTGGAAAGAACAAGTACTTACAAAGTCTGATTTTGCCACTCATCCCTCTGTTATGCCATGCCCACGGGGCAGTGTGTGTGCAGCGCAGTTATGCTATGTTGTGATAAGGAGGTGCACATGCTGTCTCGTCAGATGTCAGATTTGAGTGTGCTCAGCAAGGACAGAATCTGCAGAAATTTTACCTGGCCAGGACAATGACCATGTGCAAGGTGCAGGTTTTGAAAAGTTTAGTGATTTCTTTGAGGCTGCAAAAGGCCCTACTTGACATAAAGACATTCTCTTCGTAGGTTTAAGTTCTGTTCCTAAGCAGGTATGTTCTTAGAGCATTTCAAAGTCAAGACATATTGATTTTTTTATCAGTGTCCCAAATATTTTTCTCTGACCTTATTCTAGGAAACAGCTGGACCGTTTTGACTTCAATTTTCTGTCAGAAGTTCCAAGCAAGTAGAAGGAAGGTTATTACGGGATTTTTCTGGCAGCCTGGTGACAGGCAGTAATTGTGACTAGCACTGTCTATGATATAAGGCTCCCAAACCACTGCAAAGCAGCTCCATGGACAACTTGTCTTCCAAGCTGATGTCCTACCCAGGAACATTCTCCTGTTTGCCTGCAACACTGCCAGGAGAACCACATAGGTCTGGGCCCACATTTTAATCATCACAATTGCCACAGAATCACGAGCCAGCTGCTTTAAAATACAGTTGCCATCTGTTTGAGGGTGAATACGGCCCTGGTAGGATGGACGTATCTCTTTGTATGACAAGTTTCCTGAACAGAGGTTCTCTTTTCCATTGCTTGAGCAGAGAGTGATGTCACAGGACGTGGTTGGATCTGTTCAGATCTACCTGACCCAGCTGTAAGCAGGAAGAACCATCGCTCTTTCATTCATGTAATACGTATCCTACCTCCGCTACAGAGTATCATTGTCTGAAACTCACATTTTATTACTGATGATTTTCTGCATTGCAGTTTCTTTTTCCTAAGCTGATCATTTTTTTGCAAGACCAATTACTACTTCTTTCTCTCCACATCCTAAATTGAAGTGAGTCACACTTCAGGCCTTAAGTATATTTGAGGAAATCCTTCTGAATTTAGTTTAAAGAGACAAATGAAGTAGATTTCTGTCTTCTAAAAAATTGTATTGAGAAGATGTTAGCATCAGATACCATGTCAGGATTTTATTTCTTTTGTTGGCTTATTCTACGTTCTTTTATCAAAGAAGTTTAAAACTACTGAGTTAAAACTCTTTAAATAAGGTTGTTTTCTAGCACGGCTTATGCATTAAAAAAAGACTGCAAAAACTGAAGTGCTGTTTCTAGCTGAGGTTATTTAAGATTTTAAAGATGATAATGCTATGTTGTAACTTTAATATATTCTACAGTAAGATAGTACAGACTCAGTCACTGCCTGTCTTTCTTTTTTCGCTTGGGTTTGGTTTTCCATTTGGTTTCGAGCAGTTCTCTTCTAGCTTGGTATTTCTGCAAGGAACAGGAAAAAATGATGTCAATGTTAAGAAGATAACATTGTGAAAAGATCCACTGAATTATTAAATCAGCCCTCATATGTCTAAAGGTTCAAGACTGAGACCTGCAAAGGATTGCATGCCTTTAGATCCAGGAGATCAGATGGATATATATTTGGGTGCCTGCTCTGTTCAGACTACAGTCCGGCTGCTCTTCAGTCAGCTCTGCTCCGGGAGCTGCGTAACTGTCACTGGGGCAGCAAGCCCAGCTTAACACATCGTAACTTTGGTTTGAAAATGTTTAGAATTTTCTCTGTATTTTACATGCTACACTACCAATTCAAGTGCCTGTACAGTTTCAGAGACCCTTCAAGAGATGAATTTATTATAATACTGTTGTCATAGTTTCATTGGTCACCTGCCATTCTCCAAAATCTCCGCTGTCTTTTGACTGTTGCTTCATTATGTCAGTCTGGTTCTGAAAAGAAGTGAAATGCTGTATTTATACTATACTTTCAAAGCATCCATCAGGGATAGCTAGTTTTAAGCACTGTGACACTGTGTGCTGATGCTTGTGCACCACGAATAAAACATTTTAATAGTTAAGGATTCCAGAAGAAGTAAAAAAATTGCCACAAAGGCATTGCTGTCTGTTGCATCATTCAGTGTTTTCAGACACTGATGTGCAAGAGTTCATTAAATATGCTGGATACCCATGTTCAAATTTACCATTTTTACATCCAGCACATATTGAATGTTTTTTATTTCCACCCAGCATTCTAGTGTAGCCGCAGTGAATATGTAATAGTATCAGTAAAAGATTTATATACAAGTCAGCATTTCACAGTAAATGATAAAAAGAGAATCATATTATATTTTACAGGGATTTTAGAATGTAACATAATTGCCATAGTAGGCTGGGGAAAGAGTGAAGAGAGAAAGTCAAAGAGAGATGAACAAGTGTAAAGCTTGGTTGAAACGTTTCCACAGTAATGATTTTATCTACCATTTTCTGCTTCAAATTAGGAGAATGAAAAATACAGATCAGAATTTGTCTTTTTTAAGTGTCTGTTCTTAAACATTGAAAGTTCTCAGCTGTTTTGATGACAGAATCAGCACAATATATGTCTTGCTGTTTGGAAGGTCTGTTATAAAGAATATCATTGTGGTCACTTCTGGTTTCATCATTTGTTTTTAATTTTCATTTGGACAAACAGATTCCAGTGTAATAATTTTAAACAATATACAGTAACTAGGGCTGAGAAAATATTAACATATAGTTGGCAGATTTCTAATGATACTAGAGAAAATAATTCAACACCTAATTTAAAAGTTGCATTTTGCTGCTTGCACAACGGCTATAAGTAGTTTACATTTTTTCATGAAATTAAATATGCCAAAAATTACTTTTTAAAATATTGTCAAGCAGCACTTACAAACTCACACTTTCTGTGACAATGTTTGTTTCTGACATTGTATTTCAGAGGTCAATTTTTAAATTTTGACATAGCATAAAAATTTACCCATTTTTCAAAATTTTACATATAAAATCTCTACCCTGTGATTGAAAAAATAGCTTTCAGGAACAGTGCAACAAATCACTAAATTGACATAATTACCTTTCTCCATATATTTTAACTCAACCTTATCATTCATATAGATGTTCCTGACAGGTAACTCCTACACTGGGAAAAGCAAAGAAAAAGCTGATGTGAACATAGAAGTGATACATATTTATGTATCCACCTGTTCCAATAAATCCTGAATGATGCAGTGTAAACACTAAACATAAAACAAACATTTTGTTAATCATGTTCATCATAATCATCAAAGTTTTGCTGCGGGCAAAGATCTACCGACTTACAGGTTTAAACACCAGGCCCTTGTACAGCTTCGCTTTCTTAATCCCTCCTATGCTTATTCCCTGCCATTTTGTACACTGTCAGCCAGTAAAAAAACTGAGTACATGTCATTTTTTAGGCTAGTGAGAAGGATGCTCCCCTTATAGGAAAATATGTAAACTCCAGGCTCTACCTGTTAAATAAATATTCATAATTTTTTAAAATTTTAAAATATTTTAAAATATTTTGTTTAATATTTTGCTTTTTGACTGAGCCCACTGGTAAGACTGTACTTCTGGAAAGCAAAAAATTTGCTTCAAATCTCCTCTGAACATGAAGGCCACGTCTTGATGGGGAGTACTTGCACTCTGCATTTAAATTAAACAAATATTATGTCTTATGAATCTCATCCAGAAGAAATATCAGCAGCCAAATCTATCCTGAGTCTCATTCTGAATTTCTGAATAGTTATGGAGTGACCAATTTGTGATCTTCAGGCAAATTTACTTTTCATCCAGCTCCATTCAGGACAAATATTGTCAAGCTTAAATCCTGTCTTTTTCATATTTTGGTCCCTGGTTATGGATTTTGTGTTCTTATAGCATCATTCCAACTTTCAGTGACAAAATTAACTCCCTGGTAAGTTCCCAATTTACAATACTATTGTCCACATTATTAATTGTAATTAGCATTATCTGATCCATAATCCATGCTTGGCTGAAACTCAAGGTTCTCAAGAGCTAATCCCAAAGCATATTGCTAAGTCAAAAACCTGGGAAATAGGATGAATGAAAAAAAAAAATGGAATTACAACTACTGCACCTGAAACCCTGCAAATTTCAATTTGCAAAATTATATTTTACAAAGCTAACTTCTGCCATTGAGGGTGACTCTTTAAATGATGCTGAGAGATAGTGTAATCTAGTGGTTCACAGAGAGTCAGGAGTCCTGGACTCTGTCCCATGAATTGCCAATGATTTAGTGAGTGACTATGAGAAATTCCATCTTTCTGTGCTTCTATATCCCCATCTGCAAAAATAAGCATAATAATATTTGCTTGCTTTATTTGAGATTCAAAAACATTGATGTATTCTGAAGAAAAGATGTCATAAATCTACTGCTTTTCCCATTAAATAAAATAGGAAAAATTTATAATTTTTTTGGTTGAGCATGGCTGCCCCCCTATATGAGCAAAATATTTTATTAAAGGGAATATTTAAAGTGAATTTGAATAGGAGCAAAGGACATGACTGCCATTTGTGCCTTTGAAAGTATTGCTATTTTTACATTCCAGCAGTTCTTATGATAATCATTGCTTCTGTAGGTAAAACATCTATGCTTTTAGAAAACTAAGGAGCCAATGCATACAATTTTGCCAGCTCTAAATATCATGAATTCATTTCTGATGAATTTCAGTGCATGCAAATCTCCTTTCCATTGACTTTAATGTGAGTTGGCCCAGGTCCAAGGGATTCAGTACAAGCTGTAGCTACCAATCTCAAAGAAACTTTAATGATGCCACCAGTAATAACAGCTCCACATTCAAAACCAGGTGCAGTTATTTTTTCAGATTTAATCAGTTAATCTGTTGGGTTTAATATAATGAATAAAAAGCACAGTTTAGGCTACCATATCTAAATAATTCTTAACATAAAGTTATTGTATTTTGTAGATATTTTGGAGTAATCTGTAAACATATATCAGTAGCCACGTGGAAAAGATAGGCTGAGCACAGTAACCAGATTTAGCACTTCATATGGAAAATATTCTGCAAAGCTGTTGGAGAAATTAGTTATTCAACTATACATTTGAAAAACAAGTTTTGCTTTGAGCAAGTAATTTAAAGAACAAACATAAAATACCTCACTAGTGAGGATGATGCTGTAGAGAACTATGATTTACCTGAAGTCAGCACATAAACTCTTGAATATAAGGATCCTTGCAATTCAATAAATGCTGAGTTGTAACTAGAGGCAAATTCAGCCTTAATTGAATAGAAACATATTTGCATGTCCTGGAAATCTCAGAAAAGCAAAAATGTTCAACAGTATGGCTCAGAAGCTAAAATGCCATCCATGCCATTTTTTATCATTTTCTCCATCTGCTTCCACCTGAACCTGCTGATAAGAATATAGAATTGTTATTTCATTTTCTGTTTATAGTAGCTAAAGCTCTTTTCGTTATATATCTCAGATAAAAACTTTTACGACATCCTTCCAGTGTTTCTTTATTGTGTTTGCTTAGAAGTTTTCCAGAATAAATGATTTGCAATTACTGTGGGTTTTTAGCAAACGGTATGTTTTGACCCTACTTGACCTGTTGCTACTACAACTTTATGATTATTAATTTGTACTGTCGCAGAACATAAAAGACAGGCTATTTTTGTAGTTACCAAACAAACGAATATTAGCTGATATTTGCCCAGAAAAACTTACAATCCAAGAAATCTCTTGACAACTCCAATGCAGTGAACAGAATAAAATCAGCTTTCAAAACATGTTGAGGGGATGCCTGACTAGCTCTTAAAGGCCTGGTTCTGCTTCAGAAGTAGCAGGATAAATTAAGTTTGCGTGTAGCTTTGTGCAGCCAAGTCTATGGCTAGACTGTTTCTGGGACCTGTTATCTCATTCACACCAATCGTGTAAATGCATCTGCAATTCTTGGGACTTACACACTACAGACTGGGAGCAATATTTAGTCCCTTTTTTTTCAATGGAAATTCTGCAGGTACACCTCAGTTCACAGTGAGAAAAAACAGAGGTCTTGAGTGGATCTAAGAAGACAATTTAGATGAGAGAATTTAAATCGGCCATTTTGCTTGTCTTGATTTTACATCTTTACACTTAATTTTACATTTTACACTTAATTTGGGGTTTTTTTACATTCTGCTCTTTTCTTAAACATCAGAACAGCTGTATTTAATGAGCTGGAACTGAAATAGGTCAATAAAATGTTACCTGCACAATAGAGAGAACCTACTGGGTACGTGAGTGTGATTAAGAGTCGCGTGGCTTAGATTTGAATAAGATGGCATGTACAATTAAGGATTAAGGGAATATTTTTGTGAAACAGAAAAGCAAATTTCTCTTTAATACACAACAATTGTCAATGAAAAGTATTTAAATTAGAAAGATCTAGACAGTAAAAGCAGGCAGTCAACAACACACAAGTGTTTTCAGAAGGTGTGTGCCTCCTGAGTAGGCTGTGCATTGAAACACATCTTGGAACCAGAATCAAAGGCTGAAGCTGAAGTGGACAAAAGAAGGAATAAATATGGAAGCTAAATTTATTACAC
>RSEF01000001.1:14112093-14126352 GCA_003993805.1 Himantopus leucocephalus | reverse complement strand
GACAGAGTCCTCCTCGGATGCTGGCCATTGAAGAAAGAGGCTGTGTAAATGAGAAGTGTTCAGTATTCAGCTGAAGGTTAACCTAGTAAAAGATACTCTTATTCCAGAATAATACCCATGCGTAGCAAGAACTATAGAAAAGCAAAGCACAGTCTACCTTAATCCCAGATTTCTTTCAAGTGGAAATAAATTCTGATGGGAAAAAGAAATGGGGTTGAAATGAGAAAATCTAGACTTTTATTAAAATACTAAATTAGGCAAGTTGCATATTTCATATTGACAAAAAAAAGGGAATTTTGACAGAGCAGCATATATAACACTACAGTTTGAGGCTCTGAGGACCACTAATGTGTGGGCTGGGATTTTTTGATATATCAGACATAAGAAGCTTACATTTTCTTGAGCTATTCAAACTATAGCTCCTGGAAGATTTAATTGTAAGAAAAATATGCTTGGAGTTACTGGTCAAAGATAACATCAAGATATCTAACAGTAGTAAAAGGAACTAACGAAAGAATCTGTAACAATAGTAATAATGGGAAGCAAGAGTGAAAAAAGAAGAGGAACCTTGAAGGAAAAAATGGGGAAAAAATAACATTTTGTATTTTTAATTTAAAACTATTACCTTGCACATCTTTTAATTCTTTAGTAGATTTTTTTTTAAGGAACATTTATCTTTGCAGCCTTTTTATATGATAGTGATGGGGTGTTAATGTACTATAATTTGCTTCTGTACTGGAACATATGGCAACACTGTCTGGTTTTGTTATTTTGATCATTTTCATCTTGCATCAACTGCATACAAATGGAGTTACAAGGTATTTTCTTTGGCAAATGTGAAAAATAGTCTGTAGCTGTTGTCAGTCTACTGTATGATTTCAAATGGACAACACAAAGGAGACTATCCTAATTGAAAATTACACTTTGTTGTTTTCAAAGTCTGCTTACACGCATTTGTTGCATTTCTATTGTTTATTTTACTAGGTTATATCCCTTTGAAAGGGAACAGCACATGAAAAGCTAAAAGTAGAACCTTCAGCAAAAATTCCTATTTTCAGCCTCTAGGTAACTCAAGGATTATAATAAATATCCATTAAGATTAAAAAAAAAAAAAAGTGATACAGAGGTAAAAACTGATCTAGGGAAAATATTAAGGGCCTTTGTGTGCTATCCTTAATAGATGAAGGTCTGACTTTGGTGGAGAAGGGAGAAAGTTATACATTTTATTCTACTCTTTTTTCTTTCTTTCAAACGTTTTCTTCTACTTAATGTGATTTGCATTAGACGTGAGTCTAAATCAAAGACTGTACACATACACTTTTAGATAGATTAAAAATTGAATTTCATATTCATATTGGGCATCTCAAGACCATTCATATTGCAGTAATTGAATTAATTTTCCCTTTCTCTAATCCAATATTTTATTCTCCCAAGATCAAGTGCTTATGTCCTTGATTTTGGTTTTTGTTATATTTTTTCCTTGTATTGTCACAGTCTTTAAGTATCCTTAATAACATAAATGTTTATCAATTTATCAAAAATTAAACAGGTTAAGTGGGCAAGCCTACTTATGAGGCAAGAGCAATAATTTCTCTTAAGGATTTATCTCCTCCTGACCATTAGATTAACTAAAATAAGACAGAAAAAATCCTCTGTCCAGAGTTCTTGTTTTCTAAGATAAGACAGTGGATAATGGACAATTGAATCATAGAACCATAGAATCATAGAATTGTTAAGGTTGGAAGGGACCTTTCAGATCATCTAGTCCAACCATTAACCTAACCTGACAAAACCACTTCTAAACCATATCCCCAAGTACCACGTCTATCCTTTTTTTAAACACCTCCAGGGATGGCGAATCCACCAATTGCCATGGGTTAAACCCTGTTGCTTCCACTGAGGTAGCAAAACTGGTGCATGTTCTTTGAGAGAGAAGGAATCTGCCCTGCTGCCTGCGCAGAGCTGAATCCCACCAGGGCTGGGCAGCACACGGGTGCAAAGACCACACAGGGACAGAAAGTTGTTGCAAGTGGGAGATGCAAATTCCTGTGTCCATGCACATAAGTGTTTCTACTGTGGCAACTTCCACATGATGTGTGTCAGTATTTCCTTGGTCTTTCTGCCCTGCTAAATATTCCTTCTCTTTCATTCCTGGAGAATTACCCAGATTATCTCAAGTTCGCATACTGACGTGAAAGAAATGCTTTGTCTTATTAGTGTGACCTTGACTTGCAGAAAACCTAATAATATCTGTACCAAAGTCGTATGCTCTGTGTCACAATCTGAGCCCTTTATTGAGAGCTTCTCCTCATGAGGGACAAGTGTGATTACACAGAATAGCAGTCATCAATATTGCCATAGCAAAATTTCCAGTTTTTAAAGATTTTTTTAACGTTTTCTGTTGGAACAAAAATAAATAATCCTCTTGCTATTAATGGTTAAAAGAAAGATCCCAAAATGAGATGGCAAAACTTTCATAAGAATAATAGTTAAAGAAAACAGAGCAGAAACATGAGCAGGGCTGAATATAAGTCCCATCATTCAAGGACAGTTGGAGCTGTGAAATGGTGTTAATTACTGTGTGGCTGCAGTGAATTACTTTTGCTACAGCAAAGAAGGTGCCGTTGCCTGTCATTTTTCGGTCAAAACAGATTTTGTTATAGGAACAGACAGGATTGAGAATTGATAAAGAATTTTTCAAGATTACTGGGACTTTGATACTAATACAATATTATTCATTACTTTCATTGGCTTTTTCAATGTATTTTTTCCATTCACTATCGTAACTAACTGTGGATGAGGATGCTGGTGATTGGTTGCTATGAACAGCTGGTGTCTCAGTTCACTTTATTAAATTATTTCAGAACCTTGGTAACATCTGAATGGCAGAAGTCTGACCTGCAAATCGAACAGCGGGCAGAGTTTAGCTCAGAGATACTATCTGACCCCAATTGCTTTTAACAGCCCTGTTCTGAAGGGACAGGAGAATGACCGTGATGCTTGTAGGATTGCAGTTGCTCCCGAGGTCCCCATTTTTTGAGGGAAGCAGATACTGTCATACTTATCATAAATGCAGGACGCTGGAATTCTGAGCCAATAATGACTAAGTGTTGTGAACTAAAGACTCTTCAGGACAGTCTAAAATGGATAGACCTGATACAGGACATATTTCTCCTGTTTACAGTTGTGTTCCTAAAACAACTGAGTGGCATTAATTACCTTTATTAAAGGAAGACAAGGAAATGCAAATATTCTCAGGAGAACCTTAGACTGACATCTAAATGCGTTTTAATTTTATAAAATCCTTGTCATGCTAAGCACTCACTAGTGAGTTACATGTTCATATCACTGGGGGTTTTTGTGTTTTAAAGGAGCAGCCAGCTCATGGTCTTGAAACCAGATTATACAATCCCTGGTCTCTTTTAGACTTGATGCAGATATCCATACTCAGCTTCTGCAAGCTCAGAAGTTATAAACACAAACATTCTCCCTTCTTTAGGCTGTATGGTACAAGTTGCATGAGCACTTGTTCCTATTTTAAAATGCAGGAGATACCACTGTCTTCCACCACTTTTAGGAAACTAAAAGGTATCCTGTTTGTTACTGACTCAAACAATTAAAAAAAAAAAAAAGCTAAAAATAAAATTTTTAAAAAAAGAGATAAAAATAGAGGAAATAGAACTGGCAGAAGAGAAGAGATTGATAAATAAAGAATGAGAGAAGTAAGATACGGAGGGAAACGAGCAATTTCAGGGCCCGCCCAAGCAAGATTCGCCTAGCCGTTGTGCCAGTCGTAGCAACGCATCTTCCTCCCCTCACTGTCACACTGATGCTTTCTATCACTCGTTTCCACCCATCTTTTGTACTCTCCTTGCCCCTTTGCCTGTTCTCATCCTCTACTAATTTTAAAATGGCAGAAGGAAAAAAAGACATTAAAGAGGCAGTTGCAAAGCAACACCATCTTCACTCCTTCCACTTAAATTCCTTTACTCAAACAGCACGGATTTTCCTGCAGCACCAGCTGCATTGTGTAATTAGAACTGCAACTGCAAAGTGGAAAACTAATGCATTTTTATCATTTCACTGTGCACTAAAAGGCTGGCAAAGGCTGCCTCTGCCACAGGTGTTGCAAGTGCTCAGAGCCAACTGCTTTACAAACATGGCAGTTGCACAACTGACTTTGTCAGTGGAGCAGAGAAAAATATGCACCTAAAATGCATGTAGCATTCAATTCTTTGCATTTGTAAGACTTTTTATAAAAGATTGGAGGCTTATTTTTTCCCATGATACAGCAATAATCTTTTTCTGTGAGAACAGACCAGTGAACCAGATGTGAACCAAGCCTGTGAAATGCAAGCACCTAATTACATATCAAAGAATAAAATAGACACGAGTTTAAATCCACAGATCCTGACTGCAGCTCAGCACAAAAGGCAAACTTGGGAACTGAGCACACATATTCTGTAGGCATATAACATTTTCCTCAAAATAATTGAAGTTCACTAAGGAAAAACATAACTAGCTGTTAATTAGTGCACACAGTGAATATATCACAAATTACAAACAAACTTAATTTAGACCATTCTGCTGCATCTGAAAGTTATGGATGATAATCCCAACATTACATTTTACAGCAGTACAAAGCAAGCATTGCAGTTACAATGTCAGGAGCGCCTATCGAGAGAGATGTAAAAGTCCCTTCCAGCTCTGCTTGACTTTAAGACAATAATTATAGTCTCTACGCCTGTCCAGCAAAGAAGTGCCAATAAAATTCTCATGCTCTGAGTTCTGCCTGCAGATGGCCAGCAGTTTATTAAGTTTTATGAAGACTGCAAATGAATAAAAAGAAATACAACCAGTCACTAAAAGTTGTTCTGTGCTGTGCTTATTTGCTCTTCCCTGGTTATACTACAACTGTGCTTAGTTACAGACAATGACGACAAAATCAGTCTTAAAAAACATGTTGCCACAGCCTAATTTCTCCATTTCTTCTGCTCGCAATTTCTTCAGTTTATTTGTCTGAAATCCTCAGACTCCTTTCTACTGATTTAGGGACAGCTTTGGTTGAACAGTAGTTTTTATATTTTCTTTTAGGCCCTCATACATGTATTTTTTGAAGTGACTGAGGCTCTCATGTCATGCTGCTGTCCTTCTTACTGAGCCTCCTGAACAGGGTGTGCTGATGTTGAGGTGACCCAGCCTAAACACTCAGTCTGAATTGTTCTCATGGGGCAGAAGAAGAAATCCTCAAAAAATTTCAATCGAGTATCCCTAGGTCAGTCTGTAAAAGGCATGCCTTTGTATGCCTTTATCTGATTGCTTCTAAGATGGATTATAGAGGAATTAGAAAGGTGTAAAACAGACTCAGGCAAAGCTGGGCTGAAATGAGACACTGCAGTGAGAGATCTGTTCCATCTTCATGTTTGGTGTTCCTGTAGGGTCCCCGTAGGGTCTATTGTGTACTAACTTTGTGGTAGACCATACATCTTTTGGGAGAAGTTATAGGGGAAGCAGTTTGGAAGGTGTCTTTTTTTTTTTTTGAGAACTTTAGTGACCTTGATAGTTTAGGAGCTAAAGAAAGTGTAGAACAGTAAAGAGCAGAAATTGAAAGACTAACAGAAAAAAAGGAGTTGAAATTGAAGTTTTGTTTATTACGCCACTGAGTTGGTACAGCTTCAATTTGCAGACCTACCTTCAGTCATTAAATACAAACACAATTAAAAGTAATTCTTTTAATTTAAATAATTAATTAATAATACCTGTGCAGGAATCAAAACTGTACCACATGGTGCAAAGCAAGGGCGTACACTGAGGAAAAGCTTCCTTTCTGTTGGAATAACTCAAGTGGATCAGTTACTGATTCCAAAATTATGTATAGCAGTATCAGGAAAGTCAGGTACCTCGTTTCTCTGGGTTGATGCTTATGAGAAAGGTAGCCCTATGACTGAGTAACCTGGAAGTCCCCTGACTTACACAAATAGGCTATTGCTGCATATGAATGAAAAAAGTGAGCAGGCACTCTCTTCTTCCATTAACTGTTGTAGGTATGCTTTTTCTGAGATAGCCGCAGCAGTCTCTCGGTTGTCTTTATAATCTTATACCCCTCAGAAGTTCTGGGAATGGGAAAGACTCGGGCAGGGGTGCTCCTGCCCAGCAGAATTCAGGGGGGCTGCATCACCAGTGGGGGCTGCAAGGACAGAGTCTCAAGAAGGAGGCAGGGGGAGTAACACATTCCTTTGGAAAAAACTACCTGGTTTAGGGACAAATAGGAATAGGCTGCAGCTTGTCTTTGAAGGAGATTTGGGTTTTCTTGGGAGAAGGTTTTTTTTTCTTTGGTAAAGAACCTGAAGGGTTTTGGAGATGCTTAATGATAAACAAAACACACCAAGAACCACAGCCTGCTCTTTTCTTTTCTCCATCCCTCTGCCCCATCTCCATCCTGTCCCTCTGACACAGTACCCCTTATTCCCCTCTCTAGTTACTACTCCATTCATGTTCAAGAGGGTTTTACACTGAGAAAAAAGAGAGGAGGAAAAAGAGGAGCGGAAAATATATGTGCTGCCACTTTTCATGACGTTGCAGACCATAAAAATAAAAAATAATGACTACAAACATGAAAGTACTACTTTTTCTTCCTTTTTCTTCCTTCTTCCTATAACATGTTAGTTACATGTCAACATTACTGAACATTAAAACATGAAGTAAACATGGGTAAATCTTAACTGTCTTATTATTATCCCATACAGTTAAAACTCCTGAAGGAAAAGTGACTTAGAAACCTGATTATTTTGTCATTGTCAAAAATCGCTGTATTAATTGGACACTACATTTGCAAAGTGCCCTTACAAATGCAAACAAAATGTGTCTGGTAGATTAACAAAGGACTGCACACCTGTTTCTCATGCACGCTTCCTTTCTGATGCTGTCACAGAACCATACTGAGAGAGAGTTTTGGCAGATGGCATTACAATTCAAATAAAGAAAAATAAGCTTCTGAATTCATACATATTTCCTTGTCATTCAAATGCCAAGGGATTTTTTAACATAATGTTTAAAGTATGGAGTGAATCAATTTGAGTGTCCTCATAAATATAACTAATGCACAATGATGAATAAGTTATGACAAGAAGTTTCAGAAAGCAGTTACATGCAACTAAAGCAGATTTTTATCTATTGTGCAACAAAGCAAAAAGTAATAGAAGATGGGACTTTTAAAGTTCTCACCATAGACAAGTCAGTGAAGCCACTGAGGAGACAAAACCAGATTCTAAGCTAATTTCTCTCGTGTAAATCAAGGATTGCTGCCTCAGCAGCTGCAGTGTTAACCTGACTTTTCCACGGTGCAATGTAATCTCCCTCATCAATTCTATTGATTTATTTATTTCATCAAATACTATTTAAACAACCAATGTATCTGCATTACATATACCCAGCTACTGTTCAAAACTGTGAAAACATATTATTAAAAAGCATGGTAGTCATGGAAACAGATCACATAGGAGGTAGGTAGCTTGAGGACGATTCTTCTAACTGATTGAATACAACTCCATTGGCAACTTGGAAATAAAATATAGAAATGTAAGAAGTCTTGTACTTGATCAGAGCACTAGTTTATTTAATCTGCTCTGAGATTTCCATCCAAGGCCAGTATCTGATGCTTCTGAGGCAGTTACAGCTCATCACAAATAAGTGATGTACCTATGCAATTTCACAGTCTGGGCAGGATAGCTTTTTATTTGTGGACCGCCCACAGATAATCAGTTCATTGTAAGCATACAAAGTAGTTCTTGGCTGGTTTTTTTTCATTATCACTATAGATGCTACATTTTCCCATCTCTTTTTTATAATATGTCTATCTATTTGCCTCACTGGTCTGTCACATAAAATCAAGTAATTGCCATTTGGTGTAATAACATGGCAGAAAAAAAACCAAACCAGAAAACATTATGCTGTGTGCTTTATTTTGAAACACTGACTTGAGACTCTCAAGGCCCAGTGAGACAAATGAAGTCATGAAACAATTGTTTCTGATGTTGATTGAAATTTTAATTAAACTTTAATGTTGTTATTTTAAAAATAAGTCAGAAACAAGGTAAAATAACGTGTTTGTCCAGGAAAGATGGTTAGGGGAGATGAAGAAAAGGGGTTGTCCTCTGTGTATGCACAGAGCTCTCCTGTGGGACGGACAGCTGGCTGGTGGAGAGTTTGTGGGTCAAGATCAGATGAGAGGCTGATAGAGGAGACTTGGTGGTGGGTTGTTGTTACAGACCCCCTGATCAGGATGAGGAAGTGGGTGAAGCCTTCTCTAAACAACCGAAGGAAGTCTCTGATCCCAAATTCTGATTTTCATGGGGGACTAACTTCCCTCACATCTTCTAGATGGGCAGCAAGGCAGGAGACAAGCAGGCAATGAGATTTCTGGTGGTTTTCAGGGCTAACTTCTCAATATCAGTACCAGGTGGGCCCACCATGAAGGGTGATGCACAGCTGAACCTGCTATGAACTAACAGCAAGAACTGATGGGAGATGTGATAATCGATGGCAACTTTGGCTAGGACACTGGCAGGTTGTAGGCCCCGACAATGTCAGTGACAAAATCATGAAGCAAATCCTCTGAGAACACATTTCTGGGCACCTTAAGGAGAAGGTGGTGACTGGGAACAGCCAGTGTGGATTTACGCAGTGCAAATCATGCCTGACCAACCTGTTTGCAATGCTAAAAAGACTGGATTTGTGGATGAAGCAAAAGTGGTGGATGACGTCATTTACCTTTATTTTTGCAAGATTTTTTGCACTGTCTCCCACAACATTTGCGTATCACACTTAGGGCATNGCATATCACACTTAGGGCACTAAAAATCTGGATGGATGGAGAACTGCATAGGTAAATAACTTGTCAGGTGGTGGGGCTCAGAGGGGAGTGGTTAATGGGCCATACTATACCTGAATGCCTATGCAAGAGGAGTATTGTGGGGGCTTATAGCAGAGTCTGTCCTGTTTTGACATCTTTATATACAGTCTGAAGGAGGCAACAGGGTCAACTTTGCAGTTGATCCCAGGGGGACCAGTCAACATGGTCAAGGGCAGGGCTGCCACTGAGGGACCTAGCCAGGCTGGAGGAACGGGCCAACAGAAAACTAGCAAAATTCAACAAGGGCAAATGAAAAGTCCTGCACCTGGGCAGGAAGAAAATCTTGTGACAGTACAGGTTGGGAACTGACTCATTAGACCTCATCTGTAATACTGCATCCAATTTTGGGACCCCTAATACAAGATAANCAGAGGGCCACCAAAGATGGTCAGGGGTAGGAGCACTTGTCTTGTGAGGAGAGGCTGAGGGTAATACTGTTTTGCCTTTGGTAAAGTTTGGCACTGAAAATAGCATGAAAATGCATCATTTGGGTTTGTTACAGAATAATAGGCTTTTTTACTTTGTTGTACCAGAGGTTAAGAGGTGAACAGTTGGCTAAAGTATGTTGAACCTTATATATGAGTTTGCGACACTAGTAACAGGATACCTAGCCGCCTGCCATGAGGTCTAGCCTGCACTATTAGTAGCTACATACTTTGATGGGGCTTTTTAGGTCAGTAGCCAAACTGCAGGTTTTAGGTTATATAATAACAGTAAATTCAGTAACTCCATAAATTCACAGGGTATGTTGTTAAACATTTAACAGCAAAGGAAATAATATAAATAAATGAAGAGCCTGAAAAGCAAATAGGAGAAGAAAAGCCTAACCATGAGATCAGGCAGTTATTAGGTAGAAAACACTGGTTTGTAACAAGGCTGAATTGGTACAGTCAGTAATGAGGTACAAGCACTGAAATATTTGAACATCCAAAAGATCAAAAAGAATGTTTCTTTTCCATCTGTTTTCTTCAAAGTCTAAAGAATATAGTATTAAAAAAGCTGTGTTAATAAAATCAGTTTCAAAGGCAGAATCTTTCACATTGGAGCTGCACGTGGCGTGCAGCAAATCTGCTGAACTTCAGGAATACAAATTGATAATTCAGCATACATTTAATGTACTTGGGGCTCCTTTTCTGCTGGTAAAATGAGTGTGCCCGTGACAGTCCCTTTTATGTGATGCCTGAACTTTGAACCAGCTGGCAGTGCCATTGCAGCTCCTCGGCATGCGTGTGAGTAGCCGCTGGGGCACGTGCTGAGCTTCTCCAGCGGGCTCACATTCTGCACCGAGATACATCCTGAAGTGACTTCACTCCTAGCTGTGCCCGCATTAGCTAGTTTAAAGCTAGGAGCTGTGAGGATAAGAGTTTCAGTGACTCTACTTAGATGTACCCTTTGTTATATTAAAAATGAGATAATGTGTAATTAACACAGAATTCAGAAATTATCCCAAACTATTCTTGGAAGCTAAGGCACATAGCTGTTTAATTATTCCATGAAAGCCTGGATGCATTCATATCCAGTCTCCTGGGCAAGAACTTGTAGCCAAAAAAAGGAGATTTTTTCAGTGTTTCTTAGTGTTCTCTGTTTCTCCAGCAAAACACTAGTCACTTTAGTGGGAATTGTGAGAGAAACGAGGCGCTGGTTTAAGCTTCTCTCTCCCCAACCATTCTGTAATACAAACCAAGTACCCAGCACAGTAACAGAGGAGTAAGGACAGAGAACAAGAGAAAAGGATAACATGATTTAAAGAAAAAAAATGACATTTTAATAATAAATATTTGTCCGTGAGTTTTTCTGTTTTCCTTAAGTCTATTATTTCTAAATACATGAAAACCAGGATTTTGTAGCTTGTTTAGAATCTTTTAACAGAAACTCTAATCTTTCTCTTGAAAAGGTCCATGGAGAGTACTCTGACCAGCTTCAGCTATTGCCCACTAAACTGTTGAGAATGGAGTTCTTTATTAAGGCTTTATTAACAAAACCATCTCAGGCACTGCCTATAATAACCTAACTAAATTCTCAACATATAAGGTATTTTTTCTCCTAATTTATTTTTAATTGCATTTTTTTCATTTTTGTTTGAATTAATAGCTAACAAGCCCTTTTTGAACTCTTTTTTGATAGTTAAAACTTAGTAATTCAGTTGGTACTTTTTCACTGTAGTAATGCAAATCTTGATTATATGTTACACAGCTCTACATATCAGAGGGATCAAGTACATCTAATGTAAAAAATATCCCTACTGTTGGTAATATTTCACTTGGTAGCAATGCTGGGAGAAAATAGTATTGAATTGATAGTAATATTTAGCAATCTACTATGGATCTACTAAGTAATTTATTAAGGATGTAGCATGTCGCAATAAGCTGCACAGAAGGAAGAAGATGCATTTATCAGATGTGAATGTTACTTAGACATTTGTTTCCACTGTGCAAGAAGAAATTATGCATAATGTCATTTTATTCATGAGAATAAATTGCACACAAATGGTTTGTGATTACAGACAGAACATAAACAGTCATGACTTTGTGAAATTTGCTGGTCTGAGAATGGCAGATAAAGAACACAAGTTTAATTGAAATTGAGCTTACATGGCTTAGCTTGGAGTTGGGACATTCCCTAAGTTTTCCAGATCTTCCATGATAGGAAGAGTGAATTTGGTTTTGCTATGGAGGTGGGGTTGTCAATCCTGCCTTTGTTGTTATGTTCACTCTGACAGTGATCAACTCAACTTCCAATTTTTTATCTGATTCAGTTTCTTCTATGTTTTTTTATTTGTACACTAGCATAGAGAAGTCCATGTTAGTAATTGCATTTTCTAGCTTAGGCAGTGACATTTGAAACACGGCTAAGTGGAGGAACCTGTTGTAGTATAAAGGATTTTATCATAGTATATACCTGTTGATTTTTTTGTTATTTTTTGGAGCTCCCAGATGGTATGCAGATAGGTGACCTAGCAGCATTCACACAGGTATGTGGATAGCAGGTTAAAGACTGATTTTCAGTAATGCTATCCTCTCTTTCCTTATGGCAACGTGTAACAGTAGGTTTCAGGAGAAGCAGCACAACTACTCTATCTGTTTCATGTATCAGCTGGGCAATGTGGACATGCGCTAACAAAAGCATTCAAACCAGACATAGAATCATTGAATTGTTTAGGTTGGAAAAGACCTTTAAGGTCATTGAGTTTAACTTTTAACCTATCATTGCCAAGTCTACCACTAAACCATGTCCCTAAGCACCACATCTACGTGTCTTAAATACCTCCAGGGATGGTGACTCAACCACTTCCCTGGGCAGCCTGTTCCAATGCTTGATAACCCTTTTGATGAAGAGATGTTCCTAATATCCAATCTAAACCTCCCCTGGCACAGCTTGGGGCCATTTCTTCTGTTCCTATCACCTGTTACTTGGCAGAAGAGATCAACCCCCACCTCACTACAACCTCCTTTCAGAGGGAGCAGCATAGGGTTCCATGAGCAGCATCCTCTCCCTGGTAATCTGTGCACTGTGCCTTAGGGCGTTGCAGACAATGTTTTTTGTGTAAGCTATGCGGTGAGGAACACTGATTTAGACTTACAGATAAGTATTTGCAAAGACTATATCTCTTAAAGAAACTGGAAGAGTATGCAACTGCGTCGGACTGTGAGGCTGCACAGTATTTTGTAACTTTTAACGCAGTTCTTTTGATACCCTCTGTAGTAGGTAACTGACTTGAAAAGGCAAAACTGCATTTGAAACAAGGAGAAAGAAAAGAGAAGAGAGAAAGCAAAAGATAAAACAAACACAGGCTGTTGAGTGGAAAGATACAATATTTTTTCTGAAAAGTCTCATATATAGGTTAGAAAAAGATTCCTGACCTCTGCCTGGGTGTCAACAAGGCAGGTGAGCCAAACTCATGCTGACTTCCACAGCTTCCACATCCTTACTGACAGCATTTTCAATAACAGCAGGCATTATATTTTCTTTTTCTCTCTCATACCATATTCCTTTGTACTATACAAATATTTTGATTGTAGCCGATTCAAGAAATATGCTCTCGTCTTTCTTTCCAGCCTGTCAGTAGGGTAGTGACACAATGCTGGCTGTTGTTCTGAAACCTGGAGAGGTTTTTATGACTCTCTTTAACACAGTTAGTACTCCATAAACTTCAGAAAAATTAATCTTTGGGTTTGGTAATATGCCTTTTCATCTTGGCACACTGAGATCCAAAATGTACTCCTTCCTCCATCCCCAGAGAAGGTTAAGTGGCACCATCAAAAATCACTCTGAAATACAACAGCTTTCAGAAGGCAGAATAAGAGCATCTGGACCATTAGCATAAGCAGGCTGTGATGAGAAGGCACTACCATTGATTATTAAAGTGACCTGTTTGAATTCATATTTTTCTTTCCTTTCTTTTTCCCTTCTTTCTTGCCTTCTTTCTTTCTTTGAAAATACAAGGGCTTTTGTTACCATTGGGCATTTAACTTTTAGAAATGCAGCTCCTTCTGCGTTTAAAAGCTTACCCAGATGCATACTGAGCAAAGTGTCTTAGTATCAGCTGTACCTTTTTGATCTTTTTTTTTTTGGATGACTGCTGCAGTGTTAGCTAGATGCTGCTTCTCTGGTAAGGAATAAAGCATGAAATGTGAAAACTGGAGTGTATATACATACTATACAGATTACCCAGCACCTTTCCCTCCGCTCATGGTACCAGCATTGCCAAATGCTGCACTATTACTGATTTTTAAATGGTGACTTTACAAATGTTCCTGAACAGGCCCTCCACTGGATGATAGGAGATCTGTGGACTGCAATGTTAGATATTGAAGACTGAAAATAAAGGATAGATTTTTTTTTTCCTTCTTTGCAGAGAAATCCTCCTGGAGTCAATAGAATTGAAAGACATGGATGATAGAAATGTTGAGCTCATGAAAATGAAGACTTCATGTTATAGCACAGTAACCATTAAACTGTTGGTTCCAGAAATTTTGCATGAACTAGCATGCTAATGTTACCAAATGAGTATCAGAAATTGTTTCAATTTATAGCTGCCTTCCCAATTCATAGAATCACAGAATCACGGAATGGTCGGGGCTGGAAGGGACCTTCGGAGATTACCTAGTCCAAACCCCCTGCCAAAGCAGGGTCACCTACAGCAGGTTGGACAGGAATGCATCCAGGTGCCTTTTGAATATCTCCAGAGAAGGAGACTCCACAACCTCTCTGGGCAGCCTGTTCCAGTGCTCTCACACCCTCAGTGTAAAGAAGTTTTTCCTCATGTTGAGGTGGAATTTTCTGTGTTCCAGTTTGTGCCCATTGCTGCTGAGCACCACTGAAAAGAGTCTGGCCCCATCCTCTTGACA
>RSEF01000001.1:14087986-14111993 GCA_003993805.1 Himantopus leucocephalus | reverse complement strand
TCACTGAAAAAAAAAAAAAAAGCTCAAAAGCTCAAATCATCCAGAAGTACTTCTTTATGGCCAGTTTAATGACTGCATTCAGTATGAGCTACATCAGTTCTGCTCTGTCCAGTCCAGTACTCAACTGAGTTTGAAAAGGAAAAAAAAATCTGAGATATAAGAATTCCAGAATCAAATTTCCTTGTAGAATCTCAGTACCACTCCCTGTATATTGTGCCATAGTCTTTAACTGCACAGAAATCAATACTCGTGTGTGATGGCAATGCCTGTCCTTTTGTAAGCCTTCTCCATCAAAGTGGTCACATCTGGCACTGAGGTTTTTACTATGTTCGTGTCAACTGAGACAGATACTTGTCACGTCCGTCTGATGCCTTTTAAACACAAGATGAAGTTCTGTTTGCATTATAACAATTTTTATGTGTTCAGTGTGAGTGATAATAAAATATGTATTTATGGATGTGCATGGATATATATGAGAGTTTGCTTGTACATGAACACAGATTGATTTGCAAGATAATTAAATTAACTTATTTAACATTTTGTTAATACCTGAATGTTTTGAGTGTTAATAATTAAATGTCTTCTCTATTTCTCCAAAATGTAATTAGTTTTAAGGTCAGAAGATGCTATAATATCTTATTTTGGATTGTACTTCTGTGTACTACTGTATACTCCGATGTCCCTGATGTATAACTAAGCTTTGGAACAGGATGCCATTGGAGGCTGTGGAATTGCCATCACAATAAGACAAATAGTACAAACTTCTCAGGAACATTTAGGTATACTTACTGTACTCACATGGCAGAAGGCAAACTCTTTTTGTTCCGTCAGGGCCAACTTTTCCAGGATTCCTAGCAAAGAAAAAAAACCTCAAAAAGCAAAGTACTTTTTTTGTGTGTACCTATTTGGGAAAACAGAATGCCCTCACTTTGTCCAGTGGTAATGTCATATAAGATGCGCTACACTTAATGGCTGGCACAGCTTTTGGAGCAATAAAGTGGTTCAACTGAAATGTGTTGTTCTAGAGACTGAGATCTGTGTTTGCATGCCAATATTCAAGTTACTACTACTTGTTGCTGCTGTAGTGTGTGTTCAATATTTGGCATTTGCTTTGGTCACTGTATCTAATTTCACTATCAAGTTATTTCCCTCAAAGCCCAGAGAAGATCTACAGTTTTGTTACTAGAGATCTTAACGTTCTGTACTGCATTTACTGAGAGAGATAACTCTTTGTTTTTCAGAGCTTCCATATGGCTGGGAGAAAATTGATGATCCCATTTATGGCACTTATTATGTTGAGTAAGTTCCCAAGTTCAATATTAAGTTGCT
The DNA here is from genome assembly GCA_003993805.1 of Himantopus leucocephalus. Taxonomy (NCBI): domain Eukaryota; kingdom Metazoa; phylum Chordata; class Aves; order Charadriiformes; family Recurvirostridae; genus Himantopus; species Himantopus leucocephalus. The sequence goes on along the minus strand of RSEF01000001.1, from coordinate 14,110,664 downwards.
GTTACTATGTCATAACCTAATACCAGTAGCCTCTGCAGTGCTCAGCCTGGCAAGGCATGGGTACGATTACTTGGCATGTTAAACTGAAGGTATACCAGGAATTCTTGGTCATCAATACAGCTAATGTGTCCAAATATGTTCAGTGTGTCTCAAATCAGTGACTCAGGCATTCAGTCATTCTCTTTCTCCAGGGTCTGATTTCATGGTATCATACCGGATAATACTTGTACAAAGATCATATTCATTAAAGAAATATTGTATTTCCTGTGTAAGGTTTGGATATCCAGTGAGGTAAAGATCTTGTTAATCAATGACTAGAGCAAAGCATAATCACTTTAGCTCAGTTAAGATCCTTTTCTGGGTAATCCTTCCTTGCTGCAAATCAGATGTTTACACTGTTTGTACCAGAAGGCAGGTTATTTATATGCTGCATGTAAAAATTTAGGGATGTTGTGTTTTATTTTGTACTTAAAAGTGCAGCTGAAAATAAGAGAATATAGTTTTTTATTTTCACAGCACAATCCTTGCTTTCATTTTTTTCACATTTTATTATTTTTATATTTTATTTTATTTTATATTATTATTAGTTGTGAAACAAGAAAAAAGGATTCTTACTCCTCTGTGCAAAGGGCAACAGAAAGCTTTTTTTTTTTTTAAGTACTACGTAGAACCTGTTCTGGCCAGTTGCTACATAAAATAAGTAAATCAGACAGATTATTTTCTCTGCTTTTTAGCTTAACACAGTGAATGAGACTTATGCAAAGTGAGTCTGGATTCAAAATTGTGATACCTGTTCCGACCGGTCAGTTCTCACTCTGCTCTCTGCACAAAGCATACGGCGGAGGATGGAGAGAGCCACTCCCTGTCACTGTGCGGGCAGCGCTTTGAAAGGCTGAGAAAGATCTATCCATTAGTTCCGTTTCTTAAAGAAGAGAGATATCTTTAGAGAACATGGCCCCTGACCTAAAATCTCAATTTCAAATCCTGGCACTCAAGCAGTAAATTTACTCTAGTTGTTTCATACAAAATAGAAAATTTTAGTTTGTGCATCACATCGTTCCCATCGTTTCTCAAACCCATACCAACACTTTGACTGCAGGATCCCTCTGGACACATACTGGGGCTGCAGCTTTTCCAGACCCCAGGATATGCTACTATTAACATGCACAGGGTGGAGCTGGACAGAGAGCTCAAAAAAAAGCTCTGATTTCTGGAGGGTTAGAAGGTTAAGTTTGCCTTTTCTTTACTGCTGTAACAGCAGCAGCTTGTGGATGTCCATGCACCTTTCCTAGCCCTCCTACAAAGCAAACAAACAAATGAAAACAGTTTGGCCACTGCCTTGCTCCCTCCTTCTGTCCTGTTCTCCAAATGGAGGAGCACCTGCTCCGCTGCTTTGTCTCCGGCTTGTTCCCTGCCCGCCGGTGAAGGAGCCAGCAGCCCCAGCTGCTTTGCTGCTCAGTCCAAATCAGCTTAGTCAGTCCAGATTCAAGCAAAAAGATAAGTAAGTTTTTGAAGTCCCTACGTAATGCCATTAAATTACCCTGTCCCTTTATGCCTGAGTTCTCTTATGATGTCCCCAAGTAGCTAGGAGCTGGAGTTCTCCTCGTCCTTTGTACTTAACCCCCCCGAAGCTTTCTGCACGTGCAATTATGCAGCTGCTGGGTGTAAGTCTTCTGCCCCAGTGGTTTTGAGTGTATTTTGGCGAGTAACAGGTGTTGTGCAATTTCTGTGCGTTAATCTCTTACTGAGACCTCTCTTTGTTGTTAGCGCAGCCCAAGGCATTCTGGCACCGGTGAGGCTCACGCTTCACTGCAGAGTCAGAAAAGGAGCAAGTATTAATCTCCATTTCATGTCCATCCCCAGGTAAACAGACACAAGGCACCAGGCCCAGATGTTGTTATGCAATTACCTACTTTGAGGCTGTTAGAGCCAAATTTATTAATCCTACCACAGATAAGATTTGTGGAAAGATGTATCAAAGCTACCGCAGGCTCCGAGGTTTTTAGAAGTGGAAGAGATGTTCACAGGATGGCATTAAAACTGCAGCAGTGCTAAATTCATAAGGAGTTTTATAGTCAGTAAAATGTAGCTGTACTTTAATTGGCTGTCTGAGCTCAATAAGTTTGAAACAAAGATTGCTTTCCATTTTTCATGCTAAAAAGTGGCAGTCACATTTTTTTATTACCAGTATTCAACAGATGAGTTCATTTTTAACTAGATAAAATCAGATTACAATAAACTCTCTTAATTATGTCACAAAACTGGGTAAATCATGAAAAGTTAGGTTAGGAACTTTCATGCCTTCAAGCCCAGTCCAACTTTACATGCAGGCCTTTAAAACTGTCAGTGAAAGAAGGGCTTGTACTTTGCTCGCTGAAATATTTGTATCCCATAGGAAACTTGTAAGGATGAGCAATGAGGCAGACGGACTCAGATTCACCTTACAAGGGCTAGCCATGCTCAGCTCCAATATTCTGAGACCGGAGGAAAAGCTAAAAAAGAAACAAAGAAAAACCTCAAAGGTCTTGCTAGAAAAGTTAATAAAGGCTAATCACAACATATTTGGAAATTCTGTTAAAAAATAAGGTCTCCAGTATAACGTCCTGTCATAATCATGCATGAATGTAGGTGTGAGACATTATTAAAATTTTCATTTGCCTTGTTATGCCGGTCCAGGCTTCATTTGTAAGGTGTAGACGTTTGACATAAATGATAATTGTTTGCTATATGTGGGTTAACTTTCATGCAATTTTCTCTTAATTTATAAACTAAGAACTATCAGCACTTGGCTGTGCGGGGCTATGGAGAGAATGTGGTTATTAGAGTTCACTAGGTCTTTCAGCATTCTAATTGCCAAAAGATTATTTCCCTCTTTAAGGATGATTAACTGCAATACAGAGCTCAATTGCCAGACATGGTCTTCTTAATAGAACAGCTAAATTGGCCATACAGGTATTTATACTGGAAATATATACCTCCTTGACTTACAATTTCTGACAACACTCTCTTACTACACAAATAGAAAAACTTATTTCAGGTCTTTTTGTCATTATAAAATATCTGTAACTGAAAAATGTGAATGTAAAGAGGACTTGGGCACTAACAAGTTATGCATCAGAACGTCTGTCTTTTAGGCATCCTGATCCTCACAATTACTTTGGTGAGTTACAGGCAACAATTTCAAAAGTTAGTAGCTAAGTTAAGGTAGCTACGAAAAGGAGGTAAGTTGAACTCCTGCTGATGCACATGCTTAGATGTGCTAACATTTTGGCAGGGCTCTGTATCTTGGCCATCAACTAAAATCTGCATTGCTGCCCATAATTTTCCTAAGAACGTGTTTCAGTTATCTTAAGCGCATCTGACATGAAACACCACCACAAAAACAACTTAGCCTGGCCACATTTGCTGACTAGATAGCAGAATGGTGCCTAAGTCTTATAGGATGGCTGGTGGTGATAGTACCTACTCATAACACAAGAGCCACTATTTCAACTGCACGGCTAAATGCAGCTCAAACCCAAACCCAAATCCTACCTCTGAGGGGCTGTCCCCAGTTAGCACACTGCAGTCTAACACTAGCACCAACCACCCCTTCTTCTCTGCAGAGGGAAATTCAGGGTGCCTGGGAACAGAAAGCAAACAAAAGGCAGTGTGATTCTTCTCTACAGTCACAATGACACCAGGAGAAATTAGTTGGATTCTCTTCTTTGGATTGGGCTTTTATATTTAATATGCATTGTATAAAATAAAGGAAGAAAAGTGAAGATAGAAATGCTCGCTGAATTAGATACTGTGAGCAATGAGCAATACATTTTTGGATCACATCCAAAATCTATCTTAACCACAAAAGCACTTATTTGTAACCATCTCTAAAACTCGCATTTGGCTTGTCTTGTTAAGGCCTAGGTTAGTAATACCTATTTTGTATGCAGTTGAAGTAGCTAGATGAAAGGCTAGAATGTCCTTTCAGGGGAACTACTTAGCTTAATAACTTCTTTCTCAGGTAAACTCATCAGTAGCAATTTCTCTGATTTAGCCATGAAGCTGTACAGTACTTAAAATTGCATGAAAGGGAGGTGTTTCATGGCTCATCAGTCTAGGAGCATAAATACAGTGTTACTGATTGATAAAAACGACTGATTATCGGTATAATTTTCTTTTCTTTGACTCCTATTGGACACAATATTTAATGCAGTTGTTTGAATTTGCTGGAATTCTAACATTGTGCTTTGGAGATGGCACAGTACCAGAAACCAGTCAAAATATGGGAATAAGTTTGAGCTAAGAATTACTAAGATTGCACCAACACTTTGAGGTGCTTCAAGTACCTCTGCTAGTCTTCCTGTCTGATCTGCTAGGACCAAAAAGTCATTTTCAAGGTAGCCATTACTGAAGATGTTTCTGTGTAAATGGTCTAAAGCACAACTTAAACTCTACCTAGAAACTGCAGAGAGACAGTGAATAACAGATTCTAGCTGTGATGTCAGTACCACAGGAACTGATGTTCCTTGAGCCATGGACACATCCTACATTAGGTAAAATCCCATCTTTTTTTATATCACAGAACCACATATAAGTTGTAACTTAGGTCTGCAAGAGGCCTCTTGTGGCACTGAGATGTGCCCTGCAACTACAGCATAACAGCAGGCTTAGAGCAAGGTCCTAAATGCAGATCTGTCGTGTGATCTTGGATACCTATGAATCTGCATAACATGGCACAAAAGCTATGGGAAGACCATGCTTTTCTGGAAAGGCAGCTGAAGACCAGGGCAGGATACTTTAGAGCCTCTAAAATAAGACATGATCCCTGTGTTGAAGCAATTAACTCAACCTGCTGTGTAGCAACACTGCTTTTAACCTTATCAAATGCTAACATAAAACAAGCTAGATATTTTACCCCATATCTGCTATTGGAAGCTGTTTTGTAATTTCACACTTCTGCTTGTAAGAAGCCTACAGATTTCAAGTCTGAAATCCTGACATCTTTAATACACTCTAGTATTTTACTTCCAAATGTACTCATAGAATGAAATTATACATCAGAAATAATTCTACTTGAATAAAAACCTAAAACTCCTTTGGTCTTCTAGCACAGAGGACTCTCTCTTTCACTGGTCTTCCTGTAAAACCTTTTCTATGGATTCATTTTATTTGGTCATGGGTGATCAGAAATTTATGTAGTATTTCATGGGGTGTTTCATTATTGCCTTTTGTAATGGCAAAAGTAGTATTTCCTTCACAGTATTGAAATACCTCACATGATAGGCGGTAGCACGAAAATTACCTTTTTCATGCTCATGTTAGCAGTTCATAGTTACCCTATGGACATGTAATGCATGTAAGTCTTGTCTTCATTTTTAAATGGTGAAGTTTCCCTCCCTTCCATCATACACTTCCAGGTTTGCAACAGACAAAGGTGCTGAAGACCATGACAATTACAACATGGTCTAACTAGGAAATGAAAGCCTAGGAAAGGAAAGCCTGCAGTCATAAACAGCCTGTCTGGAGAAGGAAAGAAATGAAAGGGACTTTATATGTCTGCAGCATAGATTAAAATTTACAAGAAAACTATTAATCAAAATTTTAGAGTACACGAATGAGTTAGCAGCCACTTGAATGAGTTATAGCCATGTTAACGAAGTAGCAACTCCAGGATTTATCACATTTACTTCCTGTCATTAAATCAAATATTCTTTTACATGACTGGAAATCTTCTCATTGCATTAGCTCTGGCCACTAAATCCTGATTTTCCAAGTGTTTTGCACTCCCATAGGACTTGCGGCCTCCCCTCTATCTCACTTCTTAATGGCAATTCCACTTACTTTCTTTGAAGCGCTGGTAGAATCTGAATCCCAAGGGACCTGAAAAGTGCTTAATGTGGCAGAAAAGGCCATTTCAATATAAATTGAAAGTATTCAAGCCTTTTTTAGGATCTCAGAGTTTCAAAAGTTCCCAGGTCACCTCTCCAAGTGCTTAAAGCTCATGATTGGCACTGGATTTTCAGGAGAACTCAATACATAGTAGCTCAGTGAGAACAAATAAGAAGTGACATGATTGAAAACTTGCCCTTCTCTACATATGTGTTTATTTCCCCAGAACAAAGTTTGCAGCACAAACCCCCTTTTCTCAGTTGTGATCCTATCGTGATCCTGTCTTGCAGAGTTGCTCAGTGCAGCTTACTAATTTGTTTTGCCTTCTTCAGAAAACATGTGAAACATATCACAGAACAGGATTGTAGGATTACTCATTGACTGATAAAATATATACTTTAAATTAAAGGTTGATGAGAGTATGCAGTTAAGACAGTAGTTCTAAACACATTACAGAAAGTTAGTGGTGTAATGACAGAGATATACTTACTGACCTGTTGTAGGAAATGTAAAACATCAAGAAAAAAGTGTGCACGTTAACTTTTCTTATATTTCAAATATTTATCGATGTAGTTCTAATCTACCATCTGACTTAGTTTCTGCAACATCCCATTTTTCTGAACAGCTGAGAAGATATATACCATAGAATTAAAAAGAAATCATCTTAGGTTTATTTCCTGTGTTAGATTTATTTCTAAGCTGCAATCATAGAAGCACTCTGTGTCCTAGCCTTTACCTTTTCTGTAAGTGATTAAGTAATTTCACTTACAGCTAATCGATAATAACGCATAAAACTGGTTCAGATCCTTTGAATCACGCACAGAACAATGCTTGCATTAAAGACATGAAAAACTGTTGTTGTAGCATGCTTCAGCCATACTCCTACTTAATATGTAGTCCCATAGATCAAAACCATTTCTCTGTAGCAGAGTTCAGCGTATTGAAATGATAGGACACTTCTCAGTGCTGTTCATTACGCAATGCGCGAGATTGTGCATTTCTCATCCCCAGCAAAATTGTATGGAGTATAGGGGACATGCTCAGGCCCATTGGGGTTTCATAACGGTTTCGGTATCTAACCACACACCCCTAAGTCACATACAGCATCCTACTGTGAAAATGATCATTTTCCCCAACTGAACCCAATTTTTTAATCAAAACCAAATTTTTTCCAGCCACATAAATAGAAGAACACAATTTGAAAACCCTGTCCTAGAAGCAAAAAGGAAGCTACAGCAGCATAACATGCCCAACGCAGAACTTGGAACAAAGCCTATGCAGGCCCAAGGTTTCCGAGGTACAGTACCATGTCAGCTCTCTTAGTTAAGATGAAAGATCCTGCTCTCCTGGTTATGTGACAATGGTTTTGTCATAGTCTGATTAAAACAATAGTGTTGCCAAATCTCACAATGTTATCAGCTATCTCCTAGCTTTTTTCTTCCCTAAATGTCCGAGCTCCCAGGGTGGCGGGACTCATGAGTCACCAGAAGTACTCTAACCATCAGAGGCTTAGAGAAAAGACAGAAAAGTTGACCCTAGTGTTTCCTAAAGACTGAGAAACAGAAAGCACAATAAAAGCCCCAAAGTATTTTTCTAAATAAAATCATAAATTCTATTCTTGGGAACGTACAACTCTCTCTTGAGCACGCGAGGTTGGCAACACTGAAATAATTAATTGTACTTTCTCTAAATTACCGTTAATTGATGTTTGGTATGTTTCTAAGCTAGCTCATCTAGCAAGCATCAATTAAGTTAAAAGCCTCAAGCACTGTGTTATAGGAGTTTACAAGAATACAGCCTCTTGGTAACGTAAAAATTAATGCGCTTAAAATGAGCTGTATAAGCAGCAAACAGTATTGGTAGAGATGAATAAACTTTAACGTAAGGTTATAGCCAGACAATGAGGCTTGTTCTCCTTTGTAACAGTAGAAATCTCCTCATCAACCTTACCTAGACCCAAACTCGCCCACCCGCACCCCGCTCCCAAGAGGTCCCGCAGCGTGAATGACCTCTCCCAGTGCCGGCGCGACCCCAGCGGGATGCGCAGGCTGCACGGTATGTCCCTCGCTGCCGGCCAGCCCAGTCCCACCACTGCGGGCATAGCGACAGCGGCTGCAGTCACAACCTTTGCACCTTCCTCCCACCCTTCCTCACCAAGCACAGCATGGGAGAGAAGCACGGGGAGCCCCGGCACACACACTGCTCACCGAGACACGTGGAGAGGGGACGCGGAGGTTGCACCGCGGTTTCATGTGTCACTTGTTGGATGCCAAAACCCCACGTGTTTGGAGAGAGAAGGTCACCTAATATTTAGCACTGCTTGTTATAAAATGGAATAAGATATTCAGCGGATATTTTCCTTAATGGAGGTGGGAGGGAAATTATGGAGAACGTATTACTTTGTAGACAAAGCTGAATTTATAGCTTAGGAAAGAAGTTTTAAAATTACCTCACAGATCATTTTTACTGTTGTAATTATTTTAGCTACACAATACCCACTTCTAAATGTATTTCCAATATGAAAGAATATTTATAACTCTCCACTTATGGCTGATACGCCATAGATAAGAAATAGATTTTAAGCTTTGTATTAATACAAGTACTCACAAATACTTTTTTCCTGGAATGCCTGCACTCTTTATTTCCTTGGTTTTCATACACTGTCACTTGCTGTCAGCCAATATTGTTACCTGCTGTCCCTGCTGTGTTGTGACTAGATCAGAACTTTTGTCTTTCTTGTTTGTGTTGACTGATGTAGAAAAACCACTCTTCACCCGTGATGCATCACAGCTGAAGGGGACTTTCCTCAGCACAACTCTTAAGAAAAGCAACATGGGTTTTGGATTTACCATCATTGGTGGGGATGAGCCGGATGAGTTTCTCCAGGTGAAGAGTGTAATTCCTGATGGGCCTGCAGCACAAGATGGGAAAATGGAAACAGGTAATTAAGATGGTTCCTCTGTTCTTTTCTATGAGAAGTAGAATGAGACATAGATTTTGAGTGTGTGTCATATGCCTGCTCTGTAAGATGAACTTCTCAGATAAAACTTTCTTGTAATTTTTCTTTCTGACAATGTCAAGTAGCTTATTTTTTTCCCATTTCACAATATTTTAAGGGAGAAAATATCTCTGCATTCTCCTACATAAAAATGGGATGTGACGTTCTTTGGTTTATAGGCTGTTTACTCAAGGGAGTCTGTGCATGGAAAAAAAGAGACATAGAGAATGCAGACTACTAAGTGCAAATTTATTTCTTTAGAAGGATGGTTTTGCAAAATAATCAAAGTCAAGTTTTATCTAACATTGTTCTCATTAGAACCATCAAAACGAGAATTTTCAGAGTAGCATATGGACACGTAGGCATCTGTGGCCTACTAATAAAGAATCTGTGAAAACTAACTAAATAAAAGAAACTCCCTCTGAAGAGATTCAAAGCTGCTCTTAAGATCTGGACCACCACTGGAAATATTTTCATGTCCACAGATTGATAAAGATTGCAAACCACTGTCTTTAAGTTTTGGAGGGTCACATCAGGTCTACATATAGATGTAACATTTTTTGGTGGAAGATGAACTCAGTTTCCAAACCAGATATCATAACCTTTAGGAGAAGCCAATCAGAGAATAACAGAATAATTTTGGTTGGCAGGGACCTCCAGTCACCAACCTCCTGCTCAAAGCAGGGCTAACTTCATGGTTGGATTAGGTTGCTCACGGTTTCATCTGTGGGACTTTAGAAAATTTTATAGGATGAATATCCCGCAGTCTCTGTGGGCTCCTGTCCCAGTACTTAACCAGTCTCATGGTGAAGATTTTTGTTCTTTAGATCCAATTGAGATTTCCACTGGTGCAACTGATTACCAGTGTTCCTGTGTTCCTGCAGCCCTGTCGCTATGCACTGTCTCTCCCCAGCAGTCCTTGCTCCTCAGATAATAGTCAGACTGCACATTGGTACCGCAACATTGGCATAATTTTTCCTTCCATTTCTCATCAAGACTTTATAGAAGAAATTCTAGTTTGGGATTTATGTTGTCTCTGCAGAAAACCAAGTTTATGTGGCCAGAGTCACTGTGAAGATTAGAGAATTTCCTAGCCTGCGGCAGGTCCCTGTGGATGGACCACAGCAGCAGAGCAGGATCCTTTTAGTGTGTTACAGTATAGGAGGCAGACACATAACAGGCACCAATAATGTGGGTGGAATAGTCCCAAGTGATTCTTCTGGAAATTTCCTTTCATCCTTCTTTTGTTGTAGCAGAGAAATTATCTGGACTACCGTATGTCAGAATAAATCACCCTGAACTCTAGTTTATTCTGTAGGACTCTCCAGGATTTTGCAAGTAGGAAGTGTGAAGGTTGTGAAAAGCATTATTTTTAAAACACCACAATTTGCCTCAACTCTTATATTACAGCTGGCATGATGCTTCTGATGCCAAATAGATAAACAGATAATTTATATAAAGAAGTAAAATGTAAGAAAGAAGTAGAATACAGATTGTTGCCATTGGTTTTCTAAGAAAATTAGACTAATAGCTTTTTAATTCTCGATTCTTTTTGCCATTTTAACTTAATGCAATTTGGCTCCCAAAGGCAAAATTAAATTAGCTGATTAAGTGAACAAAGGGTACAACAGACTTCCTGAAGTTCAGGAGATTTTAGTAACATGAACTTCATTTTTCCTAATATTTTCATATTACCGTATACACTACATGAAAGATTTTCCTTGCTTGTCATGGTTTAGCACTCAAATATAGTTACATGCTAATCTGTGTGAAGTGTGGGCTGGTTATTGGTGAACTTCATATGGAGTTCTTTTCTCTGGAAAAGAGAGTATCCCTGCAACATACTTAAATTTTGATGTTGAAATTGAATATGGGTGTCATAATACTGTTGATGGTGATTATTGTAGTTACAGGTTGTGATGGGAATATATAGGAAAAAAGTCCTTTACATACATAGAAATAAGATTGATTTTTTTTTCCCAAGGTAATTAATTCAACTATATTAAGAATGCAAGACAGAAATGTACATTCAATTATATAATCACTCTATAATTATGTGAGCCCGATATATACAAAATTACATCTCAGAATAAATTCTGGCCTCAAATGTCTTCATTTTTGCGAAGAGTGACAGAGTTCCAATGTAAAGTAATTGGAGAATCTCAGGCTAATGATTGTGGCATCTAACATGGTTTCTGTGAACATTTGAAGTGATTTCTAAATATGATAATGGTAAAATGAAAAAAGATGTTTAAGGTCAGAATATTTATAGGAGTACCGTTCAGCAATATGCTTCTATTTCTTGATATCCAATCCTTTTCACACTTCCTGAAGTAGGATTTCTCTCCCTATTCAGCCATTTTACGATCTAAACAACTGGAGATATGAAAGCCTCCCAGGTTCCATCAATAGCATTTTATTCATAAAGCTGTTAAAATTTATGTTTTAAAACTATTTGAAATTACATATGTACCTTTTGTTTGTTAGGTAGGCATCATTGGATGACGAATAGAGCTTTTAAAATAGATTTTATTTATTCTTTTGACATGCACTGTGTGTTGTTGTGCAATTTGTGTGCACTCCAGCTATGATCACAGTCATAGCAGGCTTTGATGAATGATCCAAATATCATATTGTGGCAGTAGGGCATCATAGTAGAAAGCTTGAGGACAGTGGCACTATGATCTGTGAAGCAGCCTGGGTGTAAGGGATAACCACAGGTGCCAGCGCTCCCAGCTGTAATACACCTCTGAACCCTTTCCCTTGCAAGGCTGATCCTTTTTTTTGGCCAAGTGGTAAACAAAATCCTAGTGTTTTAGACCTGCATCAGATGGCGGGGGGGGGGCAGGGGGGAAGAAAAGGCACCATATCCATCTTACCTGATCTTGGCCACAGGCTGAAGACACCAGTGCTGTACTTTATCCTAATTGTTAAAGAAACAACCTCATAGAAAACAAATATTGTAACTTTTATTTACTTGTGCACCCAAAATCTAATTTAGGGGTCAGATACAAATGCTATTCAGAAAGAGGGGTGACTCTATGCAAGATGTTAATGTCACACCTTTAACATGATCACAACACAGTGATTTCACCTTCAGGTTTCAAAATGAAACAATTTCGGATTTCGTCCCTTGGAACGTGCAAGCAGCTGCCTGTCAGTGACTCGGCATTGCTGTGATGCTATGAAACAAAGCAGTGAGGCAAACTGAGTGCACTGAGATGCAACAACAGATATGTGAGGTCCTGGTGATCTAACACCACCACTCAGTGCCCAGTGCTAAGATGTAAGAGGTAAGAGGTAGCTATAATTGTCCCAGACCCACAACAAACCTCACAAGCAGATTCAGAGGAGCCCCTCTCAGTGGATGAGTCAAAACCAGCCAAAATTACATTCCTGATCCCATTTGCCAGATGTTTCAGAATTCCTAAGGGTTATTATGCCCTCGTGTAAATCTAGCATCTGTGAGCTAATGGCTGTTAATAATACTGCAAATGCCTTTCTAGGACATGTTTTAGCATTTGGAGCTCAATCAAGCTGCTGGATATGAACATTACACTCCACAGCATCTCTGTCTACCTCAAGACAGCCTAGGAGCTGATACCACATTCTTTCCTGAGAGGTTACATTGCTTTGTCTTGTCTGAAGCCTCACGCTGCCGATAGAAAACTGTCTGCATTTAAGAGGCCCCTGCATCCCATTAAAATGCTGAGTGAATGTCATTGGTAAAAGACTGCATCTACATGAAAACATTTTTATACAGTGAGTGATTTTGAATGACTGCTGTTCTAAGGCAAACAAAGATTTTGGCCTGAGGCTGAGCCAGATAAAAGCCCAACCTGCAAAGGCAAAAACTTTCCTACAATTCTCAAGGTTATTCAATGGACTAGATAAACTGAAACACTCCCACATAATCAAGCTCGGGAAAGATTCTCACTTTGCACATCCAGTTCCTTTCATGAAAGTTTCCAGGAAACAGCTTAAAGACATGGTGGACAAGTGACTAATTGAGTCTGTTGATGACCCTTCTGACTGATGAATAGCTATGGTCATTGCAGGTTGAGCTTTCCAGAAATGTATATACATCTGTGACAAATTGTCACAGCTCAACAGTGTGAATCAAGAAATGGGAAACATGCTCTTTCATTTCATCAGCCAAGCATACACTTGGCCAGCTCCAAGATGCTAAATCATCTGTAAACAATGCAGACTTGGGCTTTTTTAGATTCTATTCTCTCAGGAATGGTAGCTTCATTATATTAGCTAATCTATTCTAGAGATAAAAATTCATAAATGTAAGATAAGGTTCAGCTAATAGATATAGATGTCTACAAGACAGATGTCTATACCTACCATATGAGTAGACATCTACCACTTCTAGGTAAGTGTATTAGGATGAAGCCTAGAGACTAGAGATCTAGAGTCTAGAGATTGGTCCCACATCTACCACTCAGAATCTCTACTGCACCTGAGAGATCAGCAAAGGGAATGAGACAGCTGTTAGAAATACTGGAAGGAGTGACTTGTGGCATTCCTGCTATCCATGGACCTACTGTCAAGACCCATAACAACAATCTTCTATACATGATGAAATTTTCAAGAGTCTGAGGTTACTCTAAATGTAAGCACGTTGGAGAGACTGCGCACTTGTTGATCTACAAAGTCATAAATGCAGAGAGAGATATCTTCAGTCTTAGCTAGGCTGAAATGGGGAGACAAAAGACCACTGCCAGTTCAGATGGAACATCCTAGCTTCCAAACAAAGCAAGGATACTATGGGAGGTTGATAACACAAGATGGTTTTATATATGCTGCTCCACTCTCAACATAGATGTTGCTATTAGTCCCATGGAGTTAAGAGAAGGAAAGTTAATTGTTTGAAAAGTAACTAACAGCAATAACAAAAAATATTTCAGGCATCATCGAGAGTGAGAATTTCTCCCAGCTGTGTTAGGCCATTTGGTGTGGGTCTGTGTTATGTTTACTGCTTGTGTTCCTACTCCCTCCAGCACAGGCAGCCGAGGAAACAGTGCAAAGTACAGCAGAAAAAATATATTTGCATCATGTACAACCAAAATCATTGCATTCTCTGTTCAGCCATGCCACCTACAGTTCCTTTCACCAGTGATACTGGTTACATTTTCCTTTTTGTGAGTCAAACCAGGACTAACCATTTGGTAAAACCTCAACAAGGATTTCTAAAACCAGTCGTCTTTCATTTCACAACCTAATTTGGCTTTTCAAGGGGAGGAGATTGAGAGGACACTAAGACTGCAACCGCAATGTGAATGCTGTGGTCTTCACACCCTCCATGACGATGGAGCTAATGGACGCCCTGCTAGTTCATAGATGAGACAAACGGCCATCTAGGGGCTGTACTTCACTTTTTTTTTTCCTTTGTGCAGTACACAGCATCCTACTTCATTCAANGGATGGAGCTAATGGACACCCTGCTAGTTCATAGATGAGACAAACGGCCATCTAGGGGCTGCACTTCACTTTTTTTTTCCTTTGTGCAGTACACAGCATCCTACTTCATTCAATCCACATTATATTTCACACCATAAAAGCTTGCATATCTCATGTAACCAATGCCAAAACTGTTCAAGTGTATGGGTAAAATTAACACTGACTTTTGAGAATCTTCCCAAGGTAGACTGATGCAGTGTTGCTAGTCCTCACAATTTTATCCTGAATATCTATATATAACCAGAATTCTTTAAAGAGCAACTCTTTTTTTAAAGAGGGCTAAATGTGAATCTTAGTCTAAATTTTAAAAGATAAAAGCTTCTGTTCCCCTAGTTGCAGAGGGAAGCTCTGAAGTATGACCACATTATACTTGAGAGGTTTCAAACAGAAAGCAAAGAAAAAACGCCAATGGTACTGTTTATTTGATATCATGTACTGAGGCTGTCACTTTAGCTGGGGGAAGGGATATGTCTTGTGGGTTTGAATGCTTGATAGTGACAGTAAAAATAATACTTGCATGTTAGGAATATTGATAGCAATGAAGAACTTGGTAGCAGAAAGATATTATTCTTTTTCAATCCTCTTTTCTTTCCTATTTTAAAGTAGGCAATTCATTAAACTCTGCAAGTAAATAGATAGACCAGGAGATAGCACTTAGGTTGCCAGAAATTTTTTGTACTTGTGCCATTTTTTCTAATATTAATTTTCCATTATATTTTTGTTGGTGGTTTTATTGCTTTCATATAAAACAAACTTGCTACAGTGGTCGTAGTAATATCTGTAAATTGCTTTTCACATTAACCAAGGACCTGGGAAAAGTGTCTACTTCTGTCAAAAAGTTACTGAATTCTAATCTTCATGAGGTTCCTATTTTACTGTTTTCTTCACATTTTTATTCTTTTTATACTCACTAGATTGTTAGGTATTCATTTAATGATAACCAGAACAGAGATGAGCCCAGACTAAAAAATTTGTATCCATATCTTGTATACTGCACGCTGTTACTGTCTGTGTCCAAGGTCTTTGTGTGCATCTTGTCAGATTTCTCTGGTTGGCTGGTGTGATATTCAATAGCCTTGTGTTCTCCCCGAGGTGCAGAAAATCCGTATGTCACTCTCTGTTCTGCCCAAAACAGAGTTAGAGCTTGNTCTGCCAATACAGAGTTAGAGCTTGAGTCCATGTTGCCTATCTATCAAGCTACTGAGCGTTCATTAAGCACTGCGTACAAATCTTTCATTTTAAAACCATTCCACTTTGCATAAATATTCCTCGAGGTACNCACTCTCTGTTCTGCCCAAAACAGAGTTAGAGCTTGAGTCCATGTTGCTTATCTATCAAGCTACTGAGCATTCATTAAGCACTGCGTACAAATCTTTCATTTTAAAACCATTCCACTTTGCATAAATATTCCTCGAGGTACAAAGGGAACTATTGATTCTTCTTAGTCCTGTCATTTGGCTATTCCCTTGAAGTCTTCAATTAAAATTACTTATACAAACTGGAAGAGCAATGACAGTAGGGCATCTAACCTGGATTTCAAAATGCTTCTGAAAATGGACGTTAAATTCTTTAAGTCACAGGAATAATTACCAAAAAAATCTTAGGAGCTTCTTGTCTTCACCTGAGACACTGTCTCGCTTCATGGGATGATTCTGTTTCTACATGTACAAATGGGACTCAGTGATCTCTGACTCATATCTTGGGTTTTAGCCCCAAAGTTTGCCATAATTTAGAATTTTTGGGAATCTTCTGTCTCAAGCTTTAGGCTCAAGGTGGTTCAAAGCATCACATTAAGGAATGTAGATCCTCAAGTACGGTGTCAATAAGGAGGGAAAGGTTGCCTCCAGCAGAGAACTGAGTCTGCCAATATTTTGGGGTCCAATTCAGTTGCATAAACATAAGTGTCCAGTGCCATAGAAAGTGGCAGAGGTCCCACCTAGCTTCCTCCTGCCCTTCCAGGCAGCAGTCTCTTGTAAGTCATGTGTCATACCTGCAAGTCCCATGTGAACATCTCAAATGCCCAAGGCTGTTGTAAACGACATTAGATGCCTACTTAAACAACCACATTCCTCCTTCAGTGCCTTAAGAGGAGTGTGTTAATAGAATCCTTTGTTTTTCCTTATCATCTATTACAGCAAGCAGTGATTGATTCATTACTGTAATAATAACCCTTTTCTGACAATTTTAAGGGTATTTGTTTCCCCTAGCCTAATTCAAAGCTCACCCTTGTGGTTTTATGAATGCTTAAAAGAAAACCCTTTTGAACTTAATAGGCTTAATTTTCTCTCATTTCACTATTCAAACAACAATATTATAAGAAGTCTGAAGGTTGAGTTCAGCCATATACTGGTGATTATAAATTCATTTTCATCTCCAGCACTTACAATATTTTGGTTCGGATATTATTGGTGCCCCTAAAATATATACCAATATTAGGATTGAATAATATATGTAACTTATTTTCTTTCCTATAGTGACTCTCCTTCAGAAAACTCATTTTTTTCAAGTCCAGATAATACACAGAAATGCAGCAGGAATCTGAAAAGAACAGCAATCTTTCATTTTTCTTTGATAAAATCCATATTTATACACAGGCGAAAACTAATTGTATGCATGGTTTATGGCATATTTCATTTTGAGAGAAATTCACATTTGGTGACACTATATTTTGATCTATGTTTATCAGTCCTAAGAATGATAATATGTGCTTGTTACTTGAAATAGTGAAATATTGGACATGTGAACAGTTGAAGTCCTCGCATATGTAAGTGTGCTGCATAGGCTTCTGCAGGAGAGAATATATAAGCAGATCCGCTTATAGGTAGTAAGTTAATTCTAATGGATAAGGCATTAAAGCAACTCTTCCAGCACCGACTACAGAAAGTAGAACATGTTTGGTTAGAGATGGCTGAGTTCCGAAGGTGTCCAGCCGTGCCAGATTCCACATGTACAGCACTTACTGTCTTTTTATCTGGCTGCTTCACCTTTGACCATATTTTCTCTGCAGCTATGTTTTTATTTAACCCAGAAACCAAAGGTGAAGCGATTTGGTAGGAAGAGAGGGCATAACACAGATACAATCTATGATAATAAAAACAATTCAGTCCCTTATGGACATACGGAACACAAACCATATACACAATACGTACATAACCTGTTTTATCTGAGCCACCAGTCTAGGTCTCTGTAACAAGAGTAAATGGAGATCTTCTTGTGCTCAAAGGTGCAGTATCTTTAGCAGAGGACAGGATAATACAGAAATCAAGAAATATGGTAAAGTAAAATATAAAAGAATAAAGGTGAAAAAACAGAGAGACTATTTGGAACATGAGGTGTTCAAGTATGTGCAGCCTCACTTTCCTATTCATTCAAGGTCTGACTCCATGGAAAACATGGCCACAAAGGTCAAAAGCATAGCCAAGGATACTAAAACTACGTCATACATATGGCAGTATGCAAAATACAAAGGCAGAAGAGATGTTAAATGATTTTTTCTGTCTACTACCACATACTAAGATACTTTTATCCCATTTTATCCTTCATACACCAAACCAGTGTGTATGAAAAGTCTCAAAAGCCTATAAATTCATTCTTCGATCTGAACTCCACCACGCAAAATCTGCAGATCCCACTATTAGGATATTTAACATAGGCCAGGAGGTGATAAATATATTGTCATAATCCTCACATTTATTAGGACATTTTTTGTAAGTTTTGCAAGTTGCCAGTTGAGTAAGCAGTGTGCAATGAACTCAGTGGCTGCCAAAAATGCTGCAGTTGCAGAAATAACTTTTCTCCTATCAAATGTAATTAACATCTATCTCGCATGATTTGGCTATTTGTATGAACAGACAAAAATATACATTGAAAATAATAGTCATCATCTTCTCATGTACCATTTTATTCAATAAATAATGACAACTTATTGCTTAACAAGAAGAATGATCTTGAACGGGGGAAAGAGCTTCTTTCTATATAAAGAGATGACAGGGAAAGTGAGAACTTCATATTGAAGTAATGAAATTAATAATCTAGAGCTATACTTTTCAACATCATCAGCCATGCCACCCTTGATTTTCTTTTAATGTTGCTGTTTTTTCATACGAGATTTTATTATACCGTTCAATTATCGAAACAAAAAGTAAACATGTAGCTGAGTTTCAGACTTTTGTTCATTTTGTATTAAAAATTAAATAGATTAAAAATGCATAATCACTTCTGCCTCCACATTTTGAGACCAAATACAATCTCTATGTATGTTAAAAACTGAGTTCAGAAATTCAGCTCTTCATTTACCTTTAACTATTCTTTGAGCATAAATTTTAAAGCTAAAAATTAAAGCAAATTTTAAACCCTTTGAAAATTTAAGAAATAATTAAGTAATGACTTTTAAGATACAATCATATTTAGAAAGGGAACTATCTTCTTGACAGTTAGCAAATATTTCACTTGAACAAATTAGTTAGCATCCCTGAATTTCCCCATCCAAGAAGAGGGAGAAATAGTCATTTTAGAACTCTGTGAAGTTCAATAATTATTGCAGTTAGCAACTCCCATCATACCTAATACAAATGTTAGTGAAGAGAAGCCTAATGGATTCAGCTTCAGATATTTAGGCTGACTACTGTATATGTCCAGTTGTGAAGTACACATTAAAACAGTAATGTGTACTCAATCACACATAGATCAATTTTTTATCAGTGTTCTGAGTTTTTCGTTTGACACATGGCATAAAGTAAAAATATCCAGAGTTGCATTAGAGATGAAGAAACATTTCCAGGCATGTAAATCATATTCCAGGAGCTTTGTGAACCTTTAACTAATGGAGGTTACAGAGACATTTCAGGCAATTTTGTTATGAGTTCACTTCTAAAGCATCTTTCACTGTCTGTTGCTGCAATCAGGGTATTAGCATGGATGCACCTTTCCTCTGACCCTGTTTAGCTGTTCGCATAGTCTTTTTAAGAAGAGCAAAGTTTATTCCAGCACTTATGCAACTGCCTTTTTGTAATTGATGATTCTGACATTCTAAAAAATGGCTTGTTTGTTTAAAAACCTGTAATGAAAATTTCTCAATAACATGAGGAGCACTTTTCAAACCAGTAGGCGGGCATGAAGTTAATCCTGATGAAAAGTGAGAACCCCTTGGAAAATTTCATCCAGCCTTTCCTCTCTCCACCCCACGAAGGTCTTCTCCCCTCAGCAGTCACATAAGTGCGATATTTATTCTGAGTCGGTGAGTGGAGGTGGAGATGCAGTGCGGCTCCGTAGGCTCTGTGCATGCATCAGCAGGGGGTTGCCCAGGCACCACTTGCTTCTGCTCATCTCCTCGTCCAGAGATACCACAGGGGAGCGATGCCACAACGGGTCCCCTAAACACTGCTCCTCCATCATGCCCAGATAAGCGAGGACTGTGTACAGGAGCTAGACAATATTCTTGGTGACTGGAGCTCAGGAGTTTTGCCAGGTGTCAGCTATCGGTCTCAGGGGGTGAGTAGGTGGAGGGGGGAGAGGAGGGTCCCATCTTCAGAGGCTGGGTGCAGGACTGGGAGAAAACTGAGTGGACTAGGATTTGCTGGAGCTGAAGATGTAACAATTTGTTTTTCTTCTGCAGGGAGGCAGGGAGAAAAAGCAGTAATTTTATGCTCAGAGATGGCTGGAGAGTGGGTGTTTATATGCATGTGTGGGCACCTGTAGAAGGAGGAGGGAGAGGGGAGGGCAAGGTACTAAAGAAAAGAAGAAAAGGAGCTCTGCGAGAAAGGTCTGAGAGCAGTGATGTGAGTATAGAACTTTTAAACACTGACACTTTCACTCCTTTTGATGTATTGCTTTCTTCTTTAGCTCCTAATGAAAGTAAATGAAAATTCTTTGTATTCAACTAATTTATTCTGCATTAAAATCAGCGTCATTGTATGCAGTATTTACTGAGACTGACTTTGCCATACTGAGCATCACCTGTGGTACTGCTGAGGAAAAGTCAGATAATATTGGGCACCTCTTCTTTTCTTGATAGGTCTGTTCCTTGAGAATTTATTCATAGGCTAATAGTGAGTAATGAAGCATGCTGGGTTATGCTGCTGCTCTGTTATTCATGATCTTTTCTATTCCACATGTACTTAAACAAAATAACAAGTCTCAATAAGCAAAGGCTATCAGCAGTTGATGGTTATTGGCCTGAAATCACGCCTTTGAATCCTGCAAACACGTCAGCTCTGCAGAAGCTGGCAGGGCTGAGGTGGGGGGGGGTGTAACATGGCGAAGGACTGAAAAAACGCAGGAAAAAATGGTGGGTTTGCGCTGGGGCAATTCAGAGAAAGCAGGCAGCAGAAAGAGGTGGGAAACTGGAAAAAGAGGAAATTGAGGTAGTAATGGAATCTTTCATGTCTTGTAAGGGGGAGGTGCAGGTTATAGTTTAATAGAAACGTCATTGGGACTCTGTGGGAATGAAAGACACACTAGATGTGCAGGGCGGCATTAATCACACCACCACCACAAGCATGTTACTAGGATTATTCCCCTGATATTGGCCAGGGCCAGGGCACTCGGTGCCCATCTTGTTCAGTTGAGCTTGGTTGACTTTCTTCCACTGAAACCTCTAGGAAAGTCCATGCACCGCAAGATGCCTGGTGGGCTCAGGCAGGTTGTCCTCAGGCAACTGGAGAGGAAGGCATCCAGCCACAGCACAGACTCTGCCTCCCATCAGACCTCATCACTGGCACCAGAAATCACCCTTGTATTTAACCTTGTTTAATTAATAGGGGGGTTTGGGGGTAGATTCCTCTGTAAAATTACACATGAAATTCATGCAATGCCGCAGTGCTACACATGGTACCAAAATATTTACCACATTTATGTGTTCATACTTTTTATATCGTGTTAGAAGGTTCTTTTATTTTAGGAGGGGTTTGTTATAGCATAGTCAAGGGAAGTTAAAAATACTATCATTTTACCTCTGGTTATTTTCCAGACAGGTTAGAAAGACAGCATCGTTACTCAGACTTCAAAAAAGCTTTCTGGCTTTTTGTAGATTGTTTTCAGCAATCTGCTTAGTCTGTCTTATTCCAATTATTTTCTGTATATCAGACAGAGTATATTTTTTAGGCCAAACTTGATTGCATCAAAAGAAAATGCAGTTGACTATTATATAAGAGATTCAAGTGTTGCTAGTGCAGTTCCTACTTATTTAAAAAGTAATTCTGAATTGTTTTCAGAAATAGGGATAATAATAAGAATTGCACTTGAATAATTGAACAAGCAGCTGGGAGAAAGCTCACAATCACTAGCCCTTGTTCTCCTGGGGAATTCCACTTACCAGTTGTCTGCTGGAAATAAAATACAGCAGGAAACAGTCTAGGAGGTTCCTGGAGTGTGTGGAAGATAACTTTCTGACATAGCTAGTGAGGTAGCCAGCTAGAGAAGGTGCCCCTCTGGACCTGTTGTTTGTGAACAGAGACGGACTTGTGGGTGGTGTGATAGCTGGAGGCTGTCTTGGGCACAGTGATCATGAAATGATAGTTTTCAATTCTTGGAGAAGTAAGGAGTGGGTCAGCAGAACTGCCACCTTGGACTTCTGAAGGGCAGACTTTGGCCTGTTTAGGAGACTGGTTGACAGACTCCCTTGGGGGGCAGTCCTGAAGGGCAAAGGAGTCCAGGAAGGCTGAACATTCTTCACAAAGTAAATTTGAAAGGTGCAGGAGCAGGCCGTCCCTATGTGCCAAAAGATGAGCTGGTGGAGAAGAAGACCAGCCTGGCTGAACAGAGAGCTTTGGCTGGATCTCAGGAAAAAAAGAGAGCTTATGACCCGTGGAAGAAGAGGCAGGCAACTCAGGAGGACTATATGCATGTCGCAAGTTTATGCGGGGAGAAAATTGGAAGGACCAAAGCCCAACTAGAACTTAATCTTGCTATTGCCATAAAAGACATTTCTATAAATACATTAGCAACAAAAGGAGGCCTAAGGAGAATCACCATCCTCTATTGGATGTCGGGGGAAACATAGTGACAAAGGATGAGGAAGAGGCTGAGGCACTTACTGCCTTCTTTGCCTCAGTCTTTAATAGTAAGACCAGTTGTTCTCCAGGTACCCAGCCTGCTGAGATGGAAGACAGAGACAGGGAGCAGAATGAAGACCCCATAATCCATGGTGAAATGGTGTGTGACCTGCTTCAGCACCTAGACATAAACAAGCCTATGGAGACAGATGGGATCCACCTGAGGGTACTGAGGGAAGGTAGAAGTGCTCACCAAGTCAGTTTCCATCATTTATCAGCTGTCCTGGCTAATCGGGCAGGTCCTCATTGACTGGAAGATAGCAAATGTGACACCCATCTACAAGAAGGG
>RSEF01000001.1:14016235-14087886 GCA_003993805.1 Himantopus leucocephalus | reverse complement strand
AGAAGCAATACAGTCTCAGGAGAGATGGTACCACCTACTTTGTGAGGAGCAGGATAGAAATATTGTATGGAATCAAATGACAGTAAGTGGTAGCCTTTTGAGGAAAAATTAGATATAATGATCATTTTCAGAATGGCTCTTTAACTACAGGCCACCCGTGGGATGATGNAGAATGGCTCTTTAACTACAGGCCACCCGTGGGATGATGCACAGTGAGAACACTAGGAGATGGCAGGCAGACTGTGAGACTGCTTCTTCAGTCTGAACAAATAGTCTGATCGGCATCACAGTCATTCATAATAACCCGTTTTAATTTACTTTTATTCATTAGCTGATTAACAAATTAATAAACTCAAACATCCAGAAAATTAATTCTTTTCTAAAGAGAAAGATATGGTGTGTTCGCATACACAGCAGAGAATTAATGCCCCTTTATATACAAAATCTGAGATTTGACTATTGAGCAGTAAATGATGTATCCATAACGCAGCTCAGTTTGTTGCAAGTGTTAGGATCCAAGCATTAAGCTGAACCCCTACATT
The DNA here is from genome assembly GCA_003993805.1 of Himantopus leucocephalus. NCBI lineage: Eukaryota > Metazoa > Chordata > Aves > Charadriiformes > Recurvirostridae > Himantopus > Himantopus leucocephalus. Next base: position 14,087,344 of record RSEF01000001.1, on the reverse strand, counting down.
GCACTGGAAGATGATAAAGTATTTACCCTGCAGTGCTGTTATTATTGTTCAACTATTTACTGCAGTGGAAATGAAGTCACAACGAAACCGTGAATCCTCAGTGCTATAAACCATACAAGAGTACTGCAAATTCTCATCTCTCTCTCAGAAAGCTTATAAACCAAAACAGAAAATAGAGAAGGTGAATGAGACGTACAAGGAGGCAGAATAGCTAGTGGGAGATTGGATAATCCTCATAAAAGGAGGACGTTATTCTCAGCCATACAGCTATAAGGGTGAAAAGTGACCTCTGCCTAACCATCATAAGGCTGGAGTTTCTTGTGTGTTACGAAGCAGACTAAAAGAAGGGGCTTGGTGGGACTTTTGTTAATGATTTTGCCTCCTTCATCTCACCAAAAAATTATTACGCAGGCTGAATTTTTTAGTTTAGACTCAGTGTAGTGTTCAGGAATGGGCTGAAAAAGAAAGCATAAATTATTCAGTGGTGAAGGTGTTAAATTGTTTTCCAAAGAATAAAAATATATTGTCCTTGAAAATGAGTGCTTGGCAGTGAAAGAGGCTCTAGAGATATTAAGATAACATTTGCTTGGAAGGAAGGTCAGTTTGATAATACATTACCCTCTATTAACCTGGAAAAATACAGTAAAACCTGAGAGAACCAAAAGGAACTCCACTATTTCTCTTTGCCATACAATTTTAAAGGAAGTCATATATTTATACATGCCTGAAAAACTATTGAGTTTATTTTTGATATAGAAATGATATGAGAAGCTCTCTGAAGTAGAGGTAACTTTTATGTTCATTTTACTATCAAAAAAGATAAAATAGAGTTAATAAATAAGATAAGCATGTATCAACCTAAAGGTTGCACAGCTTTTATGAAACTCTTAAGTAGAAAATGACTCATATACAAGCTATTACATTTGTATGAGATACTTGTTAATGAATTTGTGATCAAAGATGACTCCATTTATATGCACTGAGGTATTTATACACAGTAGACTGTTAGTAAAAATCCACTTATTTAACTGGAAAATATTCCACTGTTTTGATATATTTAAATTCTGCTTGATACAAATAAAATGCTTCCTGTCTTTACTTTAGCATAAAAGCATTAATGTGTAGTAATCCAGACTTCTTTGGAAGTATCTGTCTCTATCTCTGGAAGGTGCTGACGTTATAAATCCAATTGACTGCTTTCAAGATACCGCAAGGTTTAAGGATTTATATATGTGTACAAATACAAATGCACATAGAGATATTCCAAATTTCTGGTTTGGCAAGACAGTAGATGCTGTAATAACTAGGATGAAACAGTGAGCGAGCACACAGTTTGTTACAACTGGCAGGATTAAGGACGCAAGATGTTTAGCCAGAATCTGATTCTTCTGCATAAAGTTTGGGAGTGAATTAATACTGTTAGTAGCAGTGTCTGGGACAACAGGAATTGTAAACATTTCTCAAGCGAACCATTTGGATGCATATTATTATAATAAATTGGACTTGCTAAACAATATGTCATAGCAACACCTTCAGATCTGGCGTTTGGCCCCACATCCACAGTTTGGCTCTGAAATAAGCACACTGATTTTCAGAGGTGCTGAGTGCTGGCAGCTCCCATTGAGATCAGTCAGCAGAATGTGGACATAAGCAATGAATAGACCAAAAATCCACAAATCAAAGCTTTTAGTCTTAGCTTTAAAGTGTTAATGACCTGACTGATAGTGAAATCAGATTTGCACTGGTCTCAGAAAGTCAGCTGCTGAAGTTAGGCACCTGGATCAGCACTCTGTGTGAGCACAGCAAGAAAAACAGAGTATTGATCAATGTTGAAAATCATGGTCTTAGTAAATAGATAACAGAACTATAAAACTGCCCTAGTTCTGGCAGTATTACTGACTTCAGTTACAGGGAATGTCCTCAGAAACCATAAAATCTCTAAAATCAAAATGAACTTTCAAGTTGTACCTCTATAGATTTAAAATGGAGATTAATACCACTTATCTGTCTTTGCACATGTTTTTTAAGTCCAACTAACTGCTGTTACTTTCACTAAGTACTAATTTAGTATGTGAATTGTTATTACTTGTCCTCATGGTGCTAGAATTACTCAAAGGAAAAAAACTCTATTAATCATTCCAGGTCACAAGTGAAACATAACTGCCCATTACTAAAAATTCCCTGTTACATATATATTTCAACATCTCAAGACATTTGTCTTTGTGCTGCAGCCTCTTTGTAAATGCTCCATCTAGCTCCTCACCTCATTCATCTCCTTCTTTCCTTCCCGGCAGTTTATGTCAAGAATTAGCAGTTGCAATGGTGTGCAGTCGACAATGCTGCTGAAAATGTCTTCCACCGGGGACAGGTGGCACATTGCCAGGATTCCCACGCGGGGACAGGGGCTGCTTGGTATTTACATCATGCTCTGCCCTACCCTTATGCCTTTAGGCTGCCGGGAGGCTGGCTGGGCTACTTTCCTCCTCCTGGGAGCCATTACCTAGATAAATGTGATGCTCTGCGTACAGAAATAAAATGTTATGCGTACAAAAGCAAATGTGTTGTAAATTTTGACCTCCTTTTTCTAAAGAAAAAAAAAAGGGTTTCGTTTCTACATGAGCCTCTGTACGCAGTGACACCTTTCAAAGTGATCCCAAATAGCTATGCAAACATGGCATACATTTTTTATCTTGCTCTTCAGATCCACTGATGTTTTGTCACGCAGTTCATTCACACCAGGCATTTCAGGATGCAAAAGTAGCTCCTGCAAGCAAAACCTGGACAGAGCAGGCTTACATAATCTGTAAATAAAAGGCTGCCTTGCAAATTGGGCCTTTTTCTTTTTATGTGGTCTTGCCTCCAAATTACTCGTCATCTTTTAAATAATTACTTTTTTATAAAGTGGCAGTTTTAACATCCATGCTATGCTTTCAAATGCTTAAAGAAGTGAAAAAGTGTCTAGCTAGGAAGAGAATTTGCCTGCTCTTTAGCACTTTGCGAACAGCATTCATTTAAATATTCTTTTGCTATTGCTTTACTTACATTTTTATTCTGCAATGTTTCATGTTTACTGGATCAGCAAATAATCAAGGTCTTTAGATTTTTTTGGAATGTATTTTATTCCTCTCCCAAAAAAAGTTAAATGCCTCTATTTAAATAGCTTTTACCACTATATGCAAAATACGAATAAAATGTAAATAGTTTCTTCTACTAATCCACATCTGCCTTGGTGTAATTACATGATACATGCTGGTTAAGCACAAAAATTTTCAATAGACAGCTTTTTAATTAGGCATGTGCATTGGGTCACAGTAGAATTAAAATGGCTTCTAAAAAATTCATTCTATAAAAATGGCACCTGCTTACTCAACAGATCTGATTCTTGGGTAAACTTGCAGACACGTGTTTGTGTCACATCCTTCTGTTGGCTCTTGTAGAGGAAGCCAAGTTGGGAGCCAGGGGGCTCAGTCCTCCCAATGATGGGGACAGATTTTAGCCTGAGCTAACCGCTTGTGTAATCACGCTTTGTAGAATTACCAACTTTCAAATGTGACAAACAGCTGATTTACATCAGTTCCTCAGGTTTCATTAAGAGGACATGTTAGGCCAGTCTAATGCAAGCTTGAGCACCTGAATGCACAGAGATACATTTTGCTTTCACTTTTTGTCAGATTTAGTAAATAATCTTTTTTGTTACCTTGATTTTTTTCCTGTGAACCTCAGTTCCCAGAGTCCAGCGAGTGAAAGGAGGATCTATGGGTAGTGGTTACCTGTCAGCTTTGCAAAGTTTGTCAGCACATGGGTAAAACTTTCTGTGCAAGGTGGAAGATTGGGAAACGGTTCTTTCGTGCCAGCCTGAACACGGATATTTTAATGGGTTGTTCAGTGTTCTCACCAGCAAGTGGTCCTGAAATTATTTCTGAGTGCAGAGGGAGCTGAGCATTATGTCTCCCAGCAGCTCTTTTCATTTCACTGTGGCTGCCACAGTACTATCTATCAGATAAAGTTGTTATAAGCTAATAATAAAGTGGTCAATTTTAAATTTAGCTCTTCCAGTCAGTAACTATGCATGTGCTTCTCCCCAGGTTACATTCTTGATACATTTTAACAGTTACTTTAATGTTCCTTTTTAAAAGAAATAAGCTAGAATTTTCTTGGCGGGTGTTTTAAGTATTTCAGTATTAATATGCAATAGTCATCTTGCACTGCAATCTCCTTTAGGAAGTTATTATAATTCAGTAATTTTTATTTTAAAAATAAGACTATTTATGTAATGAGTAGTAACAAAAAGTAGGGCTAAATTTTTCAAAAAAAGATAAATCGGGCTACCATGAACTGCAGGATCCTACGTTTTGTCTTTTTTCTATAAAAGTTACGCCATGCAGATGTTAGCAGTGAGAGTCAAATTGGTTTTACAAGGTTCTGTGGAAGGTCAGAGCACAAGAAAACAGAAAACTTCTGGTTATGCACAACCTGTTGAAATCTTTTACATCCTATAAAATGACTGTACCTACTCACACCAAAAAAACATTTATTCATATATTGGATTAACAGCTACAGAAGGTGGAAGGAAGTTGAGATTCAAAGTTTCAGAATATAATTTGTCTGCTATTGTTTAACTAAATGATCCCTCACACACTAGTTCTCTGTGCTGCTACTAGTAACTGTATGTGCACATATAAAAATATCTCATTTCTAAAGAACCTTCACCTCTTCCATGACCATCAATCATGTGCTGTTTTTATTAAAATTACCCCCATATTTCATATCTCAGTACTGGAAACATGCTAACACCTCTGAATTTATTATTAATAGGCGACAGTGCCAGCATTGTTGCAGCACTTTGCAGAAAGAGAAGACAAGGTCACTGCTGAGAAGTGACAGAAATAGCTGGTAATGACAGTAGGTAGTGTGGGTGGGCAGGTGAAGGGAAAGCTTCAACAATAAAGTAATCACGTATTGCTAGTTCTGAAGCTCGCACAAAGCACGCATATGCGGAATTTTGAGTATATGGTTGAGAAATGCAAGTGGGAGTAAGTAATGCTGGAGAAGTTGGTAGAGTTTACCTGGGATATAAATGCAGGGGGGGGAAAGCAGCCTGAGCCTCGCAGAGCTGGTGCTTCCTATGCTGACTTACCAAACCGTGGGCTGTTTTTAGCTCCATTGCTATTGGCTTGTGCCGGCTGCAGGGGTGTAGCAGAGCTGTCCCCGCCCCCCACCAAATCACAGCATTCTGTCATATTTTAAGCGCAGGAAGACAGATACTAAGAGCTTGATCCAAAACCCATCAGAATCAATAGAGACATTTCTACTAAACTTTGAATGTGATCATAAATTAACAACAAAGATCTAATCTGCATTTTTTCCTCTCCATTCAGACTTTGAAGTTTAAAGGATTCTAAATAATAATAAGAAGGGCAGTCCAGTAGGCAATTGAGTTCACTGAGATGCCATAAAAAATTCCAGCCAGGAAACCGAGTGCACAAGAAACAATAACAAAGAAATAAGCAAAGTGTTTGCATACAAATGGTGGGAACATGGGTAAGAAAATGGAAGAGCTTTACCTACTAGTGCAAGATGTGTATATAGACATCCGAGGGGTAATAAAAACATAGCAGAAACAATATCTGGAGCCACAGAATAATATAGGTTCTTCAGAAAGGAGGGAAATAGAGGTGGTAGCATTACATGAAACATTAGGATAATTTGTAATGAAATGAGTTATATCAATAAAACAGATCCTGTTTGGGTCAAGGACTTCAAGCATGAAAAAAGTATTTTTGCAGAATTAATGCTTGCGGAAAATCCCTGCGGCATCAGATTTGACTCTGCAACATTACTGTAGAGAGGAATGCAAGTGACAATCTGTCACTAGAGGATGTTGAAACTCACAAATTTCTTCACCGGTTACTAAAACAGCAAAAGGTAATGATAGTTTAGATCTGGTTTTTGCTTTGAAGTGTGTAGATAACAAAATATAACCTTTAACCAAACATTCAGGCATTGAGTCCATTTACATTACATGACAAAATAAGTAATGGTCAGCAAACTTTAATAAGCAAAACAAGCTAGTTAAATAAGTGACATATTTTGGGGCTTCATGGATATTTCTGTGAAGAAGACGTCAAGTGTAACACACAAGTGTATCTGACAACCGCGGATTAGGTTCAGCCATCAAGGAAGTCCCCTCCAGATTATGTTCCTAAATTTGTCAGTTAAATGTAAGACCCTTAAGTAAAGCAGAGGTAATTGTAAGACAGTCACTGTCAGTATTCTCTAACATTCTTTGACTCAGTGCAGAGTTTGGACATTGGCCGCCAGACAGCAGAATATGTTCCTGTGATGGTGTAGATGTTTGAGATGTAGGACAGGGTATTTATTGTCTACTCTACTGGGTATCTATCAAACCTGCTGCTTCATCTAGAGAGTCTCATTCAGATGCCTTCTCCATAGACCAGCCCTCCTGGTCTCCCTCATCCCTGAACAGTCTCAAGTAAGATAGGGTTGGTAGGGCATGTGTAGAGTTTGTACAGCCTAGTAAGGAAGATGAAACTGGCAAGAGCACCAGATAGCAAGGACGTTGAAGTACACAGATGTTGAGTCTGAAGAAGAGAAGACTCAGGGGGCTTCTTACCAATGTATGCAAATACATGAAGAGAGGGTGCAGAGAAGATGGAGCCAGGCTCTTTCCAGTGGTGCCCAGTGGCAGGACCAGAGTCAATGGGCACAAAGTGAAACACAGGAGGTGCCATCTAAACATCAGGAAACACTTTGTTACTGTGAGAATGACCGAGCACTGGAACAGGTTGCCCAGAAAGGTTGTGGGATCTCCATCCTTGGAGATATTCAAAAGCCACCTTGACATGATCCTGGGTAACTTGTTCTAGATGATGCTGCTTGAGCAGGGGGGTTGGACAAGATGACCTCCAGAGGTCCCTGCCAACCTCAATCATTCTGTGATTCTGTTAGCAAGCTCCAGCCATTTTAGTAGGTTTAATTCTAAAAGCCAAGGAAAGTTTGATGCTTAATAGAAATGTTCTGCATTACTTTAAAGATACCCACTCACTGTGAAACTGTGATTTCTGGAGGCAGACTATGGCTTGCTCAGAAAATCAGGCAGGAATTATAAAAGGGATTGCTATTATGCTTGCCCATACGCACCCATTATTATTAGAAGCAGCAGGAGAGAACAGGCAGAAAAGATGCTACAGGAATCTTTCAGGGAGTTTTCCTAAAGTAGAGAGGTTTTGAACTTTGCATTAGCATGGCACTGGCTCGGTAATGCTCTTAACTTATCTCTCTCTTCCTACCAAGTGCTGGGTACTTCTCTCTGTGTCAGCAATGAGGAACTCTCAGCCTGGAAAAAGAGTTAGATTTGGAGAAACTCCTGCAGTCCAGAGATTTACTTGAAGGATTTCTGAAATTAACCCCTTTTATTCCTCCTTCATGTCTCACGATCTCAAACTCTGTTTTTCCCCAGTTTAACACCACTGTAGCTATTTATTTGAGTTGAACTTAATAACTCATGCCTTTTTCCCTATCCCTCTTAACCTTCAGCCCTATGTTCTCCATATGGCAGTACAGCATTATGGCTCCCAAAAGGTCCAACTGTGAGTGAGTTACAACTTCAGTGTGCCTAGGCATGCTGTTCATGTTATACCTCAAAAACCACAAAGACCTTTAAAAAAATTGATTCAGGAAATGCTGAAGAATTTTCTGCTGTCTTGTGAGGGATAACACATGGTCATTATTTGAAGACGGAGTTCTTACCCAATAGCTTCTAATGCTCATTTTTGCCTGTTTAGTGAGTGGGCAAGGGGGCTACTTGGCCTATATACTTCCCGACTGCACTCCTTGTGCACAAGCTAATTTATTTTCACTGAAGACCTGTGTAATGTCAACTAGTTTATCTGATTTTCTGATTTATGAAAATTGTATTGGTGTAAGTTTTAGATCATAGCTAATCCTGTACAAATGCATAAAGCGAAAGGGTGAAAACAGACAATGATTTACTTGCCCAACACAATAAATGCATTATTCCTTTTGCACCCTGCTTAAGTACTGCAAGAGAGGATGAACAGACAGATTGGTCTCCTCCCACCACATATCTGCATTGCCAGCACTCAGGCAAATAAAGCCTGCATGGATTAGAAAGCTGCAAGGGTACTATTAAGGCATAAGCTACTGAAACAGGAGCATGCATTGAAGAGGTCTCAGTTCAACAGTATCAGTCCTATTATGAGCAATGTCAGCCTCACTGCTAATGCGGAAGCCAGGGATGAGAATGCAGGTAAGATCTTTCTATACCAGGGCATCAGCAAATCACAATGAATTGCACCCATTGCCACGATAATTCAGTGCAGTACATCCTTTCTCTTTTTTAAATCTTGACTTTTGAAAACTGTTTTACTCTCAGCTGCTTGAGACAAAAGCATTGGAGTTCTTTCAGCACTGCCTATGCAGTGACCTTACTGCTTTTGCTTATACTTTGCAATCTATTTATGATGCACCTTTAAGACAGTATTTGCAGCTCCTAAGGTTTCTGTGAATAATATTCACAAACATTTAAACAAACTCTCTTAGCACTTTTTCCCTAGATGCCCTCTGAAGAAATCTTTCTCTGAATCACTGTTTGTGCATATGCAATTAATTACTGTCAGGCTGTTAGACAGGCTGATCATGTGGGAATTGACCATTTCATTTTCACATAGAAACAGCCTTTGCCTTTTGTCGTCACATAGAAACGGCCCTTGCACTGGCATCTTGATGATGCTCTTTTTTCCTCAGTTTGCTTGATTAGATCTTTTGATTGAAGTACTTGAAAGACATAATTTCATAAATACACTTCAAGCAATTCCACATAAACCACCTTATCCTCACTAAATCATTTTCATTTTATTGCTGAATTTTCAAATACCATTAAAAAACATTACATTATGGTAAGTCAATTATTGAACTGTGTACCTTGTAGACACTTTACAGTGTTGTCTGCATAAATGATTTCTTGTTACTAGTTAATGGTAGGATAACAAGGTGATCTTTGCTTAGGAAAATACTTTAACTTGTGGAGTTCTCTAACCAAACATCCTTCTCCTTTCTTATAAACATGCAAACTGTTTTATTAGAGTGGAAACTGACTGTGGGTCATCAAACTATTCTGGATATTGTTTGTACTGATTACTCATTTTTATTTTAATATGCACCTTAACAGTACTGCAAAAAATTATTTATGACTATAAATATATAGAACTATTCTAACAACAAGAAGTAACTTGAACTTATTTCTGAACTTTTCAGTAACAGAAGCTGGTTGGTGCATGAGCAATATGGAGACCCATAAATAGCCTGTTGACTTAAAGTATTCTGCTTTCATGTGTGCTGTGACTGGTAGCAACGTACTATACATGAGAAAAGATTTGGAGGGAAAGGTGTTATCTTTATTATTATTTGACCATCTGGTTCAGCTGGAAATATAAACTGATTTTCAGACATTTGCCTAGATTTTTCTAATAAAAAGCTATTATACCTAGCTACGAAATTTGTTCTGTCATTGCCCTTGAACCGTCATGGCTACAACAAAATGCCACTAAACATCTCTATGAGATGCAAGATACAGTTTAGTTCATGCCTAGAATAGGAAATGACTGTAGTAGTCCTGGATGTCTGATGGCAAGTAATGACATTTAATAGGAAACTGTCAATATCATGACCAATACAAAAAGTATTTCCTTATGCACATGCATGCAGTCTTGCATCCCTATTCATTGATTTTTAAGTCCATGAGTACTTACTATTTCCTTTACTTTTTCCTTTTACTCTTAACCAAACAATGGTATTTCTTGATAACTAACCCTCCAAATAAACTTCCATTGTATCTTGTAAAAAAGTAACCTGTGGACTACACTGAAAGGTAGTTAAGAAAAGGTGTATGTCTGGATCCAGCTTGATTCTCCAGCTGGAGTTTCCACAGAAAAGAAACAGTACTGTCATTGCCTATTTGTATTACATTTACTGGCCAAAAAACTTTAAATTTTTGTCTCTAATATTTGAGTCAGGATGTTGATCTAATTTATTGTATTTTTTAGTAGACATCTATCTCATAAAAAACCCCTTGCACTGCATATATAGTAACTGAAGTTGTCTCATGTTGTCACTATTTTTTCTTCTCTTTCTAGGTGATGTCATTGTCTATATTAATGAAGTTTGTGTCCTTGGACATACTCACGCAGATGTAGTCAAACTCTTCCAGTCTGTTCCTATTGGTCAGAGTGTCAACTTGGTGCTATGTCGTGGATACCCTTTGCCCTTTGATCCTGAAGATCCTGCCAACAGCATGGTGCCACCCCTTGCAGTAATGGAGAGGCCTCCGGTAGTGGTAAATGGAAGACATAACTATGAAACTTATTTGGAATACATTTCTAGGACTTCTCAGTCTGTTCCAGACGTAACAGATCGACCACCACACTCCTTGCACTCCATTCCAGCAGATAGTCAGCTTGATAGCACATTCCCACCACCTGCCCATGATGATAATGTATCAATGGCTTCTTCTGGGGCCACCCAAGCTGAACTCATGACCTTAACCATTGTGAAAGGGGCCCAGGGCTTTGGCTTCACTATAGCAGACAGTCCTACAGGACAGAGGGTGAAGCAAATTCTAGACATTCAGGGATGTCCTGGTTTGTGTGAAGGTGACCTCATTGTTGAGATCAACCAGCAGAATGTACAGAACCTGAGCCATGCAGAAGTAGTGGATATACTTAAAGAATGTCCTGTTGGAAGTGAAACTTCTTTGATTATCCATAGAGGAGGTAAGTTTGGAAAGTCTGTACAATTACAAAAATGTGTGTAAAAGGTTCTAAACCATAAGACATACATATACTCACTACATCCTTGTGTACTAGATTGGAAATTAATTTCCATGTTGTGGGAGGTAATACCATTGGTTCTGGAAAAGTGTGTCTGCAATTAAGTATCCTAGGCAAAATCTAACAGTTTGTTGTACATTCCTTTTTGTGTTTTGAGTGTCAATGGTCCCACCACTGTATAAGGGTAAAACTAGAGCAGTTCCGGACCTTTCACCTCATAATAGTTTGTATGGTGTCTGCAGCAAACTCTTACAGTCCCAAAGCAGTGTTGCAAGCTTTAGATATAATTGTATAGATTGACTCATTACGGCAGATCAAAATCAGAGCAATCTATTAGCCCTTTAAAGGCTGGTTACTGGTTTTGATAAGCCATTTTGCCTCCTTTTCCTTCGTTGTAAAAGTATTGCACAATAGGTTTTTTTTCTTTCTTCACCACAAAGATCCATAGTATATTTTTTTCTCTGTTTAAAAAAAAAATAGCTTCTAGCAACTCAGTCTCTCTGACCAGGCTGACACAGTAAGCTTGAATATACACCACTGGAAGGGGAGAGTCAAGACTTATCTGTAAGGAAGCAATAACAAGAGAAGAAGTCTTAATACCTTGACAGTGATAAGTAATTTCATAGCTTTTAATATTTTAGCCAAACAAATTTTCTTTGATGGTTTGAGATGAGCATCCACCACAATTTATTATTATCTGAAGTGAGTAATGATTGAATTTCTTTAATTAAAGATATTCATTCCTTTAAAGGCATTCTTATGTCACTGAATGTACATTACTCTGTGCTTCAAAAGAAAAAAGGAGTCTATACAGAAATACTAATTATTTTCCTTCTGAAGAGTAGAGGTTGGACAGTGAAGCTTTAGTGTTTGCGTATGCCAAATCCTTAGAACAAGGAATATAGTAACATTTTATCAACTTGCAGAAATAATAAACATAAGGTGATTTAAATATCTGTAGAATCACATAGCCAATAAAGTATTTTTCATATCTGTATTTAAAAGAATGTTTTTGTAAGAGACAGAATCTGACATTTCTTTGGAATGAAGCCTAATTGAGAGTGATAAGTAAAGGCCAACTGATGTCACTACAGTGTATGAACTTGGAGAAAGTTAATTGTTGCAGAGATGCTGTATTAGTTGGTATTGAATCTGGTTTTATTTAACATCCATGAAGAATCTGGAACAGTGGAGTAGGCAACATTTGTTTCTGAAGATGCTGACAAATTAGGGAGAATTGCATAGCAAAAAAAAAGAGTATAAAGGGGATTAGAAGGGTTAACATAACCCCCAAAGATGGGATTTTATTTTGAAAAATGCAAGCTAATCCCCCTCTAGAGGAAAACAATTCAGAACACCAGTCTTCAGAGAGAAATGGAGTGTGAAATCCAGTATGCTGAACGAGCCTGAGTAATAATAGACAGGAAAATAGATATTTTGGCAATCAGTGCAGGACAGTAGCAAAAAAACCCTGAAGAAACAACATACTCAAGCCCATGAGGATAATTCCTCTCTCTCAAGAGAATTTCTTCTTAGAGCATCGATTCATGATCAAAACAAGTTGATCAACATGATAGTTTAACAAGTTCTGGTCCATTAACTGAGCTGTGGCTATTTTCTACACATTGCTGTGGCAGATCGGAGATACTGCACCAAGTTCAACCCTCAATAAAAGCAGTATAAACTTACACCATCTTGTCTTTTGTCAGGCCAAGCATGGAGGTACAGATAGTTACCCTAGCTCAGCTGACAGAAAATATTAGGGCCAAATGCAGTAATGTGTTCCTGAGTCTTATCTCTCTGTTGCTGGGGCAGGGGGTGGTTTGTTGCTTTAGAGAATGCAGAGCAGGGAATGAGAGCATGTTTTGTTCGCGGTGAAACAATGACTAAGATTAAAGCAACTGTTTGGAAGTACTACAGAGTGATTAAACTTAATGGAACGATACAGAACAAATGAAAGTTTACTATCAGAAATGTCTTTATGTCAGAAATAAGGAATATACCTTAATGCAAGGTTGTTAGACTCTGAAATTAAAGAAAAGGCTCGTTCGTTTGAGTAATTCAAAACAAGTGAAAAAATAGAGTGTGTGAGACAAACCTACTGTACCTGAGAGATGGCTAAATCATCGCTTAACAGAAATATGAAAACTGTTTTAAGGTGGCAACCTGCTTTTTTTCATAAATTCATAGGAAAAGGGAATCCATGTAACATCTATAATGCAGGTAATGATATCTATGCTAGTCGTCAGGTCTCCTTTTATAGTCCCTGGGCAGAAATAGGCCTTTCTAGGGTGCAATTCCTGCCATTCCAATGAAGATGTTTCAAATAAGTCAGGTGTACCCTAAAACTACATATTCTCCTTGACTGACTATAAAGGGAATTGAGGATGACTGGTTCAGATGTATGTGTCTATCCCACAGGTTATGAATAAGAAAACGATGACAAGATTTGGTGATGTGAGATAATCTGTGAATACAAAACAAAACTTAGAGAAACCTGCTATGATTCTAAAATATTTAGCCTGTGACACCAGTGAAGCAAAGCATACTTTCTCGTTACTCATGGACCCAATTTTAATTTTATTACCTCTAATGTGTAATGACACTTTAATAATATAATCCTGTTCCATTATCATCTTATGCATCTTGTCTTTAGCGTCTCATTTTTAAGATTAAGACCAAAGTACTATTCCTGCCTGTGGAAGAGGAAGGCTGTGTTTTGCATAAGGTTGTGTGTCGCCTTGTAATGTATTCTGTCTCTGATAGGAATATGGCCAGACTGCGTAGTTCACTGTGGCAAATCCATTTTTGTAAGTGACTTAATTTCTGTCTCTCATCCAGCAATCTTATTTACATTGCAGACAAGAAACAGATCAACATTGGCTGATGTATATTCTCACTATAGGAAAAAAGCATCTTATACAGGAAAAAACGCTCTCTCCTATGCATATGGTATGCGTGCTACAGCAAGTAGAAAGCCATTGTCCCTCAAGCTTAGGAGGTCAACAGCCAGAGTATGCAGGGGAAGGAAAGGTTTGCATGTTTCAAAAAGATGGAGAGAATAGCTGTACTCAAATATAAAAAGGCCACTAAAAAAAACTGTCTGAACCAACACCAAACAGTGACTTGTCATGGGGTACAATCCAGCTGGAGGAAGTTCTACTGAATTTATAGTGTACTCATTTTAAAATTTCTGAAGCAGAAGTAGTAATTTACCTGCTTGTTAAAAAAAATCATGGAAATGATATCATTTTATGTCTAAGAAAATACTAAGCAGCACTTGTTTAGATGACAACTATGATACTCTGGCTAGAGATCTTACAATCTTCTTTCTGTTTATTAGTCAGGTTCTTTGCTAAACACAGATGTCCTGCTTAGTTCAGTTTCTTTACATCTGTTTTTGCTGACCAGCCATCTAGTTTCCACTGATTACTATAAGCTGGCAGAAGTGGTGTTCACACTGAAAAAAAAAAAAATAAAATGCAAGGAAAAGATGGTGGAAACAGGAAAAATGAACATAAAAAAAAGAAGGTAAGAAAAAGGTATGAAAGTGTTTGTTACCCAGAGATTTACCCCTTTCCAGCTTTTCTTCAGCCTTCACACTTCATCCTCATCTTCTGCAGCAGTCGGCATTCAGTATAGGCTGCTGAAATAGAGTGGAAGAGCTCTCAAAAATCAGTCTTTCTGAATGTGGATAGAGCAGAAGTTCTGCATTAGTCCAGAACAACTGAAAAATATTACTACGTTGTTGAAGCAGTATGTACCAAATTTATGTAGAGCGAAATATTCACTAATTAGGACATTAAACATTGGTTTTGGCATGTTCTACTAAATGAGATATCCAAGTACCTGACATATGCCATCTCTTTTGGAAAGTACCTTTGAAATATATATACCTATAGACAGCAGCGCAGCCCCAGAAGTGTTCCTGTCTGAAAAAGAACTGACACATTCAAATGCAGATCCATCAAGACTATGTCTGAAATACTGCTGTTAAGGAAATCTGAAGACAACGCAGGACTGATTCATGAAGCTATGGCAATTCCTAAACAAGTGCTGTGAGTGAAACATTAAAACTAAATGCAAAAGTGGGAGCCTGACAAAGTCCTACATCAGACGGCTCTTTTATGGTGGTGGAATCCAAACAGACTCTGAGAAACTGAGACTGTTAGTATGAAACAGAGCCAGAGAAATGACCTACTGTCTGTACTGGTTAACTGTTAGCCCACTGTGGCCATGGGACTGGAACAAGCCAGCAGCCAGCTTCACCCTGACACAGTATGGGAGATAGCGTGGGCCACACACAATGCACGGTCAAGATGGGGAGGGAGAATTAAACTATGTAGATGCAAACTGTGAGAATAAAAGGATGGCCAAGTATCTTTCTCAGATTTTGTATAAACTCCAGCAGAAGTTTGTAACTCCTTAACACTGCTGACAGATACCAGCACATCACATGAAGCTTCAGCAATTTCCAAAACAGCCAGAAATTTCACAAAAAACATCTCTGCATATTCTAGTGAATAAGCCTATTCCCTCAAAATAAGCAGACGTCAGTGGAAGGAATACTACACCCTTGGTGCCCATGGACCTTTCTCAGATTTACCTCTCTACCACAGAGACAAATTTTTTTTTTTTGTCCAGGCTTGCTATAAGATGTCTTTCAATTCATCTGGTCAGGAAAGCTCATACTTAGAATCATAGAATGGTTTAGGTTGGAAGGGACCTTGAAGAACACCTAGTTCCAGCCCCCCTGCCATGGGCAGGGACACCTCCCACCAGACCAGGTTGCTCAAAGCCCCATCCAGCCTGGCCTTAAATACCTTCAGGAATGGGGCATCCACAACTTCTCTGGGCAACCTGTTCCAGTGCCTCACCACCTTCACAGTGAAAAATTTCTTCCTAATATCTAATCTAAATCTACCTTCCTCCAGTTTGAAGCCATTACCCCTCATCCTATCACTACATGCCCTTGTAAAAAGTCCTACCCCAGCTCTCCTGTAGGCCACTTCAAGTACTGGAAAGCTGCTAAAAGGTCTCCCCGGAGCCTTCTCTTCTCCAGGCTTCTTTTTCTTTAAGTTGTCCTCCCTCTTGGGAAATCTGCACAAAGTAAAGCTGCAGGCAGCACCATCACCCTGCTATCACTAGTCTGGTCCAGGCCATTCTGATCTCCTGGTTCCATGACCTCAGCCCACCACTGAGGTCTCTAGAGCTTTGACTCCGCTCCTGCAGTTCTTCATTCAAAATATTAGAGAGTACCTGATGCAAACTGGAGACCCTGTGTCTCATGGCTTGCTCATCCCCAGTTCAGGACTTTTAGTCAACAGTTCTGTGGGATTGATGAAATTGTTAGGAGAACGGTGTAGGTTTTTGATTTAGAACTTACAGAGGTTTTCTATCATTCTTCTTTCTCTACTCTTATTATTACTTCCTTGACTCAGTGGTGAATTTTTTCATTCTAGTTGTTTCCTAAAGGAACCCAGTCTTGGTTTAATTGCTTCTTATGGGTACTCTGAATTAATAGCAGTCTGTTCATGCTTAATTTGTTCAAGAAGGTGTGCTTCTTTCTTTTGTCTCTGACAAGAGATATTGGGAGATACAAGGTCTGATAGCTCTCCTGCTTCCTGCCATATTTTCTCCTCTCCAGACAGTTACTCCAACTGTACATTTACTCCTGATCCCTTTTCTCCTGGTTCTTGAGAGTATTCTAACATTGAAAGGAACTTAGATCCATTTGTCAACATCTGCATTTTTAGCTCTGCTGTATTCTTAAATGGCACGTGTATCTCTTGTTTGTGAGTTTAAGGGACATTTAATCCCACAAAGGGAATGTGCACGTGAACTTAGTAGCGAACCGCTGACCCGCTTGAAGTGAACCATTTATACCTAGAAGTCAATGACATAAATTTCTTCTGTCCTACATGCTGCTAAAACATCCTTTTTCAATTTTCTCTTTCCAATTTACCACACCATTTTGCCTTGCCATCCCTCTGTGAAGTGCTCTGTTGTTCCTGGGTCTGTCTGCTTTAAAACCGATGGAAAAAAAAGGTTCGGAGCTGACCTTTTTCCTTTCCATCTCAAAATTATGAGCTTTTATATGACATCATAAATTCAACAGTTTCCTCAGCATGAGTTTTCTGTAAATGTATCCTTCTCATGCTGGCTTTTGAGTTGTTTCATTTCTTTGCTCATTTTTGTTGCTGTTCTTAGCTAGTCATGCCAGAAATATTTAATGATCAAAAATATTGTGAGTCATGCTACATTGTCTGCTTAATTGACTTTGCTGTTAGATGTCATGTTGCCCTTTTCCCCACCCCCAGCCTTGGCCACTTGTCCCTTCCTACCTTTCCTACACAGAAATCAATGTTTTGTGCAAGATAGTTTCATAACAGCCTTGTAAGAGGGGCAGTTGTCTTTTCTATGTTAATTCCAGAAATAAAATCTCTAAAAGATTTTTAGAAAATACTGTTACTGTGCAAGAAATACTGCTGTTCTATTAACATAACTCCTGGAAGCACTGATTTTCAGATTTATTTTTACAAGGCATGTCTCACCCTACAGAGTATCATATTTTTAGCTGTGAGATACATACTCTCCTAGTAACCTTCAAATTACTTACATCCTTTTTGTCCTGCACATTAAGACTGTTTATACTTCGGATTAACTTGAAATATTTTTAAGCATCTTTTTGTAATCATATGGTGTGAAATCTATTTTAATAAATATTTTACATGTTATAGCAGGTATACTAAAAAATAAGTTACGTATATAGCCTAGTTTATGAAAGGATTCAATCTAAATCTTGTTAGTAAGAGAAATGGTAACCTCTCAGTAGCACAGGGAATGACAAATTTGAACAGAGGGAGTCATGGCAGGAGACCAGTTATCCTAAAATTTGTGCTAATGAGACTTTCATATTTTTTCTTGTATAGCTCTGATTAGCAGTGAAACAGTGTGCAATTGCTTCCATATTTCTGAATAAAAGAAAAAGAAACCATAGACCTCCTTAATGAATATGGATTCCTGAAAAAATAGACATCGATAATAGTTAGTAGCTATTACACTGTATTAATGGAAGTAGTATTAATTGCATTGTGTTTCAAAGTGGTAGTGTTATGGTTTTGCTGCTTCTTTCTTATTAATGTTTGTGCACTGTGTTGTACATTTGTGGATAATTTTGCAAAGCATTAGATAAATCTTTTTTACATATATTGCACAGAAGGTTTTTAATGACTATTAGCAAGCATTTTGTTTCAAAAATACTTTTATTATTGGTGAAACTGTTTTCTAATGTAGACTTATATGGTCTGTATTAAATTTGAACAGTGCTTCTATTAAAACTTATGGGGACACTTCTCGTAGGGATGTGTGTGCCTGACTCTTGTTGACATTGAAAGGAGTTAGTTTGCACACTGGAGAAATAGGTCCCTTTAGAAGACCCTTTAGCAAAAAGAAATACAAGTGTGTAGACATAGATTCTCATCATTGCATGTCATAAAGAGGTAACTACCATTGCTCCAATGGCTATTTTGCCATTAAATTCTTATGCCCAAGATGAGGCTGCCTACAGTAACCAGTCAGACGTTATCATTATTGGGCCTCCACAGAGCCATGCCATGCACCCAGGCTTTGTGCAGAGCTGCAGGAACTCTGCCTTCAGGACAGGCAACTACTTGTCTCTGCTGAGGAGTGCAGGGCACGTAGCTTCAGCCCACGTCACTGCAGGAACACAAGAACTCTGCTGACAGCACTGCAGGCTGATTTCAGTCTTACTGATATTAGTGATTGAATGAATACTAATTGAAGAACAGTTTGCTTGAGAAAACAGACTTTTTGTCTTGCCTGCACTTGAATCTGGCCAGGCCAGAGAAGTTTCTCCTTGGTTCTTGCAAGCAGTATTATCAGAAAACTAACCAGGTTATCTTGGACTGTGTATCTCAGTGAAAAATGGCATCTTTTGAAGCCAAATACCTCCCAAGCATGGCACATGGGAGAAGCTACTGCAATAGTCGGGCATGAAGAAATTTGGGTTTTTTCCTAATTGCCCATAGTGTAGGCTCTGAGTGAATCTAGCCTTCCTCAGAGGAGATCTGGGAGATCTCAGCCTAAGGAGGGAGAACTACAGAGCTGGACTCTAAAAAAGTACCATACAACCTGTGTTTGTGTACTGAGGCGTGTCTAAAGTTTAGTCTAAATGTGTTGAACAATGTTTCTGTTGGTTCAGTATAATGTAATGTCCTATTAAACAACATTTGTTGGGTTTCCAAAGCTGTTGTCAAAGTACATTGTGTAGACGTTGTGACGTGGTGATTTGTAATAAAGTAAGCTAATACACTATGAAACAAGTGAGTACATTATCTATTGTGCTACAGACATGAGACACAGCACTGGGGAGATGGGAAGGTGTGGTTTTCAGGCACCTCCCAAACCACTTACAAAAGCCACAAAACTCTCTTGGCTCCTACAGTTTGCCTACCCAGTAAAAATGCAGAAACTAAATTAGTCCTCTAGATGAGGTGTTTACCCCTGTACAATTCTTAAAGCAATTTTCTTTTACCTTCTTAAGAAGGGAAGGAAAGCTTTTACAATGGGTACACTTGCCCTCTATGAGTAATGCTCTACTTTATTTTTTATAAACCAAGAGCATACATTTATTAAATACAAGACTGCTCTTCTCAGGAAGCCTTTAGGTGACTCATAATTCAAACATAATCAAAACCAACACCAGGATACATACACCTTTGCTGTGTCACCTTCAGATTACAGTACAAAAAAGGACATGGAAGCCAAAGCTGTCAGGCCCAAATTCTGAAAGTTGACTCCCAAGTGTGTCAAAACAGATTTCTAAAAGAAATAAATTGCTTCCCAAAGCCAGATTTGTCATAACTTGGAACAGTATTTCAGTGTGTAAGAAACATACTGTGCAGTTTTTCTGTTTGATAAATGAGAAAAATCCTGACTTTTTATTTTGTACCTTTTATTAGCATGAGCTAAAAGAAGGCAAGCTTTCTACGCACACATTCCTGGGGTCACCTTATTTTTAGTGTATATTTTAGTTAGGTGCAAATTATATTTAATGGACTTTTTAGAGTATTTTTTCTCTAATGTAAGCATTTTTATTGCATTTCCTGTGTTCTAGATAGAGAACTTTCAAAGATCGTGTGATAATTAGAAAAAGATTCTATATGCATGTATTAAAGCACAGAGCCAAAACCTTTGAATGAGAAAATATTTTAATCATCTTTAAATTCATTTTGTCAATTAATTTCCATTTTCACAATGAGTTGGTTTTTTCCCTGGCAGAAAGTTTGCTAATACTTTAAAAGGATAAGTGATAATGATGATGATAGCAATAATAATAATAATGCAGTTTTTCTTAAAGAATAAAAAAATCCATTAAGTAATACTTCAGGGATTAGTTAGCATCATAGAAAAGGTTTGCTGATTATGGGACATACTGCAGTATTATCTGCATATATTTTAATAGCTTAACTAAACACATTTGTGAATACAAAGACAACATCTATCCATGTGAAATAATTTCTGTATTTTAAAACTGCTTGTTCTCAATAGATGTGGTTATTTTAGGCATCTGGGGCCAAGCAGTGCCTCTTACTGCAGTATAACATTATCATATCTCTGAGGTAGTGCAGAAGGCACCTGAATCTATTCCTTACAGAAAAAAGGGAATGACCAGTGAAGAAGCTTGTTCCTTTTTATTTTGTAAATATGGTCCTAGTGGGATAGTGTATCAGAAGATCCAGCTCCTCTTTTGCACGTCTTCAGCCTCATGCTATTTAACATGTAATGTTCTCAGGAACAAATATCTGGAATTACTAAAAGAAGATGGAAAGATTCTGGTAGAGTAATTCAACTGTGTAACCAAAATGAAGGATGGTTACCTTGATGGGAGGTCCTAGAGCAGTGCAGAGAGGGGTCTAGGGAATAGAAAAGTCCACAGGCTTTGATCTGTGGCCAGTGAGACCCAACAAATGTGGCAGAGCCAAAGACAGTCATCTCCATCCAATTTCTGCCCTTCTTCACTAGCTTTTTCCATGTTTTACCCAGGTCCTTCCTCAGTTTGTATGTTTATTGCTTGTCATTCTGGTTCCATTTTCCTTCATTCGAACAATTCAGAGAAGCTGTCACTCTTGAATGTCAGCCCAGTCTTTGAACTTAGCATTGCTTTGAGCAGGAGGTTGGACTAGATGAATTCCAACTGTCCCTCCCAATCTAAACATTTATATTATTCTATGGTTCCCCATCTTTCTCATGTTTTGGGGCCTAAGATGCTAAAAGACAAGATCTCTGACTGAATGTAATGAATCACCATTTGGATAATTTTAAACTTCTTCCACAGTACTTCTCAGAGATAAAGAGAAGTTGTTTAATCTTGTCTCCTTATTACGTGATATTGAATATATATATTGATATTGATATAAAACAAATATATACTTCTTTATATATGAAAGTTGTTTAAGAATCGATGTAAACAGAAAGAATGAAGACATGCTTTTTGATTTCAGCTTGCCAGATGTGTTCATTGAGATTACATACACATCAAATTATTCTCACACTATTATTGAAAAATAATGCAGTGTTTGGTTTTTTATTATATAGCATTCCAGCTAGATAGTCTGATCCAGCTAACATTCACTACATGGACATCAACTACTACAATTATTTCTGCTAAGGTTGATCTTAATTAAGCAAGACGTTTATCTTGTAACTTATTCATTGTATACCAGACTTTCAACTTTATCCAGCTCTTTATCCTAATAGAAGCACATTAGGATGCATTGTACTAAGAGAAGAACCACCTATACATAGTTTCAGTAGAAATGGCCCTTTTTTAAACAGTTATGTCATGATAATTAATTGTGAATGTACATTTTTACAGGTCCTTAAAGGCAAAGAAACTGAAAAATGTTTTACATGCTGCATACTTCAGCCTGTCTTCCCAGGCTTGCCTTGCAACTCATACAGCCACGTACGTTAACCTCAGCTGTTGTTATCAGGGATCCTGTGTAGGCAGCTACAGGGCATCCTTCCTCATTTGAGCTGGGCAGCAAGCAGGGATCCCTGTATGATAAGGAAAGAAGGCACCTCTGTGGTGCCATTCAGCTACTGTAAACATCTAAAGTAGCCAAAATGAACAGTATTCTAAAAGACACTGTTCTTCCCTGTTGATTATTAAAGTTTTTAAAAATTCACTTGCCAAAGTTTCATATTTAAATTTCTACTCACATTTGGTTAGATGAATCCCAACTTAATGGTAAAAAAGTTAGATTTCTAGCCTACACTAGTCAAAATAATAACCTCTGCAGTCAGTGGTGGAAAATACGCACCTGAAGAGGGTGACTTATGTCATTTTATTCAGTCATTGCTTAAGCAGCTTGTTCTCTGAGTTTGCCCTTCATGCTCCTCTGATTACAGGGAAGTCTGGCTGAGGACCTTAGCTTAGCTGGCCAGCCAGGCAGACAGGGGTGTGTGAGATGAGTCCTGCCCAAAAAACAGAGGCAAGCATAGAACAACTGAAGGTGTGCAATAAAAAACCAACCCAGTATTATCACAAAAGTTGGAATCTGTCTCACATGCTATAGCTAAATATGGAATCCCATTTATGCTTCCACATAGAGTAACCTGGGGTCTTTTATAAAAAGGAAGTTGTAAATATGGACTTGCATAAAAAAATATTATTTCCAATTAAATATATCTTAATATATTTATTAATATTACAAGTTTGATTATAAAATTAATTGGGTTTATATAATGGAATCTTGTAAGGCTTTACATGCAACAGTCCCACTCATTTAAAAATGGAAAGAAGTAAAATTAGTATGGCTTACATTGCATTGAAAAATTGGTTAACTGATTGATCTTTTAACATAATTAAAAGTAGGAAATCAGTAAGAGATTTTATTTTTAATGAGCTTCCTCTAGGATAAGTTCTTGGCTTTTGACTATATTACATTTTTTATGAAGATCCTGTAGAAAATAAAATCAATACCGATAAAGTTTGCAGATGGCAGAGAGATTGGTCCACATCATTGGACAGATGACACATTTCTGATAAAGAGCCATGTGGAATGCTTAATAAATTAAGCATTAGCAAACAGGAACCATTTTTATGCAGTTAGTGTAAATTAGTTCCTGAAACACAGAGCAAAGAATGCAGCTCAAACTTGCCAAAGTGCTTCTGAATGGATAATCAGCTGAGCATAACATCACAATGAAAAAGGCAAATTCAGCACAATTTCTTAAAATAAAACTTATGGTTAACGTACTTTTCTCAGTAAGATGCCATTGGTAAACTATTTTATTGCATTTATTATGAATATCGACAAAATCAATGAGATCCTGTTCCAGATCGTTCTCCCCTGCTTCTTGAGTTCATATTTGTTTTTCCATCTTTTTTTCCATTTTCCACATTTACTTCAAAGCTATTACATGACACTTCCATATACTACACAAAGATGAAGCCTCTTGCAGGAGTCTTAAGTTTTATCCTTAACTGAAGTTTCTGTTATTGTTAGTAACAACCTGAAATGTGGGATTTCTCTAGGATTCTCCATGCAGTCCTTCATTATCAACAGTAATGGCTGATTCAATTGTCCATGTGTAAGGTGGATGGAAAGATGTTTCCTTAATACCCAACTCCTATAATATGTCTCATTTCCTGTACAGACAATTAAGCATATCATTTCAGAATTTATTTCCTGTGAGGAATCATGCAAGCAGTGGTTCATTAAAAGCTTGTAGAAATGGAAGAAAAGGACCTGGCTTGGGAGAAGTGGCCTAAAACAGAGCTGAAAGGATAGAAACCAGGTAGTGAAGAATTAGGGATTCAGAAAAGATGTTTTGGGTCATGTAAGCAATTCTCTAAGGAGACATGTTGTAGGATGATCCTTTTTTTCAGCAGAAAAGAAGCACAGTCCCTGACCTACAACACTCTGGCTACCAGAGTCTATTAGCTATAAAACTGCTTGAAAGACATTTATGGCTGACATGAGAATCTATTTATTTAAATCAGTTACAATCGTCCTCTGTGTCAAGTAGATAATAACAGTCCGATGGAAAGCATCTATTTGGTGTCTTCCAAGTGTGTATGCCACCTTCCTTCCTCTGAAAAGTACCTGGGTCAGGCAGGTCCTCCTCCAGTGAAGACAGATCACTCCTCCCTGAGGTCCTCCTCATGGAGAGATATTTCCAATGGCTGTGGGATCTGAGCAAGTGCAAGAGGACTCAGGGCTGGAGATCTGCAGCCAAATCCAGGAACCTGCTGAGAGCAGCAGGGAGCAGACACATAGGCCTCAGAGGGAATGGGATGAAAATCTTCTGGGGACTGGCAGGGACTATACAAAGCTTGTTTTGACTCAAGAAATTGACTGGAAACAAGAACCTGTAATCTAGGGAAACAGTGAGCAGGGCAAGCTGTTCAGAAACCCCTTTTGCTTCTATAAGCCAGCTAATCATTTTACATTTTCTCTGTTTGAAAAAGTTACTTATTTTAGTTGTATTATAATAAAGCCTGGTGGTTTGGGCTTTGGTTTGGTTTGGACAGTTTTTGGAGCTGCCTATAAGAAGGATTCTAGGCAGATCTAGCTGAAATCTTTGGCTAACATGGGATCCTGTCTCAGGCAGGAAGGAAACACCAGATCAAAACCTGCTGCATCGCCACAAAATAAAAAGTAACTTCTTCACCAACATCCTAGGTTGCCATGTTCTGCACATTGCAGATCGAAGTCTTCAGTGCTGGAACTAAGGAGTGATGATGCTTCTCCTCCTGAGCAGTAACTCTGACGTCAGTTCTGTGGCTATTTAAATAAGAGTTAGTAATGAAGAAAAATAATTACACAGAAATTCTAGGGATTTCAGAGATTCTTTTTAAAAAGGGAAAGTACTATTACACCAACTTTAAAATTTGGGGTGATAAAACACAAAGATAATATGCATTGTTGTAATTATGAAGTCAGAAAAAGAACCCTAAATGGAAAATTGCTGTTACTACTTTTCCAAAATTTTCCCTTTTGCTGTTTAAAACTACAAAGATTATGTTTGGAAATATACACAAATCTCAAAAGAATAGTGGAAGTAAAAACAAATAATAGTAACTTAGAAAGCAATATAATAAATGAGAAAACATTAATTATTTTAATTCTGTATTGAAAATAACGTTGCAAATTAAACCCAACAAATTCAGGAAAGAANAAATGGAAAATTGCTGTTACTACTTTTCCAAAATTTTCCCTTTTCCTGTTTAAAACTACAAAGGTTATGTTTGGAAATATACACAAATCTCAAAGAATAGTGGAAGTAAAAATAAATAATAGTCACTTAGAAAGCAATATAATAAATAAGAAAACATTAATTATTTTAATTCTGTATTGAAAATAATGTTGCAAATTAAACCCAACAAATTCAGGAAAGAAAAATAAATGCTTCTGAAATTGTGCACGTGTCTCTAGTCTCTAGAGAGTGAGTATTAATTCTGAAGTATTCACAAGCTTTTTCTTCTGCTCCCCTATGTTGTCTGAGAGATAAAGAACTGCAGTGTAACAAGATATGTATTTTCGTCATTAAATCAAAATACATCTATTGCAGAATGCTGGTGTAGAAGTTGCAATTCAGTTGCATTTCTAACTCATTCATACTAGAAAAGGGATGAATAAAAATTCATTACTTGTGTTTGTGCACAGAGGTACCCACTTTTATTCATTAATATGTGATAGCTACTTGCACACTGTTTTTTCCAGTTCACATTAACAGTAAATAATCTTTACCAGATTAAAGATGTTTGGCATGTCTCCTATTTAGGGTTTTTCTTTGTATAGCAGAACACTCACACAACTTTCAGAACATTCTGCATGGAAAAGCTGTTCAATGGAGGATCTGAAGATATTTTTGTTTGCTTTCTGTTGTATATTTGCTGATATTTTCAAATTGCAGCAATAATTGCTGAATTATTACATTCTGAGTAGCTGGATGTATAATTTTGTTGAAACTAGAATGGTATTGTAATTGGTTTCCTCTCATCTATGAAATATCATTGTTTCAAACACCTCCTACCAAGATTGAGTCCCAGACCATTTAAAAAATTTCACCAAAGAGAACATGCACTGAGAAATAGAGCAACTTAGTCTCCAACTGCCAGTTGCCTGACAGATCAAAAACTTCCTTATGTTATGAGAAACAAAGGCCTGTTTCTAATAGGATAAATTAATTCAGGCTCCAGGAGCATCTAAATTTTAGAAGGTCACTAGGTATTTTATCTAGAACTTAACTAGAAATTTCATCTGAGAGCTGTTTTTATGGGGTTTTTTTCCAAAAAAAAAAAAAAGTTCAATATATTCTGGAAATGCAACTGCTTTTCACAAAAATGGCTTTAGTGAATCATCATTCACCAATGAAAACTCCCTTGGTCAGAAGAGCACTAACAAGCTCTAATTTAAATCAACCTGTTCCTTCCCCTTTCCCTGAAGTAGATCTTTTGTTGTTGATCTCTGTGACATGAACTATACTTTCTAAATTAGCTCATAAGAGTTAAAAACAAAAACAAACAAACAAACAAAAAAAAGCCAGGGGCATATTCCCCTACAAACTATTTCCTATCCTAGCTGATTGGGATTGTACACCACCAAAACTGTATGGTGACTGGGTAAAGAGCATACAGATCTACCTTTAATGTCTTTTTATTTACCTATTCTTTGGGGAACCCCCAAGAATCACATCTGATTTGATGACCATCACTGATTAATTGTACTGTTCATCCAGATTCCTTCAGCCAGCTATGGTCTTCAAGAATAAATTCATAGTTTTTGTTGTGTGATCATATGGACATACTGAGGTATATGAGTATACTGAGGAAGAAAAAGATCTTCCACAGATCCAAAGGCACATCCAATTTCGCTTTCTTATGCAGTAGGTTCTGCTTTTTAAAAAGGAGGGACATACATGCTAGGTATCTTAGCAAGTCTTTCTAAAAATGCTAATTTTTAAGCTTAGGCCAGCTGTGAGGTCCACAAGGTGCTTCACGGTTGTCAGCACCATCTCTGTTTAACTTGTCATGTTTACTTACTGTTCCAATTTTCTCAGTATTGAGGGGTTAGTTCCATTATGTTGGACATGTCGTCTAAATCTCAACAGTCTGAAATCAATTTATGTTCCTCTGAGAGACAGAGCACTGTCGCAGGGCAAAAAAATTAGTTAGTCACAGTTTTTCTTGCTTTTCCTTGTAATACATTCATTTAATACTTATCACTTCCTGCCTATCTTGTCAGGATCCTTTATGACAATCATTTTTTAGTGTTCTGCTCATTAACTTTTTAAAGTACTGCGCAGGACTACATGTGACCAGCACACAATCTAAACATCATAAAATTCACATCAATACTGTTCCTCTCTCATTAGGCTTAAGGACACGGCCTTTCTTTATCTTAATTGCTCATCTCCAAGCCTTCAGAAATTCAGAAAAATGTGACATTTCTCAACCTTCTTTTGCAAGCCAGGTCATCTTGATCGATTTATCATGCTTTATAGTCTTTAGTGTTCTGTACTGCTATGGTATCATGCCCATCAATCATTATTTCTCTCCCTTTTATTTCTTTCAGGCTCCTATGGTCTTATGCTAAATCTTCTGAAGTTCATGTCATTTTAACCATTATCATTTAGATCACTGCAAAGCTTTTACTAATTCAGCTTTGTTCTTCTTGTTGAGTACTGAGAATTACCTCCTGACTGGGTGAACGTGAAAGCCAAAGAGGTTTATCTCTACTAGGTACTTGTCAACGTGGACAGTATCAAATCTTCAGCAGCTCAAAGCAGAGTGAATTACCTAGAGGTTCAAGCAGGGAACTGAGAGTTTAGAAATTCACTGTTCTTTTCACAGTTTTATTACTCCTTGGACATCAGCCTTCCATGAACACCCCTTGGCAAATATTCCCCTTTCCTACACTAAATGATATACATTCACAGCTAAGACTCAACCGTGTGAAACTTGAATCTTGTGATAACTTTTCGTTCTACTGTTAGTCTTTTCTTTCACAGTCTGCCACTGTTTGTCAACCTTTCTGTTCTACCTGAATCCCTATAACCAGGAATAAACTGGTCTGTCAAACTGGTGTGAAGCAGGAGGAAATTGCAAAGAAATTATTACCTTGAATAACATCTGGATCCGAAGAATCAAATAAACATGATACTGCATATTCCAGCTTCCACACCACTGTGGCCAAGTGGCATGATTACCTTTTCATTATGTTGCCATTGAGTGTTTATCATTCCGCCATGTGGTATGAAAATGAGCCAATTATAGTTAATACACCTGAGCTCCTGACACTTCCCATTGTCACAGAAGAGATTTCAAAGGCAAATCAATAAAATTCAGAACCATGCTGACAGCTTAATGCATATTAAATACAAAATTCTGAAGTTACTACAATGTAATTTAATAATGGCAGAAAGGCAGTCAGCTGAAACCAGCAGGCCCTCTTCGTCTCTTATTAACTTATTTCTTGCTTTATGATGAACTTTTGTCCAGTGCTTCCAAACCTCAGAGAATTCTGGAGAAGTGAGACTCTGAGCTCACTAACAGACATCCAGGACCATCTGAGATGCCCTGGGGAATCAAGAAATCTTCACTGGAATGGCAGAGTCAGTGGGAGACTCAAGATTGTCCAGGATGAGAACTGAAGCTCTGTCATCTCCCACAGATCCTGTGTCATATCTGCCAATCCAGCCCAGATTTCTGAGTAACATAAGGTATGGCACCCTTGATACTAGACTTATGGTTGTGCATCTGCATTAAGTTCCTAATTCACAGACTATGACACCAAAATATAATTGTCTGCATATCAATGTCTAAATTTGGTGCAGGTGTCTTTGTGTCCATTATAATTGATGGGGGCTTCAGCAAACTGCGTATATGTAAGCATCCTGTACTAAGTGAGATGCCCTTGGGTATTCCACCTCACCTCTCATTTACAGGTCCTTTGTCACAACTGGCAACACCATGAGGACATATATTTCCACCCAAAAGACACTAGATGGTGGTACAACTGTGCTAATATCTGGAAAACTATTCAGTACAAACAAGAGTCCAGACAGTTCTTCAGGTCACGGTGAGGTTGCCCCCTCTGTTTGGACAGCTGAAATCTTTCTAGACTCAGTTCTCAGCTGTTCTGCCTAGTTTCATGGTTCAACACTGATTCTGATGTGCTGTTTTTCTGTCTCCCATAAGAGTGGGGCACTTTATTGCAAGTTTAGTCTCCAGTTTAGAAACAGTCATGAACACCGAGGGCGTTTCCCTATTTTTCTCTATTTTTATTCTTTTATTAGGGATTTTTCTGGTCACTGTTTCAGGGATAGGATTAGCTGGTTTTCAAATCAAGATCAAGATACAGAGAGTGAAATCCTGGGAACAGAGAGGAGAAGTCTGTGAGAGTTTAGGCATCTGAAGAAGGGGGTAGCTGAGAGAAAACATGGATGCAATGGAGGAATTTAGAAGAGGAGGAACTGGCAGCATAGATGTTAACACTAAATATCTGGTGACTCCTTTTCATATATGCCTTAATATAAAGCTTA
The DNA here is from genome assembly GCA_003993805.1 of Himantopus leucocephalus. Taxonomy (NCBI): domain Eukaryota; kingdom Metazoa; phylum Chordata; class Aves; order Charadriiformes; family Recurvirostridae; genus Himantopus; species Himantopus leucocephalus. The sequence continues at coordinate 14,057,897 of RSEF01000001.1, read as the reverse complement.
TATATAAGCAAAGGAATGGATTTATTGCTGAGTATTTTTCCCCCACACTTGCTGAAGACTTTTTGTGAATGTATTTTTATGAAAAGGACTTTAGGACACTTTGTACAAACAACTTATGCTCCATCTACATTTAAACACAAAATATTGGGAATATGCCTTCATCAAAGGGCATTCATCAAAGTGACATGCCATAATGTAAACTGAGATTTCTCTAATGTGCTTAGAAAGTGTAAAAGCTTAAATGGGAGCAGATACCAAACACATGAAAGAGCAGAGACACTGGCATAGTTAGGCAGAGTTTCTGGCTGTCAGAGAGCTCTGAAAATATGATGCAGTATTCCTGAAAAGTTAGTTTTGAAGCTTAAATTAGCTTTCAGCAAAGCCAGGCTGAATAGTCAGACATGTTCTTAGCAAGCATACAGAGTCTTTATGGGTATGGCAATACTCACACGCCCTTCTAGAAGCAACAGTCATGAGCTGTCAGGACTCTGAAGACTCAATTTATATTCTAAATTATGTTGCTGGTTCAGTGTGTGTGATATATACCAGTCTTTTCACCTTGTTGTGTCTGCTCTGCTTGGGGAGAGTTGCTTGCCACAATGCGTATGCCCAGGGTGGCGCATTATTTGCATTACGAGCTCTTGCAGTATTTGAGCAGTACAGTAGGGAGCGTAATCCCTAGCCTGGACACCTGAACTAGCAACAATGATTTTAGCAACAGTCGTTGGACAACACACATGAACAAAAGTGGAGATTCTTCAGGGAAAATTTCCTTCTGCCAAACAAAAAGTTCTTCTTCTTCGTCTTTCCAAGGTGTTGGTAGAGTTCACAACCTGTGAGCAAACTTCTGAGATCTCTTTCTCCATTCATCATGTGCTAGCAGCTGGGCGTGCAGACTTTGGCTAATTGGGTTAGTAATTACATAAGATATGTATATTATATACCTCACTGAGCAAAATAACAGTTTATCCATTACTACTTGCAGTTGCAAATCATAAACTAGGGTATGGACCTAAGGATTTGAACTTTTAGTAGGAACTTCTGTAATAAAAGTCAAGAGACAAGGGTCTTCCTCCATTCCATAAGATATCTGTTTCTGCTCCAGGTCAAGTTGTCCCATTAAAATCTGTTCTGAATTGTTCTGTAGCAGCATTTGCTCTATTCCAAGACATGGCAGTACTTCAGGTAAAAGGGTTTGCTATCAACAAGGAAATAAATCTGTAACATTGTAACACTATTCTGGTAATAGGTGCCAAAAAAGAGAAGAAATTTCATATAAAAGTGTCACCCAATGAAACATTCTGTAAGTGTTAAGTATCAAACTTCGGCTGTGGAAAATAATCTGCTCTTGTTGACCACATAAAAAGCTGCTTGTTCCAAAATTTTGTTCCTCTGGAGATATTTAAAACCTCCTGGACGCCATCCTGTGCAACCTGCTGTAGGTGACCCTGCTTTGGCAGGGGGTTGGACTAGATGATCTCCAAAGGTCCCTTCCAATCCCGACCATCCTGTGATTCTGTGATTTCCAGAAATTGTTGTAGATTTTTATTATTTTTCCCAGTTATAGTACATTTAAGCATCAAAAACTGCCACTGGCAATGTTGCATTTGCCTCCGTACTGGTTTAGCTCTGATCCAGAAATTCTCTGCTTCACATCCAGATTAATCAGAACCTGACGGTATTTAGTTTGTTGGGTTTTTTTTCTAGTTTCATAAATTATTTTAAATCTCTGACCGATAAGCAATTCACAGAGCTGCAGCAGCCAAGCAAAATAAATAGTTGCAAGCCCATTAGAATGTAAATTAACTCATTACTATGCCAGCTTCTGACCTTTTCTGATGGCTGTATTCTTGCTAACAAAGACTCTTTGCTATTCATGAAAGTGAAAACCTCATGGTAGTTTGAGATTCTCTGGTGTATTTTAGAGGATATTCTCATAAATGCAGGTGACCGGTGAGGATCCCAGCTCACCAGCAAGTACTTCCATCATTCATGACTTTGAATAGCTATCCTTTTTCTAATTATTTGTGAAGATCTGAATATTATTGAAAAAATTTTGCTCAAGAAGGCTAGGTCAGTGAAACTTCATGAACTTCACAAAAAGTGTTCCTATGTATAAAAACATTAATATTGATTTAGTACCTGATCTCACAGTCAATTAAGGTTTTTTTAACAGTTCTATAGACTGCAGTGCGATGAGATCAAGTTTAATTTCCCAAGGCAGTCCTCTACCTCCACTCATTTCTGATAAACATCTCCATGTTGCACTTTATGCTACTCATCAAGAACTCTGAAAGTTTTAAGGGAAGAAATATAGACTTGGACTCATGATGCCCTCAAGTCATCTGGATAAGAGATGAGCCACAGAAGGTGCTATCCCAATGGGGTCTAAAGATCCAGCTGACCTTCCTGTGAACTATGCCTGCTCTTTGCCTTGCACCTTCATAAAGCGATTATCTGTGGACAGGAATGTATTCGTTCTTTGGAGTCACTTTTCACAGGTGTAATAGGCCAAAGAGAGTGAAAAATAGTGCTGATTTGGACTGGAGTGCTACTTCTGTAGCAGTCTCACTTGGGCTGAGATCAGGAGCAATGGAATAGTAGACCATAAAGCAAAGTGCCTCCACAAGCAGCTGCTGAGGATCAGTTTGTACCATTGCTGGTTTCTTTCAGGCAAAACTGATTAATAACATCTGGGCATACATATATAGCCCTAAAGAAGACAGACCTTTTTCAGTTTTATTAATCTGAACCTGCATTTGATATAACAACTGATGACTGTAACCAGCCTTTATCTCAGTGCAGCACAGTGCTACATCAGTTACTGCCCTGCTGCCACTGTGTAGCCTACTGCAAAGGAGAAGACGCTGGGACTAACCATATATAATGCTGTGGGCTTGATCAAACATGATGGGTAATTCTTCTCACTCTGATGTGGGCTGTGCTGATTTTTGACCCATTGCATCGAGTGCCATACCAAGTGATGACCAAATGGATCCTCCACGGCATGGCATGGTCACTCTGAAGGACAGCTGACAGCAGGACTAGCTAACTATGCTTGAAGAGCTAGACCTCCCAGTCTTCTCGCACCTACTCTTTATTTCGAGGTAAATCAAGTTTTTGTTATTGTTAGAGTAAGAGCTCAATACTTAAGGCTGTTTGAAAGAGATGGACCTTTGAAAAAATATTATGTGGTAATGATTGATTTTACTAGAAATGGAACTTCTAGTTGCCATTCCCTGTACATCATTTGATATTTTAAACATGACATGACCAATTCAAAATTTTGTCACCTGCTTGTTTTCATAACTATTATTTTCATCTATTTTAATTCATTGTTTCCTTTTAGATTTTGTTTACTACAGCATATAAATTATTTGAATTTGCTTGTTCACCTTGATCAGGTTTGTTTTCCTGAAAAGGGGAAAATATTTGAAAAATAATTGAATTAACGCTATGTATTTTATCTATGTAAAAAAAAAAAAAAATAGCCACCCAACCAAATATTATCTCTCCTGCCATTGTTTTTGGAATTTATTTTTAGCTGGAGGATATCTTGCATCTTAATGGGTGAGGCCAATTGTAGCTTGACTTCTGTGCACCCAATCCAGCCACACCCAGCATAGCTCCACAAAAGGTAAACATACAGAAGGAGAAGCCAGATGTAACGTGAATGGTAAGAACCAGTTCCCTGCATCCTGCTAATGGTGTACACTGTGAGTCTGAACTCTCAGAGAAGTTCTCCACTGTCAAATCCATTTGAAGTTAATGGGTATTTGACACCTCTGGAACTGAGGCCCAAGTGTAGGCAACAGATAGACATCCCAGAGATCCCAGTAAGAGAAAGAAAAAGTACAGAAAAAAAATCTACTGCTACAGTAAATTTATACAGTAACATTTCTAGAAAGGAAAACTTTTGCTGAAGGGAAATGTTGTCACATGAACATTGATAAGATGCCCATGGAGTCAGTTAATGCTCTGGGAGTGCTCATCAGCCATCTGTTCATTGACTTCCAAGCATCTACGCGAGAAAGGTCTGTGCAGTGCTTGGGACAGCTTTGCTCAGGAAGCCATATGCAGCAACGCTTTTATAGCGCACACGCACACCAAAAAAAAAACAAAACCAAAACCCCAACCAAAAAGCCCAGTGAAAGCTAATGGGCAAAACATGATGTGGAGGGAAGTTGACGTGCCCTGAACATTGCTTTGGATGAAAAGGCTTTATCTTTGACGCTGCTGAGTTCTTCCCTGCAGCACTACCACATGCCGTCACTGCGGAAATCAAACTGTTCCCGGGCTTCAGTTTAATTATACGTACATGTCTGCCACAGAGGTGAACATCATTAAAGGTCTTGTGGTTCGGCAACACCTACGTTAGTTACTTGTGATTTTTCAAGGTCTTAAGAACTTTTCCAGGAATTAATGCAAAATAGTGAGGAAATTAGTTTGTCTAGTGGAAAAGAATAATGGAGATAGAAATGTAGGAAAAAGCATGCACATGGCAGCAGACTAATAACCAAAGGCTGGGTTTGTATTACTGACATTACAGAATACACCAAATTCAAGATTTTTACTGAAAAAAGCAAGAAATCAGGACTCTACCTGGCAAATGCTCTAAGTCCTGTCTGATAAGCTGCTTTTAGAAAACTAAACTTTACAACAATAAATACTGGCTGACGTGTAAGGTGTGTGAAACCTGTAAGCATATTTTATGATAACAACATAGTTAAATTTTTATATAAGAAGAAATAGATACGACTGTGATGTGATTTGTCTTTTGTTATAGGATATCTTCATCGAAAAGGAGAAGTACAGTAAACTGAAGCTGGAATTTGCCTTGATATGAAAAAAGAAAAAAAAAATTTCCCCCAAATACATTTTAATCCAAAATGTGTTTTCTGTTAGTGGTGTTTTTTAGTAAAGTTACAACATAGAAACCATCACAACTCTGATTTCCAGGGAAGTTCATTTTGGAAGGTGGTAAATATAATTTAAAAAGCAATGTCAAAAATAATTTTTCTAACACTGCTTTATGAGAAAATGTAATTCTGATTTTTAAAAACATATGGTTGTTACTGTACTTCAGCTTATTTATTTAAAATGAAACAATTAAAATTTCAATAAAGGTGTTGGCCACCAGCTGCTGTACCTTATTACAGTGTAAGTGGTCAACACTGAAAAATAAATCATTGTATTCACAAAACTAACATTGGAGAAGTGTATGAGGTTATATATTTTACCCTCACGTGCTTACACGTTATGTGACATCACACTCGGTGATGACCATAGTGTTTTCCTGCTAGCATCTAGCTGAGTGGCAGTGGTTGCTCTTTGACAGAAGCCAGTAACCCCGCTCTCCTTTCCAAAATTAATTTAGACCTGTACTGCTGCCTTTACAAGGAGCGTTAGTAAAGACTTATTTAAAACAAATAGAAAGATACCACAGTCTTCAGAAAGCGAGCCACAGCTTATGTGGTGAAGCTGGTAGGAGAAGGGAAGGCTGTCAGGCACATGGGTGAGCAGAAAGCCACTCATGGGAAGAAGAGGTTGCACGAAGTATTTTTAGGTGGATCTAAGCTGGCTTTTATCATTTCAAATTTTAAAACTGTATATGAATAGGGGGGTGGTGTGTGCATATATATATATATACACATGTATGTGTATATATATAGTGATAATAATATATGTGTATATATACAAAATATTCTCAGTTATTCAGGTTTTTATAGAAGACATCACAAGTTGGACAGTAGGGGGTTGAGAGTTTGGGGAGAGAGCAGTGAAAATCTGGGAGTGGGATAAGGAGGTTATAAGAACTTATCCAGTATGTGTGCTTAGTTAGCTGTGAGGTGATTAGGAGGTCTATCAGTATTAGTACTGTATTAATCCTCAGCAGAAGTTGAAAGTCGCACTCTTTGGAGAACAAATTTCAGTCTTGTCCGTACTGAACTGATGCCAGCCTGCCGGCGGCTGTTATGCAGTGGGGTCCCATTGTCTTGGTGGAAAAACTCACAGCAGGTAATGAACAAGTGCCAGAAAATCAAGGGAAAATGCGGTGTTGTGAAGTGAGGTCAAACTAAGTGAAAGTCCACTGCTTCTCACTGCCAGCTGTAGAAGTGGCTGCAGAAGGCCAACGCTGTTGAGTATACGCTGAATACACATTATTAAGATATATTCTTCAGGTGAGCTTCCAAGCCTGAATTTTTCTATATGTCGAGGATTTGGTTCCATACTTACACAAAACAATATTTAAAGGTGAAAGTTAGAAGGGAGCACGCAGACTACACAGGAAAGTGCATTTTGCTTTTATGATTTTTCATGTGAAGTTTCTTTTACACTTACAATGCGCCACATATGCATTGTACTCTTGAATTCTTGAATTTGCAGCAATGGTCACATGTATTTAAATACCAGTGATAATTTGGGACATGTTTGGTTCGCAACAATTATCCATAATCTGTCTCATCTTCAATAACTGATAAAGCCATACATTGTCTAAAGGGCAGTTGTCTTTAGATTGGGAAAAGGGGTGTTTAATTTGACTGATAATATAGATGTTATGTGATGCAAAATTAAAATTGCCGCGAAATACATGAAAAATAAGGTTTGCTTTATGGAACTAGACCTTCACCTATTTAGTCTAGCACCTGGTCTTTGACACAGATGAGAGAACATCTCAGTTTACATGAGGTCTTGATCTAATATCTGTATTTAAATCTGAAGTTTGGATTTTAATATCAGTTCTAAGGTTTGTTATCTTTAAAGATTTTAGCTTCTAACATGCTTCTGTACACATATGGATATCCAATTCTTTTCTACAGTCTTGCTTTGGATCTTTTACTTCCATGGCATCCTATATCCATTAGCTTTTTTAACATAATTTCATGCTGTGTGAATAAATAGTGCCTTTTATTTGTTTTGAGTGTAGATGTTGTCATTTGTATGTTGCAGTCTGTGCCCATAGCCTCCAAGCTAAATATAAGTCCATGTTCTCCTTGTTTGGGTGAATAATTGAATTTTTTTTAGTTGAGGCTTTTTTAATTTATTAGTAACTGATACTAAAAATTCCTGATAACTCCAACAAAATATATCTTTAGGTGGGGACAGTAAATAAACAGGAAAAAATGGCATTACAGTTTTACTTGGAGCAATTTTTGCTGACAATGACTTATGGGAGGTGTACCAGTACCAGTGGGGAGGGAGTGTTACCTCTACCAATTTTTCCCAAACACCAAATCAGTGCTGTAAGTTGATTTGAGCTGCCTTTCAGCAAACCTCCTTGCAAGTTTCAAGTCTTATCTCTAGCTCTAAGGGGTAAAATGCTTTTTAACTTTCACTCTTATTAGCTGTAGAGAGCAATAGCAGGTAATAAGGTAGCCATCTGCCATCCAAGAAGTTATTTAATAAGTTTCTACTACAGAGTCTTTAATACTGAAGGTGATGTACAAGCCAGATCTATACAGAATGCCTGTTGTCTCAGCTTGAGTTTGCAGATGAAAAGAAATCTCTCTGCTTGTTAATAAAGCAGTTTTTATCCAAACACTGTAGAGTCAGTAAACATAAACCTTTCCAGGATTACTTCTCCCAATACACTTTTTGTTTAAAAGCACTATCAGCATCTACATCAGCATTACAAAACAGTCAGTGTTTCTCTGCAAATGGCTTTTTCTCTCCAAGATTTTTTCAGTCTGAATGAAATAGGTATCACAGCAGAAAAAAATTACCTCATTACCACAGAGTTCTGGGAATATTAAATACTATGTACAAATATAATTTCTGTTGTGATTTGTCTGTAGAAAGATACTTTCCCTAGTGTTCTCGTGATTTTAATTTGTTTTCTAGACTCCCCTTAGAAAAAGAAATAATGAAGTCAGTACTACTCTTACAGCTTAATTCATTTTTTGAGTGAAAGAGCAGCCTTCCTATTAGATGTCTCAATTTAAGCCCCATTTGTGTTTCTGACAAAACAAATGAGCTCTTTGTTATTAGCTTTTAATCTTACTTAGGCAGGTCCACAGACTTTTTTTTTTACCTGCTATTAAACTGAGAATGAGTTTTTTAATGAAAGCTATGCTGAAAGCTGGTATTTTTAAAAAATGTGACCCAGTATCCTTTTAAATGCTTCTTTTTATTTAATATTTTGTAAGTTTTTTAACATTGTGCTGGATAAGATTAAAACAGTGTTTACAATGAGTGTTTCAAATTATCTTCTTTTATGAAAAGGACATATCTGGAGTTTTAAACATTTGTAAGCTACAACAGTTGAAATTCATAAAAGTCACTAAAGCAAGTTATCAGTCAAAAACCAAGGAAAAGGAGATAACTAGTTGTGTAGAAGAGGCAGTCATGTCAGACCACTTGCTAACTACGACAGAAAAACAGGCCAGTATCAAAACAAGCAAACATCCCAAAATTTTACTACCTTATCTAGACTGATGAAAGAGTTGTTTTTCTCCAGGCTTTTCTTCTAAAAAAATCTCTTGTATTATTAGGTTTTGTTGATGGGATGTTCTGAATTGCTTCTTCTTAAAGGTGCGACTGCATTTGACACATCAATACCAGGTCATTTGGTGTCTTATCCAATGTCCACCAAGACAATTGGAAGACCTTTTGTTTAGTTCTTTTAATTTCAACCTAACCCCATGCTGTTTGTAAAGTATGGCAATGATCTCAATAGCTCCACTTGCATATATATATATGTGTGTGTGTGTATATATATATTTGCATATGTTTTTCTTAGAAATTATCCCCTGTGGTTTGTGTTTTCACCCCTTGTGTGTAGAGAATTTTCATATATATCAATATTATCTGCAGACCTGAATGAGAACGGGAGCATAGACACCACTTAGCCTCCACTCTTTATGCATCAGAAAAATCTGCTAACGTTATTTTTTGTTTATTTCAGGTTTCTTTTCTCCATGGAAAACTCCAAAGCCTGTAAGTTCCCTTTCAAAATTATACACAGTGAGTTCATAAGATGACTATCATTCAAAGCAAATTTCTGTACACTTTCATCTAACCCTCCTGTTCCCAGTTCATGAGACACCTCTCAGCAGTGCCCCAACTCTAGGTGAGACAGCATCAGGGGTGGCCTCACTAATAAGCTCTGCAGATCTGTTGACTTGGAGTCTGTCAGCAGCGGTCTGGAGAAAGGAACATCTCAATGTTAAGACGGGTGTCAAGAACCAGAAATGCAATGGATCAAAAATGAGGGATCTGGAGGAGAAGGCAGCAGAACATCCCAGCAGTGACGCCAGTCTAGTTGGCCTTCTAGTTGGCAATCTCTTTGAAATGGACAACATGCACTTTTTCTGGTTTACAAGTGACTTGAGCTTAACGTCCTCAAAGTGTTACTCTTTCTTGCATTAGTAGATCTAGAGCTGGAAGTAGGCACAATTCACATGAGAGCTTGGACTAGATAGCTTACTGAGGTGCCTTCTAACCAGCATTTCTGTGTTTCTGTGGTTTTGACATTAAAACCCACGATATGAAGACCTTTCCTACTGTAAGACTGTAAGCAATGACTGCGTTTATTCTGTTGACACCACATTACATCATTTTTTTAAATTGTGACAACATTCACAGTGTAAAAAGAAATCATAGGCTGCTACTTTTGGTTGTCTGGTTTGTTGTGGTTTTTTTTTTTATTATTTGGCTTTTTTATTTAGATTGTAAAGACCTTAAAATAGTACTTATTTCTCATCAGAGGTGTATAGGGGAAAAAAAGGCCCGACTCTGCCTGAAGGCTTCTAAGAACAATAGGGATAACAATATCACTATCTTCTAAACTATTTATAGCTTTCTTTTGGGGGGGAGGGGGGGGGCCGAGGCGGGGGAGTATATTGAATCCGGACAACTTCACATCTTCTCATAATGGATCATGACATGTTTAATGCATACCAAAATATTTTTTTGTAGCCTGTCAAATACAAATAGCAATTAATTAATCAACTGATGCAACTCCATCAGGCTGCTTCAGCTTGTAGAGTTTTCGATATAAAGGGTGAGAGGATGGATGCCATACTTTGGAATAAGTATTGCATAAGCTTTTTTATTCATCTAAGTAGCAGGACGTTTATGAAAATAGATCTGACTGTTAAGGGCTAGCTTGTTCTCACCAGTTCAAGGTTCCTGTCTGACTGGCACATTCAACTTTTAATCTCAGGTAAAAAGTGATGAAATAGAGAACTTACTTGTTAAAGATCCAAATTCAAAGATCTCCCACTGTCAGCACTCACCCTCTTTACATACACATCAAATATACAAATATCAGCATGTCGTTAACAATTGCCTGCACTGTGTTATATAAAGAGTATAGTAGTTCATACGCAAGTAGCACTTGCCAATAATCAGAATCTAGAGAAGCAACCTGAGTGATGCAGTTTTTCATGCAATAGTCTGAGGAAACCAGGGCTCACAGAAAACTATAACACCGTTGTGTGCAGGTACTGTACCTGCATACAGGCTAACCATACACAGCCTATTTTGGGGTAGTCTCAGAAAGAGAGTTTACAAATTACTAACCAGGTTAAGATTGTGTGCATTCCTCTGTCTGTCACCACTTTAACTAGAGAAATAATCAGACATCAATTTCTAGTGCCCATGACATGAAGATAAGATTGAAACCAAGTGCCTCTGAAGCACTGAGTGTCTGCAGGCAGTCTGTAGCAGTAAGGCCAGCACCAGGAGGTTTAGAAGCCTTCCCGCCACTACAGCACAGCCCTGTAGGTGTGTAATAGGAAGGAAAAGCTGTAGATGGCCCAAAACCAGGTTTCTTTTCTGCTTGGGTGACTACTGCTGCCCCTTTGCCTCTCTGGCTGCACAGGGGAGAAGCACCCACCATTCCTTAAAGCAAAAAGGGGACCACGGGCCATTGGCTGAAAGAGGAGAAGAGACAAGCTCCTCTCCCTGAGGCAGAGGTTCAGGGATTGCGTGCACTGCATCTCAGTGTGCCCAACATCCCAGAGTAACCTGGGCTGACAGAAATTTCCTTTGTATGTAGTGCATATTTCTATGTATATAGTGCATATATTATATATATCATATGTAATACAATTTGATTAGTGCAAAATGAACCTGATCACTGGCACCAAACTGCTACCCAGCTTAGATGTGATGCACTGCGGTCAGTACCATGCTTACTCATTTCCAAGAACACCTTTGTCTGTGAGCTAGCATTACCGTAACTCGGGTTGCAAAACACTATGTAACTATTTAACTAATTGATGTGGGTTTGGGAGATATAATTCCCCTTGTGTTTATCTGTTCATGTAACTATTTATGTTAGCAGAAATACCCACAAGTAAGAATGTTTTGCTCGTTTTTTAACTTCACAATTAAAGATTTAGAGCTAACCAGCAAGCTAGAATTAGACATATGGGACTCAGTAGGGCTTAACCGATTGATCTCCAGTTTCTTGTCCTTCCTCCAGGGACAAGTTTGCTCATCAAAGATAATTATATTTTCCTTTCTCTTTTTAAAGCTTTCTTTAAATATTTTAATTTTATTCAGTTTCACATTTTGGAAGAGGTAAGTGTTCTGTTTCTCTGGTACTGTCCAGGAAATTAGAAAACATTCACTTCCAGATAGACAGGGCCCCGCGTCTTTCTGCTTCATAGTGATAAGACAGATAGTTCAGTTTCACTGTCTTATATTCTTTTTTAGATTCCTCACTGAAGGCAAAACTTAAACATAGTTCTCCATTATTTTCCCTGATCATAAGTAACTTGTATTAAGCCCAGTTCTCCCTTTCTATTTAGACATAAGTTTCATAATGAGGTTTGTTTCTGTAAACCTTTGAATTTACACTGCCATGGTACAATGCTATGCTCTATATATGTTTTTATATATATATACACCTGATGTAATTCCTTTAGACTCAGAAGAGCTATTAGAATTATTATTGTGGCATTCATGTGACTTGCCACATAGCCTAATTTACCCAACACAGAAGATAAATTTATCTTGGTATAAAGGGTACCTGAAGGTACCCTAGGTACTTTCCTGTACCAAAGCTATTTCGATGATAAGTCAGGTATCTCCATATGTCACTGTATTTCACAGGATCTACATACCTATAGTGCATCTATCTGACCAAAAGTAAATGTCTCTTTCTTGAACAACACTGGTGAATATTAAATACAGTATTCCATATCTTCATCAATAGCACTGCATAGCACTAATACTTCACTGTCTCAACTTAAATATCATACCCCACACACACTGATGCATGAGATTCATCCTATGATTGACTGAGATACCTAGATCTTCCTTTTCTTCATTGTTTCTAACGAACCAGCCCTACTTCCTGCTGAAACTCTGACAGAAGCATAGCTTGAATTATAACACTACTCTGAACAAATAATGAGGTCCTCAACAACTTAAAATGGCCAATATCCCTATTCTGTTTATTTTGAAGTGCGAAGTCTCAGAACACATGGGATGCACAGAGTGATAGTTACTCAGCGTGTTCTCCAAGAGCACTCTAAAACATCTGTACTCCACACATACTTGATGTGGGAAAAGCCTGATGCTGTTAATCATCAGAATAGAGAGCAAAGCCTACCTGCTGAGCCAAACACCTTCTGAAACCAAGGAACTAAAGGCAAATGATAATCACAGAATTTGTAGAGCAAATTTGCTGTAAACCTGCAATCATCTTTGATAAGGCACTGCTGATACAACACTAGAAGTCAGTGGTACTTAATTACAGTTCAGTTTGTTTCTAAGAGTAATTTTTTGTGTAATTAACTGATTGTTGGTTTACGTGTGAGAGCACACTGTTCTGGGGGCTTCATCACCCTTTGATTCAGGAGGGGTCACTGGAAAAGCCAGATACTGGTTTCTTGGGAAAAAATTTGTATTTTGTTTAACTTAGCCTCTTCAAATCTATTTGCTAATGCAATTTAATTAGTAGTCAACTCCTTCAAAAATAAAAATGCAGATCCCTGAGTCTTCTTTTGCACAGTCTATCCTATTATGTCCCTTCTGGCTTGATGTACTTGTGCGACCACTAAGGGCAGTCTTGGAGAAAACATGGATTGAGGTGGCTTTCATGCTTACACTGCTGTGTACTTCTCTCCTGTAAATGGAAGAGTTGAAAAACTTATCCCATGCTTGCGAGTTCGGTTGGATGACACCAATGTAATTTTTGATATAAGAAGGAAATAGTAAGAAATGAAAAAGACTGCATCAGACTAATGCCCACTTTTCTCTCACCATGTTCTCTATTTTATCATTGAACATTCGACTATCACTAGGTGCTCAAATACCTGCTGTAATAGTTTTCCCTTTGTGTTTTTTTGTCTTTTTTCTTCAATTGAAGCTGTAAATTCTACTCACAGTTACTGTAATCTACTTCTCCCTGGGCAGCTAGCTATTTTCATGCATTCTCAAAAGACACAGCATTAAGATCATTCCATTGCTACCCAGTCTGGCCACTTCTTTGTTAAGCGCTACTTTCAGTTATGTATTTGGTGAATCTGATAATTGTATCTTCACAGACCCACAGATTCCACCTTTAGCAGAATACCTTTGGTCTCACTGTGGAAGTCACAGGTTTTGCAAAACTTCATCATTATTCTCTGTATGTTTTTATTCCAGATGATGGAACGATGGGAGAATCAAGGCAGCCCTCAGACAAGCCTGTCTGCTCCAGCTATGCCACAGAATGTTCCCTATCCACCCACTCTTCACAGGAGTTCATTTCCCGATTCAACAGAGGCCTTTGATCCACGAAAACCTGACCCATACGAGCTGTATGAGAAATCAAGAGCTATTTATGAAAGTAGGCGTAAGTGAAAGCCCTGTTCACCCTGCTGACCATTTAATATTTTAAGATTTTGCCTATCAAAGTGTCACTGCTGACATAATTTTCCATAAATATCTTTTGTAATTTAAAGAAAGCAACTATAATCCCAGTTAATAGAGGCCATTATAAATTATTCAAAAATTCTATACTTACATATTTTCCTAGATCTTTCCTAGATTCTGAAGTTTGACTTTCATAGGTTTTTTTCCTTATATTTTTGCTCTCCTCATTTTGACCGTTAAACCCTTAGCGAACAACGGTACATATGCCACAACATTTTGCCGTGCTATTTTTCTTCGTAGTTAATGAATAGGAGGATGTGAATTTATCCATACAAAATCATTTCACTTACTTTCATTTTAAAATGAAGTTTATTAAAGAAATTTAAAATGTATTTGTTTTGATAAAAATGAATTTTACAAGTTTTCACATTGTGCTTGGTATTTAGAAAGAAACCCATAACACTAATAAGCACTATTTGAAGATCTATATAAAACAGTACTGAGCCATCAAAATTCCCATCTTGACTTTATTTCTCATGTTTTTGAGGGGTATACCACATATTTTTCACAACAAGAGTAAAAGGGGTTAAACTTATTTACTCCTTATCTTGAAGAACATTTTAGCTAAAAATGTTATTCTAAATTGTCCAGAGCTTTTGCACTTATTAAGATCAAAGATTCAAAATAGTTTATTTTTTTACTGAAAGCTTTTTCGTAGCAGTCATTACTTGCACATGCCATGTTTCAATTAATTTTATAAATTAGTTTAGCCTATAGATCAAATTATTTTATAAATTACACATAAAATATTGCACTGCAGCTGATCCAGATTAGCCCATTAGTATTAGTTGGGCCCTGAGACATGGAGATAAACCTATCAAACCTAGAGATAAAACTATCATAGTCCATGATCTGGAATGTAGAAATTTCTCCAGCATGCAAAGGGATAGTCTGAAGTAAATACGTTATTGTCCCAAACACTGGGTTGGTGCTGCTTTTACTTGCCTTGGCACTTATACATTAGTTACAGCATCAACATCTCCTGTTGGCTTTGGTATTTCCTGTCAGCAGGAAAAATATGCCAGGGGAACAACAGGGTTCATTTTACATCAAGTCTACGTTAAATTTAACTTAGTGCCTAAATTGCATCTCAGATTCCTCAATTCTTTGCCATTACGGCCAGTGCCACCATCTTCTGCCACCTTGGTCCATATAGTGGAACATTTTTCAGTAGAGATTGTCACCATAAATCTCACTTTACATTGTCCAAACCTTTTCGGGGGGGCTGGGGTTTGGGGTTTTTTTTATTTAATAGGTGTCTGAAATTAAGATCCTGAGTTTAAATCTAAGTACTTAAATAAATTACTGACTTTTTTCAGCAATACCAGGTATCTTATCCCCCATAAACATCAATTTGAGAATTTATGTTAGACCCTCTATAAAAAGTATTTGATCTTCAATTGTAAGCTGTTAGGCATAAGAACTGAGCTTGCCAGTGAATTTACAAACTCCATGTAGCCCATGCTGTCTGCTATTTAATATAATAATTATTATTTATTAATGTAGCATCTTCTGCTGCTGCAGATGTAATTCTTGATTGGACAAGGTACACAAGGCACTGTACAAACAGAGGCCATAATTTTTGAAACTTTAAAACTCTTTGAAGTATGGATCAGGATACAGTGTGGAGCAGGCCAAAAAGGTTTGAAAGAAGTAGGACTAGATTTGAGCAATGTCTGGAAATAATTTTCAGACATCTCTCCTTTTTCTCTCTCTTTCTCTCTTTCTCTCTTTCTCTCTTTCTCTTTCTCTTTCTCTTTCTCTTTCTCTTTCTCTCTTTCTCTTTCTTTCTCTGTCTCTCTTTTTCTCTTTCTTTCTCCTTCTTTTTCTCTTCCCCTTGTGCACTAAGGGCTAGACTGACAAATAAAAAGATTTGCCAGAGCTGAAATGCTATTCCACAAAGTGCTGGGAATTGGGACTATAAAGAGAAATCAAAGGAAAAAGAAACAATTCCATAGTTAACGGATTCTATCTAGTTCAGCACCTCTACTGATAACACTCTTGACTTCATATATTGCTTTAAGGAAAGGAAAACCCTTTGCAAATAATTACTTCCCATATGGGTACTTTCTAGAGGTGAAGTATTTTAGCAAAAATCTGCACTTTCCATTCAGCAGAGTCAGAACTATCTTTTGTGGTTAAAATCATCAAGCCAAGAGTGGAAAAGTGCAGATTACAAACTTCCCGCAGTGAAACAAATTATCTTTGTAAGACAATTCAGAAAAAGTTATACATGCCATAGGCATATATGGGATACATATTTATACTGCATCATCTTTGGTCTTGATCTCCCGATATGAAGAGTTCTATATTTACAGAATTGCCCTAAATATCAATGAAAGCAAATAGGCTCAATCCATGTATGCCCTTCATAAAACTATAGGAATATAGATCTGATGTCAACCACAAAGACTGGATTACACTCCAGAAGGTGATATATTACACCAAAAGATGTATTACACCACTCAATAAAATAATGAAGTGATTCATTATTATTAATGGATGCCTTCTACAAGTTTCCTGCATACTTCCTTGACCAACATGAACTCCAATGTTCGATTGATATAACCTACTGTGTTCAGGAGCATATGCTACACCAGGGGAAGAGGTGATAACTCATAGGTTAGAGTTATGCTAAAGCCTGTTTTTAAATGGTTTAATTGCACTTGAGTTCTGTCCAAGAAGGAACTGGAAATTGTACACAAGCCTTTTTCAGCCAGCTACCTAGACAATATAAGCATTAAAAATCATGAAGCTGTTAGGCTCAAAACAAGAAAGTGTGGGATGAAAAGCAAGAGTTCAGTACCCACTCCTCCCAGCTTTCGAGCAGTTTCCTCATCTTCCAAGTAATCCTGCAAGATTTAATCTGTTTTCTTCTGATGCTGGTAGCCTTGAGCATTTTCTCCAAGCCTTGGTTCCACAGTTTCCAACCAGATCTCTTCTGCATTTATTCATATCCCTTGGTCATAAATAACTGCCTCCAAACATCTCAATTCTCCCTGACATTTTTTTCCTGAATGCCATAAGCACACATTTTAGCAAAGTCAGTTTGTCAAGCATTTGATTGCTTTTATTCTCTACATAGTGCTAGCGTTTCCTGAAGTGAGAGAAACAACAGGCAGGAAATCCATTACTGAGTCAAGAAATTGTCATCTAAATTGAGTATTTGGGAGGGAGAGTTTCAAGATACTACACACGTAGTTTCCTGCCATATGGCTGTGTCAGATTGGTTACCTTTAGTAAAGACATACACTTAAAGTGCACAGGAAAAGTTCAGCTACTTTGTTTTTTTTTAAGCACTTATTATCTCAAAGCAAGTTTGCCTTAACTCCTGGCAAGACAAGAAAAAAAGGAGGTTCATCTTCTAATAATAGTGCAAAGAAGTGAACAATCAGACCTGGAAAACTCAAAAAGAAAGAGATAGCATTAGGTTGGTTTTTTTTTCTCACAGTGAGACTCCGTTAGTAAACAGTTCATTTTCATACCGCTATAGCTCTGAATTTCTATGGATCCTTTTATGAGAGGGTCTCACCACAGTCAGCACTCACCAGGACCTCATCAAAGCCTCCTGCTTTCCTATCAGGGAGTCGAGCAATTTATGCATCACAGCGTAGTTCTGTGAGGAGCAAGAGCGATGTGACTTGAAGCAGAGTGAGAACTAGACCCGAAGATCCTGATTCACAAGCTCTAGGTGTGCTCATCCCTACCTAATGATAGTGAGAAAGGGGCTTCAACCAGGAACTCTCCATGGAAAAGGATGATTTTCATTTTACAGGAATGTTTTTCCACCTTAGGCGCATGAAGGGCCTGCATGACCTTGTGCGATAGGAAGATTTCAATTTTTAATGATCACATATGAATTAAAAAGGACCACTGCTTCCCCACTGGAAACAGTTCTGTAGAGAGTTCTACCAATACAGCTTTGAGACAAATCAAATGATGCATTAGTACAAATGTGCAGTGCAACTCTATTTTGTAAGTCATAGCTCCTTGGAAAATTGTCAAATGTTAGCTGTTACCTGTCAGCTCTTACCTGTTAGTTGTCACCTGCCTCTGCTGTCACCGATCAACTGCACTCAAAAGCGCTAAGTAGCCAAAAAGGAGCATAAAGTGTTTCCAAAGACATCATGCAAAGCAGCTGCCTAAAAGTAAAAGAAGGACAATTGTTTTCTTCTTTCTTTCTCTTTCCTTTCTGCAGCTACGTCTCTCCTCTCTGCTGTTCTTTTGGGGTGGGGTGTTCCCACTGATTTCTTCTTCCTGGTAAAGAGAACCTACACAGCTTTCTGCTGTAAACATTGTTTTGCAAAACTCAGAATTGGAGAAGACCTGCTCAAATACCTAGATTTTTTTCCTTTTTTCCATCTACCTATGAATTTTAGATGTCTTAAAGGCAAATCCTTTACCTCCTTTCTCCTTATGAAAACTCTTAGAGTGTAAGGGACAGCGTGACTGCTGATAGTCATGGAAGTTAGGTACAGGAACTAGAATATGGAACATCAGATCAGGAATCTCCTGTTAATGAAAAAAATTATGCACCAGTTGTTACAGCTGCAACTGGAGTTCCACAGTTGTCATTGGCAGAACTCATTCTCCTAAATTTAATATTTTTGCCTTAATAAATTTTCTTGGTTGTCTCATATTTTATATCGACCACTGTTTGTTATAAATACACAGTTTACAACAAACTTTGTTCAGAGGCCTGTGTAGGCAGACATTAGTCAAACAGGGGACACAAAGCTGTTGGGAATCCTAATGCTATAATATTCCTCTAGTTATAAAATGTATAATAGAAATTGGGTTTTATCTTTCTCTAAAGAAAGCAGTAAAGTAAAACATTTTTTTTTACAGCAATTAGGTTACATTTGTCCTTCAGTGAAAGTGGTAGTCCAAGACTGGTGATATGACACAGAAATGCCAGTAGGAAGGATGAGATAAGCCAGTGATAAGCTCTTATTAAAAGTGAAACCTGAACAATTACAGTTCCACCTTTTACTGGAAGGACAAAGGTTCCTTGCTTCAAAATCTCTGATGTTATTTTCTCGTCTGACCATATATCATGAATTCATCAAGTTCTTTTCAAATCCATCATCTGTCTTATGCACTGTAAATTTTTTTGCTGCCAGAGAGTTAGACAAATTGGAAAAGAACCAAAAAGCAAAGTCCACCAACAGCTGTGAAACATGTAAATAGCAAATATATTAGCATAATGCATTATTAGCCTTCATAAAATACGGGGGGTTTCTTATGCAGATTTATGAATACATTTCTCTAAGGGTCACAGACAAACATTTCAATACATATTCACAGGCTCCCTTTCCTCTGGAATATCACTGCAGGTATTCGACACAGATATGCGTTAAAGTATCAGCAATAGGAAAGATTTGTCAGACAGCATTATACTGACTCATAATGTGTAACTTTGAAAATACCATTTTTGCAGAGAAGTACTAAGGCCATCAGGGTTTCTTAAATTTGATACTCACAGAACATAAAAAAAATATTAGATGTATAGAACTGAATGCATTATCACCTGAGGGTGTCTATGACATAGTCTACAGCTAAGTAGAATTTTCTTGTAAATGTTTGATGGCTGAAGACCTACACAGTTACAGTCACCAACTGAAGGAAATTTTTCCCATAATTGTTACTGCAATTTTTGCAGACATTATTTTCCTGACAAAAATTTTGCCTCTAACATTTTTTCCCATTTTGCTCATCTCTGGCATAAAAAAATTCACATTTTGGTTATGGTGCTATAAAAAGATATATATGTATGTGTGCATATGTATACATACGTAGCACTATGATAATGTTAAATACATAGTATTCTGAAGTATTGTAAAAATATAAAGGGTTTTTTTTGTGTAGGTAAAGGGTTTGACTCTATAAATTTAGAAAGCTGGGTTCTAGTTTCAAGTCTTCCGTGAGCTCAGTTTGCCATATCTTTCAATATTTCCGTTTACCAGTTACTGCCCTTTATATCAGTAAGACATGCCTGCCCTCACTTAGTAAATGAAAGAGTATTGGGAAATTATTAATTATTACGTATTATCATCAAACTATTCCTTGTCCTAAAGTATGAGCAATTGAGTTATAAGAAGGTAATTTCTCAAAGTATTTTCCAAACAGTACAGGTTGTTGTTTTCCTTGCATCTATTGCTTCCCCAAGCAACAGCATAAAGAAGGTCTAAGAACTTATGTTGCTAAATGAATGTAACCCTTTTTTTTTAATAAGAGATGATACATAACAAAAGGAGAGGAAACTTAACAGACCAGCGTCAAATAATTTTGTATTGTTCATCACTGCAGAAGGAGCTACTTGCTATGACAAAATGGACGTGTTGGTTATAAGATCTGACAGTGAAATAAAAAGCATTTTCAAATGGAATTATGAGAATACCATCATCACAGTACAGTGGATGCAAAATGATTTTGATTGCTGGATTGCAAAGTAGGTCCCAAATGACCTATGCTAATATGAAGTGTCAGTTTTACAACTGATGGTGGTATTAAAGATGCAGTATTTCTTTCTCTTGAACAATTTACACTTTACTAAAAGGTATACAAATAGATTTTCATCTGCAAAGTATTAGAGTGTACTTAAGAAGTCAAAGTAATAATTTAAGAAACTGACTTGTAAGCATTGGGGAATTCATCACAGATGCATGAGACCAATGGGAACTGCATTGACTATGTGCTGTTTCAAACTGCTGCTTGCCCAGCTTTGTAAACGACATTGCAGCATGATCACATTCATTCTGCTCATTTGTAAACCTCCTATTTACCTAAAGCATGGCTAGGACTGAAATGCTGAAATATCAATGTTTCCTAGTGCTAGTTTTGTTCAATGTATTTAGCATTCAACAAAGTATGATCCAGAAAATAACGCAGTATGGACAATATATATTATCATCCCTATCTTTCATCAGCATAATTCTTCCTCCAGAGAACACCAGTGACTCCACTGGTGCAAATAAGAATACCCTTGTATCAAGTTGTGGGTGAGCTGTGCTCCTAGGGCTGTATCTCAACAGTAAAGAAGTCCGGTATTTTCAACATTGGTTTCAGTTAAGTCAGGATTGTGTCCCAGGTCTTGTTTATTGTTTACCTGTTTTCACAAATATTTTGCAGCTTTCAGTTTCAAAAGCATGAGTGTAATTTATTTTAGATTAAACATGAAGACAGATATGCAAGCTTTTTACTATTCTGTCTTCTAATAGCAAAATTAACCTTGGCTTTGCATTCATCTGATACGGAAGGAATCTTGATGTATAGCAAGACTCATTCTCCAGAGCACACAGAGCAGTTATATACAAGTAGCAGTTCAGAAGAAGGCTTCTTAGTTTTGCTTTCCTGATTCCTGTTTCTAGGACAGGTTAGTTGAACTAAAAAAATCAATGCAGAAATTTTACAAAGTATTTTATTATTCATTCAAGTCTACTTTGTAATTGTTTCATTCCTATTTCACATAAAAGACTACAGCTACTCATGGCAATGCAGCCACAGAAGTTTAACCAAAAAGGCTTCATATGGAGGATACAGAAATCTTATGTCAACATTTTAAAACTTTCTGCACTTTGGGAAGTGTTGAGTAGTCTGGTCTCTTTGTCCTGGCCTCTCCAAACACAGCTTCTGCTGCCTAATTTCCTAAGAGATGGACGCAGAAGGTTTAACATAGTAAAAGTTTAGAAAATGTCAAAACGAATTTAATAATAAGCAAATGGAAAGTTTCAAATTGCCTTGTGTAAAGCTTAGTTTCCTATAAAAACTAATTAACAAACAATAAAACAAAGCTTGCTAGAGTCTCTTGGTATTTTGGTAAAATTACCCGTTCAATCAGTTTGCTCTTGGCACATACAAAGCATCAGGATGTTCACGAATGATGTGCATTCTGCTTGGCTGAGGACCAGTCCCAGCGGTCCTTCCTCTTCACTTGGAAGTCACTGTTCTGTAGGGTCCTTGAGCCCAGAACTATGTGAGTTTTACTACCTATATCTCTGCATTTGACACAGGGAGATATTTCTGAGTTCCTTCTCTAAGTGCCCTAAGAAGAAGTCCCTTCTTATATGTTAAATGTTCTTCACAGATCTTTCCTCTTTTGAAGTTTTCTACTAGTTGCTAACAGTTTCCCTGTCACATGAGCACAGCTATTTAGAGGTTATAGTCTATTTTTCAAAGTGCCAGTGACATAATAACAAATATTCTGTACTTCACACAGACCCAGACTGCCGACAGCAGATTCTTCCTAAAATAAACATTGCTTTGCTGTAGTTACCAAAAATAAAAGTCTTGCACTTAGTTTTATCTTTCTGGTGATCATAGGTTTAAGAACTTTAAGGCTTGCTTGAAAACCTTCAGCATAGCACAGTTCCAAGTTTTCTGTGTGTGAATTCCTAAACTACAGTCAAAGCACATGCTAGATGTTGAACAGTTGATTACAAGATGATAATTAACACCATGAGACTCTATATGAAGTTCTGCAAGGCAAAGATAACTATTCAGGAACAAAAACCAGACCAGACTTAATGAGATCAGCTCTGAAGGAAACTACCCCATTGACACGCACTTTTGCTTGACCAAAAAGATACTGCTAACTTACTTTAAATACATGGCTACCTTAACGTAGCAAGTTGTTCTCTAATTTGTCACAGTTTGAGCATGGTTGTGCTTCTTTCACTTTGCTGCTCGAGGCCAATTCTGGGGGATATTAGGGTGACTGCAAGCAGAAATGGAAACACAGAATGAACCAATCTTACAGCAGCTCCAAAGAGTAATTCTAGCTGGATGACCAAAAGAAAAGTCTTACATCCTTTTAAACCTAAGAGATTATTGAGACTATCAAGACGAAATTGCTTTCTGTGCATTAAAATCATTCTGTCTCTTTTAAGAATTCCATTAAAATCTTGCAAGGATGTGAGTATAAAAATAATTTCTCCAAGTTTGCTGTGGAGCAGCATCAGTTTCAAAGGTTTTGGTTTTCAAGAGTTGTGCTGGTGGAATAATTTACATTTAGATAGCACCTCTCATCTTGAAGGATCCCAAATCACTTTACAAAATCTGAAGCGCGTGAAGGAATTACCTCCTTTAACCAGCAAAGTAAAGACGTGCAGCCACCTATAAATTAAAACACCATAGCTCACATGACACAATTCCTAACACTGCTGGTGAACACAAATGCAACAGGAACACCAAATCCAAAGGGATCTTCTCATCCAGTGGAATCTCTAGACTGTATTTTAGGTAAGCAGGGTAGCAGTCATCTGAATTTGAGCAGGTCGTGGCTGTTATGTAAATACCCTTACTAAAAAATGTTGTAAGACATTCAGTGGTCTCCATATCCATTTTTGGGAAAATGTCTTTGCCCAAGAGCATTAGTTCTGTATTGACTCAAGTGAACTAGGAATTACTCAGCTGCTACCCTTACAGTCCATGCTGCCTTTAGGAAGCAGTCCACCAGAAGCCAGGTACCTTTAGCCCAAACTCTTCCAAAGTCGTAAGGAGCCGCCCACAGAGGAAATACCATCTTCTCATTTCTCTCACCACAACCACATATTTCCAGAAGGCTTAACCAAAATTGGTGGTCTCCAGTATTCAATCCACTCCTGTATTCCTTCTGTCTCAGGAAGATAATATATACTCATATGTTGCATCACTGTCTTACAGATGCTGATGTGACAGACCTTATCCCATTTACACCACAAAACATGCATGGTATGATATTCTGGTTGAGAGTCACATGAATGCCTTACTGCTTTATTTACCTTTTTGTTGTGGGCAGGCCAATGGAAATCACCTCTGTTTTGAGGTGTTTTGCAATTCACTCTGGATGCTGCAGAGATAATGAAACAAAAATTCTTAGTCACAACATTTCAAAATCAGCAAAGGAAGTGTGACAGTGTATTCAGCTATGGACTTGTTCCAGATTCCTCTAACGCCAGCAAAGTAGTTGTGTGTGAAAATAAATCAGTTATTTGCTGCATTTCATCTAGTGAAATGGAAATACTTTGAAACTACCTGCATGAAAAGTAGGTTAAATGGGTTTACCTGCATTTGCCTTCATGTACAACCATTTGTTGTTATTGGCAACATACATCCTTCTAGCAAAATCTTGCTCTTCGTGATGATAAAAGACATTTTGCAATTGAGTTGAATAAAAGCAGTGGTCAGGTCATCCAAACACAGCCATTAAACTTTCCCTTTTATTGCTGTACTTGAATAAGCACAAATATTGTCACTAACTTTCAAAATTTTAAACACATTAAAAATTTTATCTTCATCATAGCCTATGTTATGTTAAAGGAACATTACCATCTTACCATCTGTTTCACTTTGCATAGAAATGGACAGAGAGGTCTACATCTAGCAGGATTAGGTACATGTACAACCTAGGAAGTCAGGAAGGAAGGGAGGAGAAAAAAAACCCTGCAATAAAAAGTAGAAATTGCACTTCAGTAATTCAGAACACAGCAGAGAAATTGATGCTGCATCTTTAAATAACTTGAGAAACCTATTTCATCTTTAATTCCCCGTTTTCCTATTCAGAACAAGTGCTGCCCAGGACTGGTTTTCGAGTGGATTCCTCTGGCAAGTATTCTTCAGCCTTCATTGTTCTGTAAACTAATTGTCCTTCATTCTATGTTTTAGTTATTCTTCTTTCTGTAATCATTTCTCTAGACAATGGCCAGTCATGACTGCCCAGTCATCCTTTTGTTTTTGTATGAGCTTTGTGGGGTTATAGTATGCTAACTCTAAATCTTTTTATAATAGATTTGCATTTTGAGCAAGGAAAAGCATTTTTTTTTTCCTCAGCCAGTCCTTGTATACGTTTTACGATGATTTACATGCACTTTCATACATTAGTGTTCACTCGTTAACATAAAAATGTGTCTCTATAGCTCATACCCAAACCTATGCTTAAGGTATATTTTGTGTAAAACTGAAATTAATTCTATTTTCATTTGCAAAAGAACAGAACTGATGTATTATGCAGACCCATCTATTCCTTGCTCCCATATATCTTGTTCTGTAAAAAACTGAAAGCAAAAATTTAAAAAAAAAATATTTTTGGCTGTTTGAATCAACATCAGCCTTCTAAACTGGCAATGGACGTGTTTAAAAAACAGCAATATTTGATTTCCCGATGTGATCATGTTAAGTGAACAGTTCCAACAGGCATCCTATACAAAGGCTGTTTTGACAATCCCATTAAAGTCTTTTCTAGTCCTACACGGGTTGGACAGCCATCCTAAATTTAATGTGATACTGGGCTGGTTTTGCATTCCCCAGTAGGTTTTATACATCGAATAACTCTGTTAACGCACCAATATTTTTTTTTCCATTTTGCTGATTGTTATACTGAAGTCCGCATTTATAGCTTTTCCTCTCTATAACTATCAAGAGGAAATATGTAAGGTTTTCGAAAGGCTACTCATGTTGGAGACCAGCAGACCCTTAACTGTTTTTAAGCTTTTCACGTCTTTCAAGAGCGTCTGAAACTCAGATAAAGAGTTATTGTAGATTTGTGTCAATCACAATTCACAATTCACAGTAATGATTTATATGGAACAAAAATCTTCACCATCTTCAGCAAAGGAGTCCAAATTAATTTTTATTTTTAGCAAGAAAGTTGAGTACACTCAGAAAGCCCATAAAATTATTACAAAAAAGCTCTTCATCCTTGTTTTAATTGCAATATAGAAGAGATTTAATAAAAAAAATCCATCTCAACATTTACAGCATCATACCCAATACCAGGTGTAGCACTATAAAAATCACATAGCACTTGTGCAACTTGACTCATACAGAAAATTAATTAATCATCTTCAGGGTTATATTTTCTTTAATACTTTTAAGAAACAATTGCATGTACACTTATCAGTGTGCAATTCACCTAGGAGTTCAAATGACTACAGTACAGAAAGGTAGCTGAGAGTGGGTAATCACATCCTCACCTATGAGATCTCACTATTGTTCAGTAACAATCTATTCTGGTACCTTTACATTTAAAGCAAATTCCCTGTCATCCAGGAACCAGCCAGCAGAATTTCCCAATGCTCTTTACTGTCCTCACTGTGCAGCAATAATCAGATCGCAGCTTGTCCAATACCATTCTCAAATTCATGGGGAGCCAGCTGGTTTCATAACCTAGCAAAGTGAATTGGGTTTTTTTTTTTCACTTCTAGGCCAAATGATCAGGTAAGATAATTTTCCCTTACACTAAAAGAAGAAAAAAATGCTATAAAAAAGACTATGAAGTTACTAACAGGCAAATCTAGAGTTCTTTTTCTAATACAAATGTGCAGAGGCAAGGGAGCACAAGGAACATAGCAATTCTTGCACAGGATACTCGTATTATACAATCAGAAATACTGACTTTAAGATGAAACTCTCTTTTCAATGAAACTGGTAGCAGATGGAACTTTCAGGTGTATTAAGTTGACTGGAAGGAAAAGCAAACTGTACAAAAGACTATACCAATTCAGTCTTGGCTTGACTCCCATCTCTGCAAACCTATTCATTTCTTCTTATTTGGCATGAACCACAAGGTGCTAATCTAGCTTACAAAGAGGAAAAAAAAAGACACATTTTCCATAATGAAGTTATATTAACCAACGGTTTGCAGTATATTGCAAGGCACAGGAGCATCATTTTTCTGTAAGTATAGGTAATTTTCTTTGTATGATCAATTGAAAATCTGCTCCAGCAAGAAAAGGTAAAATTTAGTTTATCTAATGATCCTTTGTGAGCAAAAAAAAAAGTACCAGAATCATAGAGAAGCAAGCACTGAAGAAATATTAGATGAAATGTAATCACTTATATGGGTAAGAGTACTTGATCAATGTACATTCAGGAATATTGAAACAGCTTGTTTAAAATAATTGCAGGGGCTTTTAGTAAATCTACCAAGCATGAGCTCCTGTAGTAAAAACACAGTAGTGAACAACTTACCTGTCTTTAAGAAATGGGGAAAAAGGGATTTCATCATCAGCAAGACTTCAGAGCACATTTTTGATGAAAGACTATCTGACAACGTGGAGATAAACTGAGACCTAATGCAAAAGGAGTTTACGAAATGTTGGTTGTGTCAGTAAACTGGTAACTGATTTCTTGCACCAAACCAGCGATGCATGTTTAATCAAGCTAGAGTTCAACTGGGCGTTTTACCAAATGCCAGTTATAATTGAAGCGTTTCCATGTTAGCCTGGAGAAGACAGTGTTTAGCACAAAATGTAAAGGGAATGGCTAGAAAGTGGATAGGTGATTGCACTAAAAGAACAGTTTCTGGACCGAAGGGATACTATTAGTGGAGAGCCTTACAATAAGCCTTCTGTGTTATTTTCATTAATGACCTAAACACAAAAACTAAAGGTGGAAATTGGGTTCACATTCAGACATGTAACTTCAGGTATCTATGGTGTAGTTGTCTCCAGAGCAATGGAGAGCTGGTCAGCGCAGCCAATGGATTCGTATTATACCAAGCATGAAAGCCGAAACAACCAGCAACAGCAGTGGAGGAAAGGCTCTTAAGTATACTAGTCAGTCGCTGGAGATAGTACGATATTACTGTGAAAAAGTAAGGAAACTCATGGGGTGCATCAGTGAAATGCTGAATGAGGCGGGTGATCTAGTGACAAAGGGCACAAACAGCCTTAGGCACCCAGCGTCTTCTTTACTGGTAAGGTCTGTGTGCTGTTTGCTTGCAGAGGCTTGCAATAACAGGGAGATGGACTAGATCCTGGGGTTCTTTTCAGTCCCATGTTTTGTTTGCTTGGTGGGACAGAAAAGAGCGTTATTTTTTTAAAGCAGTTTTCAGTGACCTGGTAAGCACTGGCAGCGTGCGTGCTCTGTAGACTTCCAGCTCTTTGGGAAGGAAGACTCTCCAGAGCAAGCATGATGGCATAGTCAGTTAATCCAGAGGCTTCCAAACTGTGTTAGAGATCATAGAAAAGTATGCCCGTATACAGTATTTTTAGCCTAAACCTTTTCATGGTCAACGTGCCTTACCCATTCCATTCTAAATGGGTAGGAAACAGCCCTTTAAAAAAAAAAAAAAAGAACAGTACCTCTTATTTTGGAGTCTGGTGCCGACATTGGTTTGGATCAGCTTTGTCAATGTATGTGTTTGAGGGATGTTTTCATCTCAGTGTGCCAGAGCATGTATACTTCACCACCTGACATTCTTATACTTTCTTAATGCATTCCCAACTGTGCATATTCATTCATGTGTGCGCAAATAAAGGTAGTGCTTGGTTTGTGACAGACTGCTGGGAACAGTGCCTTTGAGTGTTAGACCTGGGCTGTGAATGGTGATCCTACCGTGTCTATCTACAAAGCCCTCTCCCTAGCACTGAGCCCCATCCTCGTTACGCTTAGGCACAGCACATCAAGTAAAGACAAGGTATCACTTTCATCTTAAAATTCCTTTGTCTCTTGCAACTCTGAAAAAACCTTCACATTAAGTTAACATAGTGTACATACGCAGTCTTCATTTGTTCTTTTCTTCACTGTTGAGACACATCAAATAAATTGAAATAATCAGGATAATAAGCTGTTAGGATCTGTTTGGGTTTGTCTTCTAAATACATGAGAAGCAAGTTGGTAGGGAAAGTTAACACTTTTGTTTTACCAACTGAAATATTTGTGATTCAGTCTCACTCATACATTGCTGAAACAATGTACTATGCTGCTGTCTAATGATAGTAATAGGATTCTTATTGCACTGTCATGGTATAGAGCCACTGCATGTAGTCCTGCGTCTCTGTCTTTGTAACACCTGACTAAAACTGAATCAGCTTTAATCCCAGACCGAAGCTGGGATCTGCCCAACTCTGCAGTTTGTGAGGAGTCCCCTGATGGCTCTGGGGGAGATCTGTAGATGAGAGTCTCTGAAGTGCCATATTTCAGCCATCTGTAGTCCCTCCCCTCCTGAGAAAACAAAGCACAACAGGAGACACTATGAACAGTTCGCTGAAATAAACCTAATCGTTCCTTTTTTCTCTTTTGGGGTTGGCAACAAGATGACACTGGCCAAAAGCTGTCACAATTTATAGACCGGAGTGCAATTTGTATGAAAGACCGTGCCTGCTAATCGTTGTCCTGCTTCAGGTGATGAGCCTAAAGCATCGCTGAACATGCAGACAAAGCAATAGTCAAAACAGACTTCTTAGTCCTCTAACTGCTTAGGGTTTTGCTTTATACAATTTGAAATTTTATTTAAAATTTCTCTTTTGTATTTTGAGGGCATCAAGACCCAAAACAATGGGCTCTTCCAAATGAAGCTAAAGACTCTTTTATAAGAAACTGACTTTTAAAAAACACTACCTGCCTGAACTGATATATTCCAGGGCAGAATGTGTGTTTACAGGCAAGTTACGCAGGCATATGGAAGAACAATTTTAATGATTCATAAAGCTGTTGAGACTTTAATTGAGTAGTATTAAGGAGTTCAAGTTAATGATGTTAGCTTTCAATTTAAACCCTAAGACTCAGAGGCTTATAATGATAGCTTTCGTCAAAACTCTTTATTGAGGGTATTACCTGAAAGTGGAGTACTTAAAAGCTACATTACATAAAAAGACATACTGCTTTATATCTGTATGTGGAACTAAAACGGCCTGTAACAATCATTCATCTTTTGTAAGCTGGACTGATATTTTTCTATGTATCTTTATCTTCCATTTCAGTTTATTCTCTTTAGGTTTTAATGAACTGCAAGGAAAACACAAACTAAATGCCAGAGGTGGATGAATAGCAGTATATTATGCAGTCACTTGTAGGAAGAAGGCACCTTTATAACCTCTATTTTCGACAGACTTTTCCAGTACTGTTCTGCTGTGAATGTGTTGTAGCTTGGTTTAGTGTATTCGACTGAACATAATCATCCGCCAAGATACCTACATTTTCAAGTCTTCTCCTTGTCTGTGTACAACACATTGTGTCCCATTTGTTTCCACCAGCTCTAACCAGGATGCCATTAGTCATGTGCAATGAACACAGGGTGGGAGGGAAGGTGGTGCAAATTCTCAAGACAAAGCCAAAATGCTTTGCTCAGTGGGATTTCCCTTTAAACCAGGTCCCGATTACAAGGAGCTGGATGTTCACCTTCGGAGAATGGAGTCTGGGTTTGGCTTCAGGATCCTGGGAGGAGATGAGCCTGGACAGCCTGTGAGTTATTTCTTCCTGACTTTCCTTTTTATAACTCTAAAATCTGTGTAAAGGTCAGAAAAATATTACTACATAGCTGAGCCCAAATGAACACCTTGTTAAGGCTATAAGTAAAATGGCTTTTTTATTCGTCCAAAGAAAGAGACAGGACTCTCAGGTTGTCCACATCTAAAAGATGTCACAATAAATTAAGTTAGAATTAGAAGAAATTAAGTTCAAAACCGTGCATCATTCAGCCCTTTACTGCAGAGTGTGACCTGGCGTCTTTTAATCCTGACTTTCCAAAACCGAGTTTAAGCAGAAGATTTTAAAAATCAGATTACATAGGACTATGCATAACTGTGTTCAATGTAGACAGACTATATGTATGCATAAGGTTAAAAAATACTGTTGACAATGCAGTTTATTTCCAGAAACACAGAAGGCCCCAACAGGGAATGTTAGTCCATGTTCCAGGTTAGATGACATCATCATGTGATGCATCAGGCAAAAAAATGGTAGCTTTATACCAGTAAAAGGGAGAGAGACATCCCCATAACCAAATAACAGGTAACAAAACCAACATTGATTCACTGCAGATGAAACAAAATATAAAATAAAGCATATAGACTATTTTAAAAAGAAATGTGTACACATTTTGGTAAATTAGTCACATATATAAACACTATAATTTTGAGAGAGCAGAATAACTTTGATGATGTAACTGTGGTTTGTCAGTGAGGACTAATCCCAAGTTGACAATGATAACATTTTGTTATCACAACCTTATGCATAGTCTGAGTCCTGTGTTACCACATTTTTGAGGTAATCTATAACTAGTTGATAGATTATATATTCCATATTCAAATTCATACAGAATACTATAGTTGTCATTCAAGAATTAACATTAACCAACACATGTCTCAGAAACAAAGAAGCTCCTCTATTTTAAAATTGTCAACATCTGTCGAAGTACTGATAAATATTAATAGTTTATTGATGCCTCCTGTAAAAAGAAACAAATGCCCTGTATTCTAAACAAGGTGCTTCAAGTGCTGATTGAAATGCAGAGGCCTTATTTCAGAATAAGTGTTTTGGAATGGAATTTCAAAGCTAAATAAGGTGTAGCTGCACAGAAGGACTCCAAAACAACACAGTTTCATCATCTACATTTGCAGTGTGCCTGAAGCCCCTCTGGCATCTAACTTTCTTCCGTGGAGCATGTCCCACGCACATGAAATGAAGCCACTGAGCCACCATCTGCACATTCTCCAACTAAGCATATTTCCTGTCCTGTCTGGACGGCCCAGCCAGTGTGGGTTCTCAAAGCTCACCTACTGGGTGAAGCAAAAGAGGAAATCTGTTAGGAGCCAGAGGAAATGTCCCATTTTATCCTGCAAAGAATTGGCACTAGTGGAAGATTTGGAAATCTCCCTCTACCTGCTTCATACAGTGGTGTTCAGTGACATTTCCCACCTCCCAGGAAAGCGTCCCTGGCTACAAGGCTGCTCAGTATTCTGAGAAAGTCTGTCTTGGTATCTCCTTTGGTGCCTCTTTCGTTACAAATGGATAATTAAGTAGTCACAGACTACGTGTCTGACTGGCTCTGCAGTTTGGAGGTTTACAACATTCTCATGGGGAAAAGTGCAGCTCAAATGCCTCATCTAAAAGATGATTATTTATATAAAATGGAACTATTTCAGCCTAAGGGACTGTGAGAAAACTGGTTTAGAATATCGAATATTCTGATGGTTAAGAATACATGCCAGAGTTGGGGGAGACCTGAATTTATGTCTCTGCTTAACAGTCCAGTAGAGTGGGAATTTGGAGACGAGTCCTTTGCCTCCCAGCTACACGCATTATGCACTGAACTGTTATAGAGGAAGCAGCTCTTTCTAGTTCCTTTGCAGCAAAGGACTGACCTGGCTTTACTGTCCGAAGTCAAAGAGTCATAGCTGGATACCAAGTGCAGAGATAAGCACCTTGCTATTTTTGGAGAGCAGGACGAAAAATGCTGCCTTCTGTGAACCACCTTCTAAGATGCTTTACTGTCCTGCTGAACAATTGTTCTCAGCCTGCATTTAGCCTCAAGGTTGCTATCTCCATTTTAGGGCCTGCAAATACAAATGCATTTTTCCCCCCAAACGTATCAATCTAACAGGCTTTATGTCTCCCCACAAACCATATCTCAAAGTCCTCATAATAAGATCCTATCTTGAGGCTGAGGATCCTACAAGGCAAAAAGGCACCTCCTTAGAGCTAGGTGTTGCAATACTGAATTTCTTAATTCTCACTCCCCCTTTATTGCCCATCTACTTGTTTTCACAGCTCAAATTCACCACTAATAAAGACAACAGATGTACTCCACTTTTTTTAGTTTCCATCTATTTTGAATTCAGAACACAAGACTTTTTAACTCTCTTTTCCCTCCTCCACTGCTTCCCTGCTCCCCCATGGACAGCCCACCTGCAGCCTCCCATTGCTTTCACCTCCAGAAAAGGAGAGGCAGTTTCTGGCTGTCCTCCAAACCCCTGCATTTCCTATGAAACGAGAACTGAGACGCTTTGAAATGTTTGTTTCAGCTCTCCTGCTGTGCAGTCAGGTAACACAGAACAAAAGGAAGCTTTCATTGCCTTTTGTCTTTCTGGTTTGGTTTCTAAAAAGGAATATGGATTCTTCAGCATAAGGCAATAAGTTTTTCAAAGAAGCACAATCCAGATAAAGTTTTTTAGAAGGGTAATACTGACACTACAGAGGGACTGTACCTTAGTTTCCTTCTAGTTATATCAGCTACCCGGCACATTAGAAGGAGAAAGTGCTGCTGAACGAGTAGTTCAGCATAAAGATGCTTACCAAAGGAAAGACTTAAATTTATTGAGAAATTTCAAATATCAAGACTGTGGGTTGTGCCGGTTCCAATCAGCTCTCAAATCTCATGAGATTGTGCCACCGCAGGTATTTATCACATCTCCCAGTAACTTGAGGAGAGTTAGAGGAGTTAGAGACAATCTGACTCTATTACAGTGAATAATAACATTATGGAAAGGTTGCAAATATACATAAATTGTAATTTTATTGAAGTGGCAAACTGCTGTCCCAAAGTGGAGAAGTATTTTGGATATATTTGTGGAGCTTAAACTCAAAATCACAGGAACATATACATAATTACACTAAGAGTTTCACCTTTCCATCACAGATTGGCTGGGATTCTTCTCAAAATTGCAAGATGTATGTCTATATTTCTTTTATGATCAGTGCCAAGAAACTGACATTTCTAAGATAGAACAGATGTCCATAGAGCAAAACGTTACAATAACACAGACCACGCCTTAGTAGCTCCTATTTTCAGCAGTGATTAGACAGGGTTTAGATGATTAGTTTGGATCTAGACATCACAGACACTTAAAATTAGGTGAGAAAAATCACACCTTTTATGTGTATTACTTACGTTTTACTATATCCCTGTGAAGCTACTGTGTTATATTCAGAGAAACTGAAACACAAAGTCAAATAATTACCCAGAATCACAAAAAATTCAGTATCAAAACAGATTAACATGTATGAGCTAATAGACCCAGGCTTCAATTTCAGATTATGCTCTGTCACAGTATTCCTAATCCCAGCATTTCTCATGTTTAATCTCAAGCAATAGGTGAAACTTTCCCTTTTCCCTATAACACATTCTTTATTGCCTACAAGTCGCCATCCTTTTCCTCACATATTCAAGGCAATCTCACGCCAGTATGAAACTGCATTACAGAGGTAATATAATCCTGATAAATGCTTTTCCAATTTGCGTTTTGCTTGTAGAATTTATAACTATTATGGAAACTACTCAGCCATGAAATGAGAGCAGATACTGGATAAGAAACAAGTTCAGACACAGAAAATTAAAAAGAAGGAAAATTAAGTTATTCTTGCTATTAAATATACCCAATAACAGATATGGTGGCCATCATCTGGACAAACACACCTACCTGAAGTGTTTTAAGTAAGACTCCACTGGTTATGTTAGGAGTCAGTTACACCACCAAGATGAGTAACGCAATCACATTCCACTGTGGACATGTGAAATATCAGCAATAATTACTTAATTAGTCAAAACTAGAATGAGTTTTTGCACTTTGCTGTAGATACTGAAAACCTACCATGCTGTGAGCTGCATTTATGTTTCTCCAAAGGTTAAAGATGAACAAATTGTTCAATACTTTGGCAGCCAATTATAAAGAAACTGCAAATGCTCAATAAAACCGAAGGAGGAAGACAGTCCCTACAATCTTCCAAGCTGCAGAGTGTTATTACCTCTCCCCAAGATAACTAGGAAAAAAATCATACTCATATGAGATGCCTAAATGTAACGGGTTTAAGAATACTTTGTGGAGATCTAGCTAAATGTAGCTTTAGACAACTTTTTTCCTGTCCAGTAAAGGAGCATAAATACATGTTTCATAGTTGGATTTTGCACAAAGTATTTTCAAAGCTTTGAGGTATATTCTTTCACTGTTTGAAGAACCAAATGGAGAACCTGAAAGAGTCTGTCTGGCAACTCAGCCTGGCACTGCTTAACAGGATCCCAGGAACACCAGGAAGCAGGACAACGCCGCATCGCGTTCTCTTTTTGCTAAGTTTTGAAAGCAAAAGTGAGCCAAAGGGAGGCTAGAAACTGGGGAAAATTCTCCAGGCTCCACATGGGGTTTCATTTAAACACTCTGCTGGGATACTTGCAACTCTGCAGCTGAGACCAGAAAAAAACACAAGATCACCTGCATGACTACGACATCTAGCCTTTGCAGTTCATCATGAAAAGCAATACCTGATAGCTTTTATCCTTTATTATTTAAAGCGGATTGTCACACGGCATGTCATATCCATCATTCTGTGCTCACTCTCACACTGAACAAGAGAAAGGAAAATTTGGAACACACTCCGTGAATGCTTTAATGTTCTTTCAAAGAAAGCGGGTTTTGTTTGACTCAATCTCAACTGTTCTACCAGTTATTCCACAGGGAAAATATATATGTCTTCTTCTAATAAATTATGTGAATTTATGTGCATAGAAAGTGGAGAAGTCCTTAACAGGTTTTGAACAGATTTTTTACTAGTTTATATGTCTCATACAAATTACATTTAAATGTTGATTTGGGAAAACAACATCTGCCCAGAGTAAGCTGACATTTTTCCTCTTTTTCCATTTTTTTAATCAACCACTACCTGAGCAATTATTCATTATGAGTAACAACATCTGATATAGCACTGCTTTTCCTCTAAAGAGTCCCAAAGCAAACTCTGTGTAGTGGGGTCACTTCCACTACTGACCTCAAGCATATTACTCCAGGTGCTTAAACACACAGCAGCGAGGAATCTTCAATAAGAAACAGGCAGACTAACTAATATTAACTCAAAAGGACCCTTATGTGGAATTACTCTGTTTAGCTCTTCTGCATAATGTAGTCTGTATAAACTCGTCACTCCTTATAAAGATTGTCTTGATTTGAAGGTATCAGGTAGATCATCCTTAGATCAGGATTCTCAGGTGTATCACTCCTACGCAGGTAGGAAACATCTTACCTTCTTACCAAAGGCAAGGACACAACTTCAATTGCACCTACAGAGGACGAGCACAGCTTTCAGACATACTCCGATATCTCCACCTGCAAGGCATCACTAGCTTAATTTCGAAAGTAAGGGAAAATCACTGCAACATTCATGGCACTAAATTAGAGGGTCAGTGTATATATGATGGGATTTTGTTTCTTTACTGCCTAGATTCTCATCGGAGCAGTAATTGCCATGGGCTCAGCAGATCGAGATGGTCGTCTCCATCCTGGTGATGAGCTGGTGTATGTAGACGGGATTCCAGTGGCCGGCAAAACCCACCGATATGTGATTGATCTTATGCATAATGCTGCCCGAAACGGGCAAGTGAATCTTACTGTGAGGAGAAAGGTGCTACCCACAGGTGAGTGAAGCCTGGGGAAGGTGAAAGGAAAAACAGATCTCAATGCTGGCAGCATAAACAGGTGCTGTTAAAAAAAAAAAAAAAAAAAAANAAAAAAAAAAAAAAAAAAAGATAAAATTAAAATCAAAGTGAATGTTTGTGTCATTTTGAAGAAATAATAATTGTAAATATGTGTCCCTTGTTTCTGTGACAAAAACACTACAGCTGAGTGTTGTTTCCTTCAGAAGTGGAAACAGTATTGGCAGCCCCGGTGTGGTGATCATGAGTGCTCTGGTTTTGTTCCATGCTGTCCTGGTCTGTGCCGTCTCCTCTTGTCCGCTTTTGGGACAAAACCTTCACCTAAGTTAAAGCTGTTAAAGCTGACCATGTCAATAAGCAATCAGAGAAAGGCTCAAAGACTGTTAACTGTTTAGGGCAAGAACTCATTTCACTCTTGTATGTGTTAAAAGCCCATTTCTGGTCTCACTGATGTCATCTGGAATTTCCCCCCCCAGCTGCAAGGCAAGCTGGCTCCAAACCTTCCGTACAGCACAAGCGGTTCCTAAGAACAGGCCCGGGTCCTCCCTTCAAGCAGACACATTCAGAAAATAAACCTAAAACAATATGAAGAATTTGAAGTAAATTAAACCTTTAGACTAGCTCCTTCTCAATTATTGAACGACACTGGAACCTGGAAAAATTGTGTGGCAGCATCTATTAAAGCTTTAATGGGAGAATTTGCTGCCGTTCCATTGCAATCTTTGCTCACTCAAGGAAAGAAGTTCATTTAACAACTTTTGAAACATTTGCGGTGACTACACCTCACTGAGGCACCAGAAATGAGCAAAAACACGTTGCCAGCCTGTCCTGTCGTCTGCCTCCCCGTGCCCTAGATCCGCTGTCGTTGCCTGCGCCGTTCCCCTTGGCTCCCCTGCCAAAAAGCCGCCCTCCCACTCACCTTCGTCTTCGCAGTCCCCCTCCCACTGCGGCACCGCAGCTCCCTGCCAGCCGCGCTCTCGCGGGACTGACTTTCTTCTGTTACTGACTCCAGAGTCCTCCAGCCAGAAAGGTCCCCCTCCGCCCGGCGCGACGCCCCCTCGCAGCTCCCCCAACGCTAGGAAAATGGCCAATAATCAAGGTAATCCGCCGAGCGCTTGCGATTAGCACCTTTCCCGGGTCAGCCGGCTGTGCAGACCGGAGGCAAAATTAGCAAGAGGGTTAGCACAGAGTGGATGCCAGCCTTCGCTGCTGCTTGTTAAATATTAAATTAAAGGGTCTATTAGACACTCTGGTCTCCTGGCACAGAAAATGAAGCAAGCTGGTAAAACACCTGGAGTTATTCTTGGGCCTTGAGAGTGCCACACCGGGGAGTATAACGTGTAACTCATTAATGTTTAAGCATTTCAGGAGCTGAACAGGATTTTAATTTGGTGTGTTACAACGTAAGCTTTGTGGAAAAACTGTAAAACGACTGATGTTGGGCATGACTGAAGAATGCTATACTAACGCATCAGGCCAAATGATTTCATGTGAATTTCTCACCAGCGTGAATGTATACAACAGAGGGATCTGGGGCTTTCCTTACCTGCCTGATAGCTGATGTACGTATCTTAGCCCTCACCTGGAATCACTGTTTTGCACAGATGCTTACCCAGATCTGGAACAGAAAATCACCATTCAAAGCTCTGGAAAACCATTCGATTAGGAAAACATAGTATTCAGAACAACATGGATTAAAGTACCATTTTTTCACAGGCAGAAGTAAAATGTAATTTTTCTGATTAATATCTATTGCACAGCTGACAATCGAATAGCCATTTAAACTTTTCCTGCTTTGTCCTTCTTTTCATACACTTAATGGCATTCAGTTGCATTCATTTATGGCCAAGCCAGCTCTTGGTCATTCTGCAGAGTAAGATAATTTCCTTTCTGTTGCAGCCATACTGACATAAACAGTATTCAGTTTTCTGAAACATGACAGCCAGAAAATGAGATCTCTCTTGTCACTGACTATGGCATTTAGTTGCAGATTTGGTTCAATAACTCTTGGAGATTTTCAATTCTAATGCAGCAATACAATAATTGTTTGTTTTTCTTCCTCTTTATTCTCTCTAATCACTTTATTTCATAGTTGCAGAAGGACTGCTAAAGGACACACCTGACTGAGAAAACAACAGCTTGTCCTTGGATGATGTTTATTTTATTAAAATATACACACTGGAGGTCTAATTTGCAAGCTCTCTTCCTAGGATGTGTGTGTGTATGTGTAAGGTCTCCACATGTTCAGTAGAATGACTCTGCCACTCTCATCGCTCCGAACAGAAAACATATTACTTACATTCGTCTGAAAGTTCTGTATTAAAACTGTCAATAAATACTGATTTGTGTAAACAACTTAGATCTGCGAGGAATATAAATCTTTTTTCCCATCTGGAAGTGTAACTTTACCATTTTCAATTGCCAGAATGCTTGCACTAAAAAAGTGTGTAATCCCACAAGATTTAACTTGTTCCCTGTTCTTGTTACCATAAAGCAATACTGAAGTGTGGATGGACTCCATTTTCACGTCTGCCCTTTCCAACTCGCCCTACAAGAGCATCTTCAAAACCTTTAAATGGGCACTGCTTCTGTCACAACACCCACAGAAAAACTATTTGTGATTATTTTTCATTGTATAACTGCTCTGTTCCATGAACGACTTTTGAGCATGCTAATCAACCTGTAAGAAGAACATTATGCAGCTAATCCTAATGACTCTATGTTAGCCATCTGCTTAAATTCTTTTAATCCAAACACAAATAATTTTATATTGGATTAGATGGTCATATTTTCCTCTCGATGACAGATCAACCAACAGACACGGCAACAGTGCTTGCTAACGCTTTTGCAATCCAGATAA
This sequence comes from Himantopus leucocephalus, assembly GCA_003993805.1. Taxonomy (NCBI): domain Eukaryota; kingdom Metazoa; phylum Chordata; class Aves; order Charadriiformes; family Recurvirostridae; genus Himantopus; species Himantopus leucocephalus. Next base: position 14,019,045 of record RSEF01000001.1, on the reverse strand, counting down.
CCACTGTTTCTTTCTTTCCTTTCCTCTCTTTCAGATAGCTTAGCAGTGAGTGTTCATGCTTGCTTTAACTGATTGCCCTTGAATGTTTTGCATAATTGTGTAGATTCCTGTCTCTCTGCATCTATTATAGCTCCTAGTTTAATACTTGCGGTAGTCTGGGCTATAGACAGTCAACTGTATTCATGTTGCATTAGCAAATGTAGTGTAAGTCACAAAGCCACTGAGCAAGTCAGACTGTAATACTGGTGTGATTTGTGTTGTAGGAGAACCGTGCCCAGAGAATGGCAGAAGCCCAGGCTCGGTGTCTACGCACCACAGTTCTCCAAGAAGTGACTACACTACTTATGCTAACAGTAATCACGCTGTCTCTAGTAGCAATGCTACACCCCCCGAGGGCTTCGCTTCTCACAGCCTGCAAACCAGTGACGTCGTGATCCACCGCAAGGAGAATGAAGGCTTTGGCTTCGTTATCATCAGTTCCCTGAACAGGCCCGAATCTGGGTCCACAATAAGTAAGTAAATCACATTTTTCAGCTTTGATTTTTTCCAAGTTCACCCCTAATAAAAAAAAAAAATGAATTCATCAAAACCTGACACGTGCTAATTAATCACTGCACAGATTAAAGCTGAAGGGACTCTCAGGGTTGCTTCCAGGGGCACCATTTGTCTGTTGTGTCTTGGACAAAACCAAAGGTTATTCTGGCCTCCGAGGTTCTGTGCTTCACACACTCATTTGGCTGTCAGAGTACAAGAGGATTCACCCACAAAGTAGATTTTCTTTCTTCCTACATCCCAAAGAAAGACTCTGCAAGTTACCACCAGGGTTATATGATTAAATTATTCCTCCAGACACAATTGAATTATACCTTTTTTTTTTTTTTTAATCGAGATGAAGTTCAGAAACTTGAAATAAAAGCTGAGATCACAGCAAACCCCATGACATGAGCTGTCCAGTTAGGGCACTGCAGAAGCAGCTGCAAAATGGGAAAACTGGTTACACAGAGGTCCAGGGAGGTTGATTTTTTTAATTAGCTGGACTATACATAGTATAAAAGTTATGACTAAGTATAGGGATATGGTGAATACAGAGACAACACCTGCCCTTAATGATTATAGTTCACTTTCTGTCCAGAAAACTAATGTTTGCTGGGGCTCAACTTGATTGTTTTAATGTAGGCATCTGGTGCCGTTTGAGATGTCCTAGGTACCTCTAGGGAGAGGTTATGCACATGTGACATAGGACCTACAGGACGCTCAGACCCTTTGATAGTGGCAGCGGCAGGCACAGGGGTGCCCTTGGGTGTTCCAAACGACATTTAACCAACTGTGGTGTAAGCCCCTTGGAAGGAGGAAGCATAAAAGGCTTTATGTTGAGACACATCCACATCCCCCACCAAATCCATCTGAAATTGTGTGTGCTAACCACTGCTGAAAAAACAAGACAAGTGAGAATATTTGTCATTTTGCCAGTTGCAGCCTAATGCAGTCCTTTCCCTGCATTCAAAATATGTTTTGAAGGAACTGTTCTTTTGACCAAAACTGCTTCCTGAGGAAATAAAATAAAAATTTCAGCTTTTAGGGCCAAACTTCACTCTTCTAAATTCATGACAGAAAAGCAACTGAGAAAGTAGTGGGAAAGCCATATCTCCCAATTGCAAATGATCTCAGTAAACTTCTTTGCAGTATTTCATGATCATGCAGTTATTAAAAGACTTCTTTTTCATATTACCTCAGCTGAATTTTAAAATTCCATGATTGCCAGAATTAATATTGTAACAAAACCATGGATAATGAGTCTCTTGGGACTCTGAGTTTTCACTTTATTGAATATAATAGCCAATTGGAAGATCTTTGCAGAAGATCAGACAAGAAAAAAATAATCCATAGAGGACATTGAGATACATACATATTAATCAGTTAAGTCAGTCACGAATTTTTCAAGAAAATTATTTCACAGATAAGGTTTGTAGTAAGGGGAGATGGAGAGGGGAAAGAGGAGTGGGAGAGAAAGAGAAAATGCCCAAGCAACCAAAAGTTCTGTGACTGGAGCATTCTCCTGAGGACAACAGACCCAGGTTCAAGATCTTGCTTTGTCTCCTACCCTCCAACATGTTCTTGAGGTACTTTTATTTCTCCCTAAGCAACTACATAGGTAGCCACTGTTGAACCTCAGTTGAACACCTCCAATACTAAATGAAAATGACAGTCTGCTGTGGAAGTGACAAGCGAATTTATTCAAATAATAAATGCATTGAATTTCAGTGATCCCAAAGAGCACCCAAATCCTAAGTTTAGAAGAACAGCAATGAACCAAAAAATGACATTTGCTGTAGACAGTAACAAAACAGAGGAGAAATTACCTTGTCTATGTGAATTCTGTTCCAAAAATGTAGTAGAAAAAATAAGCTGAAAATGACTTACTCTGTCATCAGTAATAAAAACAGGCTAAAAATCATGGGTTATTTGTAGTTTAAGGGAGAATAATTTTCTTTACCTAAAATTTTTTTGGGTGAAGTACTTTGGGTTATATTAACAGGAGCATAGCCAGTAGATCCAGGGGAAATTATTATCCCCTTTTACTCAGCGCTCAGTAGGACCTGTCTAGAACACATTTTGGGCCCTTTGGTAGAATCAGAACAGAAAAACTTCAGCAGCAGCCACTAAGATCTCCTGAGGTCCCTTCTATCGTGAAATAACCTGAAATCCTTTGACTAAAATGCACAATCAGGGGTAGAAAGTGTATGAGCAGTAGGAAAGTGTCAACTGGATGTAGGAGGTGTAACGTCCAAAATACAGTTTACATCAGTATC
>RSEF01000001.1:13948231-14016135 GCA_003993805.1 Himantopus leucocephalus | reverse complement strand
TAGGAATAGCATAACCTAAGAAGTTGTCTCACTGGGAGCATCCACAGGGCAAAGTGAGGAAGAATTCCTTTCATTTAAGAATGCTTATTTTGATAACTCAAGTCCCCTCTCTACTTTCTTGTAAAAGCAAAAGACTTNTCTTGTAAAAGCAAAAGACTCGAGGACTTGGAAGTGTAAGTATCATTACTGCTTTTACTCAAGAAGGCAATTAATTGTGCACTGAAAGTATTTTCCTTTTTCTTGAAATCACTCTTATAAATTATGTTTTACAATCCAAAAAATTACAACAGCTCTTGCTCAATACAGGAGCGTGAACTTTGTGTCACCGGGCGCTTGTGCTTCAAGCACTGTTAAAATTTAGGCAGTCATTCAAACAGAGTTGCTACGAGCCTCAGAGCTGCAGGGTCATGGGTTTGCTGCTTTGCAGTTGGCCCAAAGCTCAAGGGGTTACATGAAAGCTCACCCTCTGGGTGTTTGCCAGGGGAGTTAAAACCAGCTCTGGCTGTGAAGCTGTAGAACCACCCCATGAAGTCAGAGGAGCGATACTCCAGCTGAGTCTTATACCCCTTTCCCACCCTCTGATGGGGTGTGTGCTGTGCTGCTCCCACGTAGCCTTTTAGGAGTGCTTCATGCTCCCTCTGACCTGGAAAAGGGCCACGAAAGGCTCGGGAACTCCCGGAATTGAGGATGTTGTTCCTGTTCCAAGGCTTAAGGTCTTGGTCAATATTTCTCTCAACATGCTTTGCAGGGGGTTCATCATCACTGTTGATTTACAGACCTGCCTTTGCCTTGCAGAAATTTTCAAAACACTAAGAGCATTTTTTTTACCCCTGGTACAGGCACAGGGTGAGGGCAAACTGCAGCCATAATTAGGGAATAGACTATTTTTCCACATTTTCTGATAGGCAGCACTGTAGTAGCTGTCATTTAAATAAATCACTCTTCAGTGGTTAGGAGCCAGCCTTTAGATCCGGGTATAATTTTGACTTACTTGTACTTGCTTAAACTTCCAATTCTTGTGGCACATTTCTTTTCTTGTGTTCTATAACGGTAGAAATTTTGTCTGCCCTTTGTCAACACATTGCCTGGGATGTTCTCTAATGCAGCACAGGGGATTATCTTGCACCAAACTACAGTTCTGATGTGGGACAGATCAGGACTGGAAAACAAGTGACAAGGATTGAGTGAAGAGATTTCACAGGGCAAAGCGGGGGCGTAGACAAGGTCGGCCATGCTTCAAAATGATATCAGGAAAAGAAGATTAAGTGTATAGATAACAAAGTGTGTTTGAGTGGTGCATCCAAGAGCAGGTTGTTTTGGCTAGTGCAGACCCAGAGGATCTTAGAGTGCTAAGAGATTTAAAAAAAAAAAAGAAAATTCACCTGGCCAGGCTCCTGACTTGTTCCTAATGAAAGGATCAACTTCCACTGCCCCTAAAACATATTATCATGTTTTAACCCAGACCTCATCCCAGCATTAAAGGATGCTTTGGCTTTCATCTGCTCTCCAGACAGGCCACCTAAATTTGACTTTATTCTGTGCTTTTTTTTTTGCTACACAGGCTACATATAGGTTATCAAAATTTTGTCATCTCCAGTGGTATTTCTTTAAAGGAGTGTGTCACATTCCCAGCGGAATGCTTGGAAGCTACAAACTCTAGTTTTTTCACTCGTAGTTTGGGGTGGATCTGGACTGCTTTATCCTCATGGCTCTGTGGAGAACTTCCCAGGCAACTGCCTCTGGGCCCCAAATTAGGAACATCTTTTAAGTGCCCTGGTTCAGTGGCAGAGTTAAGTGGCCAAACTGAGCAAACCTACAGCCTGTTTCTGAAGTCCTGTTCTGAGGAATGTCTTTATGCTTCCCCCAATAAAAATACTTGCGGCTTGTGTGGCTCTGCGAGGAAGGGCTCCTCCTGGGGCTGTCCCCTCCGAGTCCCCAGCATCCTGCAGCAACACATGAGACTAAGGAGGTGCAGCTGTGCCTGGGGTGGCATTGCCTCACGGGACAGTATTGAGTGTCGCTTTACAGCTAAAATACTGAAACTGAATTAATTAATCTACCCATTGCATTACATTTAGGATAATACTCAATAGTGTGTGTCCTCTGTGGTAAAACTCCATTCTTANGTTTTAACCCAGACCTCATCCCAGCATTAAAGGATGCTTTGGCTCTCATCTGCTCTCCAGACAGGCAATAGTGTGTGTCCTCTGTGGTAAAACTCCATTCTTATGGAGATTTGTAGGGTATCAAGATAAGTTCACTCTCTGCATCCCATGGAAAAGCTCTTGCAGCCAGCTGGAAATGGCCAAAAGGAGATTTCTGAGTGAATTTGTCCCTGAACTTTACGGAGTACATTTGTCCCTCCTACTTCATATCTTCCTGCTGCTTTTACTTCACGTGTTTGGGATGCAGCTTCCTATAGGAGAAGAACTCATAATCCCCCGTAAGTCTCTTAACACTCTAATTTCTGTAGAAAGAAACCATGTGTTGTAAACGGATCTCGTTAACTGGCAACTTCCAGTGAAATTGTAATATTGGCAATATTTCCATGAGTTTTACTGTAGCAGGTACTGTCGATTAGCACAGTTATAAAGTGTAAACAAACTGAAAATACAGCCATAATCAATAAGCAATTTTTAAAAAAATTAAAGGCAGAAGACTCTGCATACTTGTTATGCTCTTCCTCCTGTTTAGCAAAAATGGATTTGTAGGTTTAATTTGCCCCTATACTGCATATGCCAATGACTGCTGGATTTTCAAAACATGATAAAACAGAGTCTAATGGAAGAAGTTTCATTTCTCAAAACATGCAGTCTTAACAAAAAACCATAAATCCAAGATAAGCCTCTGCTGACTGCAGAAAACAGCGTTCTGAAATAAGTCCCATTCAGCCCCAGATTTTTTTTTTAACTCCTTGCAGTTTAGAGATAAAAAACAGCTTATTGATCAGTGATAACTGTGTGATCTGAGACAGTTATTTGTGCTGCAGTTTCACCCATGCTTCTTCCTGGGTAAGATGGTGCCTGGGGACACAATTTTCTGTGACCAATCTGCAAATTCTAAAGAAAGCACAGCTTTGGAAATTAGGATGACTGTCAACCCCACCTTGGAGATCTTTGGAACGGAGCACTGAAAACGCACCTGTAGCGTGAGATCCCTGTGAGATCTCCAATACTTGCGGTTTGGGGGCAAAGAATCTGTTTTCTCATTTCTACTTGGTTTTGATATTCAGATTTGAGCTGCTGTTCTGCCTCCTCAGCTACAAAAACAGACTTTCTAAGCTTGTTCAACAGATAGTTTACTTTGGAGCTGATAGAAATTGTTAGATGATTTAGTTTTTTAAATCAATATATGCAATTGATAATAGTGAAATAACCTTAAGATGTGAAAGAGATTTGTAATATCACTGAAAACACATTGCTGCAGTTTGCAGTCATGAAATACTCAATTGACTATTTGGTATTTTCTGGAGAATAAAGCAGGGAGGATCTCAACCACATCAATCTCCTCTCTAGATGACTTCTGTCCTCCAGTGTGATCCTGAATAGGTCATTTGGACCTAGTGGTGCTGCTCTTGTGTTTTTAAAGAACAAATTTTGTGAGTTTTCCTAGCACAAACCTGGGAAGGGAATCAAGGTTTTTCTAATGATTCCACAGGGCCCATTTTGCTTTCATGAGAAGCCTGAATTAAAGTGCCTAAGCTCCATTATTTTTTTTTTAGATCTCCAGATTTCTAAGGCATGTGCGCTCCTTCCCACCTAGCTTCTTATGCCTGTGCTGCGCGAGTAAATACTCTCCCTATCAGCACACAATGGGATGTTTCAATTCATAGGTTCATTAACCTTATAAACAAAAGGGATTATTGTCATCTGCAACTATGCAGTCTGCCACAGATTTCTATTTTCCAAATAGGCCATCAATTTCAGGAAAATATTTTATCTTGCTTCTAATATTAGCCCTGACAGAAAGTCCACCATACTAAAACTTCTCAAATTTTAGACTATTCAGTAGCAATGAAATTACAGATGTTTACATTTAATATATTCTCCCAATTAAAATCTGATATGCTGGAGCCTGCTGGTTGAATGAAAACTCTTGCAACTTTTGAGAATTGAGGATATAATAAATATTCATGTGATCAGCTGTATAACATTGAAAAGGACAGCTGGCTCAGGAAGGTTCATTTGCGTGCTTTACTATCTATATTCGTTAACATTAGAAAAGATTGCAAGACTTTATCTGCCAGAGGGTTTAATAGATAAAGTAGAGGTTTGATTTTTTTCCCCTTAACTGATCATTTTTGACATTTAGCTACTATATAGGGGAAGAAATAGCAAAGTTGCTTTCTACAAAATACAGTCTTAACAGTTATAAGCACTGAATAGATGTTAAAAAATTTATTGACATAAACCAGAAAAACATTATTTGTTGGTTACATCTTCTTAGAATCATCTATTTCTCCCAAGTGAGGAGAAATCATTTTTATTTCCAAAAAGCTGATAGATAAGTAGTGTTAGAAGCGGTATCTATATTCAGCAACTGCTCTGGCTTTGTGTACAGCTGACCCAAGCGTACAGACCCTCAGGTGTAACACCACAGAATTTACTCTTTCTTTTCTATGACATGAAGGTGTGGGAAGGATGTTGATTTGGATCATGGAGAGCAAAAGTGGGTGATTTTATCAAAGAAAAATACTAATATAGAGAAAAAAATGTGAATTCATTGTTATCAATAAGTTACTGAAAGCAGACCTTATCCACTTTCTAAATGCAAAAATTTCTTTTAAATCATTTTGTCTCTTATTTTTTTAATCCAAGTTCTCTTTTGATAATGAGCTTAGAGCTGATCATTGCACAATTAACTACTTTCCAGGAAAGCATCAGCTGCTAGATGCCAGTGCTGGGTCAGTTTGTGTTCCTGACAGAACTGCTGTAAATATCTGAGAGAGATTTAGGGAGAGAGGCTGATGGCTCCAAATATCTTAGAAGCTTTGGTGCTCTCAGGATTCAAATCTTCCTGAAGTCATGAATTTTTTAAAAAATACACTGCAGAAAAGTTAGATCCCATCATAAGATCCATTGTTAGGAAATGCTTCTGCAGCATTGCTGTTCTCAGCTAGATTTTTTTGGATCTAGGATTATGACTTCTGCCTCAGAAAGATATATTTTTCTTGAGGTAGATATCCATATATATCATCCAAGTATCACATTTTGGATAACTTGCTAGTATTAAAGAAAAAAAAATCTATATATCTGTTTTGAAGGACTGTATGTTTCATGTACGTATAAACTGCATCTCACTAATTTCCCATATTTTCAACAGTTAAAAAAAATCTGTATAAATCTCTGTTTACCATAATATTTTTCCCTTGCAGTCTTATCTATTGTGTAGTCTGTGAGAACTAATAAATTAATTGTTCTGCAAAGGGGCAGCTTGTTTTCTGTGCTCACTCTTAGCATGAATAATGGAATTCCTGAAAAAAAAAAAAACCACAAATCCAAGTGTTTCTCTATAGCCTGCTTAATACTAAACGTTGCTCCGTGTTTTGAAATAAGTGGATCAAATTCACTGCAGAGTCTAACCCAGGCACGTGCTGCCACTGTTCAAAATGTTCATATATTTGGAGAATAGCTTGTGGCGAATTCTTAAAAGAGGTGTGAATAGATTAGTTAAAATTTTTTAAGGGTGAGTGGAATCATTTATCACCAGTCAAGTGATCTGGGACTTCCTTTAAAAGGATCCATTGTTAAATGCTCTGCTTAGATAAGAATAAAACACTGAAGGTGCAATTTAAGAAAAAATATGTGTTAACAAAGCCATAATTCAAAGGCAAACATCTTCCTGAGAAGCGACCTGTGATACCGGGAGAGATCGAAAAGCTGCAGAGCTCCGTGCTGTCCCTGGCTGTAACCAGTGTCAGAGAGGACAACACCTACAGCAGACAGGGACCTTCCCCAGGCATCTCCTCAGCTTTCACAACCATGACTTTATGATTTAATCAGCAGTGCATCCCCCCCTGTGATTTTTTCTAATTCCTGTTTGAACGCATTCATTCTTCTGGCCCTCCAGAAGGTTGCCCCAACTCTTCTCCAAGCTGCTGATAGTGAGCTCACGGACTACTCCTTTGAGAAGAGGCTTTTTTCTGCTTCTGACTGCCATGCTGTCTTTCTCTGAATCTTTGCTAGCTCGGTGCTGTGATTTCTGAGGCAAGGATACTGAAACTATCTGCAGTACTCAGAACAGGCTGCCCAGGGAAGTTGTGGAGGCCCCATCCCTGGAGGTGTTCAAGGCCAGGCTGGATGGGGCTTTAGGCAACCTGGTCTAGTGGGAGGTGTCCCTGCCCATGGCAGGGGGGTTGGGACTAGGTGTTCTTCAAGGTCCCTTCCAACTATAACCATTCGATGATTCTATGATTTAGGTACACAGTAGTAACTAGCAATAGTTTTTTTAATTTGCTATTCTTTTTCTAACTCTTAAAATTCTATTTACTGTTTTACTGAGTTTATGTTTTTAGAGAAGTAGACATACTTATTTCTAGATCTCCTGAGTGGTAATATTTAATTTAGGGATCATCTCTGCTTAAGCTTGGGCAAGGTTATTTTTTCCCTATGTGCATCATCTTGCATTTCTTTTCATGCGATCTTGTCTGCCACTTCACTCAACCCACTCGGTACTGGCTCTTACACGCCTGTTTTAGATGTGACCATTCTGAATGATAAAAATTCTCCATTATGGAAATTCACAGTTCATTTCTATCTTTGTTCCTTAGCTTTTACCTAATTAATCCTCTATGAGAGTAGCTCCTTCTTATCCCTTCACAGTAAGTATTTCACCACAAAAGGCTCTTAAAAATTAAAAGTTTTCTCACATACTCTAACATGTTTATATTTTCATGAACAACCTGCATATCGATAACCTGCATCCCTTAGAAGCACTCATGCTTGTAAATAAATCCTTACATAAATCCTCCCCTCCCAAGGCAGCAGCAGGGACCATGGTGGCCAGGATATTGTAGCTTAGGAGGAGACTTAGGCAGAGCTCCACTGGGGACCAAGCAGAGACTAGAAACACCTCAAGGTATTACTGGGAGAGAAGGAGCCAGGAGTTAAACTACTCATATTATCTAGAAATGCACAGAAACGAGCTTCTGCTGAATTGCTGTGAGTTTCATTAGTAATTCAGTGACTTTGCCCATAAAACCCCAATATAGCATACCACTGATCTCCTTTGCAGACTCTGATAGAGACTCAGGTTCCTTCTGCAAAAACTTCCCACACCCACTCTGCAGCAAGATCGCATGGCAGCACATTGCACCAATGCAACCTCAGAAGAGGACCATTAAATCCTCAAAAACGAAAGTCCAGTAGAAAAGGTACCTTGACAGACACGAGCTTTGTTCTGAAGGTCACCTACTGTTGGTCCTTCCATAGCATAGGAAGGGACGAAGGGAGTGCAGTGATACCAAAACATTCAGAGTGCGTACCTTTATCAGCAAGGTAAAGGCCATTAGGCTTAAGAGGAAGAAAAAAGGAATACCAAGGTCCTCCTCTTTCTCCTTCCCTCCTCTTTTCTCAGGACTCAGAGCTGAATCGGACTCTCATGGCTCTCCTACCTCCAGCTTTGATTCTAGCAGACATCTCAAACACGCAGACATCTGCTCTATTCACTTGTCAGGTGCAAGTAGTCCAAAAAAAATGGTTCTGGCAAATTAGTAGGATTTCCCACCCACCCCCACCCACTACTGAAATGGTGTCTCTACTTAATTCTTTAGGCTAGAAAAAGCGTCTTCTTTAGGGTCAGCAATGGCAAGCATGGGAATTTTAGCTATGGCGTCTCGGCCATAATACTTCCCCTTCTTTCTTCCTACTAAATTTCTTGCTCTTTCATATAAGGCAGTCTCCTTTTCAGATCTCCACTGGTGTGTAGTACAGACATGGTAATTTCAGACAGATATTTTATTACATATACCAGAAACGGTCACGTTTTAGTCTTAGCTTCAATGATTCTTCATGATGCTTTAAGAATTGATTTGACGCGAAAGGCTCTGTGTCAATGTAAACTATTTCAGTGTCAAGTTCCTCTTTTACTTGTTTACTTACTGATATGCCTGCGTGGCAGTTATACGTCTGCACAGAGGGCAAAATAAATGCAATTTTTGTACAACTTGTGGCTATTCTTAAGTAGTATATTTTAAAACATAGGAAAGTTTAGACATCGTGGTGTAAATGAGGTACTTATTTCCTAAACAGCAAAACATTTCTGAAGTACACTAGTTGTGTCCATATTACTAAAGCCATAATTTAATTTATATTCTTGCCTAAACTATAGTGGTAAAGAAGCATGCAGTTTGATTAAGGATTGCAATTCAGAGTACTCACTTCTATTTTTAGTTCTCAGAAAAATATTTTTTAACACTGTAAACAACACTTGCATCCATACTAGAAACAAAAGTCACTTTGAGGTATGTGTATTGTGACTTTGCATGAGATGTGCAATCTGTGTTTGTCACCACCAACTTCAGGGAATGTTTATCAGAGGGCTGAGAAATTTGTTCATCAGTGATGGAGTACTCTGAATACATCTCCTGTTGGAGCTTTGTTTTATATGGGCATCGATAGCCTAGATATTTTTTAAAAAAATCTTTTCTTTCACCTTTTCCACGTTGTCTTTAGCTATTAGAATTTTAATATATTATTTTTTAAAAAAACACGACTGTTTTTAAACACCAGTTGCAGGTGGGTAGTGAGTCTAAGCAGCTTTGTGCTAAGTTTGCCAAGACTGAAGCATGGGATTGGTGAGGGATACTCAGACACCATTAGGATATTAATAGAATATATAGCAAAATTTAATTGTGAAAAGCATATTTATGTGTAGTAGAGAGAAAGAAAAATAGCATGCTCTTTGGGGAACCTAGATTGAGAGAAAAGAAAAGTCAGCTATAGTATATGCATTTAGTTAAAAACCAGAGCAGAATAAGAAAGAAATACTGGGAGAAAGATCAAGAGTAATATTTAGAAAATTCAATGGAAAATGAGGGAAAAGACAGAAGAAGAGGATGGATGGAGTACACAGAAAGGTGGAGAACCACAGAGAAGAGCAAAAGGAGGAGCAAAGTTCATCTGTAATGTTTTGAGATTGGGGGGGCTGTCTATTTGATGTAGTAAATGTGTCTATGCACTCATAATTAACTGTAAATTCATGCTGGCATGTATCTAATTAGAAAGCTGCACATCTCAATAAATCTTCAGTATGATTTCTATTTATCAATTAACATATTTGAATGGAGGAGGAGAACAATTTAGTAAAGCTTGGGCATTTTCAGTAATAACATCTATTTGTATATAAAATAAATCATGTTTGTAGTGCCGCTATTGCAACATACAAATAAAGAAATTCTGTAAACAAGGAGGTGGGAGGCAATTTATGACTACTACTTATTGTGCAAATTTATTCCCTTCACTGTTTTAATGCCTTAGTGTTCTCCTGATCTGTTTATTATCTTGTTATATGCCAGGTTTGCAAACTAGCTGAACCGTAAACTGATTTTGGACTTCATATGTATATGCACGTATATATGCACATCTGAATCCTGAGTTTTTAGTGAAATCTGTACTGTGTTAATGCAAACAACATTGTATAAGAATTTATATACTTAAATGGTTATATGTAAGCTGCTTTTTAATTCATATAGAACTTTCTTCCAAAGGAACTCATCTTCTTTTGCATGTCAACATCATCACTTGTTTCAGCACTATGTTAACTGTGACTATTGTTCCTTGTCTAGCTGTACCCCATAAAATAGGGCGGATAATTGATGGAAGTCCTGCGGATCGCTGTGCAAAACTTAAAGTTGGAGACCGGATCTTAGCTGTGAATGGCCAGTCTATTATTAACATGCCTCATGCAGATATTGTGAAGCTAATTAAAGATGCAGGTCTCAGTGTAACTCTTCGCATCATTCCTCAGGAGGGTAAGTCAATGGCCCTTAAAAAGAGGAAGAAAATTTTAAGTAGCCTCCAATTAGCTTGAATTATGTCACCACTTGAAAGAACATCTTTTGTTTCACTTACTGAGCTGTAACGTACAGCACACCAAAATTACAGCCTTAGAACTAGCTTGAATAATATCTGAATTCTTGAAAAGGTTTCTGGTTATGAAAAGGGTATTTAAAGCAAACTTGGAGAAACCTGAGAGCAAGCTGAGTACCAGCGAGTCAGTTTTAATGTCATTTGGAAGAATTGTCTTCTACATGGAAAAGCACCCTACAAAAGAGCTGTGTTTTGAGTTCATTTCCTTATATCCTACTATAAACCAAACCAAAGTTTGGCAAAGTGACTCACAACGACTTCAATGGCTGTCACCAGGCATGTTCAGCTACCAGCTACCTGTGACAAAGCGATGTGAAGGAAGAATTCAGATTTGGTAGTTTCCTCCATGTATAAGTGTTCCTCCACTATAAATGTACAAGGCAGGAAAAAACTGAACCGTAATTTATCTCATTTGTAATGTGAGGAGAAGGGGACAGACTCACTATTCTGGTCATTACTCCACAGCTAATCAGTAAAGATCTTTTGATGTTGGTTTCATGGGGTTTGGGGTTGATTTCAGGGCTTTTTTTAGTTTAGCAATGTGCTGTACTGTTGTATGAATTGTACTGCATTAATGAGACTGTGGCTTTATATCTCAGTAACAAATACCATTAGAGCTAGGAATGTCACACAGAAAGTAATGTAATTACTTAATGATCCATGCTCCAGTTAGATGACCTTCACCTTCTGCTGCTGCATCCAGCAATGGGACAAGAAAATAGTCTGACACTGGCCATGGACTGCAGCTGGGGGAATTTAACTACTTTGTTAAATTAATTCAGTGAAGAGAAAACCAAAAACATACACAAGTTCAGAATTCACACCAAAGGGCCACTGTATAATCACTGGAGATCAGTTTTGCAAGCATCTACAAACAAGTGTGATGCTATATGCAGTCTATGCAGTTTATTTAGGCCTCCCTGGTACCCAGATTAATTCATATTAGCAAATTGCTAATAGTTCAGATTTAGAGATAGATACCTTAAATTAGAGAGGAAGCAGAGGCGCATCTGAGATGCAGCACTACAAGATGTTCTTGGGCGCTAGTGGTGAGAAATGATTTGTGCCCAAGGCATGGCTTCCCTGTGTGACTACGTGACACTGGACACCTCATTTGCCTTCTGAGATTAGCTTCCCAGCTTATAAAATTAGGAAAAAATCTAATACCTCTGTAACGTACTTTCAGGTGAAAAATACCATATAAATGCAAAGCAGTTTTAGAAGCAGCTTATGATTTGACTAGTTCATCCATAGTTATGAGAGTAATGTAGAAATGAGGGACAACATTCCCAGTCTTCACCTCTGAAACTCTGTAATACAAGAGAAACTCACAGATGTAAAATGGGCAATTAAAGCCTTAAGCATAGTAATTACACAGACAAGTATTGCTTATGCCTGCATGAAGAGTGTTTTAAGTGCAAATACACAAGCTTTTTTGACAATTAAGCCTAAATTGAAAAGATTTTTAATAAAGTAGTCAAAATTTTTTAAAGAATTATAAGCATAAATTAAGTAAGTAGTGAGCCATTAGAAATGTGCATCATAGGGGACAAACTCTCACGTTAAAAAATAAAATCATTCAAAATTCAGACTAGATTCAAATATAAAACTAGGCAAGATCTGGATGGTGCATAGGTATTGCTGTTAGGGATGCTCAGCCATACGCATGTCCATTCTGGGTGCTTTGCACCACACCACACTGGCCTCACTCATTCTGTCGCAAGCAGGAATAAAAAAAACTTAATGTGTACCTTTGCTGTTGATAATGCATGAGCAATTACTTCTGCAGTGCTCTGTCCTCTTGTGGGTGGAGTCTCTCTCGTTTATGCTTCTTAATAGGTAAATGATGAGCAACATAATTGCCAGTGTGTCGGGAGAAATATATGCGATAGGAGCTCAGTGCCAAGTGTGCCTTTCCCCAAGTGCAGCAAGAAGCCTGAAGGAAGATTGGCATCCTTTATTTGTGAAAAGGCTATGAGACCACATCTCCTACCCCAACCTCCCTGTCTTTTTGAATTTTATGTTGTTTGGAAAGAAGGATTCTTGTTTTCTTCAGTGTTCCTATGTGAAACCCTGGTCATTTGGCACAGTACAGCGAAATAAACCATCAGGTTAGCTGGTTAGTCGGAATTTATTGAAATTGGTTTTACTGTTCATAGTTCCCAAAGATTTACAAAAGATAGGAAACTCTTGTCGAGCTCAAAGACAGCAGGAGCTAACACAAGCACACCAGTGTTTTAGCTTTTGTGACGACAGTCTGTCATCCCCTAGCAGTGGTAAAAGCAATAAAATCATTCATTCTCTCAAAATGAAAAGTTTTCAAATATCAGTATTCCTAGGCTTTAAAAGAAAACATGAAACACGGAACCCATTTACCTTGTTCAATTGAGTTTTAAATAATGGAGGTGTCAACCAGAGTTACAAGATTTCAGATCCCACAGACTATCAAAAGGAGCCCATTAGGTTCAGATGTCTTAAAATCTAATTATAACCCAAGCGAGTAAAAGCGACAAAGCATAAATTTTCAGGGGCAGCGAGTGACCCAAAATGATTATTGTCTACCTTTGCCCTTTATTAAATGCCGCGCCGTGACAGGTCTTTAATCTCCAGCTTCCCATTACGCAGAGCTGAACAGCCCGGCCTCGGCGCCCAGCTCGGAGAAGCAGAGCCCCATGGCCCAGCAGCACAGCCCCATGGCCCAGCAGAGTCCCCTGGCGCAGCAGAGCCCCGTCGCCCAGCACAGCCCCGTCGCCCAGCCACCGCCTCCGCAGCCCCTCCAGCTGCAGGGACACGAAAACAGGTAAGAGCATCTCCTCCAGCCTCTGCCTCCTGTGAAGACCGCGGGACACGCTTGTGCCAGGTCTTCGTGCTGTTTCTAGCAGCTGCGAGCCATCGCTTGTAGGGCTCTGACGAGCCACGGTCCCGTGATTGCACTCGCAGAGCATGAATTGTGCATGCCAGGATGATCTGTGAGTCTTCTTCAGGTATGGAACACATTATTAGGAATAAAGGTCTAGCCAAACTTCCTCAAACATCAACCAGGATCCGTGTTTGCCAAGGAACTAAACATTGAAGTATTCCTTGCTAATGATTTCATTGCTAACATACTTTCTTATATCACTACAACTTACAAACTATGGGTATATCAGTATCTGATCGTGAGGTGGCGGGTTTTTTTCATTATCTTATGTGTCTTTTTTTTTTTTTTGGTCTATTAGATTTATGGAGTCAGTAAGATATTTTAATAACAAGTTTTATCTATGGTGTATCGTTTACCAGCAAATTTATCCTGTGTAATTTATGCATATGCACTGACGAATTTGTCTGTGATGGAAATTAAATGGTAGGGGGATAGAAATTTTGTGACCAGCTGTATTAAAAGCTGTATATATAAAAAGCATGCTCAGGCTGCGGCATGGTACAACTTTCTGTGATCTCCAATCAACACTATTTAGTCTTGGGATTAATTTTTGGCATGTTAAATGAGGCTGATTACACTGACTGTCTTTATGCTAATGTTCAGTAACCAACATACCTCATCAAGACCCTCTTCTCTGAATAGTAGATGCTGGTTAAAGAATTGTAACTTTTTGCTTCTGGAGATACTTGAGTTCAGTTGTGATTTAGACACTGTGCCCTCTAATTCTCCTTGCTTAACAGATGTAGCACTTCCACTTGCCCAAAACAATTTTCTCTCAATTAGTCACACTTGGCAAATTTCTTTGCCTTATATTTCATTGAGTACTTTTTCCAAACGTGATCACCTCCTAGAAGACATATGTTTCTGACAAAATCCAATGCAAAAGTCTCTCTGCGCAGCTGTAAGTCAGTATTAAATGTCTGTTGAATTGGGAATTTTCAGCAGGGACCAGTAAACTATATTAATTAAAGTTCCAAAAAGAAATTCTGTAATAGTTTTACTGAAAAACATAAACTGTAATTGGTCATGTCACCATTTACACATTCAGCAAAAATTACAGTGCCTCCAACTGTAAATAAAAGGATCATCTTCTGGGATAGAGCTGTGTTTGTATATTGGGAGTCTGCCTAAGGATGACTCTTATCCAGAAATAGGACCATTATTGCTCATTCATACAGTAGTATTTTTCACTAGATTTTATAAGTCATATTACCACATGTTTATTTAGCCACATACATTGTTTCTGTATCAAAATCAAAATACCATAAGATATTTAAAACTCTTAGGAATACTAACTACTGTTTTTACTTCCAGCATTAATAAGGCTCAGTATCACAGTAAGCCTGTTTGTTCTCCATCTTCTTTTTACAGGATCATGATACTGAGTAAAGAAAGTAAAAGGACTGCATGTATACATGCAGGTCTTATTATAGATGCCATGTATAGGCATATAAGAACATGTGGCAGTACATTATTTTTGCCTCCTAGAAAAGTCAAAGGGAAATAGTTCTGATAGTTTCATGTCTGGTTAGACATTCAGGTGGTTAAAGCTAGTGTGTAGGAAGATTTGCCATGATGTTACTGTAACGGTACTAATAAAGTAATGAAGTTTTGAAATATATCATATTCTGAAACATTTAGATCATTTGAATTATCTTTACATAGATAAATTAATATAATCAAAAACAATTCTCTCATTTACTCAGAATGCAATTCTTTTTTATTTTATGTGTCCCTGTATCTGCATGTGTACATGTACATACACGGTCAATTGGTTGACTGAAAACTCCTGGACCTGCTTAAAGCAGAGTTTGAACTGTGTATTTCCTGTATAGGAAAAAGAATACTTCCTTCTGCACCGAGGGGAGAGTGTAAAAACATCCACTATGTGAACATTTTTGTTAAATCTAACTCCAACCACTATTACAGAATTACCTTGCTAGAAAGGTTTAGGCCTTCCTTTGTGCCCATTCAGCAGGTGACACGGCCAGGGTATGGAGGTTTGCAGTAAGAAATACTCCTTACTTCAGCCTGAAGTGTGAAATGCCATTCTGCACTGATTTCCATGTAGTAAGGGAGCCACTCATTCCCATCTGAATAAATTAACTCGTCGCTGTAAAACAGAAAGTCACATCTTCTTTGAAATGTTAGGACTCATCTTGCTGTAACCAATTACCAATTAAAGCAATATTTCACTTGTTATTAATTCCTCGTTAAACAAAATTGTTTTCCATTTACGCTGTGTTACGTCTGTGCCTAACTATTGATATGACCTGCTACAGGCTTTTGTAGCCCGATAGTATTATAGGGAGTGTGTAAAAATAAGGCACACTACATTAACAGATGTTATTTCAAAGACTACCTTTCATTAAAAGATAACAGCTAGTACAAAGAATGTATCCTTTTTTAACCTTAAGAAGCTCACAGTAATAATAGTTTCTGTCAATGAAACAGAGGGGCTATAAATGTCTGCACTAATGTTTCATTTACTCTATAGAAATCTTAATTCTGGAAAAAAATCTTTTATAAATTCAGTGCATGTTTTTGTAGTGAGTGTTGTGGGTGTTTTCACATGCAGTTTCATCTTCCAAGTAGGAAAGATAAGTGGGAATCAAGATGCCTGTCCTGTTCCTGCCCCTCGAGCCTAATCCTGATCTCACTGATACGAGCTGGAAAATTGCACAGTATGACCCAAGGGAAAATTGCTTATGTCCGTTTTTCAAAAGCTCTCACTCTTTTTGGATGCCTCGACTATTTACCTTCAAAAGTTTGCTCTGTGAAAATTTGTTTTATGCAATTTTGCGGTCAGGCAGTTTGCTTTCACTCCTCAATATTGCGTGTAATGCATATCCGCAATGTTTTGCCACGTGCTGAAACGAAGTCGTTTTGCCTTTCTCAGTTATAGGTCAGAAGTAAAAGCCAGGCAAGATGTGAAACCTGATATCCGGCAACCTCCATTTACGGACTACAGGCAGTCCTCAACGGACTACCGACAGCCTCCGCTGGACTACAGGCATCCTCCGGTGATGGACTACCAGCAGCCACCACCTCTCGACTACAGGCAGCCGCCCCTGATAGATTACAGGCAGCATTCGCCCGACACCAGGCAGTACCCTCTGTCAGAGTACAGGCAGCCCCAGGTACAAACCGAAACACTTAACAGCGCTCCTAACCAGAAAGCATTAGGTCTGCAGGGAGACATAAGGTAGATCAGTAAAAAAGATGACATTATAGAAGAAAAAGGCACCTTTATTATTTTTACTCTGAGTTACTATTCCTCTGTAGAGGAAATTATTTCAAAACTGTTAATATTAATGAAGAGCTATGTGATCTGTCAAATAATACTACCTTTATAATTGCTTGACTATAATATTAAATAAATGATATTTTTAAGGTACTGGAGTTAAAATACAAGTTCTAAAATAAGCTGCCTTTGCATCAGCAGAGGAATTTTTTTATTCCTAGGAGCATAATACAGTCATCAAACAGTGGATGTACTTAGGTCAGACTGTATTTCTACAGCATTGTTGAAAATGAAGATTTTATCTAATCTGAATAAATAAATAAATAAACAAACAAACATGAATCCTGACTGATACAGTTACATTTCTGTAACTATTTCACTGGCCACATCAGCACTCCTCCATAGATATAAACACTTACACTCAGGTGCCATGAAGATATTAAGGATGAATATGGAAATCATCTAAAGAGCTTTTGGTACCAGGCAACTGCTGGAAGATGCCCTTTCAGGGTGGCTTAGAGTCAGGCATTTACACTTTGCTAAAGTCTCTTCAGAAATGGGCACAGTCTGTCAGTGCAGAGTATGCTTGGAAGGTCCCTTCATTCGTATCAGTTGGATAGATTCGCTTTTGAAGAGATGTATTTTAAAGTCTTCTTGAATGTGTACCATGACATTCTGATGGTTAATTGTCTTTCATTTTGTATTTGTCTATATAGGACTTTGATTATTTCACTGTTGATTTGGAGAAAGGAGCCAAAGGTTTTGGGTTTAGTATTCGAGGAGGAAGGGAGTACAAAATGGATTTGTATGTGTTGAGGTTAGCAGAAGATGGACCAGCAATAAGGAATGGAAGGATGAGGGTAAGTAAAATGCATTGTAACAATTTTTTTCAGCATTTACAGATCTGTTTGGTGGTGGGGTCAAAGAGAAAGCACTTTCTTCATATCTGATCAGGTTTTAAAGGACTAATGTCAAATACCTCTTATAATATAAACTTGTTCCGTAGGAGTTCAAGAAATTAATTGAGACATATAGTAGGTCTGTGTAGTTTCTTTGCGAAATAAATGTATTACTTCTTGTTGATAATAGCTTTTACTGTGTAATACATTTTTCTTCTCATTCTTTCACTCATATCTGAGCAACTTAAAAATCTCTGACAAAAAGTTTGATGTTTCTTTGATAATAATATCAGCATAATTAACAGTTATGTCTCTAATCACAAAAGCAAAGTGACAGCTGTATGACGCTTAGTGGATAACTATGAAACCTAAGACGTGGTCTGTGTTATTTTATTAATTTAATCTAGTTGCCTTCATAGCGTTTGCTAAATTTGTTTATTGATATTATTCAATCTTGTTTGTAGGGATCAGTTTTCATTATTTTTCTGCATAGGTCTTGGTGCATTTGAGTCCTGTTATGGTAGAAATAACACTACGTGCAAATATGAAATCTAAAAGCATTCACTTAAGAAATTCCATGCTAAAAAAATACATGTTCTGTGTAGGAAAAATTACCTAATCAAAAATAGACGAGTTTAATCTGTCCAGTTGTGCTAAAGAGGAGGTATAAACTCATCAAGGGTTGCTGATACCTTGCAGAATAGTGAGTAGACAAAAAGGAGAAAGAGAGAACACTGGAGAAAGAGGCTGCCAAGAGTCAACATAAAAAAAATTATGTATCTAATAGTGCAGCCTTGTTGAATATTTAATTATAAAGATGGGCAATGGAAATTGTGTTCTGTGCAGTAATAACAACAGATTTTGCAAATGTCATCGTTGTAACACAGATTCTGTTTCACGACCCGAACAATCTCATCAAGTTTGACTTCATACTGAAAGAGCATTGTCCTCGGTTTAAATATACAATCAGAGACTTTCTGTATATAACTCAGGAGTTTTACTATGCTTCGAATCGCTCTTAACTTGCCCACTTTGTAGAATTTTAGAACTCAGTTAGTCCTCAGTCGTACCACAGAGTGCAATCCCCTGTCTCTGGAAGCTTGCATACGGGAGCAATAGCATCAGCAGTCCCTGTGAGGAGGAAGCCAGGCAGGCAAGCAGTCAGGCAACTGAGAAATACTCCCACAATATCTGCCATGTGAAATATAGGTGAATTAATGCTGCAACAAGAACTTTAACTTAAGAATATCTTCCCTAGTGAGTGTTTTCATTCTTTCCTTTTCGGTAGCACTATCATAGTCAGTTGCCCTTAATGAAAAGCCATAAGCAAGATGTACATTAGCAACCATAATGTGAATAAAGATGGGGAAAAAGTTGTGCTATTAATAAGCTCTGGAGTCACATACGGCTAAGACTACGGAACAACAGAAGAACAACGCCTTTGGGAGGGTTCATTTCAAATAATAACTTGTATTAGGCAGAATAACCTATTAAAATCTGTACAGCATTTGAACGAGCTAGTACCACAGAATAAAGTTAGACTACCCACTCTGTGAATAGCCTAAACATAAAAAGTGTGTAACATAAATGCAGAGCTTTTTTCAATTTCCTTAAGAAAAGTCCTGTATCTTATAATGAAAATTGTTAATGTATTTCCTAAAATAACTTATTTTGAAGCTTTTTTGTTGATGTGGCCACAATACGCAGCCAAGTGTTATTCTGGCCAGACAGTTGTAAATGGGTTTTTTCTCCCCTTTAAAAGCGTCATTCTTTGGAATGAGTTTTACCCTGCAGCCTTGTCAGTGAGCCTTGAGTTGTACACTCCTGTTTAACAGCCGTTTTAACGTGACACTCACAAATGGGTTTGCAGCTTGCAAGACTTTTATCTTCAGTGACCTGTAACTGATGGACAGCAGAAGCTCAAGAGCAAGCTTCTTCAAAGCAAAAATGGAAAAACAAAACAAAATATCACATTTGCTGAAAAGAATAGAGTATATAGGAAGATGAGCAAAGGAAGCAGAGTTCTGTACACATATCTCCTTTCCTAAGTTTACATGTACTGTTAAAAATGGAGGTTCATTCCCATTTCTTGGCTGGGACCACCAGCCTACTTACTGCAGTTCTGTATCTCTCTGTTTCGCAAATGCTTCTCTATAACAAAGCATGCAAAAATCTGTTCGGTGCTTCTCACTTCACATACCATCGTCTTTAAACATCAGATTCTCTGATCCTAGGCTTTCAACACTGGGGACAGGAAACCATGCTGATGTGGAGATCTTATCAGGAGCATTTTCCAGCTAATAGTTCTTCTCATGATCTACTTATCTCCATTATCGTTTTGCTTCCTGTTTCCTCCTGCTTGAACAGCCTTTTTTGATTTAACTGAAGCCTTACAGAAAAACGTGAAGCAGATAACACAAGGGGCAGATCACGCTTATAGAAAGAAATAATTCACATAACTCCACCATTATCACCATTCGCCAAGGCAAGAAAAGAAAAATTAAATGGAAAGGAAGAAAAGGTTTAATGAAGTTTTTTATCACATCACCATTTCCAATCAGAAGTTCCAGTCTTCCTTCTCACTGGGAACAGCATGTGAGGCACCTTGTGTTTTTAATGGAAATAAATCCACTGAGGATCTCTCTGTTTTAGGATCACGAGATCTAAAATAATTTTTAATTGCCCTTCATGACTGATGGAGTTTTCTACTTTGATTTTCCACAAGATTGTTCTGGGAACCAGAAAGATGGAAGACTAGTGAGTTGATGTCATACAGAGTTCATCAGTCTCACCAGCATATCACTTTTCTACTCAAGGATCACTTTTTGCCAGCCTATATAGACATGGCGCTATGTCTTAAGGTTCAACAAATTATTCCCTTAAAACCAGTTTTAAAACTTCCACGNCAGAGTTCATCAGTCTCACCAGCATATCACTTTTCTACTCAAGGTTCGCTTTTTGCCAGCTTATATAGACATGGCGCTATGTCTTAAGGTTCGACAAATTATTCCCTTAAAACCAGTTTTAAAACTTCCACAGGCTTATTACACTGTTCTTAGTCAAGGTACTTTTACATGCACTAAGACTTCTATTTGGGCTCATAGACTCTGGTTCTGCAGAAAGCCCAAGCATATATTCTAGTTTAACTTGGATTCATCTGTCACTAGACACAGGAAGGAAATGTCCATCAAAGGACCCAGAAGTCTGCAGGAAAAAGTGTTTCTTCACATGCATCCTCTGCATGCATGGTCAGTAAACTATTTTCAACCAGCATTGGAAAGCCACACCTGTAACTATGTAACTTCATATAAAACCATATGTCAGGTCATATACCACAATTAACTTTGGTAGGATTTTACTGCAATTCATGGATAAAGCATATGGAGATTCCTCACAGAAGAACTCTGTAGGGGGGAACCTCATTGCTACACTGGAAATCTGTATTACAGATCCCTCTTAACTCTGACAGCTGAGCAGAGAGTAAGCTACAATGATGAATTCTGAAAAGCCTGCCTCAGCAAAGGTTTACAGAACTTGAAACATGTGACTCAAAACACTTCCAGTAAATTTTGTGAATTTTCATAAAGAGCAAGATGTCTTACAAATTAGGAGTAACGAATAAATTTTTTGTTAGATCTAAGGAAAAGACTAAAAAAGAAAACACGACTATCCAAAACTTTAAATGGCAGATAGACTCACTGAAAGCTCCAAGTTCTAAAAATCTATCTCCACCCTTCTTTCTTCTTCAGGATGAGGGAGTACCAGACATATAAGGCTCTGTCCACACTGTGGCAAAAAAAGGACTGAATAGGAGAGAAAAAGGACTGGAGCACCATGTCTGTGCTCCATAAGACAAGGATGCATCAAAAGAACCACAAGAAAAGTTTGGAGAATTATTACTGCCTTTGATATCTCATCTCGAACTAGCAGAGGTCTGACCACATCAGGACTCCATTTCTCAAGTAATCCTAACATCAGGGAAAAAAATAGAAACTAACTGGTGATGGCAATATTGAAAAATAAAGCTGCAAGGCCTAGTCTCAGAGTGGGGCAAGAATATGGCGTACACACTACCAGTGACAGGAGTATTGTATTCAATCAGTCACCAGAGATGAGGGACGTAACACAGCCAGTGTGGAGCACAGTCCTTACAGCCTTTGAAGATTCAAATGCTACTGGCAACAATTTTACAGGTCTGTTTAGATGAGACTCACGATAACTCATATTTGCCTTCTTGTCTCACGTTGAGGACAATGATAGGCAGAGGCCCGCTTGAAGATCTCTATCCCTTCCTGCCTTAGAGATGGGCAACTACTGACTGCTCTCAGGAGAATTGTTAAGGACGGTTGTAGTGTTTGCTAGACATGTGAGATATGGCTAACAGATCTTTTATTGCCTTGAATGATATCTCCTGCAGCCAGCATGCTTATTGAAACCAGTGTCAAACAACGAGCCTGTGGCTGAGGGCTGCAAAGATACAGGGTAACTTGCACAAATGGGTTTAGTGAATGCAAAATTCATGAAGAATGAGGGTGAAATGTGCTTTTTTATACATAATGTGCATCTGTGTCATTTTGTCACTTTGTGAGTTACATCTTTTTTTTCACATCTTCCACGAAAGTCATACTTCTCATCTCTGACATTTCTAGTTTTATTGTCTTGTCAACTCATTTTTCGTAGTCCACGTGCACCAGTTAGCCCTATCTCTAGCTTCCTCATATCTCCTAATACTTTTTCTCATTCTTTTGTAGATTTTTCTTATTTATTTGCAGAACAAATATCTGAAATACAGGCACTGCAGAATTTTATATCTTTCATGCCTTGCAGTCCTCCTTTCCCTTTTCAATCCTTTTTTCTGTTTGCTGTTTTTCCTGCAGTCTGTGCCCCTCTCTTTGTTTCAGCTGTACACAGCCGGAGATAAAAATAGGCACAAGGGACAGGAAGATCCTACAATGTCAATTATGAGCTTCTGTGTTGTCCTTGCATAGGAATATGTGTGGTCTTGTTTGGCCTGTTCTAGCTTGCCCAACGAGTAGCACAGTGAGACTCACAACAGTAACCAACCTGTGCTGTGGACAGGTTCACTGCGTTCTACAAACTAGCACAGTTTTTGTAGTTTGTCCTTCCCCAGGATAACAGAGTTCACACCAACCTTATTTGTGGTTATTCAGGAAACTTCATCCACATAAACCAAATATTATGCCTAGCAAAAAGGGAGAATTCAGGATTCAAGAGCCAAGGGTCAAAAAAGGCAGGCAGGCAAGAGGGAGCCTGTCTCTTATTTGGAAGGAAACAGAACTGAAGTTTCAGATCACGGAAGGCATAAGCATTACATTTGAAACTGCTGTCAAAACCCACGTGTGAGCATTCGACGGCATTCAAAACTGACATTTCTCTCTTTGCAAGTGTCCCAAATACAAGGTCAGGCAACTTCTTCTGTTTTTTTTCCTTCTGTCAACACAACTTGTGCATCCTTGTTTGCAATAAGAGGGACAGAGTGCCTATGAAACTCATAACCTGATATTAAAGCCCTCTCTTGACCTATAGGATACATAATTTTAAGTCCCCTTTGAAAAGCGTAGAGGCCATGCTTCTAAACAGTAGAGTGTCATGTAAGAGTTAGCTATTGCTAACGACGTCTCCCAGAAGAAATCAATTAGGACCAAGAGTAAATCTTCAGGCTTCTCACAGGAATGGGCAGTATGTGGGCAGTTATCTATCTGGACTCTGTAAACTGTATAACAGTGGAGTTTAACAAGGGAATATAAATCTATCTCTGTGGAGCAGGACACTCCTGAGTGTCTCAAGCCAGACACCCAGAAATCACTTGAGCTGTTCTGGGCTCAGTGGGTAGATAGGCAGGGCTGAAAAGCGGGCCAAGTTTAGAGCAGCTTTAGTTAATTATGTCCCTACACTGTATCAAAAGGCTTTTATACCACACAAAGCAGAAGTCTTTTTCTTCTGTGTTCATCATGGGATTTTTCCATTTCAGCTTTTTTGACTGCTTGTTGTTACACACATTTAGTTTGGTGTTCATCTAGTCATTTTATCACTGTATCCATTTTTAGGAGACCTTGATTTCTAGGTTTTTAAAAGATCAAAGTCATCTGTTTCCACCAATTAAGGAATCGTTCCCTGTCTGAGGCTTGAACATAATACAGCTTCCACAGACACTTCTTTTAAACCCATATCATCATGTGTAAAGTATCATCATTCTTTTTAAAATGTATTTTTAGTAGCTGTTGTCTTGCATCTCAGAGAAGACAAAATCCAAGCAGAAATGGCTGGGCTACCACGTATATTGCTTTGTAAGATTCCCATTCCAAGGTCAAATTTTGTACCAGAAATCACACACAGTTCCTGTAGCTTCACACACAGGGACCTTCCCCTGATCTTTGTGATTCTGCTCTCCACACATTACTGCTATATTTCTTCAGTCCCTCCAGAACAGAGTCTCTGCAGGGTTATCTCAGCTTTTTGTAGTCCTATTGCCAAAGGAAAGGGGTAAATACGAAAAAGCACTGATTATCAACAGGACTGATTGTTTCCTGTCAGAGACCATCCAAGAAAAGCTCAAAAGGAAGAATGAATGATTTCTTACCCCACAGTAAATGGAAATCTTTAAGAACACGTTGCCATGCAAATGCCACAATTTGCACTGGCTCCTCACTGGTATAGAGCCTCTCCTAGATTTCTTCTAATGCGGAATAGAGCATCTGTTTGGGATGCTCCATCATTGATTAACCCCACATCAAAGGGTTATTTCTTACATTCTGCAGTGTTGCACCGGAGGTTGCAGTCAGTAAGTACGGCAAGCAAGTAGCTCAGCTCAGCTTGACAGTGATTAGAGCAAAAAATATTAAAAATAGGAGGCAAGCAGATGTCACACAGTAGAGATAGTAGATGACAGATACAAACATTTCTTTACGTGATCAAGAAAGCTGCAGCAAGGAAATGCGAAGAAGGCAAGAAAGGCTTGATCAGTCACGACCTTCTTACAAACGTTTAGGGCAATCACTGTATCCAAAAATAAACCAAGGATTTGCTAGAGTAATCCCTAATTTTTGCCATGGCAAAAGCTTTGTATCCTATTTTGGATCAGTAAGAAAGCTGAAGATTTCGAGATATTGACAGATGTGAATCTCCAGGTCCTAAAAGACAGTGAAGTCGTATGTTCAGAATATTGGAGAAAAGTAGATATTGCTGTTGGAAAGCCTCTTGCAACTTTACTGTAGTCACAGCAAGCATAAAAGCGGAAGGAGCAGTGGTAGGTCCCAAGAGCCAAAAAGATCTTTCCCAGATGGTGTGCTGGGACCAGTAAGGAGTCAGCTGCTGGGCGCTTACTGTGAGTGAGGGCTTGGGAAGGCCATCGGAAAACCCACTAAAAAGTCACTAATATTTAGATATAAAATATTGACCTTATGCCCACACATAAGGGACAGAAAAACGCTCCAGGAGCATATAGTGCTCCCCTAGCCTCTGTTTGACTAAGGTCTTGTGCACACATCTGAAAGACAAGTGCCTACAGAGTGAGAAATGTCAGTTAAGTAGCCAATCGTTGCTACATAAGTAGCACTTACCCTTAAAACCTCCAGAATACCTGGCTTACTTTATGCTGCAATATAAATCTTACCTGCATAGTAAGCATTCAGTGAATGTCAGCACTGTCATCACAATGGAGCACAAAGACAAAGGTATTCTTAGTCCCATCCATTTATTTTGTGATTTGTGATCCATCTGAACAGTAAAGGAAGACGTTAGCTATGCTTTCCCACCGAATCGCATGTCCCTTTGGGGTAATCTCATTCACACGCCAATTCCCTACTACATACATCACTGTCCAATCTCACTTGTAGTGAGACTGGGTGTGATTGATCTGAACTCTGGGAATTCAACTGGGATACTCGAGCGTATGAGCTGTGTGCCAGCCTGTGGCAAGGTGCTGTGTCAGTGTAATTGGCAGAACTCAAGGAAGAATATATTGACATGCAGACATAAAGCTGATCAACATTCTTGTGTTTGCACAACAAAGAAATGCAAACTGAGGTCCTTGGGGATACTCAATATATTTTGACAATATAAAAACTTAATAAATTGAGAGGGAATTAACTATAGGTGAACTATTATTCAGCATTTCTCCAAAAAGTTGGGTGTGTTTTTTAGAATTTGTTTGCAGAAAGGTAAGGAGAAAGAATATTCCTCTCACACACGTAATTAACATCATTCTTGTAAAAATGTGCTCAATCCAACGCATTCAAAGCATCCTTGTAACTCTGTGCCTAATAGCAAAATCCTTCAAGGTAGCTATGCAAAAGAAAGTTGATAATCTTGCTAAAAATGCTTTAGTATGAAATTTTAAGAATAAAATACTTAGTTGACAGGCAAGTACAATATTTAAATCTGTATTTCATGAAAGATTTATAAAGTTTTTCAGGTCTAAAAAATTAATTAGCCTTTAAAAATTAAGAATCAAGAGTGTTAGAAAAAAATAAACACACCAAATAATGCTGCTCTGATATCTGAAACACTTTGTCCAGCAACAGGAATGACAGAGGCAGCATCTCTTCTGTGTTTTCCCAAACTGCGACAAGTAGAAATTAGGAGAGATCCTCTATGAAAGTAAACGAATACAGATATTAGACCCATTCCTATGGCACACCCAGCCCAGTATCCTCACTCCAATAAGGACAAGTAGAGGATGCTTAGGAAAGGAACACAGGACAAGTACGAAATGATTCTTCACTGAGTAGAACAACATCGAAGCCCCTGCCAATCAACACTTTATATTTTTTTTTTACACTAGAATTTTTATATTTAGTATTTCAGACTATTTTTAACCATTTATTTGAATTTGCTCATGCTTTTGAGATTCATGATATACTTCATCAATGGATTCCAAAGCTAAACACTTGCTTTGTTAAAAAAAGGTCCTTTTTTTTTTGTTTGTAGCTACAACATAATAATCTCATGATTGCTTCTTTATTCTCCATATAATTCCTTATTCTATTGACCTAGATCATATCCACCTTTTTCCCACTGAAGCTTACCAGTCTATTCCATCGTGCCTCATAAAGGAGCTGGTGTTTACCCCCGACCAGCCTCATCGGCCTCCCCCAAACCATTTCTCAGTCTATCACATTCATTTGGAGGTGGAAGCACCACAACAATCTGCAGTTTTCAAGATATTGGTGCTCCTAAATGACATAACAATGCTTTCTCCTTTATACTCTATTCTTTCCCTAATGGTTAATATTCCGTTTGCTTTTTTGACTGGGCTGACATTTTCAATGAGCTAACCAGAAGGACTATGAGATCTGTCTCTTCAGGAGTAATGGTTTATTTAGAGTGATTGTGTATGTAATTTTCCACATGTACTGTACTTAGCTCTTAGCGCTTAGCACTTATCACCACTGAATTTCACCTGCTGCTTTAACACACAGTATTGCGCTATCGTTTTGCAGCTTTTAACTTTAAATTTAGATTTGATAATCCTGCACGGTATTGTGTTGCCTGCAAATCTTATCACCCCAATCTTCACCATGCTGTTTACAAATATGCAGAACAGAATAATCACTATCGTAAGGTCTTTTGATTGTGAAAATTGACCACTTATATAAAGCATTTTTTTCCTCAAATTTAATCTCTTACCTACAAGACCCTATTCTTTCTCATCCCATAGCAGAGCCTTTGCTGAAGGCTTTACTGTTAAAAGCTTTCTGAAAACGTCAGTATACTAACTACATCACATTTATCTATACATTCATCGACAGCTCCAGGACCTGCAATAGATCTGTGAGGAATGGCTTTCCTCTACAATAGCCACACTGACCCTTCTCCACTATATCATCATTATCCACCTGCCAGCTAGCCCTCACCATCCTTATTGCTTCCTTCCGTCTGCTCAACTGAACATGAGACTTGCTTGGTTACTTTCCAGGATCATCCTTAAAGGCTGGTGTCACACTTGCCACTTCCCATTCTTCTGCTACTCGGCAATTTACTGATTTAGGCAGCAGATTACATCCCGTAGCTACTAGTTCAGCAGCTTCATATCCAAATTCCTTTAGAGTTTAGAATTAAGGCCATCTACTTGTGGTGGTTTCTTACTATCCTTTTCATTAGTTTGTAATAAAATCTTTGCCACTGACCCTGCTGTTGAAGTCAGTTCCTCAGACTCACCCCTGTGGTGAGCAGACCCTCTGCAGGAGTTTTCTGCCCTCCTCTTTAGCAAACATTGATGCAAAGAATTCATCTAACTATTTTCTGTGATCTTTTCTACCTTGCACCCAAACTGTCTTTTGAGATCTTGGTTCTCTGACAGGCTATGTTTGAAAGTATATGCTTAGTTCTTACATTTTAGTGTTTTTCCTCCTCAAAATCTTTTTGCAGTTTTATGTTTAACTTGTCAGGGTTTATGTTCTTTTCTGTTTTGCCATGCAAATGCAACTTTGGACAAAGCAGTCTCCATAAACATTTATGCCTAGGCTTCGCTGTAAGATCTACAAAATCCACTTGTCAAGTCTTGAATTTGCTTTGCTTTTCCATAATGGGAACTGGCTAAGACCATCAAGAAGATAACAGAAAATTTTCTTCTTCCTTTTTAACAGTCCTTACTGGTTCCTATCAATGATTGTAGTGGTGAAATAGCTAGTACGTGCTATTACAGAATCATAGAATGCTAGGGGTTAGAAGGGACCTCCAGAGATCACCTATTCCAAACCCCCTGCCAAAGCAGGTTCAACTAGAGCAGGCAATTAATTATGATATTAATATTACATCATGCTACACAGAGTCATCCTAGCTCTATTTTTAAAAAAGTAATGGTATCTCAATTAACCCCAGTACCGTAATGACTTTTGCTTTTATCTTTGACACCTTTAATTCACATATACATGGATTATTTTGCAGCAATGCTGCAGAAGGCATCAAGTCTACTGTAGTACCAGAAGTCCACTTTGTTGTCTTGTCAGCCACCCACCACTGCAAACTCCATTTCTCTCTCCTGCACTTGGTCATGCACATTTTCCACTTTCCAAGCTCTCTTTTTGTAATTGCACTTCTAACGTTTCCCCATCTCTCAGGAAAAGGTGAAAAAGTGAACAGAAAAAGAGCTAGAGCACCTGCTGAGGAGTGGTGTGAAAGCCATTTCATGCTCTGCACCAGCTCAGTCCTTGTCCTATTGTTGCCTCTCTTCCCCGCAGTGTGCCCTCCCCTTCTGGGCAGGAGGCAAGAGCAGCTTTCTGCAGCAACAAGGAGCTGGGCATTTCCAGGGGTGAGAGGCCACAGCTGCTTAAACAGCTGGTTGGCCACAGAACAAAAAAGAGTTGGTGACTCTAAGTCTTCATGGGTGCTCGCTTTAAAAGTGGCATAAGTTACATTAGTACAATTCCTCCAAAGAGAAACGCCATGTCTCTTCCTGAGACATCCAAGCTCACATACCCAAAATGCACTGGAAGGAGTCCAAGACTAGAAATATCCCATAGCTTTGCTCAGGCCACACATCACACCTGGGATTTCCAGGCAGTACTGATTCTCTGCTGTGAGGAAATTTGCACAGCAGATATCCAGCCTGTGCCTAATTCCAGGCAATGATACTAGGGCTTGACAGGACTTGGAAATTCACCAAAATAGATATTCTGGAGTTGCAACGCGGTCTCCAAGTACAGACAATCTCTCAGCCTTTTGGACTCATTAACAATAACAATAGCAACCAATAATATGCAAAAAATGTTTCAGTTATAAAAATAGAATGCCCATATAAAAGGAATTACATGTAATTAGTCTCTTTCCTGAGGTTTAATTATAGAATGCATTAATAAAATGATGGATAGCAATGCCCTCTGCACAAATCATTTGGGGCTGCTTTTATCATTAGATTTCCTCATTTAACATAAAATGAAAATGTGCATACATAATTAATTTCATTTTGTGCAAGCAGGAACTATACACCTGCTTAGAGACTGTTCCCTATGCACTCACGGAGGCAAACGTACACAAGGCTACCATCAGTAGCTTAAAAGTACATGTGAGCAAGGAAAAATCTCCTTGCTACATTAAAGTTATATGTAGTTCCTTCTGATTTAGCCTGCTTCTGAAATTCTGTTTATATGTATGGTTGGCTTTTTTAACAAGGCATGTAATGATTACTATAAAATATGGCCAGAAAAAAAGACTCCACAGCTAAACTCACATGTACTAGAGGCAGTTTATTCTAATGATTCGAGAAGCTTTACAATTTTCTTTCTAATTAACCTATCAATAGTGATGTCACTTAAACACTCCTTAGGAATATTATCTTCTCATTATTGCCAGAAAACACACTGCCCAATTTTATAGCTCGGTTGTTCTTACGCACGGATGGAGCGTCTGAATTAACTTGAACCGAAACAGATTTTTATAAGAGACATTTCCCATACACACCAAATACTTTCATAATTACATTTAAATCATTAATATTCAACTTTAAAAACATTAAGGAGGGGAGAAGCATTCAGTGTTTACTCTGTGCTTGCACATTGTAAGAATATAATAGAGGAGCATTCTCTTTATCAAATGCCATCAGGTCAGGAGAACAACCGGTGGGTTTGGGTACGCATTTATCCCAAACAGCCAGAAATTCAGCCAGGGCCATGTTCTGTAGGAAGAAAGAAACACAATGTGAAGTCAACGTGTGTAAAGTTGCCAGATTCATAGCCACAAAGAGCGTGTTTCTTCAGAATAGATAGAGGCCAGCCAGCAGCCATGCAAGCTTCCCAGGCTGGCTGGCCAACGCGCCTCAACCTTAAGCTGCTGGGAACGTCTGAAGGGTGTGGAGGCTGATCACTCCAGCTTTGTAGTCTTTGCTGAAGACTGCCAGGAAGGTTACAAGTCAGAGCTGATGCCAGTTCAGGGATGTCCCGCGATGCAGGGCCTGCCTGTTGGGAGTGGGAAGGGGTCCGTCGGCTGGTTTCGCATGACTGGCCACCAACCAGCTGGCAGCCTTGCAAAGGGATGCGTTCATTGCAGCTTCACGCATGGATCCCATGTAACAACACCTTCAAATTAAAATGTATTCCAAAGAGCTGAAGGCAGTCTGTGGCTTTGTGAGATTAAAATATTGGATTTCAAGGGCTGCACTCTCAAAAGTTTTCCCTGTTATTTGTGGATTTAAAACTTGGTGATTAGGAGGCACGCATCCTCTCAGGCTGTCAGGCAAAAATTGTACCTGAATAGCATGGGAGTTGAAGGTATTATTTTAGGGGTGGCTAACCCTCCAGATGTGGGGAATTGTTTTTCCTGTTAATTTCTTGACAAAAATGAAATCCACAAAGTGCAAAGTGACAGAGAACCTAAATGCCATGCAAAATGATAACGTTGCTACACTGAAGTTAATCTTCTGAAATATTCTGGAGTTTGATCTGAAAAGCTTTATATCTCCACAGAAGGCAGCTTGCTGAAATGCCCCTTAAAAATAATGGTCTGATATTCAAATGTGTCACTTTCCATGAAAGGAGCTAATGCCACAGGGTCATACCCAATAAAACATTTAGGTACTCAAAGCTTGATGCTACAACAGCTGTTAGGCGGCTGGTGTCCTGCTAGATGCAGAGGGAAGATTAAATGTGTCAGAATGATATCTAAGCAGTCTGCAAGGAAAATTTAAAAGGTAACAAGAAAAGGTAACATAAATATATTGAAAGAAATACGAAGAACAGGAAAAAAGAGGTCCATTGGTTGCTGAGAATGTGGAGAAGGCTGAAATATTCAGTACTTTCGTTGTATCCGTCTTCACTGAGATGTTCAGAAGGACCACAAACTTACTACATCAACTTCAACCAAGAGAAATTAGTATAAACCAGAATAAAGAGAAAACGGCTTAAAGCACACTTAGATTCAAGTCAACTGAACCGGCTGATGTTCATGTATGCTCAATGACAAAGAGAAAGTCATTTCTAGACTATTAGTAATTATGTCTAAGAATTCATGGAGGACAAGAAAGAAAGTAGCAGAATAGAGGAAGGAAAACGTATTCCCTATTTTTAAAGTCAAATTATAGCAAAAAGTTCTTTTAACTTTCATTCTCAGAAATAATCTGTGAGAAGTTATCAAAAAGTTGAAAAATTTCACCAACAGGTAAATTGTGGAAAGCAAATCTTGTCATATCAATCTAATTTTCATTTCTGATTTCTGATTTCTTTGTGAAAAAAGGGGAAGTAGAATGTGCAAGGCATCTTTTTTTCACCTTTTAACACCACTTTGTATGAAACTCACAGAAACAGCATGAGGGAATAGACTTTAGGTGGAATCCCTGTAATATGGTTAGTGAAAAGAACCCCTCCCAAAGGCTGCTCTGAATGGTTTGCTCCTGAATAGTAATTACAAGTGTGAAATTACAAGTGTGGTTTTGAGGGGTGTGGGATGAAAACAGCTTGATTCAAAAATTTTATTAATAATTGGTGACCTATTAATAAAAAATAAAATAATTTGCTGATGCCAAGATGTCACTGTTCATAGAGGGTTTAAAAGGACTTGTTCAGCCTGGAGAAGAGGAGGCTCTGGGGAGACCTTATAGCAGCCTTCCAGTACCTAAAGGGGGCCTACAGGAGAGCTGGGGAGGAACTCTTTGTCAGGGAGTGTAGTGACAGGATGAGGGGTAACACTTTTAAACTGAAAGAGGGTAGATGCAGATTAGATATTAGGAAGAAATTATTTACTGTGTGGGTGGTGAGGCACTGGAACAGGTTGCCCAGAGGTTGTGGACGCTCCATCCCTGGAGGTGTTCAAGGCCAGGCTGGATGGGCTTTGAGCAACCTGGTCTAGTGGGAGGTGTCCCTGTCCATGGCAGGGGAGTTGGAACTAGGTGTTCTTCAAGTTCCCTTCCAACCCAAACCATTCGATGATTCTATGACTTTGAGGCACAGCCTTAGATTTTAAAATGAAAATTTCATACTAAAGCAGTGAATCTGATAAAATTCACTGAGGTGCACAGTGCTCGGTTTAGGGCAGAGAAATCAGATGCACAATGTAAAATGGGGAATAACTGTCTAGACAGTACTGCTGGGGATAATCTTGGAATCCAAGCTAACCGTGAGTAGCAAATCTGATGTGTTACAAAAAGGCCAAGGTCTAATTCTGGGGACATTGTTAATAAGTGTTTCTGCCCCATGGGAAGAACATTATCATTCCCATTTCTTCTGCCTACCCCCCACCTTAGTAATATCTCCAGTTTGGAGACTGTGGGCCGACTTGGAAGGATCCAGAAGAGAAATATAAAGAAATGTCATGTGTGGTATAAAATTGCAGGAATCAACTTTTGATCCTGAAATGAGAGAAATAAGGATCCCATGTAATAGGCACTTGGTTCTTTCTGGATCTGTTTCTATGCTTACCCTTGCCTCTGGCCTCACATTGGTGCATCTTCAATACGTGGGTTTATATAAGCTCCCCTTAAACAATCACTGGATTTAAAAAAGACATAAATAGCCCCACGATACCTAAAAATCTATTCCACAAGAGATAAGTGGAACAAGCACGTTTGAATGCCTAGACAGAAAGAAAGAATACAGATTTTTTCCTCCCATATCAGACATCAGAGAATCAGAGAAAAAATAAGAATGGGATTTTGTACCTTACTAGACATATGAAGAACCACTGCTCAGTCAAGGTTTTCTCTTTTGTATGAATTCCCCAGATATGAGCGTGAAGTCTAATTGAAGCTTTTCTTAGGGCAAGAGTGTGGGCAACTTTTCTCTTCTGTGTTGTTTTTCTTATCTAATCAGAGCCTGGCTTGTGCTGCAAAGGCAGTGTAATTCAGTTATACATCAGTCAGCCACAAGACACAACTGCATGGAACACAATTAACCCACTGCTCCTGCAACTATTCATTTTACCTCTGGTCTCACGCCTTCTGATGTAAATTTCAAAGCACCTAATTTTTGCAAACTTGTTTCTCTCCCCTCCTTCAGTCACATAACCAAGATGCTGGCCTTTTTTAAGCTTTCTAAGGTTATTTTCACAGAAGATTTTATATTAAAAGAGGGAAGTATCAAATCAGCTACATACTGCCTACAGAGAAAAAAATATTTTAATCCACTGAAATACAGAAAAGGTTACATTAATACAAGATAGTTCCTGCGTATTGACCAATGAGAACAGAAGAAAGGCAAACAGCAAGGGAAAAATGTGACATTAACTTAACCTTTTTACATATTAAACTGTATTAAAATCTCTTTCTGTCTTCCTGCTCTGGAGTGCAGAGGATTTTATTTGAAGGACTGTGCGTGCTCTGAACAGCTTTCATCGGTACTCATTTTAAAGGCTATTTATCGAGGAGTGTTAAAAACACCTCCTGCATTTGATCTAATCTGGCACTTCTTCTCTCAAAACATGCTAACAAGATCATTTTAAATACCTTCTGCAAAACATGCTCTATCCAGGCAACATGTCACAAAAAAGAGCTGTCTTGAAACCTTTGGAAAATCTGAGTTTACTTTTATAGGATTTCTACCAGGGTTTAATTGTTTCATGACATTTAGAAACAGGTTTTCCCAAACTGGTTGAATTTTGTCTGTATTTGGCCTGATTGGTATCCTTGTGGGGATGCTACAAATTCATCTTCTGTCTGTGCTACAGAAGTGGTAAGAGAGATTTTCCATTTCTACTCTGAGTGTGTGCAGCAGCTACATCCAACCAACCGCTCCAAAAGTCAGGGTCACAGCCCTGCACAGCCAAACCCAGGGGACATCTCTCCACGATCCAGAGAGCACCTGTGCCGTGTGTCACTGTGGCCTGGAGGTCATCAGAAGTGTCTGAAAACGCATACAGCATGGTACAGCCAAATGCATTCCTCCTAACAGAGAAAATCCGCCAGGGATGACGTGCACTGCAAAAATAAGGCCTTTTTGCACAAAATAATCCTGATTTTTTTCCCCACTGCTCAGTCTGCAGCATTTACAAAGCATGATAGCAAGGCTGAGAGGTTTTATTCAGATCAATGGCTTTTTAGTTAAGTACTGGCATAGGTTGTGTACGGGATCCCGGCAGAGTTTTTAAAATAGGCTGCAACTCCTATTGACAAAGTATGAATTCCTATTGAGAAACACTGCCATAGTGCTTTTAGTAGCATTCTCTCTGTCTCTGAACAAAAGTAGGGACTAGATAACTTCTTGACATCCCTTCCAGTTTTCTTTGATGCTAAGAGTCTTGCTGACATTTCATATTATGCACATTTATTTGGTAAATACTATATTTCAAACTCAGGAAGGAAGGAAAGCCTCTGAAGGATAACACTTTTAGTTGACAGAAATACAATAGTAGCAAAGAACGCATATGAAACAGAAAACATTTCAATGTCCAAGGCCAGCAAAGAGCTGGTTTTGTCAAGACAGGCTTGTAAGAGGAAAAGGAAGTGCCCATCATCTTGAAATCTGTATAGTCTCCTTAAAGCCCTCTCTAGGATGCGTGCAGCACTGGTATTTCAGTGCAGTGGATACGCACGGTGAGGAAGCCGTAGGTGCAGACTGAGGCAGGTGTGATCCTGACGAGCAGATGTGCTCCTCTGGCACTGATAAACGAGTTTGCCAAACCCACTCCACCGAGACCCTCATGCACCCCTCTTGGCTGCCCATCACCTGGACTCGCATCCTTACCAGCGCCAGGAGGTCAGCCCTCCTTCGCCTGGGTCACCCTGGGACGGGGCTGGGAGCCTTCTGCAACGCAGCTGCAAAACCTGAACTCCAAAGGCTGGGGTGTCGCTAACACAAGGCTCACGCATCGCCTCACCATGTTGCTCAGTTACCTGTCTCACCTGACTACATGTGCTGCCTGCCGTGCCGACCGGGCACGGCGGAAAGCAATCACTCCCTTATTCATTAAGAAGGTTTCCAGCGTCGAAAGCCGGCTCTTCTCATGGAGAGAAGAGAAGAACCAAAACATCCCGGCAGGAGGCNGGGGGGGGGGGGGGGGGGAGATCAGGGTGGACGGGAGACACAGACATCAGTGCCCCATTTTACAGCTGTAGAAACAGAGGTGGAAAAATAATAATGAAGCTAACCCTGACTGGAAAGCCGGCGAGGCCATGAGTGGCAGAAATCTGTAGTCAGAGCCCTGGAGTCGGCTGCTCTAACTAGACAGCTCAGCCAGGGGCTGTGCTTTCTCCGAGCAAAACCCTTCTGTGGCTAAAGAGTTCAAAGCATGCTCTCGTAAGAACTCCAGCAAAACTGTGTGATCTATGCCATAACCACTAACTTTACTTTGTTTAACAACTTGCTTTATAACAACTCTTAATTTGGTGTGAAACTTTCCTGCTGAGATTTGGATATTCAAACGATGGATCTTTGTATTTGTGCTTCGAACCCCCCTTTTCTCTATGAAAACAAAAGTCAAATGCAGCAAAGGTCTTCTCAGGCCCACACAACCGTACAAGTGAAAGTGCAGCACAGATAATGTTTCCAGTGATTCCAACATATCAAGCAACTCAAAAAAAAACCCTCTTACGTGTAGAAGACATGAGGCAAGTTACAAATACATTACACTGATTTCGGCAGAAGACGAGCAGCGTTTGATATACCACATTCAGAATCCACTTTGGAGGTTATTTAATCTGCCAGTAATATCCCTCAGACAGACAGGAACAAATTTACCTTGATGTGTCTGTCTGTCATTCAGGTAACCTGTGATCCCTTGAATATGTCTCTTTCTGAAATGCTCATTTTACTGCAATTCTGTCTGACTCAATACTCTTCTTACCTGACAGGTAGGAGATCAAATAATTGAAATCAATGGAGAAAGCACAAGGGACATGACACATGCCAGAGCAATAGAGCTAATCAAGTCTGGTGGCAGAAGAGTGCGACTGTTGTTGAAACGTGGAACAGGCCAGGTCCCAGAATATGGTGGGTTTTCATCTTTACATTTTTCTATCTGCATGAACCCATATAAATTAATTATATTGCTTTTGAGCTACGTAGCAATTGCAGATATTTATATACTGTAATGTCCTGGGGCACGTTAAGTATGGGCTTAAGTGCTTACCTGAGTAGAGGTGGACTTACTCACATGTTTAAGTGTTTCCTTGGCTCAAGACCATTTATGTGTGTACTGTGGTCTGCTGCGGTCCCAACACAGGCCATGGCTTACCAGATATGCATTGGAGGAAGCACTTTGAACTCTTTAGAGGACATCTTTGAGTGTGCTGGGAGTTGCTGATTCGACCATAAACTGTCCTTTTCTTCCTCTGTTGGTACTTCTCTGCACATTTTGAATCACTGCAGATGATCTTGTTGCCAAGCAATACAGTGGCTCAGGTTTAAACTCAAAGCATTAACAAGAATGTACTTCTTTCTTTGACAACCTCACCCATTATATTATCTCTGACAATATACAGGGATGATCAAGTAGAAGCCAATTCTGAATAAAAAAGGAGACTTTGTTCATTGTGGTGAGAAAGCAGGTTCCATTCTTCTCATGTTTTGTTTCAGAGGGACTTACGGGACTTTTTTGAGTATTTAAAAAAGTGTGAGTCATTTAGACAATATAGAAACCTTATTTCCCTACTGAAATGACAAGAAGTAAAAATAAACTATCCAAAAGTAATTCAAAGACAAAAAGCTCTTTTTAAAAATTGAAATCAAAGCTTACTCTAAAGTGTGGTGTGACAATGTCATATATTTACATAAGTTTTATGATGTGCACAGATGGGCCTGAAATCTCACAGGAAAAGGGGTTTTTTTAATGAAAATTCCTTGACTTGTTTATGCTAGGAGGTTCAAAACTCTATTAAAATTTTCTAATGTTACTTTTGAAGTTTCAGCATCATTTCCCATTAGAATCAGAAATTCTAGGAGCATATGAAAATTCAAAGTAATACTTAGGCTTAACTGTAGGGTCAGGTCAGTCTTTGTTACCAACACAAATTCATTACCTCTGTTGGAGGCAGCTCCACTGAAAGTCAGCGCTTTGCTGGCTGTCAGTATACATGGTAATTGCACCATTTTCCTCTCTAAACTAGAGCCAATTCTGTGGCTGAGGCAATACTCAGTGTATGTTGCATTTTTTCCAGCTTTCAAGAGCTTCTGAATAAGGGCAGCAAGGATGGGCCATAGCCCACTCATCTGGTGATAAAGTTAATGGGTTATACTTCTGGTGAGTCAGAACAAACCCAAAATGGCGTTCAGAGATTATGATAAATAGGTACTAAAACATTTAATATCAGTTTTAACCAGTGTGTAATCCTTTCGGAGAGACTTCTGACAGAGATTCATATCACCTCCAAAACTTTTTTAGGGAGAGGTGCATCAGTTTTAAGGAAAGAACAAACAAATGTCCAGGACTGATATAGTGGCAGTAATCCTTCTTAAATAGCAGAACCATATACCGGCAGGTCTCTGGTTCCTCAGAAAACAATTTAATCTGAGGGGAGGTCACAGGAGACTGCTATGAGCAAAGAATTAATTGCAGTTCAGACCCATTCCAAATCTGACTTTCTTAAGGTCTGAGTTCTGGATGGCACTTAAACTTAGGTTTATGGGTGATCCTAAATGAATTTCTATATTTATATAATCTTACAAATTTGTACCTTATTCCAGAATCATAATAAAATGTAAATACATGTAAAAAAAGTTCAGTGTAAATAGCATTGTTTTGGGGAAACAAATCTCCCGAAAGGTGTACATGTGCACGAGCCTTCCCTTCCCCAGTAGAACATGAGTAGAAAATACAGATAAACTACTACAAATCTGGGCACAGTTTATAGTGCTAACAGAAAGAAACAAGACGACTTCACAGGGCTGTTTAAAGCCATGCGCGCCATTTGGAAAGGCATTTGGAATGCTTAGAATTAGTTGTAAAAATGCAGATTACTGCAAAATAAAAGTTGCTACAAAGAAGTGCTGTTTAATCAGATCATTTTCCTGGCTGCATCCCCAGCTTAGAGTTCTGTATGGGAGGAGAACTAAGTAGCTGTGCTTGAAAGCTGTGTTGTCCCACTGCACTGAAAAAGCACTGAAAGTGTCCAGGAGTTACTCTGTAATGTACACACAACCTACAGAATGCAGCACAGCAAAGGATAACATCCACGTGTCTCCAGTTATTAACGTGTGCATCACGCAGGCAGAGAAATGTTAGTGCTGTATCCAGTCTGCAGGCAAAATGGAAGCAAAATAAGAAGATGCCTGTTGAAATTAACTGAAATATTAAAGTCCTCCCTAGGTCATTTCCCAAAGCAATGAGAAACACTGTAAGAACAAACAGAAGGTGCATGTAAAAACCAACAGCAGCCTACTTAGGAAGTTAAAGTCAGAAATCAACAAACAGAAACAATTAAAACCAGAGGGCATATCTCGAGAAGACCAGATCTCAAGAGTAAGTTATGCTGCAAAGAATGTCTGTCAGAGTATTAATGACAGAGACTCCCAGAAAGAAAGTCCTTTCCAAATATGGAAATGGAAAACTGAACACAGAGAAGGTTGTGACAGTAAGCTCAAGGACAAAGTGGTCCTGAGGACAGCAGATAAACGAGTCAATATTTAGCAGTTCCCTTTTCTTCCCACCGGAATTGCACAGCTGAGATGTAACAAAACTAATCAGAGCTTTTTTTACTGAAATAATCTGCAGTTTTATCATTATTTTTTTATCAAGTACATGTCGGAAATATGTCTTATTCTCATTAGGGTCCAGCTCTGAAGACCATCAGTNAATTGCACAGCTGAGATGTAACAAAACTAATCAGAGCTTTTTTTTTACTGAAATAATCTGCATTTTTATCATTATTTTTTTAGCAAGTACATGTCGGAAATATGCCTTATTCTCATTAGGGTCCAGCTCTGGAGACCACCAGTGGGAAATAAGACTTAGCTGAATATAAAAATGCAAAGCTGGAGGACTGAGCTGGAGTCTGGATTGCAACGCTGGTGTGCAGCAGAAGCCTAGGGAGAAATATGAAAACAGAGCAGGTGTGTCAGGGTCGTCCCTGACTATTCTCTCTCAGTCTCTGACAAGTGAAATGGTCAGGGTCTTCCCAAGTCAGCTGTCGTAACACCTTGTTTAAAGACCTTTCCACCAGCCGTGGCAATCAGACTCACAGCATTAAAAAGAAGGAAGCTTACCTAGAACAACCTAAACCAACCAGCCAAAACCCATCACATTATTCCCTCTCAGACTTCAGCTTTTTTATTTCCCTTGTGCAATCTAATCAATGTTTTTTAAATTCCAGAGCCATGTTTCTGTTAGTACAAAATATGGCGGTATATATTTAAGTGCAAGAAATATCAGTGTTTGAATGGTGATGTGATTGACATCAGTAAAAGCAATGTTAAGGAAAAATCATCAATGGTAAGGAAGGGATCTGTGCAATTAAAGAATGTGTACTGAAAAGAAGAAAACACTCCGTGAAGAAACAAAGAACAAGCTCCTGGGAGGATGTAAATGAGTTATGTCTGTTTACGCTGCCTGGAAATCTGCCCCTACAAGTACACCTCAGAAAATTCTGGCTGAGCCGAAGCACTATTCAAACCTAGGGGAAGAAATAAAGGGTGTTGCAAATGCATCATTTACCTCAACTCCAGCTGCTGATTTTGCTTGAAAACAAATGCCAAAGATCCCAGAGCACTTCAGGGGGAGAAATACCCTTGTAGCGTGCACGGTAGCATCAGAATATATGGGAAGGAGCATAGATATGATTAATGCTCCAAAACGATAGCTGATTTCACAGCAGGGTGCAACAAAAGAATCTTAGAAAACAGATGTTTTATCACCCAGCATCTCAGAACATGTTTGCTGAGGGTAAGGATAGCCAGAGGAGCTGTGCTTCTGCTGAAGGTGAATTATCACAGCTCATCCAAAGCCAAAGAACATCAGCATCACGCTTCATAGGAAATAGTCTGCCAGCCACGTTCTCCAAAGAACCAAGTCATAGTAAGAAATCACATTACTGGGCAAGACAGGCTAGAAGTACTGCTGGGAATCCTCATCCTGCAACACACTTAATGCCAGGGGAAGCTGGCTGGCCTGAGCGTGAGGTTTCATACATGTCACAGGACACAAAACTCACGGTCATCACTAAGCACTTCTCATCCTGGCATTAAATGCAATTTGAATAAAATGACAGACCAAGATTTTTCTTGCAATGGCTGCCTAATTCCCTGTGTATGCATCTACCTGAGAGGTTATTGACTTCAGCAGGAACTACTGGGTGTGCAGCACTTCTAAAAATCTGTCTGCTCGCACTGTGGGAGTCTAATTACAGATACTCATATTTTTCAGGCCTTAGCCATAGCTGTATGAACACTATCGGAAGGACACGTACATTGTGCAGCCAAACACTGGGGTGAAGCAGCATCCCTAAAGACAAAACGTGGGAAAACTGTTCACAAAATCCCAAAATAATAACATTAAAGATTAAGTAAAACAAACCAACCACAGCCTCTCCATCCAGCAATGAGCTTTGCAAGAGGCAAGTTCATTCTAATGATGGATCAGCCCCAGGAAGCTATGGTTTTCTCTGAGAACAATCACTCTTTTCTCTAACTATCGTTGGAAGAAGGTCCCTAGGAAAGCCTGGGATGTTTCGTTCTCAGTCCCAGCAGTCCTGGCAGCTTGCTTCTTCTGGCTTACTGCTCCTAGCCTTTCCCGACTGGACCTTTCATTACTCAAAGCT
This sequence comes from Himantopus leucocephalus, assembly GCA_003993805.1. NCBI lineage: Eukaryota > Metazoa > Chordata > Aves > Charadriiformes > Recurvirostridae > Himantopus > Himantopus leucocephalus. The sequence goes on along the minus strand of RSEF01000001.1, from coordinate 13,975,352 downwards.
ACATTAAACTATGTAAGTTCCTAGAAGCGTCTGAAAGCATTGAGCCTTATAACCAAATAATTGGAAATAGGGCGTAAAGGTGGAGGAGGCTGAGGCACAGTTAACACCTGTAGGTGGACTCCATCCCTCCAGCAAGGCACAGCCTCCTGCCCCAGATGCTTTCTGTATGGCACTGCAGAGTAGGCAGAAACATTGAATTTCACCTGTGAAGAACATCTAGAAGAAAGCTAATTCATTTCGTTTCCTGCTTTCACAGCAGGACTTCAAAATCATACTTTCTATCGAACTCAGTAGTTTTTCACTTAGTATTAAGTTGCTTAAGAGCTCCTGCAGAAAGTTGTAAGTTTTAGAGACTCCAGCCTGTTCACACTGAGATTTTGGAAAACTTTTCCATTGCCCTGTCTTGGAAATCCGGATCTGGCCCTGAGCGTGCTAGGTCACGGTGTGATGCTAACACACACAGAGCCATGAGAACCGGAATCGTTAAGGTTTGGTGAACGAGGAGTCTGCGTCACGGGGCTGGTTGGTGCTTTATGGATTTACACAATAGTAGTTCTTTCTTGTTTGACTTCATTGAAAGACATGTCCTGAGGGTGCATTGTGTATTTTTGGAATCTCTGTTGGTTCACATGATGCTAAATTACATACAAAACTCACCCCATGGGTTCGTAGCGTTCAGGTGATTTTTACAGAACCAGAGTTTAGATTCAGTTTTGGCTGTTTAAAGGATGAAGAGCAAAAGCAAAACGTAACGTTTCAGTACACACAAAATCATTGCTGGCTAACAGATAAAAGCTACAAGTTATTTAGCAGGAAGTCATTTTTGAAGGGCCTTGAAGAAACTCTCAGCTCATGTTTCAGCACTACTCCACCAACAAAGCCAAAAAATGTCAGAGTTGATACCAATACAAGGATTTTTCATACAAATAAATTGGCACAGTTCTGAAATGCATTAAACTTTTTGCTTTTGATTTGTTACAACTCCTTCAGAAAGCACCTCAAGATGTACTCCACATCCGTAGTCCAGGTGAATCTGCGTCCTGAATATATATGCATAGTAGTTTCAGTCATCCACTAATATTTAGACTTACAGCATGCTTATTTGTCTTAGCTTTACAGAAATACTTCTTTCCTGTTACGTACAAGCTTTTTACTCAGTTCTAAACTTACTAAGAATTCTCTGCTCTAACAATAGTAAAATATCTGTATGTCACTGGTTCTGTTAATTCTAATGATTGGTCCTAGGCTGTTCCTCCCCTTCCTTTAGGAATGGTACCTTCCAGTCTCTCCATGTGCATGAAAAGTGACAAGCATGGGTCCCCATATTTCTACTTATTGGGCCACCCTAAAGACACGGTTTGTAAACTCTGCATGTATATTATCTTTCTCTAATACGCTTTTGTTTCTCACAACTGTTAATAGAGTCTTTTCCAACTTTTTCTTACGTGCTAGCTCACAATACTTTCTATCGTATTTGACTTTTCTTTCACAACTGATTATCTCAGATATCAAAACAGCTATGCATTTTTCAAATGTCTTTTAATATCCTAGATCACTGGTTCTTCACGTTACACTGCTGCTAGTGCAAGAAACACAGCCATAAGTCTGTTGTTATATAACCACTTTTTCTCCTGACAAAAATTTATCCTCTGAATATGACTTTTCAGGTAGAAAATCCTAAACTTTTAAGAACCAAACCCATAATTTTCCCCTTCCTTATGATACTTGGCTTGCAAAAATATTAGTAATGTGAAGGTGGAAGTTAGATGCTGATCTCAAACAATATTTATATGCAGCCTCTTGAAGAAACAACATATGTAAAATCGAAGCATTTTTGGAACATCCTGTAAGGCAATACTTGTTTTTTAAACCCAGTGGCTATGCTGAATTTACACATGGCACTTTGCACTTGATTTCAAGATATTTTCTTCATAAATCAGATCCAACTGCACAGATTGTTCAGATACATCAAATTTGTAATATAGAGTCATGGCCCAGCAATGATACCAGGGAAGCAAAGGAAAAGAAAAACTTATTTTTCCTATTTTTTTCTTGATTGCTGTCATCACAGAAAACGCAGAAGTGTGCAGATGCATTCAGTCTGTCTGCTGTTGCTTTTGCACAATGTAGTATATTTGCTAAAATTATAAGGCCAGTCTCACGCTATTGAAGAAGACAGATTGGAAATAGAAAGGGAGTTATACCCAAAGGTATCCTCCTCGCCTTTGAGCTTTGAACGGCTCCTCCAGTGTGATGCCCACAGCACTCGGGCACTAAGCTGTGCTTGAGGTATCAATCTTGTGCATGCAAAACCGGGTAATCTAATCAATTGCTTGCATGTGTTTCCAGTTATGGCTTGTTTCCCATTTGTGTCTATAAATAAGAATTTTCTGAACACAGACATATCCCTATGTTTTGCAAGCACAGAGCTGGACACATCTAGAGGCCATTTGAAAATTCTACCCATGTTGTTCAAGTGTGTATGTCACTATTGGAGACCTCCTAGCAACAAAGACGTTCCTGCATCATGTAGAAATCCGAATTGCACTATCCCTCGCAGTCATTCTCACCTTCCTTCTGCTTTGTTCTTCACTAAAAGTAGTTCAAAGAGATCACGACGTTAAAAATCCAGGCTGATGTTAGGGCCATTTTGCAGGTCTCAGTTGTCAAGCATAGGAAGTTCAGTGAACTGCAGTGCCACCACTAGTGTTATATATTTATAACCATGACTTTCTCTGCATTGTCTTTATTTTCCCTCCTATAGCATGACAGACACAAAAAATAAGTCTTTTTTCCTGAAATAAGTAGAGGCATAAATCCTCCATAAATACAGCTAAAGTTAGTTTTGCACAGTCACTCAGCTGTGAATGGTTCTGATTATTTATTTGGCAGGAAGTCTTGGGACAGAATTTTTTTCACAGTAAAATATATCCGGAAAATCAAAAGCAATTTATTTTGGGTCAACACCAAAACTGAAATACTTGATTGATAAAAAAGTAATATCAGGTCAAATGAAAATATGTGTGTTATAAAATCTTTCCATTTCAAGTGTTTTTAATGAAAGAGTTTTGAGGGGAAGTGTTTTCCTAAAGAGCCAGTTTTGCAATGGGGCTCTTCCCAACCAAAATTGTGTCTGTGCTACCATTCATTAGAGCACTGACCAAGGATGTGAGTCAAATTTCCTGATGTAGAACAGATATATTGACCATTCTAGCACGCCTTAGGAGAGGCCTCTACCATAACGTCATCATGCAGTCCTTTAAGAGTCCACATTACTCCACAGGAATTGTTGTGTTTTGTATAAATAATCACTTATGGAAGATGATCAGCAGGCTTACTTGAAGTTAGATACAGCACAGGAGAGTTGCAGGTTCTAGAAGGTGGTTTGGAAAGTACATCCAGATCAAGTGTAAGTGCCTGTGCTTCCTTGCACCATGGGTTTGGCAGCGCTTATTAGCACCACTGCATTTATATCTGCAAAAATATATGAAAAATTGGGACCTTATACTGTGTTTTTACTGTTTGAACACAGTTAAATCCTTCAGAAATCTCCAGTCAGCTGCAAACTGCATTTTTCTAGTTATTTAACTCTGTTAGTATTTCTGAAGCTTTTGTTTGTCTAATAAATGGCTAAAGCATCTTGGCCTGTTCAAGCCAGATACTCCTACCTGTTCAGAGTAGTGATCAGATAATCCAATTCATCCTATTTTCAATGCTCATTTTATAAATCTCTAGAGCTGAGGTTGGCTGTTATTTGAAACTTGAACTGCCCCATATAACATTCATCTGATGTCAGTGCAAAAATCAATAGTCATTTTGGAAAAGTGCCCTTTACTTCTGTGACCACCTTGGTGGAACTGCAAACATTCATTCATATTCCTACTGCATTTCCAATACCACCTTCTTATTTCTAGCAATACCAACCTAATTTCAGGAACCTGTGGTGTGTGAAAAAAAAAAAAAAAAAAATAACTGAATGAATCAGTATACTGGTTAATAAAATTGGTCTAAAACCATCAGGCGATTTGAATATGGGCTCCCAAAGGTTCTAGCTGGTTTATTGCTATGGGTAAAAACTATTCAAGGACAAAATTGAATATTAAGATTTGCTTTACAAACATGTCTTTAGTATTTAATAAATATGTAGCAGCTGGCAGAAAAGTAGAACATCCTTCTGTTAAATAACAGTCTATGTGTATGTGGGTGTGTATAGTTATTTCTGTCTTACAGCAAATTTCTATTTTAAAAGATATGGAGACCTTTTACACAGGTATCCCTTGATATAGAAATAGAAAACACTTTTGAAAGACAGAGGGACACATGGGAAGGCATTTTCAGTTTTGTGGCAATGTTTCTGAGCTTCCAGGGAAAAAATACCTTTTCCTCACTTTTTAAATGAAAAAATACTGAGTCCTTTCCATAGTCCTAAACATTGCTTTGGCAATTACACTCCCAGTGGCTTTGGCTAGTCCAGCTGAATTCTCTAAACCATGCTTCTCCCAGCTGTATAATGGGGATAGTAATATTTACTTACCTATCTCATGGGAGCATTATGGGGATTAATTATTTAATGCTTGAAAAGCACTTTAAAGATTAAAATTCCTAGTCGAATACTCAGTATTATTATTAAGGCAGAACCTCACTAATCCACACCAAAATTGGCAGTGTCCCCCCACATCTGAGCAAAGATTTAATAATATGGCTGCTGAGCAAGTTCTCTTATTACTAAGGCTTAATTATTATAATATAATATAATGGAGTAGATTTACTAATATGGTGTAAAGTGTAGATAATTACAGCTAAACTACAGTGCATAAAACAGATGAACAAACATTATCCCTGGTTTTGTTCACATAAACTGGCAAGCAGACTTACCAGCCAAAGAAGGGAAAAGTCCCACTCACAAATCTTTTCCTAACTCTTTTTTGTGGCTTCCTGTATTTCCATCCAGTTGATGATATTAGAAGATAGGCGCCCAAAATACAGGGCCTGAAAGAACACAGCCATCTCTCTGTCTCCACAGTACCAGTTTTTCCTCTCTTCATGTAATCCAGAGAAATAGGAAAAATAGGAATACAGTAACACTTACTGAGTCTTTGCAGTTTGCCGTAGGAATAAGTCCACTCTTTTGCTGTTGCAGCATAACGTCCCGTAAAATCCCTCTCCTGCTGCTCATTTCACAGTCTTTCTCATTTCCAAATTTGCAGTGAGCCCCCAATTAATAGCACAACTGCATCACTCCAACTTGTTCTTAATCAGAATTAGCTTCCCTATGCGCCTCTGATGGCATCCTTGTAATACAGAGCTACGTATCGAAGGGAACAGTGTGAAAGCAGAAGCCTTTATGCCTGTGGCCTGGCCCAATAATTCTCATCGTGAAGGCTGTGCAGTAACCGCTTCAACAGCTAGACTCCAAGGGGTATAAAACAAGTTCCACATAGAATCACAGAATCATTTAGATTGGAAAAGTCCAACCGTTAACCTAGCAATGCCAAATCCACCACTAAACCATGTTCCTAAGTGCCACGTCTACATGTCTTTTAAATACCTCCAGGGATGGTGACTCAACCACTTCCCTGGGCAGCCTGTTCCAAGGCTCGGCAATCTCTTCAGCACAGTCAGTTTTCTGCAATGGCATGCATTTCCTCACAGGAGAGCAGAGCCATTCATCTACATTTTTAAGTAAATAGTGATTTGGAGACTTCAAACTTCATACTCTTTAGAAAGACCCGGAAACTATTGTGTGTCCTCCTCTGGCATGACATGAACAAGAATATTTTATCTTCATACCTCCCGACAAAGATTCCACCTCTAAGAACATGAGCTGAACTTGGGATACAATGGCTTTGAACTCATTTACAAAATCTTTTAATTGATCTGTGGTTATCCAGGTGTAAAAAGTCTGGCTTTTTGCCTTGCTCAAAAGAATCCATAAACAGCTATCAGTTATTTTAGGGACAAAAGCACAGCCATGGAAGTGCAAAAAGCAATACAAAAGTACAAGGGGCAATCAAGCTGTATCAGAAAAGCTTTGCCAGTGACCTGATGCTATGATACCCAAGACTAAATTAAACTAGCAGGGCCTCTTACGACTCTCAACGTTGGCATGGGAAATTTGATGAGTCTAAATGGTCATATAGAGAGTGACATAAAAAATTATTATTCCAACCATTAGAGAGAAGGCGGCAAGCTTTGTCCATAGAGGGACTTGCAGTTGGTCCTGCCTCTGCCATTCTCACTCTGCCGTCCTGTGGTGCAATTCCCGGCTGATGGTTTTGGCACGACCACAGGGAGACATTAGCAGAGCTCATGGCCTCTGGTCAGATTTCTTATAGCTTGTTACTCCTAACTTGGGAAAAAACCCTGAGAAAATGAAATGTTTTTTTTTTACTTTGACAATATGAGATAACTCACTCTCCAACTAATGCTTAACGAGCACAACCATAGAGTATTTTGTTGAGCTACAGCGATACACACGCACCCCAGAATTTTAAACATCTGGGTTTTCTAACAACATGTAGTTTGTGTTTACTTATTAGGAGCTGAATATTACAATGTGACATTCATTTATTCATCCGCTTCCATCTCATTAGGCGGTTTTCAGAGAAAATTGTCTCAGCATCCAAAGGCTGTCAGATACCGCATCAGCCCTGACAGCAAGTGTGGTCCCAGGGTCAGCTCTGCATCTTCAGTGCCCAGTGGGCTCCAGTCTGAAAAGAGTTTGATAAAGGGAGATTAAACTATTTCTGCAGCTTCTACCCTAAGCAGGACGGGAATACTTATTCATGAGCTTTGTAAATAAGGATGCGTTTGAACCAAGTTGTGTGGTTTTGCTTGAGATCCTGCTGTGATCGTAAGTGATAACCGCCAACACTTAGCACCTGCCAGAAACAACTTTCTAGGGGGATTTCATACAGAGTCAAAATGCTCCTAATTCCTCACTTATTAAATAAATTTCATATATTATCTACATACCTTTAATAATGACAGCTATTTACTGACCAGGCAGGATGTGGTACTTATTGGTAACACCCATTTTAGCTGTGATAATTAATAATTTTAATATTTAAGTTTAATTAAGTGTGTAATATCCAACTCTTAAATTATTCAGTCTCTGCAGAATGTTTTTCATTAATACCACACATTCTATTAACATATTTATGAACACCTTTTATAACTTAATGTGGCTTAATTCTATTAATAAAAACTAATTTTAAAGTCATTATCTTTTTAAATTATACAGTAACTTACAATGTAGATTTTCCAGTTCCGGCATGGCTCTGGAAAAGAATTGCTGAGGTTTCTGCAGTTTCTACTCTAGTGCCTGACCACACAGAAAAAATAAAATATTCTTTACTGAAGGGATGAGGTTCTTTTGCCTGAGTAGCTCTGATCTGATAGATATGTGAGATGCTCAGCACTTCAAAAAGGGTACCAAACCGCCTGAAGGACCTCGTGAATGACAATGCGTGGTGAGAGCAGCATCACTCAAGACTAGCACTTAGGCTGTCCATACACTTAATACTGATGCAGCGGTGAGGAGCTTGCTGTGGAGGATAAAAGCACTGTGCAGGCTGTAAGTTTTTGTTTCAGCTGTTCACAGTATTAGCGAGTAATCCTGTAACATTTATGCAGATACATTAACTTGAATCAAATTTACCAAGTTCAGTCAGATTAACGAACATGGTCATTGGCTTAAATATTTAATGGATAGGACTGTTTGCTAGATCTGTATCTATGGAACAGGCTAAAATGGGTGATAAACTGTGTATTAATAATCATCTGGCCTTAAGATTCACAGCCAGAAGACTATTACAGTAAATTAGTAAATTGGTTTACTAAATTAATTTACCTGTTTCAGGTCTGAAATATAACCAGTTTGTAAGTGTGGCTCTTGATTATTTTTCCCTCTCCCACTCTGCACTTTAAGTTGGGGTTTCCTGTGTAGAAAAAATACCTTTTTTATTCTCGCTATTGTAAGAGCAGTGTTAACATTATCTCAGTCCTGCTGTAAGGTGTGACTGATGCTGGAGAGAGCCAAATGATGCAGTGTTTAGGCATTATTACAAAATCACGCTGAATTGTTTATGGATGTTTATTTATATTTAAGGGGTGAACAACAGCAGGGTAACCAGGAGAGGGCTAAAATTAGATGCAGCACCCCAAGATCGTCCAAGTCCTGGAGACAATCCAGTCCTCCTGCTTTCCAGAGCAGAAACTCTGAATGTTTCTGAATTCATTGGTTATCTCCTGTATTAGCCTGAAAGGTCTCGGGCCGCTTACCTGCAGTGACCCATGCTTGCTAAAAAGGGCCTGATGTGGGGCAATGGGTGTAGATCTCTGCATCCATCCACTCAGCTTTGATCCACAGCCTCCAAAAGGGCTTCCCAGAAGGAGCTTCCCAACGTTGGTTGTGTACACGTTCAACAGATGAGCAACATCTCTTTCCAGAGGTCTTCTGAGACACCTCTCTCTCTGACTCTGTAAGGCAATTAAATTATTATCTCAAGTGATTAGGACAGTAAAATACTGGTGAAGCAGTGCCATAATTAAACAACTGACTCAGGGAAAGGCATTTAATGAGGATCCACTGAGTATAGTGTCGGATCAGAAAAAGTGCCAAATAAGAATAGGAACTCTCCAAGTCAGATCAGTCACTTCCCAAATTTCTTTGTTAACCATCTCTAAAGAACATGTTACATAAAAAATTGAAAAGTGTTTTCATTCATAGCACTTTCTACAGATTAAAGCCAACACAAATCAGTATGTGTGACTTTCTTGTTTCAAGAAAACATTCAGCATTTCTCTAAAGGTTTTTTTAATTTTTTTCCTTGCAACATGCAGTTTTGCCCTCTCTGCCCCGAGATTTCAAATTTTCCCTTTCTCTCTGTTCCCTTAGCTCCAAAAACAAGCAATATCATCCCTTGAGCTTCTGCATATTTGGTCTTCCAAGCGTAACTAACAATCTGCTCTTTCTGAAGTGTGTTTCAATAATTCTCAAATTAGATCTCTGAACATGAAAGCACTTTTTCTAACAAACCTCCATGCAGAGAACAGAAATGGGTGATGAAAGTGAATTTTACCTGAGATGCGATCCAAGAGATCAGATGGCCCATGCACAGACCCTATGAACACCATCTCTGCTGTAAAAATATTTGGGGCATCTTCCATGTAATATTTAGGTAAAGTATACAATAGAAGGTGGATATAATGAACCCAAAGGACTGCGCTTCAGTAATGATGAGTAACATGAAAAGAAGTAGAACATCCGAGTATTGGTGGCACTGGGAACTGAATAAAGCAAGAAGCAGAGTTGTGCTTTCCAGTGTTAGAATAGGTCAATGACTGAATTTTCTGAATTTTCTGGATGTCAAATTAAACATGTGAAGTTTGCTGAGGAGATAAAAGTATTCCTCATTTACCCTACATTTACAGTCACATCTCATCAGTTCTTGTGGACATCTGCAGAAGCCATGTCACTGATAGCTCCCAGTAACAGTAGTGCCCCCAAGTTCCAATAGCAGACCAGTGACAAAAATAAAAATGCACAATGACTTTGCTGACAGACAGACTAGGCCTGACGCTGTTTCATGGCCTGATGCTGTTTCATACTCCGAACATCAATCTTTCTTAACCAATTATTCTACTTTTCTGAAAATACTCAGCACAAAATTCAGAAGTAAAAGATGCAGGGACTCAGATGCATGTTGTTTTCTTGCAGTCTTTCATGATTTTGTTAACTCAGCCTGGTTACCCTGACTAACCATCCTCAACCTTTGCAAAAACAAAAGTTCAAAGCCAAAAAAACAAATTACTATAAAGCAGAAAAATTCTACTCTTAAGCAAAGTTACATTTACAAGCTACTGTAAACTTTCAGAGTCACCATGACACTACTGAGTACAAACAGGCAAGCAGGATAATAAGTTTGGTTACGATAAGATAGCAAGAAATTAGATTAGGTTTTCATTGCATCAGATACAAGACTTCACAATACCAAACAGATCACTTAACTGCATGGGTAGGAAAGGAAAAGTCATTCATACGCCAAAATAACTGGGTATAGCCTGGATTTATTTTGTAAATGTATATGGCACGTGTGTAATTTCCGTACATAGAATCAACATTTTGCACCCATAGCACACTGCCATCATAGCTTAAAAAAAAAAGCGTAAGGGCAGTGCTAATGATGAAAAGGCTATCCCACCTGGATGTGCCCATGGTGACTGACCAAACAAAGGACCATATCACAGCAGAAGGCACCTAAATCCATTGATGTTTATTTGCAGAGCTATTGGTGTTGAGGGATCTGAATGTGGGTAAGAGCAGTGGAAGGGGAGCCAAGCAAAGTGCAATTTTAAGCCAAGCAAAGTCTAATTTGTGAGAAAATATTTGCATAGCACTATTGAATAATTAACAAGAAGTGGAAGTTTATAGCCAGAAGTATAAGGGAGCCTGTAAGGTGGGGGCAGAACCCATTGCCTCACTTTCTGGGAGATGCTGGGAGAAAGGGTGGCATATTGTGTCACGTTTGCAGGAGGCTGACAGCTGGACAGATGGTATCAAGAGCTTTTCTAACTATCAAAACCTCAGAGAATCATTTATTTCAGGAGACAAAGGGTGCTGTATGTCTGGGTTGTGGAAGCTCCAGGATGAAAGATTAAAGATTCTTTGAATATTCTGAAATATCCCTCCTTAGAGAGTGTTAAAGACAAGCTGCAGGAGACCAATGCAATCAGGAACATCACAGACATGTCAAGCTATAATGAGAAAGAGCCAAATGCATTCCTGGTGTAACACTGCCAATATTAGTGGATACTCACCAGGGGACAATTTGTCCCATTTTCATTATTAGCAGCATCTGTAAGAACTGTTTGCCACCTTCTGGCAATACATAATTTCAGACAAAAAGTGTATGTGGGGGGAAAGCACCATATTTTTTATTTAATCAAAAACTCTTTGATTCCCTAGGAAAATAATTCTGGGAAGATACAAAAACAGCTGCTTAGACATTTCAGGAAATGTTTCATTCAGACTACTGAAAGCATTCAAAGCTTTAATATATTGTTCATTATTCACATAATTTGGAAATTAAAAAGGCATTGAGATTTTATTGCTCTTAAATAATAAAATGTGATGTCATTTTTACATTACTATTAAATATTAAATAAATTGATATTGGTACTTTATGGTTAATTTTATCTGATGAAAAATTCTACATTCCTGATAAACCACCGAGCAATTATTTAAAATATTTTGATGCCAAAGGAGAACCTAGTAACAAATCCGAGGTCTAATCTCTGTTGACCTGAGATCTTCGCAGAGCAGATAAGCATAGTGAGACTAGACCTGGCAGAATCTTAGAAGGGCAACCTCTAAAAAACCCATAAGTATTGCAGGAAATTACATAAATTTATCAGTAGGCTGAGCTCTTTCCTCTGACGTAGTACCTTGGCAATGCTCAGAAAGTGAGACAAGAAGACCTCTCTTCTCCATCAGCAGTAAAGCCAGGTTTCTTTTTTTTTTTTGCTAGTGATTTAGATGTAAGCCATCAGCAAGCACTGGATCCAGGTAGAAGTCTAGGCTTTAGTTAAGAGAGGAGTGAGTAGACACATGAGAGCAGTACCCTCATTTCCACTCTGTTGAACGTGCGTAAGCTGGTGTAGCAAAGCAAACAATTCATGTATGTGGCAGTTCTACCTCAAACAAAAAAGCGTTTAGACAGAAAACTTCTGCTCCTGATGTTTTCCCCTTGTCACTCTTCCTCCCAAATGGCTGTGTTCATCTCTTACTTGTCCTCCTACATGCTCAAGATCTTGTGTCTGTGGTGTCTCTTACTCAGTTCGCAATTTACTCCTTGCCTGGGAGTAATGTGAAACAGGTCGTAGGTGAGTCATTCTTACACATCCCATGGAGAAGTGCTGCCAGCCTGCATGACAGTAGCTTGTGGAAACTAAAAGCCACCCAGAAAACACCTACTAAATTACACCAAATCAAATGCCATCACAGTGACAGATTATAGTGCTGCTCCCAACTCATTTATCTTGTCTAAATTAGCAGGTCAAGGGAGGTTTTCTCCTTTCAAAGAAGGGGGGAAGACATCTATTAGCCTTCCATGAGATATATACCTTTGAAAAACAATTTCTCCCACAGTAAGGATGATATCCATAGTGACAAAGTCAGAAAAAAATTTAAAACTATATTGTCCCTAAATCTCTCTAGCAGTTCCAACTGAATGCAATATCCTTCACTTCTGCTTTTAAGTTGTTTGGGCATTAGTAGTTCATCCACTATTAAACAAATATTGTCTTCAGTTCCTCCCAGAGGTGAAGGGACAAAAACATAAAATCGTTGCTCTGTCTCTGGTTTACTATGTTTGCAAAATCTTTTGAGATACTTTGGAATAACAGACAGTAAAAGTAGGTTATGTTCACAATTAACTTATAGGTTTTATATTAAGCTTTAAAACTACAGAAAAAAAATTATTCAGAATTATTAATAACTCTCTCCAAAATGAAGCTATAGCCTCAGAATAAGCATAAAGAGAAATTATTAGTTCAGTTGCTGTACAGAATAAAATTTTGCATTTCTCTCCTGTTTATATTTGTTATGGAAAAGCAATCATTTCAGTGCTGGTTGAACAAGTCCAAATGAACCCTTATGGCTTGAACACAGCTTTTTAAAAGGTTTTTCTTTTGAGCAAGAAATTACTTACATTACTGCACTTTGCTCTACTCTAGTAATTTTGATATTTTCCCATAATGTTCAAACATTAAAGGAAAGTCGGCTACAATACCCTCACATCAGTATTCTCCCCACTAGCCAGTGACATATTGCAACAATGGCTTGTTGACATTAACGTCTACCAAGGCTGAGGATGACTTTCTACATAATTTCATTTCATTTGAAAGAAAAAACAGGTTAGGTTGGGGTTTGGCTGTCTCAGATGATGGTACTTAAACCTTACAGAAAGTCATTTTGTCAAGTTCTTACTTGCAAGTACTATGTTGCCACAGAATATGAATGGTAGTTTTATTTCATGGCAGCTTTTCCCCCCAGCCCCTGGAAATACAGCCTATATAGGTGCTTCCCCAGCAAGAAGGCGCAGTATTTTAAACAAACTGCAGCCAGTGGCCCATCTGGGATTCTCCCACAGCCAAACTTCCCTTTAAGCTGTGGTTACAAGTCTTCTTGCTTAGCTGGCCAAACTGTCCTTTTCTTAGGGTTTTCTGGGGAGAGACAGAAACTCATTAATTGCAGAATCGCAGAATCACAGAATGGTCAGGGTTGGAAGGGACCTCTGGAGATCATCTAGTTCAACCCCCCTGCCAGAGCAGGGTCACCTACAGCAGGTTGCCCAGGATGGCGTCCAGGCATGTTTTGAATGTCTCCAGAGTTGGAGACTCCACCACCTCTCTGGCCAGCCTGTGCCAGTGCTCTGCCACCCTCAAAGTAAAGTTCCTCCTCCTGTTTAGATGGAACTTCCTATGCTCAAGTTTGTGCCTGTTATCTCTTGTTCTATCACTGGGCACCACTGAAAAAAAGACTGTTCCCATCCACCTGGCACCCTCCCTTTAAGCATTTATAAGTATTGATAAGATCCCCCCTCAGTCTTCTTTTCTCCAGACTAAAAAGACCCAAGTCCCTCAGCCTTTCCTCATAGGAAAGATGTTGCAATCCCCTAACCATCTTTGTAGCCCTTTGCTGGACCCATATAATATTGCATGTCCTAGTTTATAGAGATCTATATTTATATATTATTACATGCAACACACAAATATGTTGATTCACTTTTGTTGAAGTAGGTTCTAACCTGCTACAATTTCTCACTGCAACATTTGGTGGGTTTTCCCTCCCCTCTAAAAAAGAAAATAGAAAAAAGAAATTAAAACTCTGTAGGGGGACAGTCCATTAATAAATCAGTTCTCTTGTCACTAGGGAATAAAACAACAAGCCACTCACCCCCACGTCTCCTCCCCCGAGAGTCCCACAAATAACTGGTACAATATTGCCCTTCGTGCCTCAGAGGAGCTGTGAGAGGTGTTTGCCACCGTGGTTTTGAATGGTGGCCACCTGGCTTGTTCTCCTGGACAAGAAACAGATGATCTGCGCATAGTGGCACATTTTACGGAGAGCTAATCTTGTTACCTGAAAGCATCTTGCTTCTCCAGGCCATTTGATGTTTTTGCTGGTGTGCACCTGATACTTCCCAAAGTAACGAGCTATTTCTGTGACTTCAGATGCTCTCAGAGCCTTGCACAAGATCTGGTGAGGGCCCACTGCTCTTTGCTGCCACTCGGTGAAAAGCATCAGCTTGGGGACAACTGGGAAAGAATACTGTATTTAACACAAATACGTCGATCGGTCCAACACTTGGCACCGCCTCTGTCCTGGGGAGGTGTGACAATGCCATAAAAAGCACAAACTTAATTTTCTAGGTCCCAGGTGGCTTGTTCAGTGCTAGCTCGGGCACCTCGCTGGTGCACACAGGCAGCTTCATGCTGCTTGGCAGAGCCCAGCCGTAGTTTTAGAGAACCAGGCAAAGTGACTTGGACCCCATGCATGGTTCCTGATGCAAGCGTTACCCAAAATGGGATCCCCTGGATTTCAGACCTAGAAAGAGCCGGGGTGGGGTCTGCGCCTCCTTCGTCAGGCACAGCCTGCGGTCCTGCACTGCCGGAGCAGCGCTGAGGAGCAGAAGCAGCAGCCCATCAAAGCAGATGCTTTTTGTAGGCAAGCTCCTAAGAGCTGATCACTCCACATGCATGAGCCTTCTTTTTATTTTTTCTTGCTCAAGTGCCAAGCAGGGAGCAGATGGTACATTACTCAGCCTTAACTGGAGGGTAAGAAAGTGTGATTTTTTAAAAAAAACCCCTCAGTTGAGACCCTCAGCCCATTTAGATTCCCAGCTCAAAGTTTATTTGTCTTACACAGAACTTGTACTTTCTCCCCTCTCAAATGCTAATCCTCTCCACACATATGCTCATTATGCAAAAGCATATGACAAACACCATCTGGGAAAATAAATAGCTCCTCAGCTAACCGCACAGCTCCCTCCCTTTACGTCACCCACCTCACTATTGTCTCTCCTATTTTTATCTGCAAGATAGCAATCACTCAATCAAGCTATTAGCTTAAAAGTGCTGTCTCAGTCAAGCAAGCTGCAGATCCCAGGCTGGGCAGTAAAATCTATTCCATTTTTCGAGATGATGTGAATCTTCATGATAATTTGAAGGCAGCCGTAGCACTGAGAAAAATAAATGTATCGTTTAAAGGACAGTTGATATCACTGAGAGGTACGAGTCCTGACCTGCAGAAGTCCATGCTTGTTTTTCAGCTAGAAGGTTACATTTTCTCCCCCCATGAAATATGTGGCTCTTGCCACAAGTTCCACCTCGTTTCCATGGATCCCTGAGATAGTCCTTCATCTCTGACAGATTATTGCTCATACTGTTCAGAGCCAGGCAATGGTGCTAAATAGGGAATGACATTAGCCAAGTTCAGTGATTTCTCTAACCTCCGTGTAGACGGGTACGAACAGGAGTCGTGCTGTCATTAGTCATGATGGATTCGTTGTCTGCCAGAATGTTAATCAAAAGAAATGAGGATCGCGTATGGAAGAGAAAGGCATCTCAGAATATTCTGTTTTGTACTGATGGATTAGGAAAATCGTCATGAATCAGCAAAGGAGATGTCTATTTAGCTAAATTAAACAGGATCTGCACAATCCTACTATAATGTGTTGAGACTAAGTAACCAGGAGAAATGCAAAATGCACAGCCAAGAGACTCAGCGGCTGACGCTGTGATAAAAAGGCAGAGCTTTGTAAGTACCCTGTAAGAATTGTGGGGCCATAAACACTGCAATATTATATCTGTTTAGAAAATATATGAGACAGAATTCAATGATGACCTTATCTGTGCTACAAATTCTTGTCAATTATTATATGCTTGTAGGGACATGTTTAAAGGATGGCAGAAAGTCCTTCTCATTTGTCCTCCGAGACAGCGCTGATATTGCCCAGCTAAGAAATCCATTATACGGCTACAAAAGAGGCAATTTGATTTCATGAGCACGTGCCTGTATTATTTTAAGAATAATTTAATGTAGGCAGAGGAAAGCAGAATCTGTATGAAAAAAGACTGAGGTTTTCAGCATTTGCCATTACCAGCCCTGAGGTTCCTGCTTCTCCTGCACATTTGTTTTGGGAGGGAGGGAGATTATTTTTGTTTTCCTCCCCCTTGACTCCCCTGGGAGTTTCACCTCATCCAAGACAGAGGAGTTTAAGTTTGGTATGTGGTTTGGGTGCTGATGTTGCTCAGAAGGCATATGCCTATGCAATACACGCTCTGTGCTGCTGAATACGGCCGTAACTCCCTTCTCTTTGTTGTTACAACAGACGAACCAAACTCCTGGAGTGCTCCCTCTGCCACCTCCCCAGGTCTGCCGGAAGTAGCTCTTTCCCTCGACGACATAATCTCACCATTATCTTCATCACACATAGCCCCACCCTCTGACCCTTCTCACCAGATAAGCCCAGAGGCAACATGGGATATCAAGAGGGAACACGATGTAAGGAAACCAAAGGAGCTTTCGGTGAACGGTCACAAAAAGAAAAGGTTAGGAGAACAAAGAGAAAGGTCAGCAAGCCCTAAAAAGGTAGACAGGTCAAAGCATGAAGAGGCTTCTTGGAAAGGATATTCGGAAGGCAAAAATAAGACCACTGATGGTGGCAGGCCCACCTCAGAAAGCAAAGTGGTGGGACACAGCATTATGATCGATGCTGGCGCAAGAGAGCACATGTGTGCTGGAACCAGTGATGAACAGTTTGGGAGGCTGAGGAAGCCGGAAAGCAAGAGAGGAGGATCTCTTAGCAAAAAAGAAGATCACAAATCCACAAATACCAGTGAGAAGAAATCAGCTGCAGCACCCGACCATGTCAAGCTTGATACAGGTGCTACCAAGACGTACAGTAGCAACCGCTGTAGCTCACCTGGAAGTGATATGGACCACAGCCAGAGGGACCCTGACGGGAAACCCAGCGAGTTCCCCAGGAAGGGACATCTCCACTCCATTAGCACTCGCAGCACCAACCCCACAGTTCGAAAGGCAACGGTCTCCCCAGGGCCATGGAAAATCCCTGGCTCAGATAAGCTACCTAGCGTCCTGAAGTCTGGTACTTCTGCCATGAGCAGATAAGCAAGGGACTGTTGCCCTCTAACTGTCTCAAACTGACGCAGAACATTCTTCTTAGTTTTTGTCTCACATTGGTTTGTTTTAATTTATTTTAACTATCACACATATACACAAAGCATTGAGGAATGAAAACATTAGTGTGTAATTCCATGACAATGTGCTCAGTACCTAATAAGTTCAAAAGCATATAGTCAACACGGAGATTTAAAATCGACCCTAAAGTCCCAGTTCCATTTTAGGGACTTTGGCAGCTATGGAAGAAACCAAAACAATATGAAGGACAGTACATCAGAGAAGGATAGTGCAGTGTAGCTTTAGCATTTTTTTCCCACTGCATGAAGGACTTGGATTTCATTCAAACTTTATATCAAGAAACTGGAACAAGTTAGAGCAATCACAAACTGGAACATCGCCTTAAATAAAACTGCACGGAGCAAGCTGAAACCGAGAGAGGATCTTTTCATGGAGCTAAAATGTTGTAAATAAATTGTTCTCGACATATCTAGACAGGGGTTAAAGGGTTTCTTTGAAGCATCGTTTGGAACTGTACACCCATGACACGTCTCCACTGTTAACGCTTTGGGATAGTCCGCGTGATACCCTGTAGCACAGTTCACTGGGCGCTACGGGAGGAGTGGGGAATCCAGTGGATCCGTTTCTGTGATACCATTTCTACTGCCATTTTTGTGAACAAACCATGTTTCTGTACATTGGAAAGGAGTTAGGGTGGAGTTGTATTTGCAAATTATTCTCAAAAGCGATTTACTACAGGTTCCCCAAATCCTGCGAGGTAGCACGCAAACCAATTGGTCAGGCTCAAAACCCAGACGTCTGCAAGGCCCTTGCAATGAAAGG
This sequence comes from Himantopus leucocephalus, assembly GCA_003993805.1. Classification (NCBI taxonomy): domain Eukaryota; kingdom Metazoa; phylum Chordata; class Aves; order Charadriiformes; family Recurvirostridae; genus Himantopus; species Himantopus leucocephalus. The sequence continues at coordinate 13,957,303 of RSEF01000001.1, read as the reverse complement.
AAGAGTGCTACAGAGAAAAAGCTGCAGTTTCCTTAAGGAAAGGCCTTTCCCTCCTGCAGAAAACGAGAGCTTCACTTATCAACAGTGCTATGTTTCATACCCATCTGCATTGAGTTAGGACACTCTCACCTTTCATCCCCTCAGTTTGGCAGAGCAGGTGCCTTTCAGGCACAAATTAACAATAATTAGACCGGTTTCTGAAACACAGTTGTTGGTGTCCTCATTCAGTAAATTCGATATATTTCCATTTTTAAAATGGTTTTCATTTTATCATTTCTTCCCCACCTCCATTTTTTTTTTTTTTGGTCTTTTTTGGTTTTATCTTTCTTGCTTGTCTGTTTCGAATTTCAAGCCTTAAGTGCCAGGTAAACATTCCAGTCTGCCTTCACAGGAAATAACTCCAAGTTCAGTCAATCAGTCATTATATTGTTTCAAAAAGATGCGTGTGTGTCTGTGTAAGTGTGCATATGCTTATTTGTCTGTCAAAATTAAAACAAAATCCTGGGCAATAATAAACTGGTAATTAAAAAAAAAAATCATAAAGCTAAGTACTGTCAAAAATTCATATTTAAAAATTATTGTTCTCTAGCAATCTTAGTTCCTCACATGCTCTGCTGAAAAATTAGATTGAAATTGGCTTTGTTCCAAGAAATTAGCACATTACTGTATGTCTCAAACATTGCACTGGACTGAGAAATTTATAAGCATGTTTCTTCCTGTCCAATTATTTGAAAAGCCTCAAGTCAAGGATTTTGCAGCTTTCAAACAATTTTTTTTAGAAAGAAAAATCCATTTATAATTTCTAAAAAAGCACAAGTCCATGTAGCTGTTTATAAAACTCTTATTTAATGGAAAAAAAAATCTTTATCCCCTGAACTAGAATCCAATATAATTTGCCATTAATTTATTGAATCTGATTTTGGACAATGCTTCTGTAGTGTAGATGCACGTCCCAGTATCTTATTTTTATGTATAAAGAAAGCAAACAATGAAATCTGAAAAACAGTTGAGATTATGCTTGCATAAACTCTAATTTGCACAGTTCACAGCTACTCCTTGTGCAGTAATTGCTTTATGCGGCTGTAATCGATAACCTGTGAAGACAGCACATCATCTAAACCCCATTCCAAATAATATTTCTGTGTAGTGTTAGCTGTGAATTTACCCTGTACAGCTCTATCTCTATAAATATAATTCCATGTATTAATAGTCACAGAAAGGCTGTAAGTGAGCAACTATTTTTATGAAACGCACCACTATGGATAAATTAACTTTTACAGAAATCTTGTTTACTGTATGATATTCTAAACCACTGTCAAATAAAATATATATCCAAAAAAATTTTTTTTTTCAGTTTCTGTGTTAACTTTGAGTAACAGGCTTCAGTGTTACACTGAGAAACAATCATTTACATGCATATGAGTAGAATTAATTAACTGCTGCATTATAGAAANTTGCTTACTCCAGGGAGGGGTACAGTTTATGAATATACATGTAGGTGACAAAACAAATTCTGTATAGGCAAGGAAGATACACAGATGCAGAGAAATCTCTCCCTTGGCAGAGAAGGCTGAACTCTTACTATCCTTCCAGTCCCAGGAGACACAGGACTGGGGTGGACTGTCTCCCAGTACCGAGAGACAACTTCTGAACGTACATCATATATACAGAAGGAATATGGCAGCTCCAACTAGCCCTAGAAAGGTTTGTTTACAAGCTGAGTGAAGGGGGCATAATTTTGGTTTCCAGGTTTCTTTACAGAAACAATGTCTCAGAAAACATCATAAGGGTGTAAAAATAATGGTAACCAGACAGGTTCTTCTGGAGTCTAATCCATCCCTCATTGAACAGAGCAGAAAAATGCTCCTTACTTTCAGTTAGGCAAGATAAATCACCAGTTTACAGACTGTAGGCACCACCGCTGGAAAACTACCAATATTTTTCACACAAATATGACATTTTTAAAAATAAATATTTCCCCTTTCCTGAAAACAAAATTGTCTTTAAAAAATAATAATTAGCCTTCATACACCCTGAGTCAGTTTCTGCAGAGCCTCGTTTTTCAGATTAATGTTCTGCATAAAAAATTTCAATCAGCTGAATTACATCATTTTTCATTACAATAAACACATAACAAATTTGAAGCATCTTTAACATTCCACAAATAGTTACTGCATTTTATATAGCCGCCATTTTCATGGTCAGAAATCTGAGTATGGGACTGATTCAGACCCAGAGGTATCACGGGGAGGCATGCTGAAGCTGTGTAGCCTTGCTCATATATTACTCTGCCCAGTCTAGCTTTTCCTGATAATAACATGTCCTTTCTCTTTTAAACATAATAGTACAGCTTTGCATTACATTGCCAGTCTTACAACCCCTTTTCATCTACTTCTTCATACATATGCAACAACACACAAAACTGGATGTTTACTTTGATGCAGATTCTCTGCTCCAAACTCCAACACGTGGGCTTAAGTAAGCTTGCCTGCATGTGATCGGCAATGAACGTTTGGGGAGGAGTTTTGGCAAAATCTCATAGGCAGAGGTTGGTGCGGCCCTTTTCTTAATCAGTGCCAAATGTTGGCTCTGGGGTTCGCTGTCTCTCCAGGTATTTCTCTGCTCAGAAGCTTTAGGAAGTGCGCACAAACTGCGGAGCCTGGAAGAGCAGATCTTCAAACAAGTTTAATAAAAAAGCCAAAAAGTTTAACAACTCCTGCAAGGTCTTGCCAAAGATGCCATATTTTCTTCCAGAAAGCTGCTGGAATGACAGCACTCTTCATTCATTTAGGTACAACAGAGCACAGGCTGCACTGGTTTCACTGCACCACACTCCCCTAAACAGGAGGGACATTTGTAGCCCATATATCTACCTACTCCATGGCCGGAATTGATGCAGAATTTCAAGCATGGCCCATTTTCTTACCTGATATTTTTCGTCTCCTGTCTGAATGTGCAGCCAACCACCATTGCCAAGAATTTCTCAGCTCCATCAAAGATCAGCTTCAGCCTGATTTGCGTGACCTCTGCTTAATATGAACATCTCATGCTTAGCCTCCTCTGCATCCCAGGTGCCCTCAGCCCCACCATGTGTCTCCTGAATCTCTCCTCTTCTTTCACAGCTCCCCACTGCTTTTGTTCTTAATCCAAACTCTGAGATCAAAGTCCTGCCGTCTCTCAGTGGATTGATTCTTCCATTCTCCATTTTCCCTTTCTATCCCTCAGAACTTTGTCTTCCTCTTTTTTCCTCTTTCCTTCCGGCCCTCTCTCACCAGCTGACATCATTTGCCACTCAACCTCTGCCTTACTACACTCTCAAACTCTACCTTACCTCAGCCTCTCAGCAGCTCCACATTAAACGCCTCTGCTGAGAGGTGTTGTGACCAGTTACTGACACTGGCCAAGTTATTAACATGCTCCTGGGTATCATATAAACATAGACATACCCAACACCTCATATTGAAGCCCAAACCAGATCATCTGTCTTGGCCTCCAGAAACCAGCAGTGGTTACTGACTAGACATACTAACTCTGCATGCAGCCAGTAACTCCCTTTGCAAGTACAAATAATGGTTTTTCTTCAATGCCAGTATAGCTAAATGTCTGTACTGATAATGATCCAAACATCCAGGCCAGCTTTTGTGGCTGCAACATGCTATGATCTCTACTGGAAGTCTCCACATTCATTTCACAAAGGGAAGGACAGGCGAAGCCACAGGCACATTTCTGTCTTAGCCAACACGCTCTTTTTGTACACCACTGCTGCAGCAGAAACACGGGGCCAGAACTGCAGAGGCATAAGTAGAAGAGCACACCTCAGCTAATAAGGATGTCACCCTCCACATTTCTTCTTGCTTGGAGGGAAGCTTTGGTGTGAAGGGAAAAAGTTTCTTGGTACACTGCCATGGAGCTCAAAGTTAGAGAAAGCTTTGGACTTGCCCAGGGATGACTGATCTCATTAGGAATTTACTTCACAGTACACTTCTGTGTGTCTCCTGAAGAGTCCTTTCCCTCTTTTGTCCCCTTGACACCTAAAATATTTTCCGTAATTGTTGCTAAAAAGGCCACACAGGCAAGGCAGGCTGCCTACTCTCATGACTAATAGAGGACTTGGAGAGAATTTCCATAGCTGTGTCATGCAGGGCTCCAACCCCCAAGTCTATTAGACTCAAGGACTCCCAAGGCTGTTTCTCCATCTATCACGTCAGAGCCGAACACCACCTTTACTTTCCCAGCTGCCATGGAAACAGTGAGCCTTTTTAATTAGCCATTAGTCCCAAAGGAAAATCCAGTGCACCATCTGGACAGAAACATCTGTGCTTCGGGAGGGGCCAGGACTCAAATGTCACCTGTGCCCCAAGCCCCTCGCTGCCCAACCTGCAGGTCCCCTGCTCAGCGCCCAGAACTGGCCTGTCCCTTGCAGTAAGAGCCTCTTCCCGCTGCCCAAAGAGGTACCACAGGCTCTGCGTGGAGCATCACCCTCCCGCAGCCAGTGCAGGCATGCACAGTCCAGTCTTCCCAGTCCCCAAATATTTTTCTCGGTATTCCTAACAGTAATGAGGTGATCGCACGTTTATCTCCATAGCTGGCACCTAAGCTTAGAACAATTTTTGTTAAATATATCGTCAAGACACAGGAACATAAGCAATATCTCTGAATTATAGCCAATCTAAAAATGATGGTCTGTCCTTTCCTGCCTTTAGTGCCTCTATGGCAGTAAGTCACTCTGCCAGTTCAATTAATCGATAACGAGAGCTTTGCTTACAAGGTACAAATATATCTCTTTTAAACAGCTGGGGGAATACCAGTGCACAAATCCCCAAACAGAGGCCTGGAGCAGCACCTTCCACTCCCACTCAGGAACTTCCCAAATATCTGTGTCTGAGATGGGTGGCTGTCCCTCTCAGGGGAAAAAAAAAAAAACAAACAAAAACACACATAAGGATGCAGACTGATAGAGAAAGCTGTTGTTCTTCCACTGCTGTAAGTGTTTTAAAGGTAGGAGATATTTAAACTGAAAAAATAAGCAAGAAAGGGTGTGGTGAGAAAGAGAAGGGGTGACAGAGCTTTTTGTGATGTGGCCGCTTGCTGACCTGCTCTATTTTCAACTTCTTCAAGCTTAAAAAAGAAAAAAGGTGACCTATCAAACATGACAAATGCTGCAACAAAGCACTGCAAGTTTTGGGAACAGCAAGACCTTTCTTGCTGTGATTCAGTGATTACACTTCTGAAAAAAATTAATTTATTTAAGTAAAAGGCCTGGTTAAACACAAGAAGAGGGATGGAGCCAGAAGAGAGGAGAGCACGCTGTCCTCTGCCCTCCAGGGCAACTCCGGGATGCTGATGCGCTCCTCCACACAGACTAATCCCTCAGTTTCTCCAGAGGCTGCAGCCATGTCGAGTGGCCTCAACAGCGTGCTGGTACGGCAGTGACAGCCCAGCAGGAGCAGTTACATCCCTGCAATGTAGGAATTCTCCTTACCTCTGTGCCCCAGGACTGCTGCGTACCACCAAGGGACAGCCTTGTTGCCCACCCAGAGACACTGTAGATGTGGAAGCAGTGGGACGAGTAAGTCAGTCAAACATGAAAGCCAAATCCAGACCTACAGTGAGAGCCCCGGTGCAGCTGCAAGTTGGAAGAAAGGATCTGAGCATCCGCAGAGCCACAGGTCCAGCAGGAGACCCAGCAGGAGTGAGACCAGGGCACCAGTGTCCTTCTTTCCCTCCATCCCCGTAAATTGGGGCTATTGCTGTCACTGAAGCCTCCTGAATTTTTATACTGCTTTTCTACCACTCTACAAAAAAATGTATGTTTTTCTTCCTGGACTGCCCTTTACTCAAAGTAGTGAAAAACTACAGGCAACCAGGCCAAAACACCCTGTCCTGCCATCACCGGGCGGCAGGGCTGCCCGTGGCTCAGAAGTTTCTATTCACATGTATGTAGGAAATTACTGAATTTTGGTGTTTGTACTTTCCCAAAGTGATTAAAAACCATGCCAAGAGCTTTAACTAAAGTATTTAAAGAATACAATCCATAAACCAGAAAATTGTTCACCTTGTCTCTAAACCAGCAAGTACAAAGAGCTACATTTAGGTACCTATTTAATTCAGGAAGAAAATCAGACCTTTTCCTGCATAGTCCACAAGCTCACCATGTACAAAACACCTATTCTAATTAGCACTTCACTCACTCTAAAAGTTTTTTTTAAATAATCCCAGCAGGCAATACGGAGCACTGTAATGTGTTAGTACAGAATATTTCACTGTAACTCTCAAACCTCCAACATCACTAACAATACCGATTGATTACTCTTTTATACCACCCCAGGAAAGAAGAATGCAAGGATGTGCCTCCGTCTGAATGACTCCTGTCCCCTGTATCCCTGGTACTGCACAGCTTCTCAGGGTGGTTGCTGGTAGGGACATGTCCCGAGTGCCACCGTGCCATGGCGGCTGCAGCAGGTCACAAAGCTTTTTGGAGGCACCTTCCCATCCGTCTGGCACTCCAGCACCGCAGCATCCCCCCTGCACCCAGGAGCACGGAGATCCATCCTGCATGGCATCTAGCTGAGAGGCGGTCACAAGCCTGGGCCGTGGGGCTACACGTACAGCTCTGTGTCCCCGGGCATGCAGCACGAAGTCCTGTGTTGTGACACCTCCCAACAACTAGCACCTGGCAGCACAAGCCCCCAGAATAGCCTTGTGCCATGAAGCAAAAGCTCTTTCCCTAACCGCAACAGTTTATCCCGTGATCCTGTTTTGGGGCGTACAGCCCCCTTTAACCTGGCTGCTAATTGACTTGCCATATTGATTTGTAGCAAGGCACTCTTCCTGGGAGAGGGCAGCTTCAGCAATGCTTCTGCCCTCACTTCACATCCCAAAATACAATACAGACTTCACATTTAACAGAAGTGAAGAGCCCAGCCCCAGGCTCTGCTCATGAAGCGTTTCTGGAGGGTCGGCAACCTCACTCCCCGTGGGCAGACTCCTCCAGCAGCCTCTGCCCAATCCCCCTCTCTCTTCTCTCATCCTGTTCTCTTTATATTGAACGTTTTTCATGCTGGCATACAAATGCAAATGCAGCCTGAATTGATCCCCTCCATACCTTCGGTCCCCTGAGGTTAACAAGTAGGTCTCTACTTCATAGTTTTATATGTCCATTATGTTCTTTGATTAGCAGCTCCTTCCAAGACTAAATGGCTTTGAAATAAATTCAGAAGGTTTGATAGCTAGTGTTTTTAAGACTGATTGTTAAAGTGTTTTGCAAATTACATAGAAATTATTCATATTTCAGCCTCACTTATAAGCACTAGCATCCCTGAGCTTCATTAGCTCCAGGAAAATGCCAGCAAGCAGCCCAGCGGTGGGGCTGGAGGTGACAAGGCAACAAGTGCGTTGGGCCTGGATGCCACCAGAGCTCTCTGCTCTCAGTCAGACCTCCCCATTTAAGTGTCCGTGCTCTGCAATCCCCATTGCTTATGCAACTGCTGAAGTCCAAAGGGCGTAAATAATGGTCCAGTCTAGTGACAAATCCCCCTGTATTTCCCCATTCATTTCAGGCATTTTCTTCACACCAGCAGGACTCAGTAAAAAATGTGAGAATCAGATGCTGATTTTCACCATCCAGGTCCGGATTGCCTCCTGGTGACCTGGCCAAAATAGAAAAGTGGCTGGGGACCTCTGATCCAGGACTGGCCATGTAAACATTGCAGGCTCAGATGGAACAAATGGGCCCCAGGAGTCAACGCGGGGTGGTCTGGGCTGTTGCTATACAACAATAGCAATTACTCTCACATCATGCTACCAAGCACAGGAACCTCGGCCAGCATGGCCTGAGGGACAGTAAGGAACTATTACATCTTTTTTATAAAAGATTGTATTGAAGTAATAGATAAAAAAGGCAAAAAGGCAGTTGTAGCATGTGAAATATGAAGTATGAATTGACCTGCTCGTTTTAATGGCATCTCTTACTCCCTTTTCTTGCAGTTAGAGACAGCCTTTGTGTGTCATAAAGCCATCCATGGCCAGCTTTTATAGGATACGGGAATGATGGGAGCTGCTCTATGAGATAGGGGGGGAAAGTTAAATGAAGCAGGACGCTGCTGACGTGGCTCTGCGCCCTTGAACACAGCGCAGGCGCCCGTACACACATCCGAAGCAGAGAGAAGGAGACAGCTCTGCTGCTGGTGCTGACTCTTCCTCGCTGCCTCACCACTGGGAAAGGACAACTTGGACATGGAATCTTCATGATCACTCCGGCGCACGGCAGGCTTGGTGCCGGGCCGCTTGGGACCATGGCACTGGCGCACAGAGCACTGGCGTGGCCCTGCTAAAGCTCTTCTGCTCCCTATACAGAAGTATTTATAGGCAAGAGAAAATAGACTCTATAACCCAGTGTCGATCTTCTGAGCTTTGGCAGTAAGCATTAGTAGCAAACATCGTATTTTCTACGAAGGTCTTTCAGCAGAAAAGTGATTCACCAACGTAATAAAAAATATAATACTCTAAGAGGAAACAATTTTGTCCTTTAAGTCATAAATCATATACATAGCCATAGAATTCTTATAATTAGCTAATACTGCACCATTTTAAGAAATTATTATAAATTACCTTGTAAGTATGTAACCTTAGGGAACTACCAGATATTTTATGATGTCTAATGGAATCAAGGAATGAAAACACAGAATAAAACTGACACAGGAGAAACTACCAAGGCATAAGAACTCAAATCACAGCAACACAGTTACACAGACTGACCTACGGCCTGAGTAACCCAAGGGATACAATCCATAGACAGTAAAGAAAACTACAACTACATAAATCTATAAAAATATAATTAGAAAATCCAGTTATAAAAAGCCACACAAACTTGGAGTCTTTGTCAGAAAAGAAATATCCTCCCGCAGGCTGGTATCTGTCTGGTATCTGGTCAGCCTGGCACCAACTGGGGTCATCTTCACAACAATAAGACTTTTCAGCCATGAATTTCTGTAATTTCTTCTCTGAGTGTTCATTATGCACTGACTTTTTAATTAGTTTTCCAGTTTGAAACAGACTTTTTTGAGTTTTCCT
>RSEF01000001.1:13889065-13948131 GCA_003993805.1 Himantopus leucocephalus | reverse complement strand
AAAAAAAAAAAAAAAAAAAAAAAAAAGTCTTCCTTTCCAGTGGCAGCCAAACTGGTTACACAGCTGCAAACGCTGAAGGCATCACTGCGGAGCAGAACAGCAAAGCAGGGTTAATCTGCCCTAATTTAGGTGGCTAAAAAGTTTCACATCTAATTCTAAATTATCCTTACACTTAAGAGAGAAATACCCCAGAGGATCACTACAATTAGTGTAAAAGATCAACTGAACAAATCTCCCTCCGCAGGTGACTGCGTGTTTCCCATGAGGGCGAGGGGAGCCTGGGGTCAATTCAGCACCTCACTTTCAGACATCTGAGGCTCGGCTCAATGAACCCCACGCAAAGGGTACGACCACGGCCATAGGTACGGCGAGCGGGGCGTGCAGAGCCTTCCATCAGGGTCAAACCCTTATCCCTAGGCTGGTTTAGTGTACTTTGATCCCAATCGGCACTATTGTAGAGCTGGTTTAATGAAATATTAGAGCACTCCTTGATATGCCAAAGTAAAACCACCATTTCACCTAAACTCACCGTTTTGGTGGCCATCTACCACTCAGGGTCCATTCGGTTAACTGCATTTTTCAATCAGCCAAGTAACTCACTGCCCATCCATTCACACGTATGAGATAGAGCAGAAGTAGGAGGTTTCATTTAATTTACAGCCACCTGTCTAGAGGCTCCGGCTCGGATCACGGTTTTGTCCGGAGGCAGCCACCTAATCCCTGACAAATTTCATTACCAGTAAAATTGCGCTGAAGGGGCGGGAGGAGCTGTTTGTGAGTAAGGGCTAGAATGGAAAAGAGGGTTGGGGGTGTTGAAGGATGCAAGTGTGGCTAAACACAAAGTACTGTCATTTTTAAACATAAAGACTAAATTCATAAATGAAATGAGTAACAAATGAAATAGTTTTGGAAGGTTGTCCCTAAACTCCATTTGCTTTCTTTTGCTTGAATCTATTAACCAAACACAGGGAAAAAAGAAAGCAAAAAGGACAAATCTTTCTGCAGCACGACCTTATTTCTTACTCCAGATAATAAAGACTTAGACAAACTTATGCTGGGAAAATTGAACCTGACCAGCAATCACTGCTGTTTATTTTACCACAGGTGCTTGTGTCCATACTGAGGGTTGTAGCTTCATCTCTCAAGAGCGAGAAAGGAAAAGAAAATCTCTCTTGATTTCTCTCTCCAGAGAACCCTGTTACTGATAGCAGAAGACGTTGCACTCCTTACAGCCCAGAGAACTGACTTTTTATCAGGAAACCCAATCTGCAGCAATTTCAGATTTCGGAAATTTTGTTTAAAGATGGCAAGTGTCAGCTCAAGTGTAAAATGATTAAAGAGTAGAAAAGAATAGGGAAAGAAAAGGTAAAAATATCAATCTTTAAAATTAATTTTACAGTATTTCATAGTAACACTTTGGGAGTTATTTTGAACAGGCTGAGGTTACACACTGACTCTCCAACATTTAATCTAAACTAACCCTATAGGGATATTTTACACTTGCATAATTAAGACATTCTGTAAGGACGTGTACTGAAGGTAACAGTGGGAAGTTCTCAAATGACGAGCTCACACTGGCAACCTGACAGTTAATCCAGCCGGCATCACCCAAATGGTTTGCTTTGTGCTTTCCTTTTTTTTTCTAGCTACTGTCACACTGCAAACTTTCCCTGGTGAAACCAAAATGGGACTTAGATTCCGGCCTGCGCTGTTACATTAATATACGACAACTAAAATCCACGGTCTTACATACCTGCTTAGAAAATATTCCGTTGCATCTTTGGCATGATAGCACTAAAGCAAGACCTTCTGACCTCTTGTTGCCAGAAAGCTCTGTCTGCCTTAAGCCTGGTGTCATACACCAGCTGGAGTGCAGAACAGCTGGCAAAGCACCCAGGCTGCTGCGGTGGTAGTGGTGTGCTCCACCCCAGAGATGTCAAGAGGACATCTCTGCAAGGGGCTGGCCCAGGGCTGGAGAAGCAGATTCAAGTGGTAAATACAGCCAGAAGAAGGTTGACACATTGTCCTTCACATAGAACATCCCCTATACAAAACATCCAATATTATGCAATAGTCTGCAGCATCCTCAAGACTACTGCAGTTGCCCGTACCTATTATAGTCCACGAGGATTCCACAGTGTTCATGAAGATTAAAATGACCAAAGAGGAAAAATATGTGGTGGTAATAGTTGACCAGCTTTAAGCCTGGTTGCAGGCAATCTTCTACATTTAGAACCAACCTCTCCATATGATTTACTCTGATGACAACAGTTTTGAGCATGCAGGAGGACCATTTTGCATCCACAGCAAGACCGAGTGACAACAGATCAGACTCACAGCCACAGCCTCCTCTGTGACTTCTGTAGCTTCTGTTATTGTCACTGAACTTTCCATCACCATCCACTGCAAGTTCTGTCTCAATCCTAATCAAGGGGACTAGAAGCACACTCTGAGGAAGACCTTGGAGTCCCTAATGGAGGGACTGTAGAAATACAACTCTCTCTTTAAGAGATACCAGGGTTTCACAACCGTAACAACCAGTGTGAGACAGAGGACACATTCAGCATGTGCTGAATTTGTGCCTGAACACTGACAGCTGCTTAGATTCCATGTAGGATTTTCTATTGGATCAGGCAGTTTTAAGAAGGTCAAGACTTGACAAAAATGGGACACTATTTGAAGGAAGAAAGTAAGCAGCAACGCATCAGTCGGAACCTATCATCTTCAGCCCCATAACTATTTTGGAAGGTACTCAGACATAGATGGGGTTCATGCTAAGGAAACTTCACACTTGGGTGAGGATTCTGGCACACTAAGGTGTCACCTAGAGGTGGATGTAAAAAAGAATGGCGCCCAGAAAATGTTAAATTATGGTTAATGTAGCGTCTTTCATGACCATCAAAAGAAACTTTAAATTGTAAATAGCCTACATTTGGAGTACGTTTAGAACATGAGCAAATGAGCGCAAGTGCAGAGTGTAACCTACTGCCCAGTACCCAGTGGTCACAGGGATACCACTAGCAGAACACATTTAAAGTCCAAAGACTAAGCTTTGGAAAAGCCAAAATTAAGCTAATAAAAATGGGTGTTTGAGGGCTGTTAACATAACAGTTTTCTGCTAGAAAATATTTCACTAATCAATAAACAAAAAGATAAAATACACAAGTTATCCCAAATTAATTCTGTCCAAATATTCCATAACATGTTGTTGAAACGTTTCACTTTGATTTCAATAAGTGCTTTAGTTTGCCTGTATTTTTATTTTTTACATGGAAGTGTATCTTGTGACATAATGAAACAGTCAAAATGGTGATTGAAATTAATCCCTTAAATCCTGGAGAAATAGGACTGAATTCTGTTTCAATGTTTTTCAAATAGAAACAATTATTTGGAAGCTGCATGTCCAGGAGTCTTAATAAAATTGAACTACTCTGAATAACTGAAAGTGTCTGAAAGTTTCTGCTCTTGCAATTAAGTGCACTTTTAACAACCACCATTTGCGCTCCGTGTACAGGATTTCTCTCCCAAATATGCTTTAATTTAAATAGAATATATGGATTTAAATCAAACAGGCAGACTCAGAAATATGCTGGATATTACTAAAAGATACAGCTCACCGCTGTTGTTTTTTCTTTTTTACCATCAACCATAGACAGCTTTATTCCAAGCCTGATCACACTTCCAGTTACAAAACAAGTGGCAAAAAATAACAGTTAACACGCAAGATCTGCCATATTTCTACTTGCCTCTATTCTCATACTGGATTTTTCCACATTGAGGGATGGAGAATAAACATCTCCCAGTTTTAACATAATGAATATACCTAATGGTAGCAAATAAAGGTTTTTATTATTTTTAATTTCATTTCACAAATCTTTTGCTCTCCCCACGCCGCCATTTGTTAGTGCAACAATCCAGCACAGTGCTAGTTGCTGAGGTATACATGGTTAAACTAATTTCACCTTCAACCGAAACCGCAATGTTTTCCCTCCCTCCCTTTTTTTTCCCCCCAGGTACTGAAGGCCGTATATTCACCATATTAGATTTTTAAAAATAATTCCATTCTAGAGTAAAGAATGGTTTTGTATAATGACAGGCTGTAAAAAGCAATAGCCTTATCTTTTATCACCCATAGAACTCGTGCTGTACTTTTTTTCTTAAAATATATTTTGTGCAAAATTAAGTTCTGTGTAGGTCTGTACCATAATCTGGAAAAAACTGTGTATAAAACGTACTTAATTTTTAAAAACAATCCCAACATCAAACAACAGAGAAAGAAGAAACATATCAGATGCAGCTGAAGTTTTCACATGAGAAACTAAATATAGTATGTTCTTAAAGCTCCAGTAATACATTCTTTCAAAAACCAGAATGCACTTTGGTCATTATTAAACATTAGTACAGAGGCAAATAAAATACAAAATGCTTGTTTGTGTTGCTTTATATATAAAAATATTTTTATACCACATAAGTTTAAGATGCATTACTTCAAATCTTCCAAGACTCTGAAGATTAGCAAACATAGTGCAATGTCCAGACTCTTGTCACCTAATTACTTGTCATTTTTCAATATGAACCCACTATTTTAGAAATATAAAATTTAAGAATACTTGCGCCTGGTGATATTAATCCTCCCAATATAATTTGTAGATGGACACCTTGTTCCAAGTGACTTGAGTCTACAGGGGTGAACTTCTATTTTTGTCACACTGAATGACCACAAGTCAATATGACTGGTCCCTGTGGGAGGCAGGGACAGAAGCCAGAGGCTGAGGTGGGAAACCCAAGGCTGGGAGATCACAGCCGGGAAAGTGCTAGGGAATGCCCCCTGCTGGGGAGGAATGGGGTTATTTGAAGACACAAATCTGCAGAATACCAGGCTTCGTGAGCTCCGCTGCTCACCAGAGGAACTTGTTTTCTGTGTTTAGCTGCTCTTAAACTTCAATGTGGTATGAGTGGCATATACTATAGTGTACAAGAGGAGAGCATCTGTCTGTCTTATGCTCAGTCATTCATAGCATTCCTTTCATCAGTAAATCTTTCACTTGTTTAAATATTCAACTTCAACATATAATATATACTGCTCCATAGTTCACCATAATATATTCCAATTAATATACATTTATATGTATATATATAAAGTTTCTCATTAAAAGTAACAATAAAAAGTGCACATATTGAGCATGCACAGTCAGAGCTGCGCCACGCAGCTCAGTATTTCAAATAAATACAATATTTAATTTTATCAAAATATCATACAGCATGGTAATCATTTACAATTATTGCTCTAATAAAAGTGTTATCAAAGAGCACTTGTTGACTTGTTATATAATACCTTATTAATAACCCAGGATATTTAAACTGCAGCCTACATGAGTTTAGATCCTGGAATTACTCAAAATATTAAAAATTCCACTTGCTTCTAATAGTAATATAAAATATTTCTGCTACCTGTCATACTGTATTGTCAGTACATTATTTTTTGTACGTCTCACTTTTCTGTTGCAACCAAACATCTATTGATGTTATTTTGTCCTCATAAATGATTGGTGCAAATGAAATATTCTGAACAATGTTACCACACTGTCAAAAATCAAGTAACTTCCACAAAGCGTTACTGTAACTAAAAATGTTCAGCATTGGCTTCAGCTTTAACAACAGATACAGTAATTTAGTGTAATCAATTTCCAGGATTTCAAGTTCTCAGACACACAGTTTTTGACCTTTCGCAAATCTGACCCCTTCCAAAACTAAACAAATAAGTTTGAAAATAAAATATAAATGTCAACTAAAATGAACATAAAACAGTGAGAAGATGAAATAAATACAAAGATTGCACAAGACAGTCAGATGTAAACACTTCAATTTTCCAAACATCCTTGAAGAGGTTGTAGCATCTGAAATACAGATTCAGTGGCTGCTTTGAGGCAGTTTTGTCAATCAATGAGCTTTTCTATAACACTGTGTTATCTCATCTTCTTTATATATTGTCAAGATTTGATCTTCCAGAGCTGGAAAAGTCAGAGCAGTAAATCAACATTATTTCCCATCTCAGCTTTCTGTTTACCAAAACTGCAATACCATCACATTTTTTTCTTATTGCATTTGCTGCGTATTCTATGATACACAAAATACATTTTACATTTGTTTAGTTCTTATGTCTACCCATTTTTTTTCCTATTAGAAAACTCAATGGCCAACTAAAGGCTTTGTGCTACAAGCTTGTGGAAACTAACGTGCCTCANAAAACTGCAATACCATCACATTTTTTTCTTATTGCATTTGCTGCATATTCTATGATACACAAAATACATTTTACATTTGTTTACTTCTAATAGGAAAAAAAATGGGGAGACATAAGAAAACTCAATGGCCAACTAAAGGCTTTGTGCTACAAACTTGTGGAAACTAACGTGCCTCAAAACATGAATCTTGAAGTAGTTTTCAGAGTAGGTGACAGAGCAGGACCTAACAAGACAATCCTTCAGCTATTGCGAAATGACACTGTGTAAGGCTGATCACAGTAATACTGTATCTACGGTAATACTTTACTGCATTGCAAGACAAGGGTAGCTTGCATCTTCCTGCATCCCTCAAAGAGCTACAAAGTCAAAAATGAGGAATTCAAGAGAGAAATCAGATCTGGGATATGAAGAAAAGTTAAATAAAGTCTTGTACTTATGTGTATGAATGTCTCTGTATTTATGTCTAAAAATTCTTGGTAATTATATGTCCTCAATTAAGTCAGAGAGCCACAAATGCAAAAAAAAAAAAGAAAAAACATTAAAAGAGCTGCTTTGACAAATACATCACTATTCTTCTTAAATTTCATAACCATTTTCAAACAATAAATCTTCTAGTTAACACAGTTAAGAATTCATTAGGCTACAATGTATGATCCACCTATCATAACATTCTGAACTCCATGGTGGAAAAAAAAGGATGCTTATCAACTCATTACCTTTAGATTAAATCCAAGCAAGTCACTGATGACACCAGAAACAGCCGACAGGATCACAACTTGGGTGATATTATAAAGCAGTGGATTCATTGTGAGCCCATACAATCTAAAAGGACTATCCAGTTCCTAGGAATGCAAAACAATGACATCATTTAAAAGCAAAAAATACACAACGGTGGTTTTGTTCACATATGTATTGAGCGATATTAGATAGTTTAGGAAGTCTTCAAGCCACAGTGCAGTAAAACATTCTCGTATTCTTCTGCATATATAAAAAAATGCGCAAGAAAATACCCATCACATTAACTGACTGTTGACTGATGGTGCCTAAATAACCCTTCAAAAAATTGGAGGCTACCTATCTAGAGCATCTACTGATTTGCTCATGAAGCCAGGAAAATAGAGAGCTAGTTTTCCTGGCACCAAGGTGCCATCACTTTAGCATTCCTTATAATTTTCCAGAAATCGCCTTCAGTGTTAAAAGAGCTGACAGACAATGGAAACACAAAAAAACAAGAAAAGATTTTCCACAGTGACAGAAGGCTACCTCACTACTATGAAAAATTAATAAAAATGTCTTTCCTAATGCAATTCCCCTTCTTCTCCATTAATTACCGATTAACATAGCCAGAAAAGGAAGATAAAGGAAAAAAAAATACTAATAACCTTTTAACTGCCAATATTTTAATTTTTTTTATTATTGAAAGGAGCAAAAAAATAGCCAAAATTAATCTGCAACAAAATTTGAACAAAGAGGCTATTTCACCCATTTTCAATTATTGGTGTGTGAATAAAAGCACCCAAACTTTTCTGGCCTAGAAATATGTCAAATAAAGGAAGCAAAAAAAGAATTTAAAACTGTAAGTGTGGATTATATAAAGTAGAACAACTATCACTGCTTTGGTCATTTATATTTTCTAGCTTTAAATTCATCTTCATCCCTGTCCAGCATTGCATCCTGGGCCTTGAACGAGGCCTTATAAAATGTTTTTTAATAAAGATGAATTTCAGAACTCTGCCTCTTATTTCAAAAGAGGTGATATAAGAATGAACAACCTTTTCGTTTAGATGTAATGTGGTATAAAACTCTGCTGCAAATACAAAAGATATAAAAGACATGATTCTGAGAAGAACAGCAGAGAAGTTCTTTAAGGAATAAGTTTTTAGATTTTGGATTCATCTTACCAATAAGAAAATAGTACGAATATTCAACATAATATTGTCTTCAGTAAAAGCCTGAGGATCAGAAACACCTGGAACTAAATTAAAAACCCCACAACTCCATTTAGCTACTGGGCATGAAATATGCAATTGTGTTGATCACTAACTACCAAGAATTCATTTAAAGCTCGTATTAGGCGGCTTGGAAATCCCAGCTCACTTTTGGGCATGTTCTCACAGTAACTAAGTGATGGCCTGGGTCTGGGATTTGTGCCACAAAAGCCGAGTCCCCTGTTGGAAAGGCCATGTCAGCTGATACATTTCTGGAAAGAGTAAAACATGAACTTTTTTTAAAAACACTGAGAAAAGCATGGAAAAGACTGAAGTGAATCAGAGCAAGGGTTGATCAGCATCCTGCCACCACCAGCAGCTATTTCTCACCCTTCCTACGTTCTCACAGTGCAGACATTTCAACTCATGAAGTACCCTGAATCTGTTGTACTTTGTCTAGTCTACTTGTCCAGCCTCTCCTTGAATCCAGATAACCTTTCTGCACCCACAGTGTCCCTTGACCAACAGTTGCACAAGTCTGCTACATGATGCACTGAGAATACTTCCTTTCATTTGTTCCAAAATCAAGTCCTAAAAGCTTTGCTGGCCCCTTATTCTTATACCAAGGGATACAGTCAATAACTGACTTAGCCAGGCTCTCCATATCACTGTACCATAACTCTCAACTTACATTGTTGCTTTGTCAGCTTTGGATCCTTGCTGACTCAATCAGTCCTCTCATGGAACACGCTGTGTACTTTTTTTGAGATGAGGGGACCACGCACCCTGTTAAAGGCGTGCTGGTGGGCAGAATTACTCAGCTGACTAGAAGAAATACTCCATCTCAGCTACTAGCTGTCTAGATTAAACAGAGTTTAAGCTTCATTTTAAGAACTGCTTCTTGGCGCACAGGAATCAACAGAGTAAGTGACCAGAATTCCATGTGTGGTAGAATGAGGCAGCAAGGTCTTAGAGCCCCATCATATGCAAAAAACCCCAATTGTTTCTCTTGATAGGCTTGAATTTTCCTGACTGCAGAGGAAAGGTATAGAGGTACTAAAGGATATGGTTCAGGTTTACTGTGTAACCCAGCCATTCCCTCTACTGATGGGGATCTCCGGACATGGAATCAGTATCAGTTGTGCTCTACTCAAACATGGTGGGAGGGGTGTGTGCATTGAAGGAAATTTATCTGAGGGGGACGAAAATACTTTTACATTTGCGAGTCATTCCTGGGGAACTGTTCTACACGACCATCCTACCTTGGACTAAATGAAGAAGTGGATTCCTTGAAGAAGAAAGCAAAATACTGTTGTTACCTTACTTCTGAACCCAAGAATAACAAATGGGCACCATCTTTTTAAGAACTTTACCATAACAGCAGAATGTATAACAAGATCTGAATACTAAAAGCTGAAGCTAGACAAATTTCATGTCAAAACAGTTTACATGACAGCAGAAGCAATTAAGCACTGTAACACCATACCAAGAGAGGTGGGGAGGCAAGTCATGAATATTTTTTTTTGTAGCATCAGGACTGGCTTCCTCTTTGAAAGCCCACTTCAGTCAACTCTAAGTTATATGCTGTTAATTTTACTGTAAAAACACCTAAGGAATACTAGATCTAATTGATTTTATTTGTTCATAAAAGCCAAACCTAAAATGAAAAAAAAGTTTCTCAAGTGTTAAATTTATCACTCTTATTTGGCATTCAGATAACCCTTAAGTAAGTTTTGGATTAGGGTAATGTTTAGTCTGAAGGAGAAAGAGACATTTCTAGAGCAAGAATTAAGCTCCCAGACAAGTGAAAGAACAAAACAGCTTGCTTCCCAAATTATGACAGATCTGTGTTTGAAAGAACAGAAGAACTCAGCAGAGGCAATTTAGGATCAAACGTGTCTTCCTGAGAACCTCAACCACTGCTTTGTTAATAATAATAAGTTTAAAAAAAAAAAAAACAAACTAAGCATGTCCGTGCTCTAGCTCCAGATGAGTGAAAGTAAGATGATTTTTCTTCTCTAGAATTCTAGAAACAGGACATAATGAAAAAAATCATGTTCTGTCACCATGAAGAAATGTCTTCTACCCACCAAATATGGTTAGCTGGCAAACAGGACAATATTGCATAGGTAAAAAACTTTTCTACTAATCAGCAAAATTCCATGAAGAAAAAAAAAAGCCAAATAGTTCAAGGGCACAGCTGACTTAAATATTTGAATTACATTAAATGAAATCCATATCCTTAATTCACTTATAAATGGACCTATGTACCAATTTCTCTCTGTCTTCCAAAAGGATTCCTCTATGACAGTAAGTAAAGAAGAAATCAAGTATAATCTAGTTTTAATTTGAAATGCTAACCTCTGAGTTTTTAAGAGGAATTACTTTTGTGGAAGAATACAAATGCTCCAGCAGCTTATTACTAGAAATAGATATCGATGCTCAAAACAGACAACAAAATTGCATCATGTATTTCCCAATGGCTCATCATCCTGTCCATCCTGAAGCACTCTCTGTCATGCTGCTCGTATACTGTTAATAAATAAAACTTATTGTATATAAAAATGATTTGTAATCCACAATGACAGCAACACAACAGACTGTAGGGTATGTACAAGTAACACTGCTGTGAAAGAGTTACAGAGCAGATTTAAACCAAAGCATACTGTACTGCCTGCAGAAGTAATACAAATGACTCATTAAGCAATGTATTCTGTTTCTTAGTTATATATAATACGGTAATACTATTTTAATTCTTACCTTCAATAACTTAGTAGCAAGTTTTAAAACATTGTTCACTAGTGTCAGTTCCTCCTTCTTATTAGGCTTTTTCTCCATTTTCAAGTACAAGTTTATCTGATTTAAATAAAATATGAATATCACCACTTATTCAGAATTTAAAGGAATTAATTTGGAAATATTTAATAATAAAATGAAGTGATGCCTCAGCAGCCATATGATAGAACAGCAATGACATTTCTGCAAGCAAGCAAATTTTTTTCTTCCTTTTCAAAATTTTAAGAACAAATAGTATCAGTATCATAGGAAAGTACAATATTTTATGACATAACAAAATACATTTCACACCACTATAGCAACAACTTTACTTTAAAGTTTAGTGTAATCTACAAATTAGGCAAGAAAACCCACCACATTTGTCAGGCTAGCATAATTTTTTTCCTCCTTCAATAATTGCCTGAGGTTTGTCAATTCATTTCCAGAAGGTTTTTATACTAGTATGCAGACCTTACAAGGCATAACATCCCCAAGAGTTATTGAGTAGACTGAAATGCTGAAACACAATTCTGCTAAAGTGTAATTTCTTTTAAAAGATTTTAGTATAATTGAGTATTTCATGAGCACCTTGAGTGCAGAAAAATCAGTCTTTCTAGTGCCTTGAAATAATTGAAAAACTATTAAACTCTTCATTGCTGTAGAAGAACAGTATATTGATCATTTCAAGGCTTCTGTGATCCAGACTTTTTTAGGTCATTGTTTCTGAGTGAGTTTATTTAAGAGTAGAAATTAGCTCCCTTTTGGCTTTCTAGCAATTTTGAAACATCAGCTTTCGTTCTCAAGTGACCTATCTTTGATATCCTAGACCAGGCAAGGGTTAGTTTTTCTTTTTTATTGCATAGCAAAGGCAAATAAAAGGAAAAATATCTTTAAAAGGCATGAATGTTTTATTTTAGAATGACGACCTTCAACAAAATGAAAAAAGGAACAATTGAGCAATATGCTGAAGTAGTCCTTCAGATGACAGAGACTGTTACCAAGCCACAAAAGTGAAGTTGCAGAAAGGAAGTGAAGCTATATGATGCTGTGATATATTTAACTACCTTTTTGTAAGATGGTTATTGAAGTAAGGGCCACAGACATCTAAACAAAGTAGCTGAATATTATCAGATCTCCCCAAAAAGGTCACTGTAAGTTTCTTATACAAGTTAAAAAATCAAAAACTATGCCTAATATATTCCAAGGCATATTAAGGTCCTGAACTATCAATTTAATNAATATTATCAGATCTCCCCAAAAAGGTCACTGTAAGTTTCTTATCCAAGATAAAAAATCAAAAACTATGCCTAATATATTCCAAGGCATTTTAAGGTCCTGAACTATCAATTTAATTTTAAAGTAAATTATGCTTTTAGAGGCAAAGAGATTTCAGTCTTTAAACATAAAATTACTGATTTCAAAAATTCAGGTGTTTATAAACAGGAATAAACTAAGAATAAAGGCTCTATTTAGCAACTCTGAAAAAATGGTAGGTAATAAACCCTAGGAAGATTCAAATATCTTTTAACGGTTACTATGATTTCATTAATTTATGAAAAAAACCCCAACTTTCAATAACAAACTTTGAATGAGGAGGGGAGTTTGAATGTGTATGCACAGCCATCTACCATACCTATTCTGAGACTTGAAACTGGCAAGACAACAACTTTGATCAGAACACACATTGTCATTTACTCAAGAAGGAACCACTGAGGCACTTAATTTACAAGACCAATTAAAAACACTTTCAGAAGGACTTGAAAAATTACAGGCAAACAGCATACAGTCAAAAAATCCCTTGATGTAAAACAACTGATCTTTTAGTTTCTCATCATGACTTCTAATCATGAAATTCATAGGTTAATACAAAGTACACAGAAGTGGCTGGAACTTTGATGACAGAAAGTAGAATTTACAATTTTATCTTATCCGTGAAGCATTTAAATTTAATCTGGGGGGTTGAGGCTTGTTTGTCCTTTTGTTGGTTTTTTTTGTTGTAGTTTTACGTTTGTTTGTTTTGAAGCTTCATTCTCCTCTCAGTAAGCCTAATAACACTGGTGTGTAATTTTCAAGGACACCAGTTCAGCTGTTTTTTAAGATCACGTGAGTGTCAGTCAGTTGTTTGGTCTTGACCTCTCATGAAAGGCCCAAATATCAGAATTTCATGAACTTGCCTCAAGAACACTGTAAATATGCTTTGGCATCCAGCTAGTATGTGAAACCAGTCCAAAATGAGTTCTATCCAGGCTGATGTGTATCCTTTTTATTTTCTGAGAAACAACTGTGAATTCTATTTTGGTTTTCATTTCATAAAGCTTTCAGGCGTTTTTGAGGAAAATGACTTATAACAGGATAAGCTGGATTCAATACAAAGCTAAGTGTCTGATGACATAGCACTTTCTGAATTTTATTTATTTAAGTTCTGAGGACATAGAGTGCTTCTTCCAACGCCCATGCTGGCTTAAAATGTTCAAACACTGACTCTCAAGAAGAACATAATACAGAAACCTATGAAAGTAAAACAAAGGCTTGACATTATCTGTCTCTCTCTTGCCTTGCTCTCTGCATTTTTTTTTTCCAATCCTTATCCCAAACATTTCCCTCCATTTTCATTCCAGAAACAGAGGACATCAGCCTCACTGGGACATTAGGCTATTTGTACTCTGAGGATCAACAGAATGATGCAAAGCTCTCCAGGCTCAAGAACTCGGAGGGGTTTCACACTGGTGCAAAACACAGCATTCAGGACAAGGTAAATAGGCAGTCTGTCTTCCCAATGTCTAGCCTCATCATCTTTAGTAAAGACAGAATGAAATCTCATGGAGCAAAATATGAAAGCAATCATTTATACCATCTGTCATAAGCTTCACATCCTGACTTTAGGAGACTCGGTTTGGAAGACTTTATTCTCCAACTTGAACACATTTCCTGTAGGAAACCTGTGAAGTTTTCCTGAACTGCCTCTTTACCTTGTCCTGAATGCTGTGTTTTGCACCAGCATGAAACCTCTCTGAGCAGAAAGAGATTGCTTCTTACCTAACACTAACTGAACATGCTTAGCTCGGAAAACTATCAGCAGTGCCAGGCAGAGCAGAGAAGGAAGTTTGCAGTACAAATGCCGACTAGAACATTCCTGAGAAGAAAAGTATGTAGATTCAAAGCCAAGCTTGACAGATGACTGAAAGAAAAAGTTTCCAAGGAATCTAGAGGAGACTATATGTAATCCATGCAACCTAGCAGTCAAAATTCTTGGACTGGAAACAGTGACCCACTTTGTAGAGGGTAAGTTTGTTTTCAAATCTTTTAGTCTCCCATCCAACACATTGAGAGTTCAGGTTTCTGCTCCCTGTTTAAAGGCTACTTTTTACGTTTGTGTTCTGTTAGATCTTTAATTATATCAGACGACATATACTGATACCTCTAAGCCCACTCACTTAAAGAGAAATTGGGATATGGCCATCTCAATGTTCCATACAACTTTTAAACAAAGTCACACACTTCTCACAGAAATTGAACTTCAGGTTGTAAAGTGTTGTTTCACTACACCATAACTAACTCCCTAACCCAAACTATTTTAATATATCTAAAATGCATGCCTGAGACTTAACAGATGAATGACTTGTTTAGATATAAAAATATAGGTCTATACAAGTTCTCACCTGCTCAGTAAGTAATATTGAGGTATTGCTGTACTTTTTACTGGTTTCAGATCCAAGAGTAACAAATCTTAAGAGAAAAAGAGTTAGTGAAATGCACCAAATTACAAGTTCCCAATTGTAGTGACAATCAAGGAAGATCTCATGCATGTGAAGCAGCTGAAAACAAAAGAGGAAAAAAAAATCAAAATTTAATTCAAAGTAATAATTATTTTATAACATAAGAAAATAATTACGTATTTCCCCAACTCCAAGAAAAACTTCCCAGTAATATGGATTGGTTTTAGGCATAAAAGATTTTTGAATCATAATTTAAAATCAACACTGTGTCAAAGATAAGAGGTGTGAGAAAAGATATGCTCCGAAAGGCTCAATCTGAATTTAGACACATCTTTTTCTCATTATCCCTAAAGGAACAGGAAAAAAAATATATACACTAAGACAATTTTAAACTCATGTTCAAACTTGCAAAGACACCATATGGGATAAAAACAAAAATATACTCTGAAATGTTCTGAATTATATAGAAAATTGAATCCAAGCAGAATTACTGCTAAACTATATTCTTATTAAAATATTTATAATTAGCTACCAGGAAAACACATTAGTGTTAACTATGGAAGAAAGTGGGAAAAAATACAACCAGAAGCCATTCAGAAGCTTCCCTATATTCTGAAACAGAAGCTCAAGGAAAAATCTTAAGCTGTAAAAATCGTCTTTAAACATAGATTTGCTTACTAAAAGATATTCCACTAGAGGGCAGGCTAATATAGCCAACCATCTTATTTCTCACAAAAATCATCAACCAAAGTCAATCTCAACTGTTTTTGCAAAAGTGTGTTTTGATGCAAAATGTTGGGAAAAAACCCCCCGTGTTCCAAAATCCACAATGGAAAATGAAGGAGGATGCGGATTTAAAAAAAAAAAAAATAATATCATCCTCTTAGGAATTACACTATCAGTAAGTCATAGTTCTTCCTATGCAAGTAATACTTCCTTACCTGTGCACAACAGATAAACACAACCGAGATAGTGAGTAGGAAGGCAGATGAAACTATCACATCGACTGAGCGTTGAGGACCTCGACGCTGAAAGTAAAGGATATGCATACATGTGAGTGAAAACCTATTCAATCAGCATTGATATTTTGCATATGCAGTTAGATGCACACCCTGAATCTATGTTTCATCACGGCTCGCAATTTGGCAATCTAAGTTCCAAACACCATATTAGATCCTAATAACATAACTACATTTGACTACCCCTAAAGGCATGTGAGATTAATTCAGATGCAAGCATTTAGAGATAACCATGAGAAAAGAAAATATTCACCACTTGTTCAGTCAGCTCCTTCATGATGTGAAGTAACTTTCAGCATTCCCTGACATAAAAAAATCGATATGGCACTGGGTTTTAAACCCAAGTATCAAACCAGCACTAACAAAAGATTTTTGAACATCAAATCGCAATAGGATATCAAGATACGATTTCACATGGTTAGTATTTTCCATTACTTGCCTCTTTTTGACACACAAGAATTTTAACTGTAGATCACTGTCCTACTGTGGTAAGTTCAATAATATAATTCTGTCCCTCAAAACAAGAAGGAAAACTGGGGAACAAACACACTTGTCTTGAAAGGTGCAACCTCACTGTTTTCAACCATTTTTTTCTTGCTTACTGGTACAATGAAATGTTTTTACCCACTGAGCTTTTTCCTAATTTTTTTAATTACAGAATTAAACATCCTGTGCTGCATTGAAACATGTACAAGTTATAACAATTCTTTCTCTACTTTGTTCTCCAGACATGCTACTAATTTACATAAGAAATGGCGGAATATACAGATATGGTTGTGAGGAAAGAAGGCAAGACATTCTCTCCACAACAATCCTACCACATACAGTCTTTAAAGCATCAAAACTACATTCTATTGTCCAAATGATGTTATCCTCCTTTGCTCCCACCCAGCAAGACATTACAGACTACGAGGAAAAAGATGCAAGTCTCTCCAATGTAAATTTTAAAGGGTACCTCTTTTTTACAGCCTCTCCAACAGACACATACATAACACAAGAGTGTTGTAAATTAATCACCTCAATTCCTCTTAGAATGCTGCATCTTTCAAAGTTAAGATTGTGCTTTATATTAAAAATGTTGCTTGCTTATAGTTCCTGCTTTCTACGTTCCCCAGTCTCCACACCATAACTTCTTTATGTTTTCATAATCTTTTACCTACCTCTAATTACTACTGATAGTAGATTTCATCTAACCTTTCTTAATTGCTGTTGGAAAGAAGCATAGATGCAAATAAGGGGATTACTACCACTAAACAAGAGATTGTCAGTTGCTGTTCACTAAAAAAATGGTTCTACAGAAACCAAACAGGGAAAAACCTAGCTTTATCTGAGTTGGATTACCTAAAGTAGAGAGAAAAATGGAAAAAAAAAATTGGAGGAAAAAAACCAACATCGAGTTAGATAATATGGATCCTTTCACAAAGAATCAAAGTGATCTGGCTTGAAAGGATCATTAGAGACATAAGGAGATTACTCAAATACGAGCTGACCGTACAATAGAGGGATCAGAATTTCTTACAAACAACACTTGGGCATAATTTCTAGCTTCACCTGGCACACATACACTCACAGAACAAATACGCACATAATCTGTCTTGCTTCATAAATTCCTCCTATATTAATGACACTACCTAGTGGGGCTCTTACAATAAAGTATTGTCTGTATTATACTACAAGTGGTCATTTTCACCCAACATATTCACCTGAGAGACTTTTCTGCTAGCATTAGTAAGACAAGACTCCAATTCTGAACACACTTTACTCCAAGGTAAAAACTAGACATTTACTTTCCCACAGTTTGGCTGCCTGCAGACACTGCTGGCCCAGAGTCACTAAAATGAAGCGTACAGGGCATGTGCACCAATAGGTGTAAGCGCCCAGAAGGAAAAATGCAGACTAGAATACCATCCTTCTATCAACAGCACACGAGATATTTTATATTAAAGTGGTAGCAAAAATACACATTATTTTACCTTTAGATAGGACCTGAGAGAAAGCCACATTTTTATATTCTGTACTTTTTTCAAGCGGAAGTGAGGAACCTCCGATTTTCTTGCCCTTCTGGCAGATGTTAGATGACCAAAAAGTTTGGCAAAAAGTAGCCTCTGCAGAGAAGAAAAAAAAAAAAATTACTTTAACTGATAGTTGATTATCAAGGGCACTAAAAAGACAACAGAGAAAAGGCTTCCCTTAATATGTCAGTAATGTATAATATACCAGCATAAATTAAAATACGTTCATATAGTGCAGAAATAAAAGTAGCACATTACTAAAAAAGAGGAAATACACTAAAAAGTTTTAAAAGTCTTCCTATTATAATGATAAACAAAGTTTAGCTACACTTTGAGTTCCTTTCTTCAAATTTCAGACAACAGACATGCTATGCTGTTAAAATTTGGGAGAAAATCACACCTGCCAATCATTTCAATTAGAGAGTGCCTGTATCACAGAAGTTCCTTCCAAGACAAATGATTATTAGAAGCAGGTTAATTCTATTCTACTATGTTAAATCACATATTTTGGCTATAATTTGAGAAAAGGAAGTATAAAAATTGTTCTTTTGCACACCAGTAAGCATCTATACTCTGCAGCTAGTAAGAGATACTGATACTCTCTTAAAAATTTAAATTGCAATAACAAGCAATACATTAACAGGTGTATTACTTTAGATAGCAGCTCTCATGATCTCCAGCTGTGGGACTGATCTACCAGCAAAGCAGGCAGGGCTCTTGGCTAGGGTCTGGACTGAACTGTTTTGAGTTAAACTGAAGGGTTTGAATGAAACACACTGCTAGAACAAACTGGAAATATAGTTCTTTTATTGAAACTCCTTCTCCTTGGGGAAAACTGGGAGAAGCTGGGACATGACTAAGAGCTGGGTTAATGCATTGAGCCAGAAATCTGAACTAAAAGATTAAAAAGTTTTCCCTCAGAAACGCTCTCCGGGAAAAAAGGTTTATTAGCTACAGAGACTTCAGTCCATTGCAACTGAGTCATCTCCTGAACTGTAAGCCCACTGAAGTATTTGTCATCATTGATCTATGAATCATAGTTCGCTGAAGAAAACAAGTTTAAAATATCCGCAAAGTCAAAAAACTGCAAACATTAAACCTTGTTTGGCTTTGGATGAAGCCTCTTGGTTTGCTGTTCGTACCTGTTTATATGTCCTCTCTGCTACACATAGCAGAAAAAAGAAAATCCACACTAGAGACACACGGACCACAAAACTTATAATAACCATTGAGAGAACCAGGATGTCTCCATTTGATCCAAATGCAGTCATACAAAGTTCAGTGGCAGAATGTGTAGCTAGTTGTTCCAAATCTTTAGCTTGGGAAAGTCGAAAGACAAATGGCATTAAACCCAAGATTAAAGATATGACATTTCCAAAAATCTGATAACCAATTCCTGGTATATAGCTGTTCACCTAAAACCAAAAGAAAACAAGGTATATTTTTAGGTTTGGAATTAATAAATAAATTATTAATTTTACTGTTTTACTATCACAAAGAACACTTTATAACCTGATAAATTATATGAAACCTTCAACCAAGCATGGTCACAATTTACTATTAAGAAAAAGGAAGTCCTCAAAGAGCACGTAATGCACAGGAACCAAATACGACACATCATTTAAAAACCTAACATCATAGCATTGCAGTTAAAAGACTCCAGTGCAAATTCTTGTATTAAAAATTCATTCAATGCTGAATTAGCAAAGTGCGCCAATCAGACTGTGTTGCTTACATCCTGTATGTTGTTCCTGTTTGTGTCTTGCTTTTAGGTTGTATGTTTTTTAAAAGCGTTCACAGTGCAGACAGGACTGGGGTTCTGCTGTGCCGGCTATGGCTTTGTTAAGTTTAAGTCTACTGTGGATTGCACCCAAAACTGTATCGACACCAAGTCACGCACAGAGATCTAAACTAAGTTTGTGAATACATTGCTTTAACAAGTTGGAGTCTGTAACTATCAACTTGTCAGAATTAGTGATAGTTTTCCTAAGATATGCTAGGATTTTTATGTTCAACTCTCAATATAGACAACGTACGCATTTTGTAAAGAGTACAACATCATTTTTTTTTTTTCCAACTGCTTCCTGAAGAGGAGTACTAGGAAAAAGAATGGAGGACTAGTGAGACATCCAGCTAATGCTCTTAGATGTTTGTTTCCTAAAGAGGAAAGCTTTCTTTTCCAATCTGAACTTTAACATCGAAATACACAGATCTGTATATTCCTAACCCAACATATTAGTTCTTCATCGGAATCAAGGAGATAAATAAGAATAGTCACAGCATATATCCCTTTGGAACAATAAAACAGAGGTTGGCTATGTTAGTAAGCACCTAACTGCAAACACATTTTATTGTCCCAACACTTAAGATTTGGTGGCTCTTTTATCTGATAGTAACAAGTAAAACAGAGTGATCTATGCCATGGAACAATAATGTCAATAACAGATGCTTTAAAAAAAACAAACAAAAAAACACCAACGTAAAACAAGCTTATTGTTGGTAGTGCTTAGACTCCTAAATACAATATTTGCATAAAGTAAAAAGAATACTCACTCTGTTCATTATCATACCACTGATTTCAAGCACAGACATATCTGCTTTCTTGCAGTCATTACCCTCCCATACAATTGCACTTATTTTTTCTAGTCCTGGATTCAAACTGTGGATCCAAGGCAAATGACTCTGGCAAAGACAAGGAATACATTCCATCAGAGAAAAAAAATCTATTGTCCTGACAATATGCCTTTGTCAGAAATATGCTGACAAAAAATGCTTTAGACTGACACAAATACCATTATATAGCATTTATGTCTACTATATGTTACTACATGTTAACCACATTCCACAAAATCATCTACTTCTTTTCCAAGAAATAGCTGTGAGTACAGAGATCTCTCCTACCCCATACTTCATTTTCTAATAGTGCTGAGTTATTGTGGTTGAGGATTAATTGGCTTCTTTTTTGCTCAAACATATCAAAGAGAGAGGTATGAGGTTTACTTATAAGCCATCTTTAATTTTACCACGTTTAATGGAATATTTTGTTTTTCTGGTTATATTTTTTCCTCCTAGCATTCTGAAAAGTACTCTTCTCTGCTTGAGCCTAAGGCAAACATATTTTTTTTATTTGCTTTTAATGATACATGTGTACTTCACAATCCTTGTCATGGATAAAGGCTCCCCCTATGCTAACTGTACCTGGCAAGACTCAGAGAGAGCAGTAGGAGTCTAATCAATACACGCTGCTCCAAAAGCCAAGCAATCCCAGCCTAATTTACTGAATGCACTTGTGGCTGAGGCACCTTTACTCTAAACAGACTGCCAAGCGAGAACTGAAGGATATGGAAAAACATTGAGGCAACAAGTTCTGCTGTGGCCATTTCCTGACTTTCCTCAGCTCTGTCTCACTCCTCTCCCATTCAGGTGATGAAAATTGCTCTCAACTCTGCCTCGTCACCTAGAACTACATGCATCAAACTACTGGAAGTGGTGGTGCTGGGGGGCAGGGGGAAGGGTGTGATATACTTCTTAAGATTTAATTTATCATTGATTAAAAGTAAAGCTTTTTATTTTTTTTTACTTGCTTTATCAGTATTTATCTGAAATCTTTGTATTCTGCTAGGTACTCAATTATCTCCCTTTGTTTTCCCCATTAGATGGAAAAAAAATTATATTACTAAAACAATGCAAATATTAGTTGCAGATCTTCTTAACCACAGATTTCCAAGGTCTCCCTCTAGAGGGAGTATCAACACCAGGAGCTGAAACTCAAAAATGCACAATATACAATCAAACAGAAAAAACACTCAAGTGCAGGACAAAAAGTCAATGCATATACTGCAATTCAACTCCCTGTTATAAGGCTTCCATTTTAGTGTTTATATGGAATGTACGCAAAAACTAAAAATAAATACAAAAAACAAAGATTGCATGAAATCCAAAGTGCTTTTTTTTTTTTTTTNGGGGGGGGGGGCAGGGCACAAAGAGGGAGGTTTTTTAAATCAAAAAATACTCTGGTTATGAATGACATGCCTGTCTTTTGAAATTCTTTTCCTTAGCTAGCATTAACACCATCTCTTGCATGGCATTCCTTAGTAGTGATGACGCACTACCAACTCGTATGACATGTTTACCCAGAACAATGTTTCACATTCTCTCCATCTCTTTACTTAAATAGTTCAAATTAGCAATGCAATTAACATGCAATTTAAAGATGAGACTTGTACTACAAATATAACTGGCACTGTGACATCTGGATGGATTTCATCAAATGAAGACTTGGATTGTTAATGATCAAGTATTACAATGGATTCTGTCCAACATTAGCCCAAGGCAGGCCGCAACTGAAGTGTTGCACAACAAACACTAAAATTTTCAGAAATGACTGGAAGGACTAAGTATGTTGCTATAGAACAGCATTAAAGAAGGGAAACAAAATTATTTGCTTTAAGGTAAAAATAAGAATATTGTATCTAAATAGAATTTAGACATATGTAATACACATGTAACATATATACATATTATATATACATATATAACATTAGATACTATGTATGTTATCTTTCTGTTTGCTTTTTTATATACATATTTATATATCAGCAAATAGAAAGATGTCNAAAAAAAAAAAAAAAAAAAAAAAAAAAAAAAAAGGAAAAAAAACCCAAACCCAGAACCATCTACCACAGAGGAAACTTAAATCAATCTGTACTTATCCTGAACTACAACTAAAATTCAAACACTCAAGTATTCTGTCGGCTATTTCAGTATATTGTCATATCCTGTTCATCTGACAAATTAATGACTGAGTAGCTGAAATCAAATTTTCCTTGTTTTAATTCTATCAAACCACTTTGGCTTTCTTACTTTCATTTAATAGAGAATTCTTTCTGCCAGGCATCCTGACATACGATAAAGCTGATAATACTGAACTTGTGCGTAGTGTAAAAAAACCAAAATTGGTGGATACCAACCTGATGAAATGGGTCATCTCTGTATTCTTTCTTCACACATGGATTCACTTGAGGGCTTTCTACATCTGTCTCACTGGTACAGGAAGAGTGGCACTCTGCACAGTGTAAGAGGTCTTCCCATAGCACATCTTCCGTTTCTGATTCTGGCCTCGCACTCTCAGAATCTTGTCTGGAGCTTGAACACCGAGAACTGCAGCTAGTACCTGATTTAGGTGTATCCTGAAATTAAAATATGCATTGGAATTAATGCAGCTTTTTCATTCTACATTGTTTCTTGACAAAACAGTTCTAAAGTTAAATTAGTGAATCCGCATTTATCTGGCTTTTATGTTCCATAAATGTTTTACGTTTATCTTCTTCCATCAGAAAGAATTACATGTTTATTGAAGGAATGTCTAAGATGTTGCACATCTTCAGACATTGTACAAACAAGTAACAGTCCATGGTCTCAACTTTGTGGAGGGGGGTCACATAATGAAGAATCAAATCCTATTAACTATTAAAAGAAAATAACTATTTTACAGATTTTTAGTACTCATTAATTTAGACTTTAACAGAAATTATCAAGCCACAGACTCCAGCTATGTCTCAAACTTCTGATTTTATAAGCCATAAATTAAGCCTCTTCTAAAACACTTAACAGCTGCATGATTTTAATGAAAACGTGAAAGACACGAGTGTGTGAGGCTTAAAGCCATATACACCAAACTGAAATTGTAATACAGAAATGTGACTCAGAGTGAGAAAAGCATCATTCACAAAGTATTTTAAATTAATTTGACGTTTTGTTTTTCTGTCTTTAGCTGTTTGAGCTGAAGTACTTTAGTTACTTATTAACTTGTCCATAAAGTAAGGAATTCTTTCTCTAGAAAGGGCAAGGCCCTGGAAGAAGGAGGGACAGGTATTTTTAGTCATCCAAGACCTGAAGCACTCAAGTAGCCTGTCAAGCAAGCAGCGTGGACACAATTTAACTAGTTTTAAATGAAAGCTTGATATGTTCCAGAAGCACATTTCTAAATGTATGAGCCTGTAATAAAAGAGGAATTGACACTCAAAGTCCCCTACAAATCACATTGCCTCAATGTTACTACTAACATACCTTCTCAAAGGCAAAGAGAGTGAGTGGCCTTGTTCGCAGCCAGTTGCGCATCAGGTGTAGAGAGGAAAAATAAGCAAGAGCATACATATCTACTGCTAGGTATATGTGTAATCTACGTAGTCATACATAAAATTTTAATTATTTTAAACAAACTGTTGTTGAGAAACAAGTATGCCTCATTATGTTCAAATTGTAGCTATATCTCTTAGATAAAGAAAGAAAAGTATTAAGTTTGGGACATTCAAATCTTCCCACGCATACATATGAAACAATCTAATGCTGTCTTCAGAATAACAACTATTTTCTATAGTAAGCAGAATCCATTTCCTGCAAGACAGGTAGGTAGTCTTAAAAGCAGTACCATCCTACTCATCGCCATCCTCTGGCAATTTCTGTTCCCTCTTAACACAAAATTTATTTCTTTCTACTAGTTTGCCTTGAGAATATACACAATTTTTTTTTACACTGAAAAAAAAATAATCAAGCAATGTTTCAGCAGACCTACTAATGTAATGTAATTTGTAATGCATTATTATCTGAAGAAGTGTTCTTTGTTCTTCCTGAAAATCCTGCTTTATGTATTTTACATAAGCAATTTTGTAAAGAAATATTTAGAAAAAATTTGGTCTGAACTCTTTCCCTTTCTTTTACAAAGTGAGGGATAATATCAATGCAGAAAGAGTCTGAAGTACGTTTTTCTTAAAATAAAAGAATAAAAAAATTATTTATAGAAGGCAGTCACTACTGGGTACCACTGAGTCCTGAGGTTAATAAGTAAGAATATTAAAAAAGCTTGCTCAAACAACAATTAAGTTGACAAGTAAACAGGAAGATAAAAGAAAATGTAGGACAGAAGTTGAGAGTATATCCACTGACTTCACTAATTTATTTTTTTTTTTAAACACAAAGAAAGCTTTCACAGATTTGAAAACTATTGTTTCATTTCCTTTGTAATCATGTGGGGGAGGCGAGTTGGTAACAACAAAGAAAGGCTTCCTCTTGCATGGCATCAGTCAGATAAGTAAACGAGGAACAAGTGAAAATATTACTGCCAAAGCTACACACGGAGCAAATTTAGTCTCTTGAGTTTCTGAATATATCTACACAGTCTTCCCTAGCTCTGAAGCACTCTATGCAAGAGAAAATACATTGACGCTGAAAAAAAGAATTGATTGTTATCATGTCTTTCTGCTTCCTCTTGTCAAGCACTACCAGCTGCACAAGTATACAGTCAAGAGACATCTTCTGTAACATGAAACACACTTCCATGTATCGACCTGTTCAGTTATCCTAAACCAAACTTGCATAAGGCATTAAACACTCAAATCAATTAGCTTTCTGGATCTTTTTAACCAAAGCCTGTGAGAAGTAAATGAATGAATAGAAGAAAAGATTACCTGATAATATTTTTATGCAAAGCATCAAGTTCAAGGCTTTGCAATTGTTATCAGAGAAAACAATATCTGAACCCTTCTAAGGAGACGTTTCTTATATCAAGTAGAACACTTACTCATGAGGC
The DNA here is from genome assembly GCA_003993805.1 of Himantopus leucocephalus. Taxonomy (NCBI): domain Eukaryota; kingdom Metazoa; phylum Chordata; class Aves; order Charadriiformes; family Recurvirostridae; genus Himantopus; species Himantopus leucocephalus. The sequence continues at coordinate 13,922,848 of RSEF01000001.1, read as the reverse complement.
TCTGCCTATTGGACTTTTGTCAGAGCTGAAATTACTCTTTACACTCTTATAGTCCTAGTGAAAAAATGGCAATACAGCCTTAAAAAAATGTTCCATATATCTGTTAAGTTGCATACCATTAGTAAAAAAAGAGTATAATTTATTTAAAATTATAAGTAAATAAAAGCATGATAACATATCCCTTTCTCTTTCAATGTCTGAGTCCTTACGATTAAGGACTCTGCTAATATGGAATCTATGAATTCCCCTCTTCTAAGCTCTGATGCCATCCAGTCTCTTAAAACTTCAGTATTTTCATGCTTTAACAATTTTGTTGATAGTTCATGACAATATTTTAAATTATTGTTTCAATAATTATGAGGGAATAAATATTCAGAGGTAGTCAATCAGACTTCTTCACAAGAAGGCTAGTGAATCCAAAATACTAACTTAACAGAGAGAAACAGCAGCACTGATGAAAATTTGCATATTGCCAATTACTACTGTTTTTGTAACAAATCAAGTTTCCAGAGGAGATAACTGGTATCAAAAGACAGCAACAGAGTTGGCCATAACCTGATGCAAGATCTACAGAATATATTCTAGGCTCCGCACAACAAATTGAAAAATAGGATGAAGCTCAAACCAACTAAATAAAAACATCTTAATTTCAAAACACTCATTAAAATAAAATATAAAAAAAATTAAAATCCCTGTCCCCCACTAGCATGACTTCCAATTAACAGATTTCTAAAATCCAATATAGGAGAAAAAAGGTTTGAAAAAAATATATCTATTCAATAAGAAACCAAGATGTTTTAACAACTTACAGAAAAGAAGCAATGGAAAAGAACGTACCTCTAGAGGATAGTGTTTCTTATAATGGTGAGATTTCCTATTTCGAAGTGTACAGTCACTAGAAGTGCGTTCTACATTGCGACGTAAAGAATATCCAGTTTCAGGCCCTTCCTCACTAGAAACTTCATCTGATAAATTTGTCACAGTTCTGTGAGTATCCTAGTGCAAGAAATATAGCATTAGTAAGACATACACTCATACTTACTGAGTTTTGTTCTTAACTACTGAAATCAAATTTCTTTCTGCAACTCTATTATCTATGCTCAATCAGATATTAATGCGCTTTCAACTGGCAAAATTAAGTGGCACAGCAGGAATTATAAAATAGAAATTATAATACCAAAATAAACATTCCTTAGATGTTGAAGGGCTAGTTCATATTATACTAAAGAACAATTCTGACATTCTTATTTTAAATGCAATTTTGTCTAAACCAAACCTACCAAGAAAGGCTTAGAGGCAAAATATCCAGAAGATTAAAAATAAGCAAACAAATAAAAAATACCCACCAAAATTGTGACACTGTAACTGTAACATTAAATTATCAACACATACAGTACGAAGTTAACATTCACCTCTTTTTCCAACAGTAAAGTGCTACAGATTGCATGTAGAATACTCAGATCATTAATTTATTCCACTTTGCATTTCCCTGATTTTAAACTAAAGTTAAAGGAGCACTTACAGTAACAGAAAGAAAAAAGGGCAGCAAAGGATCATTCAGCTGTCAAAACCTTTTTTGTATATTCTCATTTAGATAGGACCCTGTAAAGTTTCATCTGGAGTCTTCCTGTCATCAATGAAATGCTAAAAGGACAAAAACAGTGAAGCTATCCTCTATGAATACAACAAATCCTTTCCCCCCCGGCAACTCAGACATCATTCTCTCTTCCATGATGAACTCTGTTTTCTGAGATGCTGCAGGGTCAAGTCATTTCACTTTTTTAACAGCTGAGTTGCATAAAGAAAGAAGGACAGGCAGAACAGCCTGGGGTATCTCATCTACTACCTTTTGCAGTGGCACCGAAGTGTATTGTCTTTGGAGGAAGAGATGAGAAGGAGAGAAGAAAGGAGCCTATTCTAGCCCCTGCCAACTTCTCTTCAATGTGGCTGCATACTCACCAAGCGAGGTAAACATAGAAAACATATCCATTCTATCAAAGAAACTTAAAACTCTTTAAAATTACTTTTTCTTAAAAATCCTTGATTTGCTGAATTTCATCAAGAACAAAGCTTGGAATTGATAAAGACAACTGAACCTCAGTTGCTATCACTGCTGAGAAAGCACCTCCTGCAGAGCAACAAAGGGAACTTTTTGCCCCAAGATGAACCTTCATCATCTTCATTCTGACTTAATCATATGGATTTTTAAGGGGTTGTTAAATAATTTGCTTATGAAATCCCCAAAGAATGTCTTTCCTTTATAAAAATGTATACTTGTAGACTTCCAGTAGAAAAATCTTTCCCTTTGATATTATCAAGGAAAAACCCTTGCTATGATTGATCATTGATGGTAGATACTAATGAGACAGAGCCAAGTATAAGAGCTGCAATGGCAGTCAATACATGTTCAAATGCAAATGATAAGAGAGTCAGGAAAAATGTTTCGGAAAAGCTATTCTGTAGAACAGCAAGATGAAAATAGGATAACCAGGAGATAATCAGACCAAGCCAAATTAAAAGTTCTGCTTTCTTTCATGACCACTTCCTATGCTGCCAGAGTTCTGCCTACTTCATTGAGAGGGAAATTGTCCTTTCCTCGCCTTCTAAAGAGATCAATAAAATAAAAAATAAAAATAAAAAAGAAAGGAAAAGGAAGACAATTCACAGGCAAATGCCCAGAATGACCTCAAAATTACCAATTGTCTGTAATCCAAACTTTGTTCCATTTTAGCATAGAGACAGACCTGTGCCTAGAGTATCAAAGAGGCAGGAAAAGGTACAGTGTGTTTAGCTGGTCTGGAAAAACCCACAGATAAGAGACAGCATACAAATTTGTGCATTGAAATACAGAATGGCAAAGAATGTTTAGATGTCAATAAAGATCCTCCTACAAGAAAAAGGAAAGGCTCGGAGTATAAGGATGAAATAAGAAGACCTAACATAATTTTTGGACCCGTGACCCTAAGCTTAATGAAACTTTAAAAACATTTTTAAGGATAAAGTAGATAAGAATGCATCAAAAGCATCATAAAAATACACCTCACGTATCATTTGACAAATTAATAATCCCACTTTGGAAGCAACAAAGCACACTTACTTTGTGATGACTGTGATTGTTGAAGGCATCTTTCACTGTTGCAGTGCTCCACCCTGACTCTTCTGGCTTAATCACTTCACATCGCCGTTCGTGGGCCTGCATACATTCTTCACTGCTTTTACCTGTCTTTTTCCCATCAAGGGACACGTAGCCATTATCAGTCTCAGTGGATTTATCTATTGAGTTTTTTGCTTTCTTAGATCTATATTTGAAACAAATATATTTATTAAATTAATGATTCTCTCAATTTTTTCAGTCTAAATCCTGCTTATCCCTCTCAACCCACGTTTTAGTTTTACTACTAAGATGACCCCAAACTAATAATATTAACATTTGATGCAACATTTGTAACTATTTAATCTTCTAAATGTTACCCATTATCGTTTCCTAATCTTGTAACAAAAGAAACCCTCAGTGTCAGAAAATTATATCATTAGTTACTGAAAGAAAAGGAAACCTATGTTTTAAAACCAAAACTTCATAGCAACTTTGGCAATAGAAGAACCACAAGTCTCAAACGTAAATGAGAAACTTCTCTATTCTATTTTAACAAAAAAGACATGTCAAAAGTTTCTTTAAGTGTTAGAATTCAAAGCAAGTATGTCATTTCCTGAAGCTGCAAACAAACATGCTGTTTGGTACTCTGTACACATATATTTTTTATTGTTGTTTCAAATACACTCCGCTTATTGTCAACTCTACTCAACAAAAGGTGATTTACCCTTTTCTGTATTATCCAGTAACACCCCTGGCAACGTATTTTGATATATCTTACAAAAACACTAATTAAGCCTGATTTCAAATCACAAAACAAGTTTATGAATTATGCATCAGTATTATTATTCTTAAGACTACTAATATTGATGAATAGTCTTCCATAATATTCTCTAGACGTCAAGGCCCTTATCTAGTCAATAGATGTAGCAGCAAGAAAATCTAGTGCCAGAAAAAGGCTTTCTCAAAGCAAACATTTGGACGTTACACTTCCAAATTAGAAAGTGCAGTCGATGAAGGAATGAAAAGGAATAGCAGCTTGCTACCTTATCGATAGAGACTACTTTAAGTCTTCGCTTAAGCTTCTGTATTCTCAAAGTAAATGACATGGGGGGAAATAAGAAAAAAAAAATCAGAAAAGCAATTAGTATCTTGTATTTATTAGATTTTGTTTCTTAGATTCCCAGAACACTTCTAAGGGGAAAAAATAGTGTTATAAATCAAGTTTCCCGATTTTTTTATTTTTATTAAAAGTACAACACTGGACATAGGTCATAAAATTATCAAGGATCTGTCCAGTTGATCTTGTCCTCCTATCAGAGAACATGCATTGCCTTTCTCTTTAAGGAGTGAGGCATTCTGTGAGAGCTTGGATTACACAGCAGAAGATTAACTTCCTCTTCAATATGAAGATTGAACGAATCGGGAGAATTAGGATAGTTGCCTCAAGTTCCTCCCTAGACAAGGTATTCCATCTATACAGGGGAGACCTGAACACAAAAAAATGGCTAGGGAGAGATGGATAAAATGGGAAAAATCCAAAAAGGAACAATTTATCTGTTGGAATGAAGACAAAATAATGAAGACACAATGTTACTAAGGAGTTTCATCCTCCTTTCCCCATCTTTAATCTCATTTACTTTCCCTCACCCCTTCCTGGAAAAAAGCTAATAGCATTTATATTTCTTTTAAACTAAAGTAACTGCTGCTGCACTTCTCTTGTAGGAACTTGCCTACTATTCCCTGACCTATTCCCAAAATTTTTAGTCAACTTTATTTCTAAATGAGTACAAAACCAGCAGAAACACTTTCTGTAGTTATATATTTGCATGGATTAATTTTTATTGTAAGCTTAGAAAGGTAAAGAGACAGCAAGATGCTTTAGCATGTGCTTTGTGGTGGAGAAGCAGTTAGTAAGCCTCCTGTTTGCAGATCACCAACGTGCTAGTTCACATACAGAGTTTTAATTTTCTAGGCCCATTAAGAAGATCATCTAAAACATTATTGAGGCCAATGCTTAATGCATTAAATATACTTTTGCCATTTTGTAGAAATTTCTTTTTAACAGTGCAAAAGGGAATGCAGTTCTCATCAGATAGATGAATACACACATCCAGTCAGAGAGACTTACTCCAGAAGTTACTAAGCTGTATGAGTGGAATAACAGGACAACTCTTCCAAGTTTGATTTGAGAAGTTTTTATACATTTCACATGAAACTTGAAAGCTACTAGGAAGAAGTAGCCTCAAACAGTTGAGTAGGAATAGATAAGAGAAAAAAAAATGTACGTATGTTTAATTTGTTCAGATAGGACCTCACTACCCAAGCAAAGTTTAAGTGCTAAAACTGCAAGACAAATGCTAGTCTGATATCAACCAAGGCTCATTTTGAAAAACAGGTAACTTTCACTTGTTTTCAGTGTAGAAACAAAAGTTATTTTTTGTAAGCCTCAAGCCAGAAAAAGATAAATTTGGGCTTAAAGTTAGGCTTTCATGCACTATACTGTGTTAAAAGAAAAAACAACGATAACAAATATGAACAATACTTCCCTAGCTAATATAAACGTATAGTTTCCTAGAATTACTATATATATACATCATTAATCAACTTTTACAATTTCATGCTAGATTTAAAAGTATTTAAGAGCAAGACAGGAAAACACCATGAATAAATCCAAGGTCTTAAAAAGCTTGAACATATGCAAAAACTAAGTCAAGAATGACTTTCAGTCTTATTCATGCATTAGCTAGGGAAAATATTAAGGAAGATTTAAATCAAGTTTCTGGAAGACTGTAGATTTTCACTGTCAAGTATTCTATTCCCAGGCATTGTCATTGGGGTTGGTCAAAAAACTCTCTTCCTTGTTCATGCTGCAAAACTTTTAAAGAAGCTACAATTGTAAGATTTCCATAATTGGAGTAAGGACGCACACAGTGTCCAAATTACCCATTTGGATATTGCCCTCCTTTCCAGTGAAACTAATAATTAGTATTTTTTTAAATTGCCCCTGTGCTGGATTAAAGTCTAGAATTATATTTTATTAGTCAGACTGAGTTCTGCCATTCCAAAGGATATTTATTGAATACACAGTTCCATATTACCGATGACCTGAGTGTAGGCAAAATGGTCTAGGTACCCAGGGTCCTGACCTAAAGCGAAGAACATAATTTCTGAAGTTAATTTTGAAACCATGTGTTTAAGACCTATATTTAAAACTCCAGGAAATGGTATCTCAAACCTTAACATATGTGAAAAACTGCTGTAAATAGACACTAATGAGACATTCCAATGTGCTTTTCTAAAGAGTTTCAAAACATGCCTTAAGAAACAGGACAGATGTCACTGTACAGCTTCCTTGCACTGAGGTTTCATAAGATTTTCTTCAGCAACATCACCAAGTAAAGTAGTCAATGAACTCCACACTGCGCTCCTGCTTACTCATTCCCAGCCCCACTCTGCTGTCCCACTGCGATGACAAAACTGTTTGTATTACTACACACAAAAAATACTGATCTGCATGATCTCCTCGGAAAAAAAGTTATTTTTCAGCTGGACGAGTTACTGATATGGTTTGTATGGCTCCAGACATACAAACAACTGTGCCCCTGCAATTGAAGAGGTAACAAATGACTAAGGGCCACTTACAGCATTCTCAGTCACTCTGAGCTCTTTATCCTTTGAAGATACTAAATACACTAAGTAATCATCACTGAGGGTTAATATCTATATATATACACACTACCTCTCATTAAATGGTTTAAACAAGTCCTTAGAGCAAGTCCCACACAGCCCTTCCCAATTGAAAACACTTTGAGCCCAATACAAGGGAAGGTAAGGAAAAAAATGAATCTTCCAACACTCCTTTTCTTATTGCAGATCAGTATCTTCAATGATACTCCAAACACACCAGAAAGTAATGCATACAGATCCAAAGAACAGCAGTTGTGTCTATTACTATGACTCACAGTTTGTCAAAGGTAGCTTATTCTACAAAGGAAAAAGCCAAATGAACTTTCCTCTTGCAATATTTTTAAACACTTTTAAAACTTCTCCAGTTTCAACTAGATATTCCCAGAATGTAACATAAGATAAGCTTTACCAGTGTTTAAGAGCACATTTCACAAGTATGACAGACATGTTAGTGTTGCCATATTTAAGAAGTAACATGCACAACACATCAATGTAATAACTTGCAGTATCCCTTTTCTCAATTTCATGCTATTTTATGAGCAAATTTTCTTGTTAATAAATGCTGATATATAGCACTCACAATGCTGTGTGTATAGTGAATCTTGAACACAGACTGCTACAGAATTTTTTTTTAAAAAAACTTCTTAATTGCTTAGAGCACTGCATTAGCAGATCGATCATCTGCAAAACAGCTCTTCAATGTAACAGGGTTAGATGTTTCTTCCAATCATTAAGAAAATGTATCTTTGATGGTTATTTATAAACTAAACGCTGTGCCTATCTGAATCCTGGAGGCTTTTGCTTCAGAAAAAGTGTGTGATTTGATAACAGTGACAGAGTTCAATAAGCATTCTCTCAGAGTAATAAGCAGCTAATGTAATAAAGTAAAATTAAAGAGTCACATTTTCTCATAGGATTAAAATTGAGAACTGAGTTGGTTCGTTCCTGATAGCCCACACAGAATACTCCTACATCAAAATAGAATTTAACTAAAAGTTAATTCCATATCTTTTCAAAATTATTGCATCAGCATTTGCAAAAGTCAAGAAACAACATATTAGTACATGTTCAAACACTGAGATGAGTTTACTACTGAGAACAAAAACTGGATCAACAAAAGTTTAATCATTAGATCAATGTGTACTTATTTAGAAAAGGGATAGTGCATCTCTAACACATATGTAGCCTTGAATAAATACAAACCCTGATAAAAAGAAAGCAGCATGCCAGATATCTCTGAAGACAGCGCCAATACTGCAAGAGGTGCTTGTACCGTAGCTCTGCACTGTTCCCTCCTGTGTGTTATCTGTGGTACTAGAGCCATCTCCTTCCCTATGTACTTCCAAATGTGCTGCTTTCCTTAATTTCCTTCATCAGAAGAGATTAAAGGTTGCTTTATAAGTGCAATTTACTAGTTCTATTAACGTGTTCAGCAGTTTAAGCATGCAAAAACAAGCAAGATCTCAAAATATTTTGCTAAAGCTTTATCAAGTCAATTTAATAAACTCCATTTATTAAAACTAAGCATAAAACTTATTCATTATCATAACACTTAAACCTAAAATACATTTCATGTCATCATCAGAGTCTTAGACCTGCAAAATTCACTACTGCATGTTTTCCCATTTTAATGGGACAATTCACCGTCGCAAGCCATATTCAGTGAAGTGCTGGAAGACTTAAGTTCTACGCTTCCAATAGCATCTCCTTTAATGTATGCTTCCCACAGTATTGCACAGAGTTCCAAAACTAAATCTGCACTAATATAAATACTGTCGTTCCACTACTATTCAGATACAAACTGTTTTAAGGCAAAACGTCAGATTCAATTAAAACAATGCATAAATTACTCAATGCATAAAAGCTAAAGAGCACCAATTAAGCACCCATTTTAAAGTTTCAAATAAAAACAGAGCACAAATTTCTCATTTCTTGCAAAGCAGACGCTATACATTTTTTCATGCACGTTCTTTAGAATAGTTTAACAATCCTAAATGATAAGTACTTTAACATAGACTATACCTTCTTCTTTTACCCCCTGTGCTGGGAGGTGGCTTAGGAGTTCGTGTAGAAACAATCTGACAATGAACAGTTCCAAGTAGCAACATTAGCCATATTGGCCCAATGACTTCTGTCAGAGGTATATTATGTGGGCTTTGGGCTGTATAGAATAACACTACAGCAGCAACTGGAAAAGAAGGGAAATTGAGTTCAGTATTTGAAATGTCTGAAATGGCCAACTCGTTATATGGCTTTTGTTATAAGAAACAGTCAGATGTAGTCTTTTACCTGCATTTTAAACCAACCCACGTAATTCTGAAAAGAAGGAATTATAATTGCAATGAAATAGGCAGTCATAAAGATTTAAAGAGTTGCCTACTGTCTTAATACCCATCTTTTCTTTTATACTTGTGATATTATAGCTCATGCTCAAAAAAAGGCAGCAGAAGGGGGGGGAGGGTGGGGCGGGAAGCATTTGGAGAGCTAGGCCTGTCATGAAACAACTTTAAATTAAGGTGAAACTTCAGTAGCAGGCAAAACCAAAAAGCAAATGCCATCTTTAAAGCAGCCCAAATAAATTTAATTCTGTATCACCTATAATGATGCAGCACAATCCAACAAGCTAAGTGACCATAGGAGTCATCAAACCAGGAGCAGTCTCTCCATCCTTGGAGATATTCAAACCCTGACTGGACACGGCCCTAAGCAACCTCTTCTAGCTGACCCTGCTATGAGCAGGGGTTCAGACTAGACGATCTCCAGAGGTCCCTGCCAACCTCAACTAGCCTGTGATTCTGTGGAACCATACATCTATTTCAACACTGTAAGGACCAACAGACTTGAGACTTAGAAACTCTTTATATTCTCTAGCAGAAAGCATTTTAAACTCCATATTCCAGTCAAAGGACAAAATTGCCTATATGGATAGACAGACATGCATAAGTGCAACCCTGTATACATTTCATATGCCACGTTCAAAAACCTAAAATATATCGCATGAAGCCACACCTAACACAGCAAACACCTGGATGCAATGTTTTCCACTAAAAAGAGACTAGATGTGTTTTTCATGAAACAATCTTTAGCAAGGTAGCCAGCATTAGAAACACGATGAATGTACAAAACAATAGAATTATTTTGGATTGTGGTAATCTACTTCTAATTTCCCATCAGTCTTTTTCCTAAATTAAAGCACTGAAGTCTTGCCTACAACACATATGGTATCTTTCATTACTATATGTGGACTAAGTTTTTGCCATATGAGGTTTCCCAGAAAGACAGTATGCATCAATCAGAAATCCAACTTACTAAAAAATAAATTTAAAAAGGTACAGATAGTAAAAGGTACAAATAATATTACCTCTTTCTAAATGAGCTTATCTGAGTTTCTCACACATACAATTAACTTCACAAGCTATAAAGTATAAATAAGTACACAATTTCGACTCCTGCCATACAATTGCACGTACTTCTGAGAACACAGAGCTCCACAGATCCATGTGAAATGATTTGCAGGGGTAGGTGTCCACAAAATAATTTCAAACTTCATTACAAGATTTATTTTGCTACTTAAAAAACATTTAGCAAAGCAGAGTGATCTAGAAGAAAACACCTTCTTCCAGAGGCACAAATTGATAGACTGCAGATACTCACCATGAAGTTGCACACAGATTTAAGAAAATGTTACCAATTTCCTGATCTTTTCAGTAGGATGGGAGGGAAATCCAAGAACAACTTTCTGCAGTGTGCCAATATGCTGTAGTTCAGATTATTCTAGAATTACTCCTATCAACAGCTAGGTCTCAGAACGGAATTTTTCACACCACTTTTAATTATTTCTTTACTCATTTATAGTAAAGAAATATACAGGTATACTTGTACTTTTCTAAATTTGGTTTATTTTGTGAAACAGACACAAATGAAATTATATCACGTAGAGCAAAAAGCTGTATCAAAGAAAGCAACTGTACATTTCAAAGACCAACAAGCATTTATTTTTACAGCATTTAAACCTTTGAAATGTTTGTATTACCAAGTTTAACAACACATACATACAAATATATGTATCTCACCACAACAATAATTTGTTTGTTCATTTTCCTATTAAAATATAGAAACATTTTTAAAGTAAAAATAAGGTCATGCTATAAACTAAATGGATGAGTCAGAAGAAAAAGGGTTTACTTCTACCTTAATTCATTGGCCTGTTCCATGACCTTGGGCAAAAAACATTTCTCTGTAGTTCTCTTATCACACATTTTCCTAATCATATTTTATACTAAAGGAAACCAATGCAAATAAAATCTGGAGTTTAAATCTACAGCCAAGGAAAGAATTTTCCGTAGACTTACATAAATACTAGCAAGTATCCTGCTAAAGCTAATCAATTTCAAAGCAATAATTCCAAGTAATGCAGTTCATAAATCTACAGAAAGTACTTCATAATTAAATAAAATCATTTAACTATACATATATAAACAAAATAAAGTCAGGCCATTTTACAACAGCGTCAGTGAGAATCTGTCATAATGACAGAGAGTCTGAGCTACAATACAAAATTCAGATTCAGGGCAGAAATATGGCCACTGGAATTTGAAGTGGTTTTTTAAGTTTTCATAATATATTCCAGAAGTTGTGGTGCTGCCTTACCAATTTTATACGAAATGAATAACCAAGCACACTTTCTGAGTAAATTATAAGCAAATCTTATATATAAGTGCCAGAAAGAGAGGCTTGAGCAGGGTTGTTTTAAATAGTTTCCAATAAAAAATCATGTCAATTTATCTTCACTTACATGTACATTATAAGACTTTCCATTTATTTAAAAAAACATCAAAAACTCTGCAGTTAATTCAGTATCATCTAAATGACAAGTGTTTCAAACAGTTGGATTATAGTGTAATATGGAATTCTATTAATTTCTTTCCAGTATTTGTTAATTCACAACCTCAAAAATATCAGAAATGTTTTGTCACATAACAGTCTATATGGATTAGGGAAATGATGCATTGCAACAATAACTTTAGTAAATCATAGATCTCAAGAAATATGAGGGGGAAAAAAGTTAATTACAAGATAGCTTTGTAGTCAATGTCCTAAAAAACTTGCTTGCACTCAGAATCTGCATTGTCTTACTATTTTGCTGCTTTTAGAGTCTTCTGAAGGCTCCACAAATTAAGTGTGGGTATATTTTTTAAATAAATTTAAGAATGGGAACATAAAAAATTAATATAATGGTGTTTCTCAGAATAAGCCACCTACGAACATGGTAACAAACTATAATTTATGTATTTTACTACCTATATTACTATAAGTGAGATTAAAGTTATTAACACTATGGGATTGGTTACCACAGTATACACAAATGCTAAGGTACGCAACAATACTCCTTAAGCACCTATCTTAGAAATGGGGATAAGGAGAAGTTTTGATAGGAGACCACATGAATATTTGTCAATGTTTCAAGTTTTGGGGCACTGGCACTGTGAAACTCATTTTATAGCTACTAACATCATCCCACAAAAGGCAACTGTTGTCTTTTTTTTTTTTTTAAACTCAATTTCTTGTTTTAAATACAATTCCCAAATGATACAGTGATTCACAACTGCTAGGACAGATGGCAAAATTGAAAAAGTAATATTGTATTTTAATTGGATTTCAGCAGAAAACTTATCAGTCATTTAGCTTCTCAGGGTACTTAAATTGCTCCCAACTTTCATTAACCTTCTGTTCCATTTCTGTTGTACACACTTCTGATACACTTATTCTTTTAGTGACTTTCACACTGTTTATTAGATACTGACTCACTACATTACATTCTTCCCTTTCTAATTTTCCTCTTATATATTACATATAATTAAGGGAAGCACAACGTTAAATTACTAGAACTTGAGATTGAGTATCCCGAAAGCTGTGAATTGCCTTCTGTTTCTTAACAGTTGCCCAAAAGTCCCTCTATAACCTAGGAGATACAGAATTAAGATGCATAGTCTCACCACTGCAATAGAAAAAATAGCAGAAGCACATAGGACAACAAGCCCCCCATTTGCCAGTCATTCAGGAGCACGGCTGAGGTCTGACTAAAGTACAAGCTAGAAGTTCACTGCCTCTGATGTGACAAAATAACACATGGAAGGACAACTGGTAACTCGTCAAACTGATCATCCTACCAGGCTGCACAAGCTGCACGCATCTTGGCAAGTTTGGCCTTGCTTGCCTTTTGATCAGAGCTCCTGATCCGCACAAGTACCAGAAAGACCAAAAGCCCAAGACAAAATACACTGCCTAAGCCAAAGGTTTCTTTGATATTGCTCAGTCCTGAACTAAATTAGATAGTCCTGGAAACCTAAATTATATACAGAGGTGACAAACTAACATGTGCTAAATGCTGAAGAAAGTCTGTGAGGAAATCCTTAAATTTTCAGTATATGTAAAAGAAACGTTAACCAAAAGACACATGCTTGGGACTGCGTCATTCCAAAATTTCAGAAAATATTGGGATGAACCTTAACAGCATAAATTGAACCAAGTAACATACAGCAGCTTCCATATGGTTAAAACAAGGCATTTAGCCAAAGCCGATCCTGTAATCCAACTCTACCTTGAAGAAGGTAAAGAACAAGCAGCCAGAAAAAGATCACCCTTGATGTCACTTGTAGCCACCACCTGTAGAAGAACGGAAAGAAAACAACTCTCACGATTCCTTTGCGGGTCAGAGATGTCCAAGGGCTTTCAGGTTTTGCTTTAGCAAAAGCAGATCCTTTAAAAAAACAGAGAGGAAATATCAATATATTTCATTGTTATGGCTAATAACGACTTTAGTTGTTCAATAGCCAAGTAATTAAGATATTGCTCCTTTAAATAACTTATTAAACATAATTATTTGAATAAATCTCATACTTCCACTATTTCACTATCTCCTCAACCCAAAATTTGTGTAAATTGTTGGTGCCCTCTTGGCTGCCATTATCAGGAACTTCTACAAATACCTAGATTTTGGAACATGTGAATAACAAAACATTGCCATTTCTTACTACGTCAAAATTATTTTAAAATAAATTATTAAAATTTATTCTGTTTCATTGAGGTATAAGAAACTTGATATGAAGCAACAGGAAGTCATATGAAAAATCCACATGTCCACGTAGGCACAGTAGGACCCTCTCCCAACACATCAACATCTGTACATTGCTCCAGCCATGTCATTCAGGAAAATGGAATAAGGTTGAGAAGTATAGAGGAGTATCTGTCCAACTGAGGACTAGCCCCAGAAGCAGGGAAGCCACCCAAAGAATCATTTATCTTTGTCTCTCCTTCTACACCATTTTTCATCTCACTCACTCAAATGTCCTTTCTCTCTCATATCCCTCCATTTCTTTTTCTTCCTTCAAATTCCCACTTCTCTGGCAGCTAGAAAACTGTGTAACATTTACTCAGTAGGGGTGTGACTTCAATTACGCCAAGGTTACTGCTTGGAAAGGGCAACTACTGCCTGCTGCTACGCCATCTCCACCTTGTTTACAAGCAGAACTGGCATTAGTGAGCTCTGTGCTGGCACAGGTAAAACACCGCCAATACTGGAACTACTTAAATGCCAATGTAGACATCCATGCAGAGCAGTCATTTACATGCTATTCACATAGATCACTACATTGAAGTGGTCTACTAGTGTTCCTTAATTCCTATAAACATTTCATTTTCAGTTCTGTTTCTTTAAAGTTCAAATGTTATTTGATTTTGTTTCTTTCACATTCCCATTTTTAGAAAGTTATATTGTCAGGTGATGCACACCCGCAGAGGAGCTCAAAGAGACAATGACAGGAGGGGGAGCCCAAATAATACCCTGCCAGGGTTCTTCTAGGCCCGTCACTGGAGCCATCAGCCCATCGAAGGCCCATCTCCACAAGCCCAGAGCAGGACAGAGGCACAAGGGCAGGCAGGAATCCAAATCAATGAAGGAACACCTTGACCAGGCCCCTCCCAGCGCTGTCCCAGCAGAGCACTCAGCCCCCTTGTCCAGGTGTGAAACCATCACCATCAGCCATTGGGAGCAGCTTTCCGGATCACCTCTCAGATGAAAGGGGGGCGCTGCCCAGGGGTGTGGGACTCATTATGGGATGCAGGGGAAAAGGAGCTCAAATTGCACAGGACTTACTATGGGACGTTTAGGGAAGAAACCAAGGGTGGGAGAAAGGAGGTGTTTAGGTGATTTGGGAAGGAACAAATGTGAGGAAATTGAGGGGTAAAAGGATAAAAAGGACCGGTCATGCATAAATAGCTGTGGCTCAGTACTCTGCTTGTCTGGCTGTGCCACGCACCCGATCAGCGCAGTCTGTACTATCTTCTTATTAAATTCCTTTACTCTCTCCTGGGCGAGGGGCAGTCTATTCGCTGGTCACGCATGGGTACAGGGGGCTGAGTGCCAGCACCGGGAGCACGAGCCAGGGGCCGTGTGTCCGTGATGCCAGCAACCCGAGGGAGCGCAGCTGTGCAAGTGATCGTGCAGGTTCTAGTGAAGATCAAGCCAGACTAGCTGGTGAAGGGGTGAAGTGGCCTGGCAGCAAGGGGGTGAGCGGGTCTCTGAAGGCCAGCTCTGGGTGGGAGGGTGCCTGTGCATCTCTAGTGGGGAGAGCACTGCAGGGCGCCTCGGTTAATTCCAGACTGAATGCAAAGAGCACTACCTGGGATGGAGACCATGCTGGCTGCTGGGCTCATGGAAAAAAATGCTAAATAGTATTTTCCCTACTCTGCATGAGGGAAATTAAATAGAGATAAAAATAAATTAAGAATAAATAAAGACTTTTTGAAAAGTCTCATATCATCTGACCTTCTGTTGCTTTTTTGTTATTTAAAACAGGCAAGAAATATTCAAGGCCTATACAATTTTTGCTCTCCAGAAATTTCAACATAACCTTTCCTCTAGATGTCAGCAGATTTCGAAGAAATCTGAATGCATGGCAATAGGAGATTTTTGAACTAATAAATCCAAAACTTTGATCCATGACAATCCACATGTTTCTTATTTTTCAAAATCTAAATCTATATAATAAAATTTAAATCAAGTTTTTAATCCTTCAGTTTAATCTAGAGGTCATCTGTTAACAATATTTGCTATCTGTCTTCTTTAGAAGAGGGTTATGTTGGGTTGGTTGTTTTGGTTTTTTTCAATACCTACTCATACACTCTTGTTACAAGACAAAGGATGGCCGTTATTTTTACACTGAGAAATTCAGCTTTTTCTAGCTCAGGACCTACCTCTCACAAGATCAACATCTATGAGGTCTGGTTTCACGTGTCCTGTTTTCTTTGGTTTGTTTCTCAAACCCTGCAATAGGCAAATACTATCAATATACATTCATGCAGATGACAGACATTATAAAAGACAAAAATATCGATGCGGTCAGTAATTGTATTTAACCCACACTGCCATTGAAAATGAAGACAAATGTCAACTTCATAGATTTAAAGTACTATAAAATAAACGTTCCGAGGAACAAGGCACAATAAATGCCTTTTACACGCTTTACAGTCAAAACAAAACCCAATCAATTACTGACCCATTAGGTAATTTTTCAAATATAGTTAAGCACTGAGGACTCATCTCCCATGGCTTGGGGTTATGCAGACAACATATCCACACACTTGCAAGAATTAGTAATACATTTATATTAGGTTTTCAGAACTTTTGCAACAAATTACTTTCCTGAATTTCTTTTGTCCTTAGACACCTAATTAAACTTCAAAAAATGCTTACATTGCAACTCCTTAATTCCAAACCCAGATAGCAAATCATGTTGTAATGCAAGAGCCACTAATCAGCAAGGTCCACTGTCAGAAATCTAGAGTCTAGAAAAGTATTGAATTTTTCTTAATAGTGAATATAGATTATCCTATTAAAAAGAAGGGGAAAAAAAAACAGGAAAGCAAGAGGGAAAAAAGCAAGCTTATTTTGTCCTTTAGAAACAGCACCTTCCTTCAGTATAGAGCCAAACTACCTTGCAAAACTTTCAAGTTTGTTTTAATGCTAAAATGTGATGCTGTAATCTCAAGCCTCAGAGGCGGCTGTGAGTTTTTTCTGATCCCTTTAGATTAGGCTCTTGGTCACATTAGCCAATAATGATTCCAGAGTACAATTACACAGAGTAAAATATAATATTTCAAAAAAATATTTCAGGGAAAATTGGAATTATGATGGAAGTGGTTTAACTGCTTTCATTCAAAAAGCAGTTAAATTCACTGGTGAACTGTAGATTTCCACCATTGTCACATTTCATTCACGTGTAAAAACATTTATTACTTAAATGTAAATATTAAATTTAGATGAAAGCATAAAAATGAAATTATTATCAATGAGAGAAGAATCCGTGAAATCTGGTAATGTTAATCTTCATAAGAAAAGTATCAAGCAAATTGTTCAAAAAGGTAGAGTGCAGCTCAAAATATTTCTAAGATCTAAATTCAACTGGATTTATTTTTCATGCTGAAATAAAAATTTAAAAAAAACCCCAAAAACGAAACTGTTCACAATGAACTAGATATACAGTCATCACCTGATGTGTCTGTTAGAAAAATGAGAGTTTGCTTTAAGCAAAACAAAATTAATACATAGAACTGAAACACTGATAGGACAAAATGTGCTCTGAGGATGACAAATACAGAAAATCAGTTGTATTGTAGACTAAAACAGTGCAAAGAGCTTAATGTGCAAGATTTTTACAAAAGACCAGTCTTAAAACTGCAGTAATTTTATGTGGAATGAGAAAACAAGCCCATAATTAGAATTGAAAATTATTATAATTCTAGAACCAGCTACAGATTCTTGTGAAATCTTACATAAGTCAGCCACTCTATTTCATAAAAAGATCTAAAGCTTAAAAATAAAATCCCAAATGATATAATATTCAAATGTATTACTGCTTATGGGCTCCAAGATTTTTCTTGAAAGCCTAAATAAAGATGTATGTGCCTCTTAGAAGACATAGCCCCCTGGAAACACATACACAATTCTAGAAAAAGTTTACCACTGTGGCTAAAATGATGTTTTCATTTTAAAGAAAGAATTCTGGAAAAAAAAAAAATAAGTGAACAGTAGAAATTGATGCATCTTTCATAGGAAAAGTGGTGACACATTCTTTAAAAATCCCATTGGTCAAATCTCAAACGCTGACAGTGTCCATGGACTACACTGAATTGGTTACATTTTGCCATGTGCAGTGAAAGAATGCCACTTATTAAGACGCAATTTCTCCACTCTCTTAATGCATCATAAATATCTGCAATATATGGGGAAATAGCAGTGTTTCAAACTAAAGTTAATTTTAAAAAAATATACATACTGTTTCATACTACTCAGACCCATACGGTTAGTTCACACAATTTCTGTTCAGCACCAAACACATTTAACTAATAGCAAAAATAAAGTTTAAATAAAAATGCTTAAAAATAGTGGCTATTATTGTAAAAATTCTTTTGCACAAACTTTAGTCTTCATAGTTATAGTTCTTACAGTTCGAACTAAACTATAAATTTATAGTATCAGAAACAGATTTTCTACTAACAAATAATAATTTTTTAGATTTTTAGTAAAGTTTATAAATAAATGGTACTGTAGTAGCTTTGAGATTAAAGGGCTAATGTGCAATACTTGAACTTAGTAGTCTGTTTCAGTGTTACCACTATTACGCTAAACTCAGTCAACACAAACTCATGTAGACACTGTCATTAATTCATTAGTTATTGGACTTCTGAGACAAACGAGATGCATTTCGAATAAGCACAAGGCATATTTGCAATTCGAATAATGTCCTGTTATATAGTAATTACAAGAACTTCTGTCATAATGGCGATTGGTTTTCACGATCGTGGAAAGGACCCTGGAAACAAGTAACCCACCAGGGTCTCGGTTTGAAATCAGCCGTGCTGACTGTCAAGAACATTTCTGAATGCTGTCTGCACACTTCAGACAAACGGCACCGCAAGACACAGTTTTCCCGCAAGAGACTCCTGCTTGTATTAACGGCGCTGAACCAGCTGTAGCTGGAGCTGCACTCAGAAGCATGCCCCCTTTAAGACGCACCGGGCACCTCCCCGTAACCCGGGGAGCCCGGCACAGCCCCAGCCGCCCGGCTCCCCTCCGAGCGGCCGCAGGCGCTGCAGGGCAGGGCGGGGGCAGGACGGGGGGGCACCGCCGGGCGAGCTGCCGGGGGGAAAGGGCGAGCTGCCGGGAGGGCAGAAAGGGCGAAGTGCCGGGGGAGGCAGCGCCAGGCGAGCAGCCGGGGGGAAAGGGCGAGCTGCCCGAGGTGGGGGGCGAGCTGCGCCGCCAGCGACCGGCGATTCACAGCACCGCACGGATTCAGGCATCAGGTTTAGAAGCGCTTCTGAAAATACCATAAGCTCCGACTTAAAAGTTAATTTGTAGATTTTTGTACAGAAATGCGGGAACTCTGTGGTTCAGGTCAGTAAGTTTCCATGTAATGCAAACAATTTGTTTAGCTATTTAAGTACTGGGGAGGAAAAAAAAATCCCACCCACAGGAAAACTGAAGCAATGTATTTTGCTAATGTTAAGAATTACCAATGCCTTGAAACTCATGCAGTAATAGCATACCTCCTTGTGTGCAATATTTGAAGAAAAAAAGGTTAATTGCAAGAAGATGTTAATTTAATTAACTTCAACATCATGGAGTATGACATAATATACAATCCATAAACTCTTACATATAGGATTGATTTCTTTTTCTCCAAAACAATTTAGCAATGTGGCAGACATTGATGGCACTGTTAGTTAAACCAAAATGCAAAGAACACTGTTAAACTGCTTGTTCAGGGAAACAAAGCCTGAAGTACTTACCAGTCTAATAAACTGTACAAAACAATGACAGCATCATAAAGGAGGAAAAGTAAACTGCAGGTATAAGGTAACTAACTGAAAGTAAAGAGAGCTCACATAACTGACATTAGAATTCATCACAAAGAAAAAGTGAAAGACAGAGGCATTAAAACAACTAAGCCCTGGCTTAAGATAACGGAAAAGAAAAAAAATGTACTGACATACAGAAAGATGCAGCACTTTAAATGCTGCAGAGTTATTAATTATGTAAATTTAGAGTATAATATGCCGGTTACATTTGGTTACACTCCAGAAGTCTGGTTTTACTTTACCAGTATTAAATACCACCACATACATTGTAAATTACATCAGCATACACAACCACAGACAGCACTGCTGATAACTGGCCAAAAAAAATAAAATGTTGAAATGCTATAGTATTATTACCTTTATTTCTCTTTGCTCTACTGATTTTTCCCATATTTGTTGATCGTATGCCCCAATCTAAAAAGAACACACACAAAAAAGATCCACATTAGGTTTTAAAAGACATTGATCAAATAAAATCAATCGATCTTCAACAAGACAGGCACAAAGACAGCAGGTTATTTCCATGGGGAGACTTATTTACAAAGAAATCTTTATCTTCTCCATTCCATCTTGGCTGGACTGGATCTAGCTAACCTGTGAATGAGTTGTGATAGAGGGGAGAGGTGAACAGACAGCCTCAGCCTCACGGCATCACTGGTATAAACCAGAGAACCGGGAACACCACACTGCCTCCCACCCCAAGTCTGGATTCCAGGCTCTGTACCGACAGAGAGCAAACCTACGGCAGCAACACTGCCACGGGCTTTCAGTTAACTTCAGAGAAAATACCACACACATCTAGTTGAACCCATACCTTCAATTAATTTATTATTTTTTAAATCACCTCCCTCTATATTTCCTGTTTCATTCCACCTGCTTTTACAGCTACATTGTCTTTAACTTTATCTCTTAAGATTGCACAGCAACAAAATACATGCTCAGGCTGGTAATCAACTACATTACAGGCCAGGGAAAACTCAAAGAGTATCAGGAAAAGGCACTTTTCCCACTGAAGCACTGATGAAATAATGTTCTTAGTAGACCTACTCTCAGATTTGTTCACTCTCATGAAGCTGCTAGTTTATTTACTCATGGAACTCTCCTAATCTTGGCTTTGTCTAAATGTGAACAAGGTTTTGGTTAAAAAATTGGAATAAAAAGGAATTGTTTTCTCCCGGGCTCTAACCTCACCACAGCATTGTAGAAAACTTTGTGCATTTGTAAGAGCAGATCCACAGAAAGACTAAAGGTTGATCCTGCAAGCACTTATTAAAATCCTAGCCCTAAGACCAGTTTTGATGAGTTCTGTCATTTTAAATAACCATCAATACAGGTGGCTATAGTTCATTTAAGAAATTACTGTGCACTTGTTTATCTAAGAAAGCCACTTTATGAGTGTCAGATATTTTGAAGAAGGGCAACCTTAAACTTCAGGAAACACACATGTAAGATAGTGACAAGAACAAGTCAATATATGAGACAATATATCCAAGTTTTGTAAGAAGTTATCAAAGATCATGAGATTGCTTTGAACTCTGCACAAATGGTATTTCTAGATAACATTCAGTAATGACATCTTTTACTATGTCAATTTTAAAGCCTTTCCATCCCAGCAGTTCTACCTAGACATATACACGCATGTGCACACACACTGTTAGATATCTGGAGTTTGATTCGTATCACAAACTCTGAGCAGGTAAGTGCAACATCACTTTTAGGTCACGAGGGAGAGACAGACACACTTCCCCAGATTCGAAGTCCCTTTACTGACTGTGCAGAGAGTCGATACAAGCAGCTTAGTCCAGACACCCGATATATTTCAGTTGTCAGTGTTAAATTAGAAGAGGTTATTGGGGAAAAAAAAAAAAAGTACTTTGTGGTTAAAAAAGATCTTTTAACCAAGGATCCAACAAAAAATGCAAAAAGATATTCAGGGAAGCCAACAGGCAAACACACCTGTAAGTAACAAATCTTGAGGCATCTTCTGTGCCTCTAAACCTGACCCATCGCAGGGGCGAGAACAAACCCCCTCTAATTTATAGCAGTAAAGTCCAAAGCGTATCTAAAATTGAAAGTGAGACCAGTGAATTGAATTACTGAATTACCCATTCTCAGATTTAAATAATAATTCCCATTCACAAGAGCTAAGCACCCAAACAATTTCTTTAGTTTGCTACCTTAAAACTCTGGGGAAAAAAAAAATCTAACCAAAAAAATGTAGATTGTGGAAAATAATTAGGAAGTCAGACACTGTACTGGGCAGAATTAAGAACTTGCTACAATTAAAGTAATTAAACCAAAGGAAGTTTAAGAGCTAACTCCACATGGATAACAGCCAGCAATTAAAAAGTCAGTATCTTGAATAACCACTCCACCCAGACATTTATATCTAATTGTCCTGGCTTTTTCTCTAAATACATTTTAAATGAAATTTCAGGCCTTCCTGTTTTTCATGAAATTTATTGAGAAGCGCCCCAAGTGAGGTTTTTGTGCTGCATAATATTGTGTCCTCGCCTCTTCATTTCAAAAAAAGTTTTCTTTCAACAAAGACAGAAAAGGGGATGCAAGTCTGTCCCACTCTCGATTATGCAAGAAACAAATGTGGAAGGAAGCCTTTGTGCCAATAAAGCTGTCAAGCAAACTCTGTATTCCTAACTCCATTCGTTGCTGAAACTGCTGTAGAGTTGAAAGAGCCTTTAAAAGAAGGTTCTTCTTTCATACAAATAACAAACCATTTGTTAAAAGAATTCTGGGAAACACAGATCCCAGAAGACATCTGAGGCAAGGAAGTTGACTGATTTAAAATTTGACTTAGATATATTTTCCTACAAACATTTTTTCTCCCTCAAGGCTAGGTAGCAGCTTCTGTCTCCACAAAAAGACAAGTAGGGATTTTGCCATTCATGTTTTTCTTTTAGTATTGTCCCATAAAGCAATTCTTCCAGCAGAAAGTCAAGTGAGAGAGCCAAAACCACTTTAAGAGAGGTGGTCTTTTACAACCGTTTTATTAGACTAGTGGATCTGGCCAATCACCTCTGATCAACTTTAATTATTAAAATCTGAGCACAGGGCTATTAAATAAAGGCATACTGTTGCAAACCAAAAAGAGTTAAAGGGATAATTACAGACAGCAAGTATCATTACAATCTCTCTTTTTTTTTTTTTACTTTTTTAATCTAACTAATTTCACCTCTTTATATTTTAAGAAAGTTTTAGAAGCACTTTAGGGACCAGACGTACGTGCTCAGCACATCATATGTAGACCTGATACTCAATTTCCCTTCTCTCTATCTGCATAAGCATCCCTTCATACTTCTCTTGCAAGTGTATGAGAAGGAAACACATGAAAACAAAGGCATCACTATAAAGTAGCATACTGGCACACTCCATTTCCCACATTAAACAAAAATAGGTAGAGAGAGTGTTACTGAAACAAGGCAAGTAAAAAAACATAGGCATTAATTTTTTTTCTTCTCTAACTTATGTCAGGAAAACACATTTACAGTTTGTGAAACACATCTTGCAGAATTCATTGAAAAACGTTTTTCATTAACAAGCTAAATTATAACATATAATGATTACGAGAGATGCTAGACACCTGTATGAATTAAATTCAAGAATGTAATTCCCGAATGCATTCAAGAATGTAAGTTAATACTAGCAAACCTTCCCAGTCTTAAATTATTGAGAACACCAGTCAATTCCATCTTCAAAGAGTTTTGATTTACAAGTATTTGCATCTAAATTATGTTTCATGTTAAATCTAAATATTAAGTTGTTAAATGTTTGCATGTAGGTTCTAGCTCTTGGCTATTCATACTATTCTTTAAAATTGTACATACCTGCAGGACACTGAAAAGAAGTCTAGCATTTAGCAATGCCAAAGAAATGAAGCTCTAGAGGCAAATAAAATGAAGAAATAACCTTCTAGAGATAAGATCATTCATGCTTCCAACCTGAAGAATTTAAATATACACAAAACTTGATCAAAGCAAGCTGCCCCTCAGTATGCAACAGTTCCCACAGCTCTTCCGCAGATGTTCAAGCTTCCTGTGCCTGGAACTGTTAGGCCAACGTGAAGGCCCCAATCAATTCAAGTACCTATATACTCCTGGACCCACCAACTCTACCTGGAGTCTCATCCAGGACAGCTGCAAGTTCTGCAGTACCCTTCAAATAAAATTTAAAGTACAAAATGCAAGGGTCCAAAAATTGTCCAATTTTTAAGTATACAACAATAAGTAATGCTTTTAAAAATGCCCAGGAATTAGTGGAAGACTGTTCATATAATAGCTCGCCACTAATATTTTCAATCCAACAGTCCAGTCTACAACTGGCAACAGACTTTTTTTTTTTTAGCAAACCATACAAAACAATACCCCAATTTTAATCTGACTTATCACAGAAATGTATTCTAATTTAATTTCTAAAATATCTAATCAAAGAGGATCTGAAATCTGCATTATAGCATTTAATTTATTAAGATTTGGCAGAAAATAAATTAACAAAAAATCTCCCTTGATCTTTTTCAAATTATTTGTTAATTCAAGTTAGATAACGAGCCTATCTTATCATTTTTAAATGTAACTTTCATCACCAAGCATCAACAGCAGCACAACCCTGTTGTAGGAAGCTTGTCAGCAATGTTACAGATATACACAATTGTGGTATAACCTAGCTGTAGCAGAACTAGATAAACCAGCAGATGTTATTTTATACACATTTAGTTTAAATCATGCATCCCAGGCTTCCTCAATGCCAAGATTCTATCCAGCCTATCCAAACCAGTTACTTCTAAAATGTTCCGTTCTCGAGACACCATGCCTCAATAAACACCGAGTAAAGAAGATGAAAAGAATTATGTTCTTTTATATATTTGCAGAACAAAAAACTATTCTTCAAGCAGCTGTTAAAATTTTTGGCATATAAGGGATTACATGCAAGGACTGAAAACTCTGCCAGTCTTCTTTCACAATGGAAAAGTGGGGGCTTAGCATCCTAAATTAACTAAGCATAATAAATTTTCAAATAGGTTTTCTCGAAAAAAAAAGTTTCCTCATAAGTAATTAATTGTAAAAAAAAAATAGTAACTCTATGTGACTTGGCATGGGATGTTATGCTATACAATTACACATTTGACTAAACTCACCTGATAAAGCTAGCACTTTACCAAAAGATTAAATAAATTTGAAATCCTTTTTAAGTGCAGACTCCTCATAAAGTTTTCTGTTCTTAAGAGATACGTGCACCTATTGAAATTACCTAAAATAATTGCACTTATTCCTTCCCAATCAAATACCTCAGAGAGCATTTGATCACATCTCCTTGTATATTTAAAATTTGTCTGGCACCTGTACAGTTTGTTTTATAACATTAACAGCAATTAGCCCAAGTAAAAAGTTAAGCTATTGAAAGCACAGCTAATTTTTACTTCAAATAAAGCCCAGCGCGAAGGGTTTCTGCACTGCATAATATTTCTTCCCAGTGTCTTTCTCATAACAAGCCATATGTGCATCAAGATTGAATTTGAGCTTTGTGAATGACACTGATATTCGCTTTAAGCTAATGTAGTGATGGTATCAACCTGTAGCCCAATACTCACAAGGCCTTCTGATTCTAATGGAATTGATCAATATTTCAGGAGACATTTATAATTTATGACCAAGCAGACTAGCAAAGATTATAATCCTAAGAATACATAGTATTTCCTGCTGGATCTTAAAACTTTAATGTCTATCAATAATGAAACCTGCATGCTAAGCTTTGCTCTTTAAAACCTCTAAACACTTTTACAAGCAACATCACAATAGTATTACAAATCCAAGAGATACAAGATACAGAGCTTGGTAAATAAAAAACAAAGTTGCTTCCTTGGACTCTCTACCAAGGAAATTAAGAGTTTAATACCTTATGAAAATATTTAGTGTTAAAATATTAGCTAATATGCTTTATTAACTTTTACAGTCCAATGTTCTTCAAAAAACTGTATGATTTTATGTATCAATTTTAATATTAAGATATCGATATATAAATAATTTATCTACGTGTAATATTATTCCTTTAAAAATATCTTTAAAAATGCTTCACGTTTAGTTTATGTTTAAGTATACAGTTTCAGGTATTAGACAAATCATTTCTCATTTTCTCAAAACTAAGAACAAGATCATTAAAAGTTATTTTAAACCCCATTTTATTTCTTACATGAACTAATCCCCATTGCAGCAAAAGCAATAATCTAGCAACTCAGCAGCATAATTCTCTCTGTTGGAGTAGACTTCTACAGTCAGGATGATTTTTTTTTCCCAGGATGTTTTTCATTTTCAAGGGTGGTGGGGTTTCTTCAATTTTGTTTATGGTGGATATGTGGACCCGACAAGCTAAGTTAAGACAAACTTCACTAATAAACCACAGACAGAAATCACTATATAATAGTTGTACACTGTCTGCTAATAGTGTAGGGTTTAGTAACTTTTAGTCAAATGGAGAAAGACAATGAAGTGATTAAAGCTCTATATCCTAAGGTGCAGAACTTTAGATCACTGTTGAATTGTTACCTCTGATTACTGAACGATTCTGGGATTCCCCTCCCTTCTCCCTGTTAGGCCCCAGAGGGAGAGCTGAAACCAAATATTTAGAGTAAAATGAAGCAATTCAAAACTTTAGGAGTTATTTATTCTTAACTGTTTGAATTGCCAACTAATGACCTGCTTAAACTCTGGCAGTAACTGCAACAGCACTGAATTTACGGCTGTTTCACTGAACAATAACTTTACCAAAGCTTACTTCAAAGATACCGTCCCTTCCAGATTACAATAATACATAATTAAACATTTACCAACTATGTATTAATAGTTTTTCTGTATCATTCATTACAGATCAATTCTTGGTAACACCAGTCAGCCCTACTTATCGCCCTGAGTAACAGTTTACAGATTTTAGCATTATCTACTAAAAACACGAAACATCTTTTTTCATTGCACAATTAAACATAAAGGAAAATTACATACATAAGAATAGTTAGAAATAGTTTGCAGGTTAAATTAAATGAGTGTACATGAATAACCAACACCTACTCTAAGCCATTTCCTAGCGACATGAACTGGATGCTAGAGGTAAACTTAAGTACCTTTTCTTTAGCTGAAGTGGACTATAGAGCAAAACCAAAAAAGAAGCACAAACTGAATCAGATTCCATCTCTGTCATTAATCGCAATTGAGCACAATCCCCTATGATAACATTTACTCATCTTCAAATTTCAAACTAAAGTCATCACAGAATCACACAGCTTTGAACCTCTGGGGGTCATCTAACCCAATCTCCTGTGCAAAGCAGGTCCAGTTACAGCAGGCTGCTCAAGGGCTTATCCAGTAGAGATCCAAACATCTCCAAAGATCAGGCATTTCACAGCCTCTCTGGGGTCCTGTCTCAGTGCTTAGCAAACCTCACATTAAACACTTTTATCCTTATATCTAGTCCGAATTTCCCACATTTCAATTTGTATTTTACTGCCTCTCATGCAATTCCTGCGCTCTGCTGAGAAAAGCCTGTCTCCATCCTCTCCAGAGCCTCCAAAGCAGCAGTGGTGATAGCAGTGAGATCTCCACTTTGCCCTCTCTTTTTAAGACTGAGCAAACCAAGATCTCTCAGACTCTTTGTACATCACATGCTTCAGCCCCATAACAATCTTGGTGGCCCTCCATTGGGCTTGCCAAGGAATGCCAATGCTGTTCTTGTACCGGACAGCCCAAAGCTGGACACAGCACCCTAGATGCTGTCTCAGATGAGCTGAACAGAGGGGAATAATCCCTTCCCTTGACCCACTGGCTACACTATTGCTAACACAGCCCAGTTACTCACCAAGTGTTAAGGATTTAAGACCTCTGCAACACTTTTTTTTTTTTTTACAATTATGAACTTGCACAAAACAAAGCAGTCTCAAGACTTAATTGGGAAAAGAAAACCACTGACAGCCTCAGTATTCAGCATCATTCCCTGAAGACCACTGAAAATCCAGCAGTTTTACCATAATTAAAACTAGGATTTTAAAATAGCACTGCCCTTATGCCCCTGACCATTTTCACTTCCCATGGCACACTTTCCTTGTGCCAACACATTCACCTGGGTGGCTGAAAGATTGCTCAAGAAGAGAAAAGAAAATAGTAGGTTATAGTTTCATATAATGAAACAATTGAAGAATCAGTATTACAGAGAGAGGAATTTCATCTCTTCACTCCTCCCCTCCCCCTTTAGATAGGTTCAGCTCCTTACAGATTCGCAGTCTCAGCTTTAACTGGATTAGTCCCCTGACCAAATTCACCAGATAAGTGCATGAAAGTCTGTGCGAAGGCAAAGCAGGCACAGGAGCCAAGAGCCAGCCAAAACACAAGCCTGCTTCGTTCAGCCACAGCACCAAATTTTGAGTCATCTTTTGCACAAGTTCAGAAACTTGAGTTTTGTCTCACCAAAACAAGGTGCTGAAGGCAATCCCCACTATTTGGCCAGATGACTTGAGTACCAAATCCCAGCCCCACGTGGAAGAAAACTCTTCTAAATATACCTTTTTTTTTTTTCCTTCTCTTGGTGCTTTCACAAATAGGCAGCTCTAACACTTGTCAAGTTTTGGCACTTGAAGGTGGACATTTTTGAACTGATGCAGTTTCAGCATCCAAAGCTTTAGGTAATATAGCCATACGGCCCAAACATTTGGCAAAAACTGCCTTTGGTGCCAGGGTCACCAATGCATCATGTGAATTCAGCGCTAAGAAGAAAATCAGGTGGCTTCAGGGAATGACATAATTTTTGGTTTTTACCCTCCTTTATTAACTTGGCAAGTATAATCTTGGACTAATGAGCTGTAAAACACTGAATATTACAGATCTTAAAGCAATGCAATTAGAACTCTAATTTTGCCCTTTAAAACCATGAGAGAGAAAACATCTCATTTGTTTTATTGTGCCCTTTAACAGCCATACCCAAGGGACACCAGAAACAGCAGAAAGCTGCATTGGCAAAGTTAACTGATATGCAATCAGGTGCAGGATTCGGGTTCAATTCATTAATTTCCATTCTGCCTTCCCCTACAACCACCCCCAAGAGAACGAACAACATAATTCTATCCTGCAATATTATCAACAAATTTGTATAAAGTTCCCCATTTTAGCAGCAAGGCTTCTGTGAGGATTAAAAATCAGAAAGTTGTTAAAATAGTTACATATAGTCTCCAAACTGGAAAGCAGACCAAAAACTGCATATCTACTATTATCTGTAAAGCTTGAAAGTATTAAACGAAATTAATGCAAAAAGCTTAAGTTACAAGCGATACAAGCAATATTTATTAGATTATTACCAATTTTATTATTTTTAGCATCAGTTACTGTTACTGAGGCAATACTTCAAGTATGCATAAAGTATCAGAAAAGTACGCCATCAGATACTGAAATTGTTTAAAATAATTGTGGGGGTGTCAGATTTTTTCAGAGGAAACATTATGATGGTTTTCTCCATAAAATTTGTCAGTTACAAATCTAAAGCAAGTTCAGTATTCTGGTAAATACACGTAATCCTAAGGATTATGTGCATATATGTGAGTATTAGCTCAGTAGCTGTTTGGGACCAAAGTAATGAACCATTCCTGAGAGCAATGCAGACACCCCTGCCACACCCTTTTATTGCAAGAACCAGCGCAACAGAAAGTGTTGAAAACAAGCTAGACAAACCCGGTGTGACACACGAATACCTCCCCAGTGCACCTAGGAACACAGCAGAGGTCTTCCTGAACACAAAAGTGTTCATAATAGCTGGGAAATGCACGCTATCACTGGAAGCAGTAAAGCTACGTCCATGCAATCTCATATCTCAAATAACAAGCTGGTATAATACACTATCTGAAATCTTACAATGCAATTTAAAATTACTAAGAATTGATTACTGTATTTTTACAAGACAGGAATCAAGAGCTCCTATGCATTAAAAGCAGAGTAAATCTATTGCAACAACAAAAAACAAGTTTACATAATAAAAGGTCTGACCTTTTAAACGATTAAGCACATTACCAAATCATCCTCGCGTGAGGAGCTCAATTTCAGACAATAGTATGAGTCATATGAGTAAACTTGGTGTTTGGAAAACTTGCCTCGAGTAAGGTTGGAAGAGCTCAATTCCTTAACTCTTTCCATTAAAGAAATATAAAAATGCCTTACTTTTGAGAAACCAACAGACCTTTGATACTCAGTAGGCATAAAATAAATACATCCAAAAAATACACTGAAATTGAAAACAAAGAAAAACAAGGAGCAAGTTATCTGTTCAATATTTCTTATGCAGCCTCCACCTACTCAAATATATTTTTCTTCTTTACGTATGAATATAAATATCAGTAGTTCTTCATGTTATTTTTTAGGGCATTCATACACCAATTCATTAATCTGAAAATACCTCCCCAAAACAACACTTTACTTCCCTCATTTTATCATATAGGCAAGTCATATCAATTTGATCAATACTGACTGCAACGCTGGTTCTCTCTTGCCCCAGAAACAATGTTTTATTGCCAGAACGTGGTAAGTTTTGATACCTCCCCGCTTTCAATTTCAATCACTGTTGTGAGGAATCAGCAGATCTAAAAAGCAAGGTAAGAGGGACAACTTTGACAACTCTGAAATAAAAATTTAAAACTGAAATCAACCACCAGTTCAGAGTTCAGTATTTTGCCATCATAAGCAATCACATAATAGAAATGCATCAGAAAGGACAAAAAAAAGAAGTCTGGTACCCACTAACCACTAGCATAGCTCTTCCTGTTCCCCAATTTGAAATCTTTGGTGAAAACAACAAATCCATGGGGAAAAACTTACTATAACAGATTTAAATAAATAAATAAATAAATAAATGACATCAAGGACATGGCTAAAGAGCCTAGATGCTCCCAGGAAAGTATCACACACCACAATACAAAGTTTAAAAAAAAACCCTTAGGGCTATCAGTCTGATCCAGGAGAACCTTCAATAAATAGGACCTAAGAAATAACAACCTAATTAGCACGAATATTTGCACAAGATGCAACATTTCTGCAGTGCAGCCATTTGTCCCAAAATAAGACTCCACTTCCTCATACCAAAAGAAGCTGAGCCTGCTCATTTGGCAGACCCCATGTGGATTGCAATTAAATTTTGTTCACACCATGGAAAACAGTGACATCTGTTTTATGCAAGATCTTATCCCTCCTGAACACAGCCCAGTCTTTCATGAAGTAACAGGAGTCACCTCATCACAACTCCTTGCCATAAAGGCAGCATGCAATTTCTGGCCAAGTAGACCTCTGTAAAAGCCTACAGAGACTTGTAGCAGAAATATTGTTGTTGCTGTAAATGAAATAAATAGAAACCTGTGTGAAATCACTGGAACAAAATGACAGAGCATAGGTTAAAAGAATGACCTGTACTGATAATGAGTAATCCTGTTAGAAGCCGTGTCCTGGGAAAAGTAAAATTGAGGACTGCGTTGTTTATATGAAGACCAGAAGGCCTGTCCTTTGTAAGATCACAGCACAGTGACTCATCAGCAGAAGATCCTGCCTTCCTAACATCAAGAGGATGGAAAGTTGGGGAATATCACGTATGACATTCCTTTTCCTGTATGACCGACAGGAAAACAGACATGTATTTAAAAAAAAAAAAAGAAAAAAAAAGAAAAACAGATAACAAGCATGACCTTCACTTAAGATTTACAGAGACTTCAGACTCTTTCTTGCATCAAAGGACCATTTACGTATAAAGCTGAGTACCACAGAAAACATGCCCAAAGACTAGTTCATCGCCACCAATAACAAAATCTCAGAGACGTGACGAGGATCTGATAGCCAGCATCTCTTGCATTGCACAAAAGAGGTCCTGGCTAGACCAAATACGCACACAACTTGGTCTTTGTAAGTATTATCAGTATGACAGTGTGAGTGAATGAAATTTATGAGAGAATGAGTGGAAGCGGGTAAAAACAGCATTATTTTCCCCTTCCATAAGATCCTGCACTGAATTTGTTACACTAAATCTTCTACAAGTCATCCTCCAAATCTTTAAAAAATGGGATTGGACCTGCAATCAAGAAACGGTTCGAAACCAGTGTAATTCCACTGATATTTTTACAAAAATACTTTTTGTAAAGCTTGAATAAGAGAAGGGAGAGAGTACACAGTACAAACAAAAAATCCTCATTACATTCTGAATTATTTTCAATTTTTCATACGTAATTGAATGTTTGGTATAAATTAAGTCAGCAAAATTCATTTTTCTGCTTTTCCAAATCTACCTTTAATTCACAGTTGTAAAGATCTCTACCAGTATTGTCTTATTTCTAGAAATTAACTGTTGCTTAGCTGGAAGTTAACCAGAACTTGTGTTTTGAAGACTGTTGCCATCATTCTCCTAAGGACAAGATGCATCCTCTCAAAGACAGCCATAGGCCCAAGGAAAACAGTAACTCACAGAAACTTACTAAATCATCGAGAGCTAAGAAAAAAAAAAAAAATCACCACACCTTATTTATATCTTAGTAAAGAAGCACATCTTCAAATTTAGCAAACTTTTCAGCTATTCAAAAGCAGTTTAACTGAATAAGTGAACTGGCATACTAATGTCAAGGGGATATAATGATTTGAAATCATCAAAATAATAAATTAGACACACCAACATTTCTACGTGCAAACATGAATGAAAAGATACAGTATCAGGCGATACTGTAACTATGTATCTCCAAATGAGATCTTTTTCTTCTCCCCTCCCCCATTTTTTTTTCTAATTAACTTCTAAAAAGCCCTAGCCTACCTCTTTTGAGTATGGATTACACAGTTCCTTATTGCTGACAGAAAATAAGTTTCAATT
Source organism: Himantopus leucocephalus (assembly GCA_003993805.1). Taxonomy (NCBI): domain Eukaryota; kingdom Metazoa; phylum Chordata; class Aves; order Charadriiformes; family Recurvirostridae; genus Himantopus; species Himantopus leucocephalus. Next base: position 13,890,273 of record RSEF01000001.1, on the reverse strand, counting down.
CTTACTTTCTACTTAAATACAAGGATTCAATTGTGTGCTATAGAAACAACATTCACCTGTACATTAATTAACATTCTACTGAGAATCAAAATTTTGTTTCCTTTTTTCCATATCACAAGCAGCCAAGGGAGCAAGGAGTTTTCAACATAGATCAAAAGCTATTCCATTTCATTAGTCACTAAATATTTAAAAGCTTCAACTCCTCACTCTCATACAATGCTAACCAATAATGCAATAGTATTTTATATTTATTATACTTTACACATAAAACACAATAAGCCAACTTTTTTTTTTTTAAAGCCACCGTAAAAACAAATAGAAAGCTTACCTTCTTCTGGTACCAAACTATAGCATCAGTTACTTTGGACGCCATTTATTCCACTGAATTCACACAGTCATTTTAGGCTGTTAATAGAAAAAGACAGAGCTTTACTTCCACCTTCCCTATGAAGGCCAACATAGGGAACAAAGAAACGTTCCCGTTCCCTGCAAAGCACTGAACAGCTATATTTACTTTACACCTTGCCTCATTGCTATTTTAGTAAGAGTTTGGGGTTTCTCCTTTAAGTAAACAAAAAACTACAAATCTGCTGCTACAGGACATCAGAAGAGTAGGAAGAGGGAATTAAAAAATACTGTTAATATATACATCAAAAAATCTGAATACTTTTGTGTTTAATAATCTTTCATCTCAATGATTCCCTTTAAAAATATATGTCTGTAAACAAATATGCCATATTCAAACCCAGTTAAAAAAAAGTCAACGGGGCACACTATACTACACGTGACCTTTTAACACTAGTTGGTAAAAGCTTAAGTTTCCAGCTCCACCTAATATTCAGCCTCCTTCCTATATTTACAAAAAGTTTTAAAATGTTATTTTTATATAACTGCACCAAGTATTTAACATGCAAGGAAATTCCTACTTTGTTCTCTAAAACTATAAATTCCTAACAAATTATGCAAAGGCTTTGAAAAAGTTAGTGTAAGTAACTTCAAAATATTAAACAAGGTTTTCAAAAGTACTATCTGAATGATTCCAGGATCAAGCATAATAGGTAAAAATCAACACAACAAGATCTCAAAAAAAAACTTTGCAAACACAGTTTCACAGAACCACAGATGGCTGAGGTTGGCAGGGACCTCTGGAGGTTGCCCGGTCCAACCCCTCTGCTCAAGTAGCATCACCTAGAGCAGGTTGCCCAGAC
>RSEF01000001.1:13863129-13888965 GCA_003993805.1 Himantopus leucocephalus | reverse complement strand
GTGGCCCTTTGTTGGACTCTCTCCAGTATGTTCATGTCTCTCTCGTACTGGGGAGGCCAGAACTAAACCCAGCACCCCAGGCATGGCATCACCAGTGGCTAGGAGGAGTAGCGGTAGTTTAGCCCCCAAACACCAAACTATGCATCAAGCATTCTTCCAAGATAGATCTCAGAAAAAAAACGTGATTAAGGGGTATATTTCTGATAAAAAATCATACTTATCATAATATTGTCAATATCAACAAAAATATTGCACCTTATATTTCTTCATTAAAAGGAAACAAGAATTATTAATCTGTTTTTATAATGAAAGATTAAAGGTGATCTTTGTCTTTAACACAAAGAAAAATATTTGTTTACAGCATCTGCACAGATAAGAGAAGCAAAGAAAAATACAATGTTCAACAGATGGGATGGAAACTGAAACCGTGCAACAGATTAAAATAGAAGTGTCTTTATGAAATGCCTAAGCATTAGAATAGCTCATGACGCTTTATTATACGTTGTTCATCACCAAAAATTTCAGCTTTTAAAAAATAAAAGCAGATATTAGATTACCTAATCATAACAGTTGTTTGTATGAAAATCACAAATACTCCCTCTACAAAGGCCCTATCAACACTTCCATCTTCTAAGACATTTCTTGGAAAGAAAAGATGACCCTCCAAAAGATTCTGTTCTGCACTGACACCTGCTTATTCAGTCTTCCCTCATTTGTGTATGGATTCAACAAACAGATGATTGATTTCATACCATGTCCTGAGGATTTCTAAGGAACACAATGCCATACATTTTCACGTTTCACAAAGCTTTTTCAAAAAAGAGAAATCGAATACCCAAAAGGGACTATATTTAAGATTTCTAACAGTGTAACTCCAACATACTTTATACAACTAAAATAAATACAACACATAAATTACAACACAATAGAGAGTAATGTCTCTGAGAGAGCTTAGACAGTTATTAACAATCTTCAGAAATGTCAGGATACTGACTTTTAGTGCAACTGAGCAAACACACACTGCAATTTTTCCACTGTTGATAATACCATCATGTAAGTCACATCAAGTCAGTTAAAGCTACCAGCCACGACTGTGTCAACATCTGTAATCGTTTCTGACCTAGTTGTTTCTGATAATAGTAGAAGTTTTTCTAAGAGCAACTATCAGTTATTAAGAATTCATTGGCACAACAAATATAAAAATATTTCTATCACATGGAGCCCAACAGAGACTTTGATATAACTTGGCATATTACACAGACTGGTTACCCTTCTTTCTCGCCCATATAAAGGTTAAAATAGGATTTGCTTTCTTGTTTGAAAACCTGTTTAAGTATACTTAAATTTAAAATCATTTGCTACACTGGACTATAGACTCAAAGCGACACAAAACCCTTAGCCGTACATAGCCTCCACATGTAACGTGACATACATCGCACACTCCCAGTGAAAGCAGTTCCACGGCTCAGGGAGGAGACGATGTAGGAAGGATGCCATACCGATTTTGATGATGCCTGCACCCCTTGCCTTCCCCTCCTCTGTGAAGTCATTTTGGAGGATCTTTAACTCCTTCTCATTTCTCTTAAACCAACATCCCCTCTCACATACAATATACCCTACTTCCTGCCACCATAATTACAGGATGAGAAAAAGGTTGGAGAAACTCATTACTGGCAGTAAAGAACTAACTGTTGAGCCTGCACATAAACCTTTCCCTCAGCAGCTACATTAACTTGATATCTCTCTCTCCAAGGTTAATGATTTTTCAGGAAATCAACACTAAGTTATGAATCTAAGACTTCCAACTGTGTCAAATACAGCTAAAATTGGACAAGCCATTTTAAAGGCAGCAAACTTTTTTTGCAGTAGTTCTCCAATTCACTCGAAACCCCTTTGCCTCGAGAAACAATTATATCATAAAACTATAAACCAAGTAAAATGAAGTCATTTTACTATTAATTTGTTTGATTTCTATCAACAAACCTGTTCTTTAGATTACCCAAGGTTTTCGTATTTTTAAGAAACTCTCTAAATCCTCCACAGAGTCTATTTTGGTGGTATTTAAAGCATATTTGCATACACATTTGCATACACAAATGCAAAGATGATGCTTACAAAAGTAAATATGACAAAATCATGGGATGAATGTCTCAAAAGACTTTAAGAGAGTTTGGTGTGCGAAGTAAAAATACCTCTACAAGGAAACACCACATGCTTTCTTCAAGTGGTGTACAACAATTTCTGAGACAGCACTGAAATGAAAGGTGAAAAGGTTTGTTTAATTATTTCTGGACAGTGTTTCTGCTTGCAGGGACTGGGATTTGTCTGTGGTTTGGTTTTGTTTGGGGTTTTTTTTTGAGACAGTATAATGAGTTTGATACACTTGGCCTGAAGCTAACTTATCCAGATGAGAAATGGATGGTAACAATTCAAGGCACTCAAACTGCAGCCCTGGCTCTGACTCTGCATCTGCCCACAGCTCACTGAACACCTAGACAGGAGACCAAGTATTGCAACAGTTTCAGAAATCTGCATATTCATTACAGGTTATTATGTTATTCAGCTGACAATTTGTATTGATATTGATCCTGAAGTCAGACTGTACAAGATGGGCTCTAAGGCACACCAGTACCAAAGGGGTAAAGTGAAGAAATCAAAACAGCTGATACACATCCACAAGCACAACACGGCACTGCCTATGCTCCTGCCTTGTTCTCCTCCCACCCTCTCCAGATCTAGCCATTTGCTTCATGTTTTCTGTCGAACACCTGCATCTGGGACAGGGTCCAGCTTTTGCACTCAGTTGTACAATGTCCTGTGCAGAGTACCTACAGCAAGATTAACTTAATCTTAACGACTTAGAAACTCAAGAGCAACGCAAAAAATACTCTCAACTTCAGAGATTAGACAGAATATCCAAATATAAGTTTGATCAAAACATCTCTGTGACATTCGACACGGCCATTCGTTACATTTCCATCAAACTCACAGTTAATACTACAAATAGCAAGCAACATTTTTTGATCAAAATTTCATTACTTCCTTAAAACTAAAAGTAGATGACTACCTGGTTTTGGTAATCCCCATTCAGCAGTGAGATTTCTTAGTTATTTCTTTTTCATTTCAGAGCATAATCATATTCCATTTTAAGTAAATACACACTACACCTTGCAATCAAATAAGCAGTTTTTCAAGAGCCACAGAAATCTGTATTTGGATGTCTTCAGGTAGTTAAATGCTCATTCAAGCAGTGCAGTAACTGCGTAAGACAGGACTAGATACTACACTACAGAGATTTAAATAAATTCAAAGTAAGTATATTTAAAAATTTTACTCATATCCACAGGGTTTTGGCAACCCAAGTCAGATATAAATGCATACATTTCTAAATGGCAGTCTACAGAAAATAAATCTATTCTGAACTCTGACAGAAGTTCAGAATAAAACTGCTCCTCATAGTGACAAAGGCAAAAAATGACAATTTTTGGAAGAATGAACAAGTCTAAGCCATGTCAACTAGCAAAAGGTCATAATTAAAAATACAACGCAAGCAAGGAAGCATAGGCAAATAGTTGCTTTCCTTGCCTGTAAACACTGTGAATCACTAAGTATTTCAAGCAACCTGTTTCCTTTGTAACAATCCTAACCTGAATGGTCAGGATATCATCCAGCTGTTGAGTCAAGACTTGAATGTCCTTCTCAACTCTTATGATCATGGAATGATGAAGTTGGCATGTTCACTAGACTCCATTAGAGTAAAATTGCAGAGCTGTGGCATTTGTCTCAAATGTTGTTGTTTTTTTTTTTAATGCCATCAATTTTTATTACCTTCAGAAGAAGAACTTCTCTTAGCAGCAAATTAAGGGCAGTTTTTAAAAAGTTACTGCATAAAGCCATGAGAATACTAGAACCTGGTTTCAACTGCTTTCCACAATACAACTATTTTACCATTATGTTAGATCCTCCATATTACAGTTTCATAATCACAAGCATAATTTCACTAAGATTTCCTGGTATAAAGAGTAAGAAGAGACAATTAATTGGAACAGTAAAGCCTATGGCCTAAACTACTCATTTTGTAGCAACATTTGTATCACACAAACTCACTAAACATTATACCTGCTGATGTACAGCTAGAAAATAACTTTAATGGGGAAAAAAACCCTCACTTTCCAGGTTCAACATCAAAATAGAAGTTAAGATTATCACCAAATTGTTGATGTTATTTGATATTTTAAGTTAATTTTAAGTGAGCCGAGTAAACAGCTTAGTCATATTAGGCATCCGCTGTTGACTGAAAAGCTGCTTTTGCCATGACGAAACAAACCAACGCAGGTATCAATGTAATGCAGATACACCACTAAAACTCACCAGGAGTCATCCTTCCTCCGCTCACATCCATGGGTGTTCTGCCACTGCCACCAAGAACAGGATTAAACCCTTGAAGCAGTGTTTCAAAAGACACATTCCTTTCATGTGCATTACAAATAAACCATTAAACCTACATTTCCTTTTTTAAAAGGAACATCAAACACTAATGCACTCAGTGTTCTGTTTAAGTACTTTATCTATGCACCACTGTTCTCAAAACAGCATTTCAGAATTGCAAATCGTATACAAGCAAATGAGAAACTCGTCACTCCCAGGTTCACACCTTTCAGTGGAAGTTTTATCACATTCCTTTCAGCTAGCCTTAAGAAAATCTGAAGCAGCCAAAGGGAAGGAAAAAAAATAAAACTAAAAAAAAACCAATCAGACACTGCTAACCTAAGGACCCTATCCAGCAGCCAGCATGAACAGTACTCTTGCTGCCATGCCAGCAAAGCCCCCCCCAAGTTGTTGCCTTGCAATCCAAGATCATGATAGTTTGTAAATAAAAAGGAATTAACATACTTCCTTTCCCAAAGGAACAGCGTGATAGTTTGTAAATAAAAAGGAATTAACATACTTGCTTCCCCCAACAACTCTGTTAAATTTGGCTACCAGCATTCCTAAGACGCTGCTCATGAAACAGAATGAATTTTCAAACTTTGTTCTTCACTCTGTCTCAAAAAAAAAACCCAGAATAGCCCAAAAACAATCACCCCCAAACAAATGGTGAAAAAAACCATCGACTATCCCTAGATACCCGTTTGGGGAGTTTTGCTGTTTGTTTGAGGAGTTTATCAGGCCAACAACAGCAACAATAAAATATGAATCAGACCCTATGCTGGCTGCTGTGTATCAAGCCCTGTTCTTTATGAACACAGGCGTACCAAACGTGATATATCATGACACACACAGACATTTGGCACCATGTCCATACCTGCCTGTGCCTCCAGTAAGATATCAGTTACTGAAAAACAGATACTTTCTCAGGTCTCTGTATTTTGTCCACAAACCACGGTATCTGATCCCGTTCCTGCCACTGCATATTTATTCTTCCTTATAAGCTCATGCCCTTTATCACTTACCACGCCAAGCAGGAAGCTCTCACAGCTGCAGCTGCGGCACAGAGCATGCAACAACAATCAGTTTTCAAATTCTGATAGGAAGTAGGCTTGATTTAACCATCTTCACTTCCACAGTAAAAATGACAGTATCTCAAGGACAAATTAGCAAGCATCACAGAAAGTAACTGTCTCCCAAGGAATACTTGTTTTGCCAGTGAATTACACAACTGTCTGAAATAGTAGCAAAATCTTGAATATCAGGATTTCTGAGATTTATTTCAGGTTCTGGGAAAAGAACATTGTGTGCAGTTGTTGCAACTGCTGTAGCCATTTCTGGAATCTATGCCCTCAGCCTTAAGGTCTGTGCAAATTTCCTAATTTTGTTACATATCTGGTTTATGTTCATGGCTCCATTTGAAGCGACATGACATGACACAATTTCATAGTTAGTTACCCTATTTGTAAAAAATAGGAGGGGGAAACACTCTGCACTGAGAACTCCAGGATTCTACACCTCTCACAATTTACTCCTGAGCCTGCTTCAGTGTTTATTAATTAGCAAAAAAGCTCTTAATATTTAAACATATTCTACTGTTTAATGAAGTGGAAAAAAATTCAAGCCCTCAAAAGGGACTACAATCAAGTTAATTTTGCGTCTTATCTTCTGTAAGAGATGTTAGTTTCAAAATTCCCGTCAATCCAAACGCAGTAATTGCTGCTAGTGTGTTAGATCAACAAGCAAAGACATTTCTGAAAATGCTGCATCTTAAAAAAAATTAAATAAAACACAGTATGTGGACGATCTCAAGTTCTGCTCTTTTTAATTCCTGGGGTTTTGTACTGAATACTACACATATACATGCATATCCCATTAAACATATTTAGTCTTATAATGAGAAATCCCTGAAATATTGCATGTATACATTTGCTCTTAGAACTGTAACTTAATAAAGGAACAGAATTTCTATAAATACTATGTTTTTCATTTATATATACATTCTTCTTAACAAACACTCAAAAAAAAACCAAACCCAAGCCCAAAGATAGTGGCCAATGCTCCTTTTCTCCTCCTTGTGATCCTAAACACAACAGTCATTTCCTGCAACAATAAATCTTGCTCACTGAAAATACTGACTTGGTGTTTAGGAAGACGTGTTTATCTGTCACCAGGCAATGCACAGCAGAGTTGCGGCTGCTCGATGATTACAGTCAGGAAGTTGAAAACCACTCTTAAATGACCAAGTTTGCATCATGTTCTACAAATAGTTATCCAGCAAGTTTTTGAAGCAGCTGAGGCATGAAGTAGCTGAGCTGTCAGAAAAAGCTGCAGTCTCTTATAACAGCCACTGCTCTGTAGGAACATAATAGCAAATGCTGAGCCTGTATTTTTTAAGAAGTCTCTGGAGTGATCCAAGCAAGGAATTGCAGGGTAACAAGCCTTACATGTGTATCTGGCAAGCTCCTCAAAACAATCATTAAAAATAGAACACCATTATACCTGAAAGACTATCTGATAGGGTCTAATCAGCAGTTTCTGCAAAGGAAGATCATGTCTTAGTCTATCAGTATTTCTGAACATGTCAAACTAACTGATAAACAAGAGCAAGTGATAAAACATATGTGGACTTTAAAAGAACTTTTGGAAGGATGTCAAAGACTTCTAAATAGACTGCTGTTTGTGAAAAGCAAACATTGCCACAGATCAAAAACCAGCCAGAAAATTGAACAAAATTTTGAGGTCAACATTCTTCATTGCAATAGACTAATTGGATAATAAAGATTAATAGCAGCATCCAATCTGAATAAAACAGACTATTTATTGCCTCTCAGGTGCCTAGAAGCTCCTTGGATCACACATGGCTGGTCTGCTAGCTCTTCCATTCAGTGTCAGTCAAAGACAAAGCGTACACAAATCCTACAGAGGCTCATCTGGGAAACACCGTTCTCCTTCACATCAAAGCATCCTAATCCCAAAACTAAACTCAGACTAAATCTTCCTAGTCTGCTTTCTTTATGTTCCTCTAGACTTCACATACCTGAACACCCTATAGTGACAGAGGTAGACATTCGGTATACACATGCCCTTTGGTGGCTAGCTCTTTCCCGAGGTTTGACATAAAAGCCACTCAGGATGAGCGCACCCAGAAATCATGACTTCCAACTTTCCAAGTACATTAATCATTAGACTTTTACGAGAAAGATGAACACAGCACCCATCACGCCACTGCTTCATCAGGTGCTGACAGCTAATGCTAGCTTAGAAAGAAAGAGAGACGCTCCACATTCCTGTTCATTCCCAGAGCTCTTACGAGGGAACTTTCAGCAGAAGAAATGACTCAAGGTCAGGGTGGGCTACCAAGGCTTCACAACCGTTTTAACCACTCTAAACCAGTATTACTACAGTCCACACTCCTCCTCAGTCACCATCTTCCATCCCTCTTTTCACTAGCATTGGAGCACATCACACAGGAGACAACTTCAAGGATCTCACTACCATTACTAACTAAATAAGTAGTTTTCACCTGAATTAGCTCCACAGATTTATGGAACGGAGAATAAGATGAGCACTAATGCCATTGCCGGTAGTGAGGCAGCTCTGACCAAAGCCAACTTGAACACTCTGTATTTACACCTGTAAGCCTTCAACAGTACCATTCTGGACTAATTAAAGACTGTTCCCCCTCTCCTCCTCCCCCTATTTAAACCAGTAGCCTAGAGTTTTTATGAATTACTGCCTAAGTTAAGTCCTTAAATGGTGTGAACTGAGCCCTGCCTTATTATTCCAAACCTCAAGCTTCTGTAAATAGGTCCAGCAATGCTCACTATATTTATTTTTTATATAACTGAGAAGAAAAGAAAACCTGAAGTAGTAACGTTTTCAGATTACAATCAATCTTACATTAGCAAAGCTTAAGAAGATGGATCAACTTTAACAGCGAATAAGCAACATAAACAGAATTTAGTATCAATAATGCAAATGATATCGATGCCGGGGGGGGGGAGTGAACTACATACACCACACAAAGCTTTAAAATCAGGTATCTCAAATTCAGAAAGGAAATTTGGCAGCTCGGTAAGCTCTTCTGCTCGATATCCAGAAGAGTGTATCCAGTCAGAAGAGTACCAAGACACCAGAATAAAAGAGTAATGAGAAGGAAAACACTGCAGTACAGCTCTGTTGATCAGTTGTGCAATCTGACCCAAAATGCATGTATTTTATTTGAAGAAGAATATTAAAATACTGGGGGACAAGGAGGTGTCCTGAGATAGGCTATGAATTATCAACCACTTGAAAGACTCTCCTGTTGAGACAGGCAAGTATGAACAGAAAAATAAGGAATTATAAATTAAATGAGACTTTAAGAAATACACAGAAAATATAGTCAAGAAAAAAACAGCTTCCAATAATACTGGGAACTTCATTCATTAACTGAGCTTAGAGGATAGCAAAGCCAAACTTTTAACAGAGAAATATTATATTACAACACATAATTAGACTCTTAAACTCAGTACCACAGGAAGTCACTGAAGCCAAGATTTTGCTCGGATTCAAAAAGAAAGCAGCTATTTAAACACACAATAATAAGAAAAAAATAAGCACACAGCTGAGGCAATCACAAGCTCCATGGCCCAGGACTCAAGAAAACGTCCAAAAAGATCACTGGGCTGTACTTGGCCATAGAAACTCTCTACTTAAACCCAACCCCACAATGGCCGGTAGCAAATACCAAGGAAAGCATATGAGCAACATGGCAAGCATAGAACAAACTGTCCCTTAAGACAGCTGAACACGAAGAGTGTTTAGCTGCCAGGCTGGCATCTGCCAACCACCTAACCCCCAGAAGCATCTGGCGCTGGCCAACTTCCAAAACGCAAGGCTTGCATGACTTCATATTTGATGCTATATTGCTTTAATTTCTTCTCCCACTTTGCAATTGTATTTTATTTTTTAAGAACAAGAACCACAAATGTATTTGCAAACAGGAGTTCAATCCAATGCTTGGACTCATTCCAGGAAGCCATCTAGTCTCTCTGGAGTACGTCTACTAAGACCACCTCAAATGAACAAAGAATTAAATACTGAACACTACACATCTCACTTAAAGAGTATTCCCAGCAGAAGTGAATTTGGAAAAAATCCCCTTTGCACATTTAAATTCAGAAACAAGATAATAGCTCTATGAACTCTCCGATATCCTCCCCTCAACTTAAAAAAAAAAAAAAAAANTATATTTCCAAACTTCTTGACAACATAATGGGCAATTCTGTATATGTATACATTTGCTCTGACTTTGAAGCTGGCCCTGTTTTGAGATGGGGTTGGACCAGATAGCTGACTTCCAGCGACCCCTTTCAACCTAAGTTATTCTATGATTACACGGAGAGCATACCCAAACACTACACAGTAATGCATTACAGCCCTAATTAACTCTTTTTTCCCCTATAGGTAATTTATTAAGCTCTTGTATTCTCCTTACAAATCTAAATATAATTTCTTCAAGCAGTTAACCATTTCCTCTGCACCCAGCAAAAAGGACCTTTATTAATAACAGCACAGTAAACTCAAGGGAGAAAACAAGGTATTTAAAGCTTTCAAAGTCTTTTATTTTTCACGCCACTACATGTCTTAGAGTAAGTAGTGGTCAACTGTCCTTGAACAGTCAGAAGGAGCAGTATCTCTGACAGAGGTATCCTAAAAGAGTTTTGATTTGTTTCCTTCTTAAAACACAAAAACATTATAGAAAAAAAAAAGGCCTACCTTGTTTCGTGGGCAGAAATAATTAAGTCAGTCTGTTTTTACCAGTCTACCATGGCCCTCTATTGTCCTTCTCTACCTCACCCAACACTTTTTATCCTGCCCCCCACCCATATTACCAACTGCCCCAACTATTTGGCTGGGCCAGTCGCAGTACAAACCATGATGGCTCAGAGCTTAGCACGTAGACCGGCCAGCAGGTAGTTGCTCTCCTTCTGAGGAAAGAAGGGACTCAATTACAACTGCCTTTCTTTGGGTGGGAATATTCATTTGAGTCAAAAATAAACATAAAGTTATAAAAGTTATAAAACTTTTGACAGGTACTTTTGACAAATTTTTATAAATTTGTCACTGTGTAGGTACTTAATGTCTTTCAGTTGCCATTAAATTTGGTTTCATCATCTGACTGACTAAAGAAGTTACTCAAACAGCAAAAGCTGGACAAAGAAAGTAACTGTCCAAGCTTCGTGTCCTTAGTAAGCGTAGCTAAAAATTCACATGAAGTTTGGTGATGAATCTGTAGAGCAGACTGTTTATTAGGAAAAGAACTTCCTCACAGACAAACAAGAAAACCACAACCCTGTGACTGTCATCACTCTCACTCACAGGGGTCCTGACAAAAAGAAAAAAAAAAAAGATGTTTTTATTTCTTCAACAAAATTTCTACTATAAACAAGTAGAAGGTACGATATTTAGAAAAAGCCTGGGAAAACAATATATGTAACTTTGGAGAACTGGGAAAGAAATAATGTCCACTGCTTTCCAGTGACCCCTGCCAGCTGTGACAGGAACAGCATTGTTCAACTCCAAAAGCCGCTCCACCCTCACTGCCTGGTTAACCGCCTCAAAGAAAGTTGACTGGAAGTCTTTTTAATGCACCTATGTCTCCCTTCCAATACCACATCGATACTCTGTCTCGTGTTTCAAAGCCTACAGGATTTTAAGTTCTCCCAGAATTCACACCAATATTAAGCAGCTATGGATACAGCTGGGACCAACTTTTTGAGACAAGCTAAGCTAACTCTGCTTTGGGAGAAATCCACTACTACCAGAATATTTGAAATGCTCCATGGAGTTCCCAACAATTACTGACAATTTATTTGTATGCCACATTCCACACACCACAAGAGGAGAAAAACCTACTGCAAGCATTGAATCAAACTAACTAGGTTTCCAAATTCTTTTTCAGATGACTCAGGCTCCTGTTTTATGCTTTATAATATTTATATCCAGAACAAAAACATACATTGGCAGCAAAACATAGCAACAGAAAATTCAACTGCACAAACATTCCACTTCAAATGAGGATCAAGATCTTAAACACACCGGTTCCAAGTATCACTCTCAACCTTCGCCTTCAGAAATGAAAATTGTTTGCAAAATTTTGTAGAGGTCTGGGGAAAAAAAAAAGTCAAAACTGACAGAAGTACGGTGTGTGTACATACATCCATTCATAAACACCTTACTGGAACAAAAATAAAGACTTCTGAGAAAAGGATTATCCTTTCCAGGGAGTCAGAAATAAAGAGGCAAATCAAAGAAGATCACCAAAACCTTCAGAGCTACAGAAACAGCCAAATACATACAGCTATTTATAACCCAGACATTTATTCACAGAAGACTTTTAGCCTCTAAACCCCAGAAAACAAAAACATCTTATGCCAAGTGCTAAAGTATATAACAGAAATACATCCTTCTGCCACTTAGTGACCACTCTGAGTTCAGCTAAAGATACGAGGATTCACTTACTAGGATTAACAGGTTATTTCAAGTGATGCACTTCTCCCTGGTAAAACAGATACCACCATCTGTTTAACAGCATCAACAGGAAGATGTAAGTGGGTAAATTACTGATGACACACTGTATTTAGTCTCATTCCTATTAGAGAACTCGTGTGTCAAAATCGTAAAGCCAGCTGCATTTTCTATAGGAATGTTTCATCACAAAGAATTGCAGAACGTTAATTAAAATACTTTCAACAAGTCAGGTTTTCCAATTAATTACTTTTTCCAGGTAATTATATGACAGATGGATAAGACACTGGCAAATTTGGAACAAAATGCAAGCCTCAGCCGTGTTACTTTTCAAGTGACCAATAACATGTAAAAGCAGTAAAAGACAAAATACCAAGCGTAGAGCTCAAGAATATGGACTTTTTGTCACTGAATCTGATACACCTGAGTCACACGCACGCAGGGAGTATGTATGAAAAACAAAAGAAGCAAACACCTGGATAGTTCTACTACTGCGTGATCATCTTCCCCCTCTGCTCTTTCCTTTGTTTCTCATAGGAAAGACAGCAAATAAAACACTTATCAGGGAAACGACTACAACAGAAGAAATTTTAACTCACAGGAAGCAGCCTAACGTTTAGACTCCCAAATTGAAAACCAAGGACAACACATAAGGTGTAGACGGGTTATCACTGGGTTAGGGCGGAAAGGGGAGGAAAATGGGATGAGAAATAAGAAAGAAGGCACCAAAAGAAGAGGAAGGCACGTAAAGTAGAAGCACAGGGAAGGACACGAGGTCAGAGATGAAGGTGAAGATGCCAAAAAAAAAGTCCTATCACCTGACACAGGCATTAAAGCAGCCCGAGATGCGTTAAAGCAACTTACCCAGGGAAAGGTGTATTACAGCAGAAGTCGGACTTAGCAAGTGGGAATAACCACGTACGGCAACGGCCAGCAGCTCCAGCCCGGAACGCATAACTGAACGCCTACCGCCCACAATAAACTTAGCCACGGGAGGCCAACAAGCCCGGTTACCGAAGGCTCTATCAAGACGGCGCGGCCCCCTCCAACGGCGGGAGCCAGCCCGCACCTCAGGCGGTGACACGGCGTGGCGGGAAGGGCCCCCCTCAGCCGCCCCACACACACACACACCACCACCCCCACGGCGGGAAGGGCCCGGGGGGGGGGGGNGGGGGGGGGGGCGCGCCGCGGGCACCCGCGCTAGCTCCCGCCTGAGGGGGGCCGCGGAGGCCGCGGGCCTCCCGCCCTTCCCCCGGTCAGGCTTCACACCGCGGGGCGGAGGGGGTGGCGCGGTGGCGGGCCGGCGGGGATGCGCGTACCGCCCCGCACAACCGGGCACCCCCCCCCCCGCCCTGTCACCCCCCGCCGAGCGGGCGCCCCCGCCTCAACCGGAGCCGCTCCGGCCGTCTCGCCCCCGCCGAACCGGTCGGCCCCTTACCCCAAGGCGCGCCTGGAACTTGGCGCCCCCCTTCTTCTTCTCCTTCTCCTCCTCCTCCTCCTCCACCTCCGCCTCCTCCGCCCCCGCTAACCGAGGCGGGTCCCGACCTTACCGGTCGCCCGGTGCCGCGGTGAGGCGGCGGAGCGGGCCGGCGCGCGCCGCAGACAACAGCGGCGAGGGGAGCGCGAGACGACGAGGGGGCGGGCGGGCGGGCGCGCGCGAGGCAACAGCTTGGAGGGGGGGGAGGAAGGGAGGGGGGGAAGAGGAGGAGGAGGATGAGGAGGCGCGCGCCCTCTCGGGTGGCGCGCTGTTGCTGCCGCCGCTCGAGCGCGCGCGCCGCCGCGGCGGGGGCGGGGCCGGGCGCAGGTCGGTAGCCAACAGCGCCCCCGCCGCCTGCGGGGGTGGGGCCGACGGGTGACTGGCGGCGGCGCTGTCCAACGAGAGCGGGAGGGAGGTGGGGCTGTGCTTGACGGACATCCCCCCAGGGAGGGGGCGGGGCCGGTGTGACAGACAGCCTCCTGCACGAATTGGCGGCAAAGAGAATGGAGGGGGGGGTGGGCTCAAGGCTGAACCGCCGCCGGCCGTGAGGGGGCTGGCTGACCTTGATGGGCGTCGCCACGACCGAGTAGCCATGGGGGGGAGGCGGGGATTAACTTGAGTGACATCGCCGCTACCCAATGACAGCGGGGGGCGGTAGGACGTGTGTCCCCGCTGCCCAATAGTCAGCCCCGGGGCGGCGGGTGAGGAAGGCGGTCGGTTTCCTGTGGCGGAGCGGGCGGGGAGAGCCCGGCCGCCCCCTCACCTGCGCCCCTGGTGCCGCGTAGCCGAGCGGGAGGGGGATGCGCCGAGACCCTGCGCGGGGAGGCGGCGGCGGGTCCGTGCGAGGGCGGCAGCGGCGCAGGGCGGCCCGGGCCCCTGCGGTAGGTGACGGGGGAGGGAGCGGGAGCGGGAGCGGGGGAAGGGGGCTTCCACCTCAGGTTCCCGCGCCGCGCCCGTCCGTCCTCCGGCGGACGGGGCCTCCGCCAGGGCTGGGGCAAGCGGCGCCTCTCCGGGGCAGCCTCGGGAGAGGGCCGGCTCGGCCGCCGGAGGAGCGGAGGGAGGCGGCGGGCCGGCAGGGAAGGCTGGAGCGGGGGTGCGGAGGAGGCCGGGCGGCCCGGGGTCAGCCGCGGGGGCCGAGGGAGCGGGGTGGGGGGAGAGGCGGGCGGCCTGACCCGGCTGCGGGGCTGCGGGCCGGGCCCTGCGCTGCTCCTCCGGCCGCAGCCCCGCGGGGGCCGGCCCGGGCTCCCCGAGACGCCGCCGCCGGCCGGGGCAGCGAGCGCCGGGCCGTCCCCGGCACCCCCCGGGGCGCCGGTGGTGGAGGGCAGCGGCCGTGCCCGGGCCGGGCCCGTGCTGGAGGCGGCCTCAGGGCACGGCGAGAGGCTGTGAAATGCCGCGGCAGGCTTTGCTGAGCCCGGCACCCTCGGTTGGTTTGCCGGTTTCCTCCTGTTCCTCTGAATAGTTCCTGAATTTTTATTTATTTTTTTTTTCCGGCCAAGTTCAGCACTCGGGAGTCTCAAAGACTCTTAAATTACTGTTTCGCTGAAAAACAGTAAACTGCTCCAGTTAAGGGGATGCTGTAGTTTGGCTTTATTTGCACTTTTAAATCTCCATAGAGTACCTGAACTCAGAACGCACCGATTGCAAGGACAGTTTGTGAATACATTACCTGTATTCCTATCGGACTAGTTTAAATGTGGTTTTAAAATGGAACTACTGGAATATTTCTTTCTAGGCGTTAAATTACTCATACCTACTGAATCGGCTTTAAAATGCCTTTTAATCAAGCTAGAGTACTATTTAATTTGGTTTCAGTATAATATTACTTTCTCAACTTTGTTAGGCAATGTTCAAGGCTTAAATTTAAATTTATAGATCTATGTTATCATTAATATTGAGCTGAATGTCATGTGTAAGTTTCTCTCCGCCTTATTTTTTTCCTTCTAAACAGGATATAATTAGCTGTCATAATATTCTAATTATGTAGATCATCCCACCAAGGTCAGTAATACTACTTAGATAGTGTTTCTCATTACTGAAAACTTTCACTTCCTACTAATTATATGAGTTCTGTATGGAGTCAAGAGCTTTTCTTTTTTTTTTACACTCCGCCCTTAATGTTCCTTCAGTGTTTTCACAGGAGAATTAGTTCAGACTTGTACCCCATCTGCATCCTTTTTCCAGCATTAACCTTCTTGCTGTGATAGCTGGCCTCTAGCTGATAATCTCCTTTCTTTCTTAATGAGAGGCGGTCAAGTGCCCCATGTAATCAAACCCTCCATCATTATGTCAGCTGTATCCCCAGCTGTCAGTCTTTAAAATTCGGTAGTTTCCTTTACTTGGACTGTAAGATCTCAAAAATACACTTGGATTTTCTTGAGTTTTCATCAAAAAAAGCCTCTAAAATTGAATGGAGCCTTGCAGTCCTGCCCAATCTTCCAGTTACATGGCTTAATTAGGTCAAAGACACCGTAAGGTCCCATGCTGAGTTTTCCACCTGTGCTCTTTAGAATTGTTATAAAGTGGTTCTGAACACTTAGGAAAACTGAAAATCTTTTCATGAAGTGAGCAACCTTCAAACTGAGTAGCCCCATCTAAAACATCTTCCGTAGCTTTCTACTTCTTCCAGAGACAGTTGATAGCACCTTCTCTGAGAGTCTGATAACCTGATACTTCTAACAGTGTTGAATTCCTTTTTTCCTTTTCAGGCCCAAGTTTCCAGTCTGTTTCTTTGGTTTCCCCTTTCTCCAGTTTTCTAGTAAGAGATTCTCTGTCTTGTAGTACCTGTAGCATTGATTTCCAGAACTAGTATTCAAGAACATTCTCCTGAAAGGAACATTGAAACTTTGTTTCAAAATACTACTCTCTTCACTTTAGCCACAGACTTGCACTTGAGAATATTTGGAATGTTTTCAAAATACTGGAAATACTTCAGGCAGGTCATAGTAATTGTTCTGTATTCTTCAGCACCTGCCAGCTGGTTTAGGTGTGTTTCTATAACATGGTAAAGAGCAATGCCATCTAAAACTCTGCCATTTTTTTCTGTCTACTTAGCAATTAAGTCTTACACTGAGTGTCACTGCTGAGCTTCACCCCTTCCCTAAGGAGCGGGTCTCGGGTCCAACCTGCCAGTGACTGGCTTTCACCAGACCCTTTGGTGATCTGAGCAGAACTGAGGCAGCAAAAAGCAAACTATAGATATCCTGTTTTAAACAGCTCGAGGAACTGGCCTGCTGTGAGTCAGTAACACAAGGGAGGGGATGCACTGACAGTAACTCCAATGTAAATTATCTTAGGCTAAACGGGATCTCTTCCTTAAGAGAAATCCCACTACTATCCACTAAATAACATCCATTGAAACTTCAAACCCAGACTGAGCAAAAAAGTAGGTCTGTTGAACTCTGTATCAGAAGATACAGATTTAAATTGTAGGATAATTTTAGTGGTGTACAAAATTGTTATCCCCTAGCTCTAATGTAGCAGGTCAACTCCTAACTAGTTAAGCCAGCAGCTTTTACTTCCCTCCTCCTGGTTCCAGTGCTTATCTGAGCACAAAGTTGGTTCAACTTGCTAATCTGGCAAAAAACTCAGTTAAAAAGAAAAAGGTGCTAATAGATCTCTGCTTGTTCTGTGAGTTTAGTAGGCTTAATGGGGTGATCTTGTGAGTGTCAGTAGTAACACAGAGGCAGCAGCTTGTGGCCAGGGTCACTGAGGATGCAGAAGAAGCAGGTCTTGTCCTTCCCTCGCAGCGTCTGGTGGTGAGGATTAGATGCTTCAGAACACATCATCTCACTTTCAGCAATTTAAATGTTTCTGTAATCTGGAACAAATCAAAGCTCAGTTTCTTATTTCAAGTGAAAGAATATCAGTGTTCTAAAGGGAAATTCAAATTTCTAAAGCTCTCAAATTTTTAAAAGAACTAAGAAATCCCTTTCAGCACTGTTTCACTGGTATATATTAATTGCTGATCTCTATAGCATGACATCTTCAGGAGGATCATAGTTCTTCTCACCCCTGCTTTCTATACTTGCAGTGAAAACCTTCTGGCAGATGCAGTGGTAAAAGCTTTTCAGTTAGGAATACAAAAACTAACTTTTATGACTGTAGTGGCAGATGCACACGTCCTTGTTTTTCTTTTGTCATGACTACATAGAAACTTAAACATACTACCAAGCCAATAAGCCTACATAGTGTTTCTGTCAGCCAGGGCCTGTGTTCTTTAGATACCTGCCAGAAAGCAAACATTACCCCTCGCTTCTAGTAGTGTTAAGACTGCTGCTTGACAGAAAGTGGTAGTGGTGCTTAGCAGCCCTGTTTCAGCTGCAGCTCTGCAGGCTACAGGATCTTTCAGATGGCTTGTTACTTGTGCTTGTTAGTTGGTTTACATTTTGCTGTGATGATTTTGTTATAGAGAGAGAATTGTTAGGTTTATTTTCAAGTGTTAACTACGAGTGCCTTAGTACTGGAGGAAAATGAATCTAAACATGTTCTTAGCATACAAAAATCCCTAAATGAGTTTGACAGCTAGTTTAGGATTAAAGCATAAGTTTTTTCACAGAACAAATTTAGATCAAGACAGTTGACACAGCTGACTTAAGGCACTTAAATTGCATGGTGGACAGGACCAAAACAGTGCTTTGCTGAGAATGGTTCTCCAAAGAAATGCTAGGAAGCAGTATGTAGGTGAGGTTAGAAGGGGTGGGAAAGCAAGGTTAAGAAATTGTCTCCTTTTTAAGGAATATGCCAGATGGTTGTGCAGTGACATCTTTTGATGCTTCCTCCCCTCTTTTGTTTTGTTAGGTTGTTGCTGACAGTGAAAGACTTCCTCTCAAAGCTGTTTAAATGAGAATGTCCCTGGCGCAAAGAGTACTACTGACATGGCTTTTTACGTTACTCTTCCTGATCATGCTGGTGCTGAAGTTGGATGAGAAGGCACCATGGAACTGGTTCCTCATTTTTATTCCAGTCTGGATATTTGATACTATTCTTCTAGTTATGTTAATTGTAAAAATGGCTGGACGTTGCAAGTCTGGCTTTGACCCTCGCAATGGCTCCCAAAACATCAAGAAAAAAGCCTGGTATCTCATTGCAATGCTACTTAAATTGGCCTTCTGCCTTGCCCTCTGTGCTAAACTGCAACGATTTACTACAATGAAACTAGCCTATGTATTTATCCCTTTGTGGGCCTTGCTTATTGGGGGTATGGTTGAACTTGGATACAACATCTTCTACGTACGAAGAGACTAAGCTATACCACATGGTTTTCAACACTGAGATTGGTACAAAGTTACTGGATTGTTATTGCTTTTCCACAAACTTGATCTCCACATTAGAGCGCCAAATAAGAAATTAATCGAGCTGGAGACTTTATCTAAGCCAGTCTGAAGACTAAGAGTAGATTTGTTCCATTTTTTTATTTTAAAACTGTCACATACGCTCTTGTAAATAAAAGTATTTGTTCAACATAAGCTGTTCTAATATGATTATTATTGTTATTTGTTACATGGAGTAAGATACAGCTCTTCACATGCAAGTACAACATCTTCTCAAAGGAACCACAAATATTCTACCCCAGCGTACTCAGCATGTGGGATAATCCTTGGAATGAGGACTACTACTTATGCTGTCACTAAAGAAATAACTACTTAGTAGTAACTTCTATAGTGTGCTAAACTGGCTTTAAGAATCAGTAACAGTAGATAGCTGCCAAATAAGAGGGGGGAAAAAAGGAATAAAGTGACTCAGCATTTTCTTTTTGACAGTGAGAATCCACGTCCAGTCTGAAAGACTAAAAATAAGCACTTTAAGCTGCTGAAACAGCCAATAACCAGTATGTTTACCTAGGGAAAAGAGTGAGTAGCTGAACTGTGCCAGCAGTCCAAGATCCAGAGAAGAGGCAGACAATGGTGATTACTTTCCAAGTGAGAAATGACCAGTGCAGTAAAAGATTGAAGTCATAGGGTGAGTTCTGTAATGCATTTGTACCTGCAGAGAGTGGTACTTTGAGGAGGAAGATGTTTTTTAATACCCCGGTGTATTAAATCTCTGGGGGTGAAACCTTGGCTTTATAGAGTACTGGCAAACTCAGATGTGAGTAAATGAACTTTTTCAAGTAACAAATGCAATGAATGGGACCTCTGGGGAGAGCTGGAACCATCAGTGTATTCTGTGTACCGGAAGTGCTCTTCCAGGAGCTACAATAACACCAAATTCAAATGTAAAAGTTGCCTAGGACATTAATAATGTGCATGCTGAAGATACCGATCCATTTACAGTTCCTAGGTACAAAAGAATGTCTAGTGAATGAGAAGAGCCCAGGAAAAACAGTCTAAGATAACAGGAGGTGACTAGATCAAAGTGTCTCACAAATAAAATTTTAATTATGTACATTCCACTGTACTTGTCTATAAAAAATAATCTTCCTGATGTGTTTGGATTTATTCATGCCACACAGATGTGGGCATAAATACACAGGAACTGTATTGTTGGAGGCTGCTGAAAAGGCTTTATCTAGGAAAACATCCTGTTCTATTCTAAGGCAATGGATCTCAATTCAGAACATTGGGTAACAAATGATCTTCAGGAAGAATTTAAGTTATGTTTGCTTCAAAGTGGTTCACTGTCCTACCTTGCTAAAGGAGAAACCAAGAAATGACAAGAAAAAGACACAAAAATAGTCTTTCTAATCATTAGCTGTTGTTAAAAAAAATGAAAATTCATAACCCCTTTATTATAATAAAAATAACTCATCAGCTTTTACTAAGCAAATCCATGCACTCAGCATCACGTAATTTATGGGGAGTTGAAACTACCATTTAGAAACCTCTTTTCCCTCAGTGCATATTGGGAACAGTTCCTTTTGTGAGGTGTATCTATGCTCTACTTAGTTGTGCAAAATATTTCCTGGAAGGCTCCTGCTCTGCTCTGTGTTTGAGAGACTTTTTGCCCACTCTTACAGAGCTGCCGTGAAGAACTGGCTTCCTTCGCCATCTTTGGGATTTCTCAAGTGAAAATGATTAGGATTAGCTGTGGGGTAGGGGTAGAGTGTCCATCTCAGTACATGCTCTTGGGCAAGAGTGAGTGGGCACATATACATGCTACATGTAAGTTTGTGTGTGTATATACAGCATAGAGAATACGCTTAATTTATATATCCAATTTAGGTCTGTTATGCAGTTCTCCAATTCTGCCAAAGGGAAATGAGGGTCACTGAGCTTCCTGGAATGGAATATTCCAGGTATGTCCCATGGCAGGCAAGCTAGACCTCATGTCCAATTTTTACTGGACGCTTTAAAAATTTACAGAGAAGAGTGTCTAAAGACCTACCTCCAATTAAGGTAAACTTTTATGAACTACTTAACAAACATTGATGCAATTACATCTCAAGCATTTGAGCACTTTAGACAAGACAAATATATATATATATATACACACACACACTCAACAGCTGTTTGGTTTGTTATGGCACCAAGCATAAAACTGAGTACCTATAGTCCTTCCCCATCTGATGATTATCACAGAATAAAAAGCAAAAAAAAGCCTTGGTCATACCATGCCAAAAACCCCACAGTGCTCAGAAGAGCAGAGCAGCTTCCCTCAGTCAAGCTGCTGATGCTAACAGATTGTTATAACTTAACACAACAATGGGAGAATAAGAACTAGCCTCATTAGGACTTGGTATATTATTAGCAAGATGGGCCACAAATGGTGACTGCCCCCTTAATAAACCCCTGCTATTCCACAGATGTAACAATTATCTGAAAGTTTGGCATCTCTAATTAACTAGAATTGAACACAGTTGTTCCAAATCTCCTTTTAATTGCTGCCTCTAATTCAATAGAAAAATATCAACATTTCAGTGATTTCAGTGTTTTGGTTGTGGGTTTGGCTCTTTTTTGCCCCCCCCCGCAAAGGTTTCCAAACCTTGAACTAAGTGGTGGTGATTTTGAACACTGAATTTATTTCTGGTGTCCTACAAAAGTCACACACAAATTGCTTTCCTTCCTTTAGCACAAGAGGTTTTTAGGACATAGCCCTTTGGAAGTGCTCAACTTCGGCAGTTCCCAGCCCTTACAGAGATACTCCGATAACAGGAATATCCCTTTTGATGTAGTATTTTGTATCAGATTTAACTGACCTAAACTGTGCTGACACCTTTGTACATGCAGTCTCACTTTTTTGTGGTATCAGAACATCATTCAAAAAGATTTATGGTACAACCTGCACTGTAGCCTGCTGTTACCTTTCCAGAAGCTGTTGCAGGAAAGACTGCTATTCGTAATTACCCCATTCACAGCCTTGGAAGGGAATGAGCTCTCTTCACACCTTTTCTTAGATTTACAGACTTATCATCATTAAACAGAACAAAATGAGTGAAAAGCAGATTTGATGAAGTTGGCAGGGAAAAGGGGAAGTTGATGCCGAGATGGCTCATTCTGATTTGCCAGAAATGGGCAGCAGGACATGACAACACACGTACCCAGCGCACAAGAGGGCATCTCCTCTCGCGTACCTGCAGCAGCTGATGCAGGGCACGGAGGGGAGAACTCTGCCTTCAGCAGCTTTGTTTTAAAATACAATGCAAAAGCCTGCTGTTCTGAAATGAAACCAGAAGTATTTATCTATATACATAATACATTGATGATATGTTGTATATGGAGATATATATTCGACATCATTTATTTCTCTTCAAATCATTTATACACTTATCTTGAACACTTCAGCATGCATTACAGGTGAGTATCTAGTTTTCTCCAATTAAGGAAAATACTCAATGCACATGTGTGAAAGGTCATGAAACTAAAATTTTCAATTACCTATTCATACTGCTTTTCTTGATTTGTCACCATTTTAGACTACTATCCAGTTTTCTGTCCCTTTTATACTTGAAAAATATAATTATGTGACATTTACATCCCCACCTTCAACAAACTTTAACCTGAATGTATGTAATTTATCAATCTCCCAGAAACTCAGAATTCTAACAATATTAGGTGTTACCTATTTTAACACCACTACATTTTGGGAACAAAAAACATTCCTTTTCAGTAATAAAGCTCCTGAATAACTGCATCCTCAGAAGTAAGTTCTTTGAATTTATTGGCACAGAAAGCATAGCACTATCATGTAACACATCCCACTTTTTTAATTAAGACTGAGGTAAAAATAACTATGCTGAGTTGGAAAAAGAGCGTTTGTACCTTCTCGTTGTACCTTTATTGTTTTAAGGTATGGAAGGAGTTAGTCTCCTGTACAAGCCCTTTGGGTATCAACTGGCTGCTGAAAAGCAGGAGGCTTTGTGGACTACAGCAATTTGAGGAATCACTGCAGTTGGACCACTAGAAATCTATTCAATATTAATTCAACATTTTCTGCCTGTACTTGGAAGTTGGATAAAGAGTAGAGAAATCTGCAACTCAGTAACTCTATTTCCTTTGGTCTGCCTTTTCTAACAAACCAAAATCATAAGCAGGCAAATGTAAGGAAAGTCTTCACACAGCACAGAACAGCAGTGTTAAGAGCAAGAAACAGGGAAGAAATGAGAACCCAAGCTTAGTTTATCTGTGTTAGTTTTCATCCCAGTGTTCCTTTTGAGGTTTATAAAGAAATCACTGCTAAAAGATGTCTTTTAGTCTAAAAATTTCATTTCTGAGATTAACAAAAGCTCTCAACTGCATCAATTAGATAGAGGAGTACCTGAGCGTTATTGCATGCGTAAGATATAGCTTCAGCAGTCTTGACTTATGTTAATTAGTCTTCCACACAGAGGTCTAATTCTCAAGGTTTTCTTCTTCTTGAGACACTTCGGGAAGAGCTTTCTCAGCTAACTGCCCTATTTTGTCTCAATACAACCAGACAAAAAAAAAAACCTGCCATAAAAAGCATAGTCCTTAAAATACAGGCCTAAGCTCCACCAAACATTGCACTTTCATTCAGGCAGACTGGAAATTAATTGGTAAAACAAAACATAATATCAAAATAGTTATTGAAAAATCAAACTTGATAAAAATAGAAGTTTAAACTGCTGTTTTAATCAATGTTTGTATCAGATTATCATAACTGTACACCAAATATTAAAGGATTATTTTGGACTAATGCCCTTATCAGTAGGCTCATCTATCAGCATGACCAGAACACGAGAAGATCAATGTTTAGCTGGCACTCAAGTACAGCACGCTCCAAAGCAGAGGAAATATTAGCATCATAGCACAGAGAAAAACAGTGGTTAGAATATATTACACTAAATTTGCAAAGTCAGTATCATCCCTGATGACTCTAGTAAAAATAGCAACCTAGATATTGTGAAGTGAATCACGGCTTCTGAACAGAACACAAAATAATTTGCATTTCTAAGAAAAATGAAATGAGTGACTGCTGGGAATCACTTTCCCAAATTTTCCCATGTCCGCTGCAAATTCAGTGGGATCTGCACAAAATATCAGTATCGCCTATTATACAGTTTTTTTTAAAGTGCATTTCATCTGTTTGAGAAAGCAATAAGATATCAGTTGAACAGAGTGACTCACAATCAAAGAAAACAAACATTCTCAACAGTGTCATTCCCAGCAAAGCACAGATCAGTGGAAATTTGTCCTTCCCATTTCCAACTTGTAGACATTCACAGTAAGGTAACAGGTGCCAGTCTGCCTGAAGACAAGCTTCTCTACATACCTGACCACTAGAAAAAGTGAATAAAATCACACTTGAGAAGCCTGCAAAGTTCTCCATCAGAATTAGTACAGTTCTCATCCCAGTAGGGCCAGGTAGTCTGCCATCTCACAAACAGTTTATTTTGCCAATGAGCATGGAGAAAACACGGATTTATTTCAATCAATTCAGCATCCTTATTCACATGCAGATATTAGAAAATAGTCATTTTGATCAATGAATACCAGTCCTGTGTTTCTTGGAAGACTTACTCAATTTTCCAAATCTGTAATGTTCAGATCTGTTTCACAGCACTCCACTACTTTGTTTCCATTTCCTACATCATTTGCGATGCCAGCTTATTTACTCTGCACATGTATATCTGCTTAAAAATCAATTTTATTTATCACCAAGGAATTCTTTCACAGATGAATACTTTAATGATCACCCTCTGAAATAATACTTTATTTCTAATACTAGATAGAATTAATATTTCAGTTAAAGAAGTATTGAAGTATTCACTCTAGTAACAAGGACGGGAAATGTGCATGCCAACAGTACCTGTAGTGAAAAATGCTGTTTCAGAGTCAATTTGCAGGCATTTGGAGGGCTGAGGGATGACACAACACTGAGTAACACTTGTATGTAACACATGAAGTCAGTCGCCAGTGAAATGCATAAGATCCAGTAATTTAGAAAAAAAAAAAGTAGCTACCATCTTTAAAGCTATTGGTAGTGACAGTAACAATGCAATTCTTTGCTACCCACAAATATGGTACCAATATCTAGGAAAACATGTCTAAATTTCTGCACATCATGTCATTAACTGGAACACCACTGCAAACACACAGATGTCAACACCATTGCAGTACAGGCAGCAGGCCTTAAGCAGATCTTTCCAATCTGCAGAAGAAGAAGGGCCAAGAGAGACAACTAAAACACTGGAGATTTCAGCCAAAATAACAGAAAGTTTTATACATAACTGAAGTCCAGGGAGGGGGAAAAAGCAATCAGCAAAGGCTAGTTTCAGTACATCAGAAGGCATGAAAGATTTATTGCTGAAGCAGAAGTCTGAATATGAAGTTGTACTCGGCAGGAATAAAGGTTATAGCACAGGACCACTGGAAACCAAAGCAAGACCTTTGTCAGACTAATGAACTGGGAGCTGAAATCCTCAGAAAAGGTACTCCCTTCTTAAAGAGCAACTGCATCAAAACGAGGGCACCACAGGTAGATGACAAAAACTGTGAGTTTTTTAAAAAAAGCAAAGTAAGAAGTATACACTAATATAGCCAGTCAACCCAGACTGTTTACACCTTTGAATACAAAGGGAGTTCTGATAGCCATTGGTCATCCCAGTATTGTTCGTGTTCTGTCTGCAAGGAATTCTGTCTAAAAATGAGAATCTAGTCTGTCTCAAAAAATCAAAAATAAAGAATGCATAAAATTTGCAAAAACTGCCACTTTTTGTTAATCTCTTAAAATTCTGAAAGTGATTTAAAAAAAAAATGGGTTGAAGATGTAGGCAGTTTAGAAGCAAAATTTCAGAACAAGGACATACCTGAGCAGAAGTTTGAGGCCATATCAGCCAAGACTGCTGAGCAGGTCTCCAAAAGGAAACAAAGCTCTACTCCTAAGTGTAAAGTCATGTTTGCTAAACCATTTTCAAAGATTTATTTTTTCAGTCCAGACAAGGCCTAAACTGCAAAAAGTTGTTTGCTGTCAGGGGGGATGTATACACTTTACTAAAGTCTGACAGATTTTAAAAAAAA
>RSEF01000001.1:13850636-13863029 GCA_003993805.1 Himantopus leucocephalus | reverse complement strand
TGGGTTTTTGTTTGTTTGTTTTAAAGTAAACTAAGTAGTTGGGGGTTTTTTTGAATAATAATAATAAAGAAGCACAGTATGTGGCAAGGCTGGTTTTGATAAAGGTGGAACCTTCCGCTAACGCACTTGGAAAGCTGCATGCTTGATGGAAACTACAACCTGCAGCTCTTCTTTTATTGTTCTCCCAACGGCTGGCACAGAGAACGGGAATGGAAGGCTGCATAATTGTGTACAGATGTTCATAAAGCCAAAGAGATTACAGGTGGAAGTTCCCAGATAATCCAGAAAACACAAAGGGAGCTGAGACCACATTTCTACTATCAGGAAGGCTCAAATTCTTACATGAACCAATTAATTTTTCAAATCAGAATCTGCTATAGTAATAACTTACCCTGTCACACATGAATCATTCCCTCATGGCATGAGAGGAAAGCAAGATCCCTGAGGCTGCAAAACTGGCAGTAATCTCTTCACTAGCATTAAAGAAAATAGCAGTGAGACTTAAGGACATATTAGCCACATACAAGAGAGTCATGTTTCTATTGCTTCTCTAATACGTAATTATGGCTATATAAGAGTAATGTTTAGCAATTCAAATATTGATTTAATGAATAATTCCTTGACAGACCTATTTTAGATTTAAACAAATCACAGCACTCACAACGGCTGATTTTAGTGCCAGGCGTAAGTACACAGTAACATTTTGAATTTTAACAACCTATAAGTGAAACATGTTTGCAACAAAAGGGCCTCAGGTAGTTGAATGAGACATCACCTGGAAATCACATTGTTCTGTTGCTACAAATGAAGCCAAAGTGATCACTAAGTGCATCAAGGGTTATAAACTGGGTACATAAAGATGTGCAACTTTCAGAAAGTTACAGGGAAAAATACAACAAAAAAAAAATCAGAGAGATAGAGATGGCTTTGGAAATAACAGGCCTAGGATCTTAAGTTTTAAATACCTAGTAGAAGGACAGGCTGTAGGGCAGTTTACTGCTAATCTGTAGCTACCTGAAGAAGAAACATCATTCAGATGTGTTTGAACTATACAGTAATATGTTACACAAAGAATTAAATAAGTTAAATGACAGAGGTTTTGCCATTACCACATCAGATGCTAGCTAGCCTTGAAATCCTCTTCCCTTAGAACACAGCTTAAGAGAACTGAAGCGTTCCATAGGTGGGGAGAGAGGAGAACAGTTGACTTGGATGCCACTGTATTTCCTTAATGAAACAATTCTTGCTTCCAAACTGGGACTCGTCAGGAATCTTCCTACTAGACACACTGGCAAGTATTTTTACTGTCTGGCGCTATCAGCATAGGGAGCAATTCAAATCCAAATGTGTCGCCGTGAATTACAGGTCACTGCTAAAGCTGAGGCCTTTACAGCTTGGTAAGCAACCATTTAAATATTCTTTGTTCTACTTTTAGTCAGATAACTCATTTAAGTTGAGGGGGGTGGTTGTTGGTTGTGTTTTTGTTTTGTTTTTTTAAATGTGAAATGGAACTGTCTTAACTGTGCCTTGAGCAGGGGGAAGAGGCAAGCACAGAACGGCGTTTGCTCCCTTGCACCAGCTCATTCGAGATGCACACAGTTACTGGTAGCGCTCCTGGAGCCCAGTGGGTGTCCAACTGCCCTCCACAACAGGGGAAGGTTTGCCTCTCTGTTCCACGTTAACATCTGAGCGCAGAGTTCAGGGAGTGCCTTTAATGAGCAACTGTAAGGAATCCTGTGAAGGGAGGACTGATTTTGCATTCTGACTAATCTCAATTTACAAAGAATGCCTCAGCTCTACCGCAGTTTGCTACAGCTCCTCACCCCACAACGGCGTAAGGGCACCCTATGCATTAGTGCAGGTAGAAACGTAACCATTTAGAGAGGCAGTTTAACTGAATTATTTTTTGCAGACCCAAAAATAAAACCAATCTGTTATTATGAACCTTTATTAAGCGGCTCACATTTCAGTATAAATCACACTAAAAAGATTTTTAAAAAAGATATTTACACTACAGTGCTGACACATTTAAAATGAAAAAATTGGTATAAATAAGCTCTATGGAAAAGCCTGGAATTGTCAAAAAGAATTCTGGCTCATCTTACAAAAAATATATATGTTAAATGTCAGCTCTACTCTAAAACCTACAACTCAAAATTATTTAAAGACTTCTTTATGTTAAACCTGCAGTGTTTACAGTGCATCTGGCCCTAAGTGCTTTGATACTTCACAGTTATGGACAGGCACTGAGGAATGTTACAAAGCTACATAACTATTTTCTGTAACAGATGCGAAGGCAAGTCACAAACTTGCCTCACAGAATTTATGAATCTTTACATTATTACATCATTAAGTTTAAAAAGGAATTTAAAACCATATATACAAATTTAGCACAAAAAATCATCTTCTCTTTGTCCATGCAGTTTTGGATATGATGAACTATGTTGTCTTGTATCATCTGGGTGTACGTGACCCCCAGGGCATAACTTGCCTTGTAAGTCCTTGTTGCCAGGTTCAAATTTTGAATCCATTTCCAACTTAAATGCTGTCAACTCAACATGATCCAATCTCGTCTGAACATTCTGGCCCCCGACGTCATTA
The DNA here is from genome assembly GCA_003993805.1 of Himantopus leucocephalus. Lineage (NCBI taxonomy): Eukaryota > Metazoa > Chordata > Aves > Charadriiformes > Recurvirostridae > Himantopus > Himantopus leucocephalus. The sequence continues at coordinate 13,860,428 of RSEF01000001.1, read as the reverse complement.
GGTGCCACTGTCTTTTCAGCAAGATCAACATTCATCGGTTCTTCTTTTATTCGGTGAGATGCAATAGGTTCATGCTTTATTGGCATAAATTCCTGCTGCAGATACTTTGTCTGCAGAGCATCTGAAAATTTGGTGTCTTCGGAGGTATTTTTGCTTATCGTACAAATTCTGCTGTCAGTCTGAAGTCCAATAACCGAAGACTTGGGGTCTGCAGAGGTCCCTGCTTCAACAGTACTTGTATTTTGAGAAAGTTCGTCCTCTGAATGATATAGCTTGAGCCGGATGTGCCAAGCCAAACTGCACACAGCTGAAACTGTTTTGAACTGGTGCACAACATTCCTTGGGATAAAATAAATGTCATTATCGAATAACTGAATTCTGGCATATCGAATGCCTTCCCTTCGCAGTTGATTAAGTTTTGCATCATCAACCCACTGGACACACTGGAGGAAGAAAGGGGGGGGGGAAATAGGGTGAAAACTCTGATTTAGGACTCAGAGGATACTTGATCAACAGTTCATAGCATGCTTACCTGTGAGAGCGGAGGCTCATGCAAATCTAATTGCATTCGCTGAACTACCTCTAAGAAGTCTTCAGCATGAAAACAAATTACGTCTTTGGTTATACGAGGCTGCTCAGACCTACAGAAGAATAAGAACTGCACAGTCAGAAGCTGAAACTAACATGCTACAGAGAATAATCAAGAAAATCTGCAGGCAAGGATAAAGCAAATGATAAAAAAAACCCCGCAATGACAATTCTAGCACAACCTACATTTTGAAGAAAAAAGGCAGACTAAAATGGGTAATTCTCAAACGCAACCTCACTAAGCTGATTAAATGAATTAGCCACAATTTCTTCACAGGTGGCAGTAAAAGCAGCAATGAACAGTCAACAAAACTCACTATTTTTAATTTTTATTTTTAATTCACCTCTGTCTGCCTTGATGCTGAAAGACAGATGCCCCAGATACACTGGGCTTACTCTGTCAACACTCTAACATGATACACCCATCAGGTACCTCGAAGTATGCAGCAAACTGACTAGTATTACAGCAAACACTGCTTAGTATCTTAGCCTCGAACACCTTGTTCAGAGTTAGCAGTAAAGCTGAATCTACATTAAGCTGCCACAATGCTAGTAAGCAGCAAGTACTGGCATCCTCCACAAAACACCCTTAAAAATACACTCCTATTTGTGCTCACTAGGGCACTACAGAAGAGAAAAATCTGAATTAGGGTTTGTCTCCATATTCCAAGTGTTAGAATTCACCTCTTGTCCCACAAGATCTCCCCCAAAGAAATGCACGCTATTTACATAATTCCTTGTGAGACATTATCTAGAATTAACTAACAAAAGACAAAAAGCCAAACTCGGTTCTTCAACGGAAACATATAAAGCTAAGCTCCAAGTGTTTGTTTTTAAGGGATGTTTTGTTGTCCCCCTGCCTCCCGTGCCCCGGGCAGCCTGCCCCGTGCCCCATTCCTGCTGCCTCTGCCCCTGCCAAATGGGGCCACCCGGATTCACGGCAGACATGCTTATTTTATTTAGGTCATGACCTCAATAAAGCAAAAAATAACCAGTTTGGGACTATTTTGGGGGGGGGGGGGGGAAACCCNGGGGGGGGGGGGAATCCCAGATCTACTACTGAAAGTACACTAGAGGGAATTTTCAGACCACATATTTTACTTTCAATTTTACAAAGATTCACATGTCTGTCTATATTTTGGTCTATATACCACTGGAAAGGATTTAGGCAATGAAAACAAAAAGCTTACAGAAACATCACTAGACAATGGCATAAGAAATATTAGCTACATTAATCTACTTTTTATAATGCAGTTATGTTTTGGGGTTTTTTAATAATAGGTATCTGCATCTGGAGTTAACAATATTTGTAAATGAAGTTAAGAATTAAAATAAATACAAAGAATATTTCCATACTAAAAGAACTTCAGTCCAAAGCAATGTTTTCACAGCAGTGCCTACTCTGTTAGGCCTGTCCATTATACAGGATAAAGTATAGTTACTGATTTTTTTTTAAAAATCATTCCTTTTCTCAGTCCCTCTATATATGTGCAACAGTATGCATTACCAAGTCTGTACTGCAATTCTATCACAAAACACGACATTCCTTTTGCAAACACAGAGAAAAATTATCACCAGATCATTTTTAATTCTGCATTTGCAAATTTGATATTTAGCACAACTTTGAGATTATATTTTGCAAAACCTAAAGTTTAGGTGGGGTCCCCCCCCCCCGCCAGCAAAATAGTAGCAGGATAGTTCAGTTAGATGTTCAAAAAGACATTAAATCCAAACAGAACTATAAGGTGACTTCAGAAAAATCCATTTAAGTGCCTACTAGAGCACTACTAGGACTATTTGTGACAATAATTTTTTTCTTTAACCTCATTCTTCAGAAGTGCTGGACTCTGCTGTAACTTTTCAAAACAGATTCAAGATTACAGGTTTTACCGTGAATATTCCTGACCTAATGCATGCAGTCTAGCAATATGTAACAAATTCCTCCAATCATACACAAAAGCACTAACAACCTTCATGCTCTGGAACACAAACTTGAAAGCTGCTTGGTGCAGCACAGGACAGAGTGGTGTAATTTTGCCAACAACAATGCCATGACGTGTCTTTTGCTGTCCCTGTAAAAACCCACCCAAATTTCCCAGATAAGAAATGTCAGTGAAATTTTAAATTCTTGAAATTTCAAAGATTTTTAAGTTCTAAAGCACACTTAGTATCACCTACAAAAATGGCATTAAGTAATCAGCATGATCACAACACCAGTGTTTATCGGACTTCAATGCAATGCAGTCTTTAAAATTTTTGCTAGCAATAGCCAGAGCTCTTCTCCAATATGTAAATATTCACAGAAATAAAAAAGATCATTATCCACTAATTTTCACAAAACATCTCAAATCAAGAGCCTGTCATATTTGGGAAAGCAAAAATTATTTTTTTATTCTTCTATGTTTTGTTTCCAGTTCTGTCCTCTATCCCCAAAAGCTGCTTTTTGCCTGTCAACAGTTCTGTTCCTGTCTGTTCTGAAAGACACCAGTTATCCTACCAAACATTAACATTCATGCCTATCAACTACTAAATAAATCCCACTTTCTTTAAATCTACAGAACCTTCTTGATTACAAAGCTTTTTTCGCACACCCAATTCATTTTTACACTAACTGAACGCAAACTAATAACTCAGTTCAACAAGTCTAGGAATTGCTTTATTTTCTCCTCAAAGAAAATAGGAATTTTATATGTGGTATCTCATCACTTAAATGTGCGGTTTTACTGCCACAGTGCCCTAATGAACCCTGGAATACCTCCGACTTTCAGTTTTATTCAACTACTCAAACAGATTTAAAAAAAAAAAAAACAACCAACCAAACANATAGTTTTTTCAAAATTTCCATGCATGTTGTTTCCTTTAAAATAAACCTACCCACATACAAACTATGGTAAAGCTAATATCTGTAATTATTTTAACGTGTTACATTAATTAACGATGCTTCATTATCATAAGCCCTGATTAGTTCTCTTCATGTAAGTACAGTGAAGTGGCTTCTCAAAATTATACAAAGAAGTTGAAAGGGAAAGGAGAAATTTTTTCCATATTTTTTTTAATGTCACAGAGGTCAAATAAAGCTCAAAATACATCATTTTAATTGTGTTGATTGTGCTATGAATTTTCCTCGTCTACATATGTCAGTCCCAAATTTTTTATTCTGCATTAAAAGATACATTTTCAGTCTTTACATTGAAGTGAAATGCTGATACTTTATTTTCAAACTGAAGTACTTTCAAGTTTGTTGGGCGGTATTGCCTATTTTCAGATAACTTTTTAATTTCCAGTTTTTATTTTAACTAATGCTATTCATTTTTCAAGTTTAAAAGGAGTTTTAATGGAGGTTGAATAGACACCCTTTTCCACAAGTTCCAATGTATGAGAGATAATGGTTTAGACGTGAAAAGCATTAAAAGCAAGAAAACTTATCTTTAGAATGTAAATGAACAGATAATGACTTCCAAGGGAGGAGCATCTTGTTATGAAGTTACAGGGTGAGAATGGGAAGTTCCCACAGACATGTAAATTACTATCAATTTAAATTCTTATTGATTTCCACAGCCTTGCAAGTCTGGACGGTGGGGTTTTGGTTTTGGTTGTTGTTGTTTTGGTTTTGTTTTCTTTTTAAAAAAACTTTGATAAAGGTCTCCTATGTGCAAAGTGTAATTTAAAATAATCAGATCTACACAGTATCTCAGCTCCTGCCCTGCTACCACTGCTCAGTCTTAATTCACTCCAGCTTCTCACAGAGCAAGCAGGAAGTTTAACGCTCCAGCCATCATCAACCTGAAGAGGAAGTAAACTGCAAAACCTCAGCGCCCAAAATAAAAACACATTAGCATCTAACAATCCAGTTCTTCCCCACCAGCAATTACTCAGTCTTCTATCTCAATGAACTCATGCACTGTAACACAAATTTGCACCATTGCATCCAAAGGGAATTCACTCTTGCAAATTCTAGACAGATATAAAGAGCAAGAGGTGTTTTTAGTGTTTACGTATGCAAAGGTAACCTCCAAAACTAAGGTCATTCTCCCAAAGCAAGGTCAGAAGACCCTGAAAAATGCTTCTTGCATCTGGGCCAGGAAGCCCATATGATTATGGGCTTTTAATTTGGGTAAAACATAAACAGCTTCAAATGAGATACACTAAGTTTCCTTAATCTCATATGGGAATTCCAAAGACAAACACCAAAAAAAAAAAAAAAAAAAAAAAAAAAAAANAAAAAAAAATCACACAGCCTCCTATAGGATTCTTCCAAGGTGATCTGCCATAAATAAATCAGGGTTAGAACAGCCATGATTTTGAAGCAGCAGCACAAAAATTCTGCTCATCTCCAGACAACACAAAGAATTGCCAAAAGGTCTTCATGTGCACCTCTGGGGCAGAAACTCAGGTCAGTCCGTATGCACTATTTAAAGTAAAACAAAAAGTGTAAAGTGTTTTTACATCTAACATTAATTCAGTTACAGTAACTAAATTATAGCTATTAAACTGTGATTGCAAGGGACCTTTCTAGTTTCAACCACACACGACAAGCGTACCAAATCTAGCAGAGGGCAGACAAACCCATCTAGTGCATATAGATGGGGCGGGGGGAAGAAGTAGTCCAGTATCTACTAAGTCTTCATTAAATCTCTAATACTAGATTAACCTATTCTGTGATCCTACCAATTATACATGGAAATTCAGGCAAATATTTTTCAAGCACCTAGGTGAATAAGTCAATCAACACATACCACTCTCCACAGTGCACAGCCTTCAATACTCCCACAGCAGCTGTAGTCTGGCGTTCAAAACCTTGTCCTATGTGATCTGCATGGGCTCGTGTCCGGTCTTCAAATAGCATTTCACGGGGTTCACTGGTTCGAGGTAGGTACTGCAAGTTTTTTATTTCATTGGTAGTTCTGTATGAGAAAAAACGTATTAGTGACATAGAAATTTCTCTTAATTACCTGGTTTCCACCATAGCCAATAGCATTGTTTTCCTCCGTTCCGTGAGAACATACAGTCAAATGAGAAAAACAGTAACACTTAGGACAAATTTAAAATATAACAAACTGTGCAAAAAAATGAGAACACCTATGCAATTAAAAAGAAAACCAAACAAAAACACCACTGTGGTGTAAGAGCCCTGAGTACACTGAAAGGCCCTTATGATTGAGCAGCCTCACCTACAGTCTCCACCCATAAGCCCAGACAAAGAGCCCAGGAGCTCTATTTAAGCTCAGGCCTGGGCCTTCAGTCCTAGACTGAGCCGTGCTCCAGGAGCACCGGTGTTCACCTCAAGCCAGAGGTCTGCTGGGCCACAGACGTGCTTCCCAGCTTGACCGCAGGACAGTTCTGTCATGATGGACCTGCCTGGCAGTCACTGGACCTGATCCTCACTGGCAGACTGACTTCTTGGCTTGACCTCAGACCTGTCCCATCACNGCAGACCTGTCCCATCACCACACACTTGCCTGATGCCTTGGAGTCTGGCCTGAATCTGGTCCCAAAACCCCAGGTCTGCCCTTCCTGCCTCCCTCAGGCCTGTGAGACCAGGCCCTACCGTGATCAGCTCCTGGCAGCAAACTGTCGGTCTTTACTGCTTTCTGACTGTTAGAGACACATTTCAATTGTCCCTGAAGTCATTCTTCATCATTTGCGTTTCTACCAAACCACTAGGAAATGTGTATGTATATTTAGTTCCAGGTTGCAGGAGTGGGAACGAGAAGCAGCAACAAAAAATTATTCAGGGTTTAATGAAAGTGAAGTAAATGCTGCAGAGCAGGAACAGAGCCACAAGACCATTTTCATGGCCACCTGGAGCAGACACTGTGTGCCACATTCTTCCAAGAGCTGTTTATAATCATAGGATAGCCAAGGTTGGAAGGGACATCTGGAGATTGTGTAATCCAACTTCCCCCACTCAACTAGAGTGGGTTGCTCAGGACTGTGTCCAGTCAAGTTTTGAGCAACTCCGAAGATGGAGACTCCACGAGCTCTCTGGGCAACCTGTCCTAGTGTTCAACCATCCATACAGTAAACCTTCTTTTTCCTCCTTGTTTTAAATAGAATTTCTTGTAATTCAGTTTATGCTCATTCCCTCTGGTCTCATCACTGGTTATTGCTGAAAAGCACCCTTCTCGTGACCTCCCATCAGATGCTTATACACATTGGTATGATCCCACTGAGCCTTCTTTTATCAGGGGTAAATCCCAGTTCTCCCATGCCTGCCTTTCATGTCACCAGACTTGCTCCAGTATGCCCATGTCTGTCTTGGACTGGCAAACTCAGAACTGGACGTGACGTGTCACTCCNATGATGTGTCACTCCAGATGTGTCTCACCGGTGATGAGCAGAGGAGAAGAATCATCTCCCTCAACCTGCTAGCAGTGCTCCTCCTAATCCTGTCCAGGAGGCTGCTGGCCTGCTTTGCCACAAAGGCATACTGATGGCTTATGGTCAACCTGTCATCCACCAGAACGCCCAAGTCCTCCTCTGTCAGGCTGCTGTCCACCCAGTTGGGCCCCAACCTGTACTGGTGCATGTGGTTATTCCTCCCAGGTGCAAAGCTTTGCACATCCCAGTGCTAACTTCATGAGTCCACTGAGCAAGCTCATTTCTACAGCCTCTCAAGGCCCCTCTCACTAGCAGCGCAACCCTGTGGTGCGTCAACCACTCCTTCCAGTTTTGTATCACCTGCAAACTTGCTGAGGGTGCGCTCTGTCCCATGATGCCGGCCATTAATGAATATGTTGGAACAGTATTGGTGCAAAGTATGAATGTCTGGATTACTCCAGTAGCAACTGTCCTCCAGCTGGACTTTGTGCTGCTGATCACAACTCCTTGAGCACAGCAGTTAAGCCAGTTCTTGAACCACTTCACTGTACATCGGTCTAGTTCGTGCTTCATTAATTTGTCTATTAGGAAGTTATGGGAGACAGGTGTCCAGTGTGGAAAGCCTTGCTAAATTTAAGATAAATAACACCCTTGGCACTCCTGTCATCCTGTGAGCCAGTCATTTTGTTGCAGAATGCTATCAGGTGGATAAGGCATGATTTCCCCTTTGTAAATCAACACTAGCTACTCCCAACGATCATCTTGTCCCTCACGTTTGAAATGGTGTCCTGCCCAGGTTGAAGGTGAAGCTGACTGGCCTGCAGTTCCCCAGGTCTTGCTTCTTACCCTTCTAAATGACTGGAGTGACATTTGCTTTCCTCCAGCCCTCAGGAACCTTTGCCAATTGCCATGACCTTTCCAAGACAATCAAGAGTGGCATTGCAATGACACTGGCCATCTCCCACAGCACTTGTTGGTACATCCCATCAGGTCCCATGGGCTTGCACCCATCTAATCTGAATGTCTAATATATTCCTTAACCTGATTCTCCTCCACTGAGGGCAAGTAGTCCTTGCTCCAGACACTCATACTGTCTCCAGGACCTGGCATTCCTGAAGGTAAACCTCGCCAGTAAAGATACGGACAAAGAAAGCATTGAGCATCTTGGCCTTTTCTGTGTCCTTTGTCTCCAGGCCCTTTGCCCCATTCAGCAGACACCTTACATTTTCCCTAGTCTTTCTTTTGCTGTTCATATGCCTGTAGAAGTTCTCATTGCCCTTCACGTTCCTTGCCAAATCCAACTCCAGATGGTCTTTGGCTTTAACTGCATCCCCTTCGTGGTTGGATAGTGCCTCTATACTCCTTCTGAGGCACCTGACCCTGCTTCTACTTCTTGTACGTGCCCTTTTTATGTCTGAATTTTGAACAAGAGAACTCCAAAGACATAATTTCTCATGACATAATATACAAGTTCTGCAGAGGACATCGCTACTCTTAAGCTGGTACTTATACCCAGTACCACCACAAAGCTTGAAAATGTCACTTAATGTTGGGAGGTGTAACCTTTCAGATGAGAGAAGCCTTTGTCCCTTGAGGTCTTTAAACACCCACTCACATTTAAGAACAAAGGTATTAATTCCAGTCTCGTGGCGTACTTCAGTAGTTGTACGCCTATTCACATTACCCTCCAATTTTCACCTTAAATTCCTACTAAAGCTCCAAAGGGACCAGCACCTTACTTGGCCAGACAGTAAACAATTTTTTAAAAAATCCACATCCTTACACAACAAAGCAGCCTAAAAGTATATTTTGAGATGAAGACTTACAGAAGTTTATACTAACATATAATATCAACCAGTAAAAGGTTTGGTATAAAACGAATTTGTAGAGAAGGAATACTAATCAGACATTTATCAGACAAAATAATTCAACATACCTCTTCCTTTTGAAAGGTGACTTTGGCATGTCAGCCACAGGGATCATCTGTTCTCCTGGACGTACCCACATAATGGGACCATCATCACTGTCTTTACGACTCTCTAATTTTAAACTAGAAAGTGTTCCCCATGGCAGTGTACACTAATGGGAAATACAAGCCACAATTTTGAAGTAAGTTACTTTAAAAACTTTTTAAAAGCAGCCTTTATCTGTCAAGATGAAAACATTAGACCACTCAATTATCTAAGCAAGTATCACATACTCTGACTTTATCATAACAGCACTAGACAGTATATTGTCCCCCTTCTCCCAACCCATTCCCTTCTGTTCTTACTTTTAAGAAGGGTGATTCTTCCAACATATCAAGGAATTCAGGGAAGTAATCCCCCACTTCCTCATCAACTGCTCCAACCAGGCTGATCTGTCTCATTGGGCCAGCTCTATACGTACCATGAGAGTATGTTCTTTTTACCTACAAGTAGAATATGACAGCAAAAGTTATACCGACTCCACTACCACTCAAAGTCTACATTTAATAATCACCTTCAATCTCTATGCTTATGTCTTCTGATTGATATTAGTCCTACAGTCTTCAGTATACTTAAGATTATTATGACATCAATTACTACGAACTCAAAGACAGAAGCTCTTAAAGAGACATGACAACTTGTATTTTATTTATTTTAAAGTCTGAAGGTAAGATTAACTATTTATTGCCTTTCAAGAAAATAACATTCCAAAGTAGTAACTGTGAGAAGCTATTAACATATGTTCTGCTCAATAACTAGTAAAGATTCTTACCTGGATTACTCAAGTCTAACTGAATTTTTACCTTTTTCCTGTAACAGTCAGGCAAAACTCTGAGTTACAACTAATTAAACTCTAAACGTTTCCTCTGCTAATCATCCTCTCCAGTATGGCCTCTGTGTGACCACATTAAGCGGA
>RSEF01000001.1:13839468-13850536 GCA_003993805.1 Himantopus leucocephalus | reverse complement strand
CTGTTGCGATAGGACAAGGGGTAATGGTTTTAAACTAAAAAAGTGTAGATTTAGACTAGATATAAAAAATAAATTTTTTACAATGAGGGTGGTGAAACACTGGAACAAGTTGTGCAGAGAGGTGGTATTCTATGATCTGTGTGGATTAGGTTAAGAAATCCTCGAGTCCATTTCCTTGTTTGGGCTAAATAAAGAGTGAGTGACCTTAGGGCACTGCTTCACCCCATATAAGATGAGAAAATAAGAAGCTAGAGAGGTAACTAGCTTGCCTGCCTCCACTTCAGAAATCCCAGAGGTATGTAGCTGTTGTCACAAACCTCAAAAGGCTCAGAGGCAAGTGTCTTAATTGCTTGTTCTCCTTTCCAGTATCTGCACCTTCCATATCCAAACCTCTTAATTATCAGCAAGAATGTGTGATTCCATGCACCAACAGTTGTGATCTAGTTGTGACTTTTTTTTAAGGACTCTTGTGAATTACTTGGGCTGAGGATTGCAAGCTGAAAATAGTCTACTACAGCGTAGTAGTGGAGACTGGCTAACTTTTGTGAATTTGAGATTACTTAGAAATAGTTTATTTCATTGCAAGACTAAACTTCTGTATCTGAACCTGCTGATCTTGAATTGCTTGTGAATATAATGTTGTGCTGTAACGTAGCTAGTAATTTGATTTATCAAATTGTGAAATGGTTTTGAGTGCTAGACTCTAGGACAGTGTGGTGACAGAAGTGTTTTTGGCTACTGTGTTGATTACTTGCAAAAAACCCCAAAAACATTTGAAGAAAAACACTTTCCAACAAGAGAGAATGTTTACCTTGTGAATCACTTGAATGCGTTGTCCTCAAATGAATACTTTTGGCTTTAGGCCATTACAGTTTGTTTTCAGTTTAGCTTGCATATTATATAAACTTGAAACTAGTTTCTGTTTTGTGAGGTTTTGGTTTTTGATGATTGGTTAGTTGTTTGGTTTTTTGTTGTTGCTGTTTGGTTTTGTTTGTGGTTTTTGTTTAAATTTTTTATTTTTGTTTCTAAGAAGTATGGGGTCAGTTTTTAGATGTTTTCACACGTATTTCAACAAAGTTTATTTAGTTCTGGAAGAATGACCACGAAAGCCATCTGACAAGGTAGGTTCTGGCAGTGGCATCTTGTGAACAGCTTGCTGATGATGGTTGATATTCATTGACCGTTTGTAAACTGTTTGTTTGGCAAAGTTTGTTGACAGCTGTCATATAATGTCTCTGAACTTTCTGGTGTAGTAATTGCTGATGACCAGTTAAAGGGTATGATAAAGGATTGACTCATCATGAAAGCAGCCTTGGGAAACTTTTTTTTTTGTGATTTTCCCCCCCCCCCCCCAGCTTATAATGTGATCATGGCAGGTGTCTCCTCCTACTCATTTTCAGTAAGAAAAACATTGTGGCCTGTGGTATTGGTCTCTGGTCTTTGTGTGCCACGGTGAGGGGTTTGATAAATTCTAATATTGACCTTTAAATACGTATTTTGTAGATGAAGATACTTAAAGAAATCTTTTCTTCCTCTCAACAGGTGGGAAGGAGAAACCAAAAACCAATGCAGAAGAGCTGCAGATTAAAAAAGTTAAGAAGAAAAAGAAAAAGAAACATAAAGAGAATGAGAAGAGGAAGCGTCCAAAAATGTACAGCAAATCCATTCAGACCATTTGCTCAGGATTGGTTTCTGATATTGAGGATCAGGAAGCCAAAGGCATCATAGATGATCATCTTAAGGATTTCAATGGGAAAAATATGGATCCCAAGAGGGACTGTGAGTCCAAGATACCAGAGAACAGTGAGTTTCCATTTGTCTCGTTAAAGGAGCCACGGGTTCAAAATAAACTCAAAAGGTTGGACACATTGGAGTTCAAACAGCTGATTCATATTGAGCACCAGCCTAACGGAGGTGCATCAGTTATCCATGCCTACAGTAATGAACTCTCCCACTTATCTCCTGTGGAGATGGAGAGATTTGCAGAAGAGTTTGTGGGTCTGGTTTTTAGTGAAAATGAAAACTGTGCAGCTTACTATGTAATGGGTATTGTTCATGGGGCAGCTACTTATTTACCTGACTTTTTAGACTACTTTTCGTTTAATTTTCCCAATTCACCAGTGAAAATGGAGATTTTGGGAAAGAAAGATATAGAGACAACGACTATGTCAAATTTTCATGCTCAGGTAAGAGGTTATACATTTTACTTTCTAAAGTCATATAATGGTTTCAAACAACTATGAATGGGTTTTTTTTAGAATACAGTTACTATTAGGTGTGCTGGGTGGATGACGCAGAAGACTAGAAACAAGGGAATTCTTTAAGTCATAAGTTAGTTCTGCAATATTAAAGATGAACCTGTTAACTGAGATAAAGTTGCATTTCATGGGGGAGGGGAGGGTTCGCATGCCTCTGTGTGTGTAGGTTTCTTTGGATTTGTTTCTGTAGCTGAAGCTTAACTGTGAGTTTTGGAGGGTTAAAATGATTTAGCTGTGGCTATCTGGGCATCTGAACTGTAGTTTATCTGTATGAACTTCTTCATAAAACTGAAATGCTTTAATACATTAGAACAATTTTATACATAAAACCTGTGTAGGGCACAGTTAATTTGTTGCATTTGTAGTTTGAGGCTTCTAAACCCATCCCTAAAGGAGAACTTAGTGGTGGTTAATGTAGCTACTAATTTGATCCTTACCCCTTTGTATTTCCCCCCAGTTAGTCTTATCCTCTTGAAGGCTGTTAAGTGGCAAAATGGCAGGCAGCTTTTGAATCTTTTTTTTCAGTTTTCATTTTCCAGAGAGAAATTACTCTTAATAACAGCTACTGATTAAACATCACCTTTGCTATTTATTAACTTGTAGAAGATACACTACTGTTGCATATAAATTATTTATATTTCAGGTGTCTTAAGTTCAGGGAAAAAAAATTCTGACTTTTTTAGATTGCTACCTGGGTGATGTATGTAAAATACAGATATTGTGAAATCATTTATGAAGAAACTCAATGCTGTTTTTCATGATATCAACTTTAGCTCACAATTGCCTGTTTAACTCCCTATTTGTGAATGTAGATGTTTTATGGAACGCTTTTAAACTCTTTTAGTCTTCACTTTTTAGGCAATTATAAAGAGTTCAAGTATAAGTAATACTGTCATCTTTTTGATGAAAAACATGCTTTTGTTTTCTTTGGCTATATAAACATTTGGATGGAACACTATAGTATTTGTTGACAAATTTCAGGTGTTTGTTATCCACAAGGATATGCAGAACTGAAATGTTGCTGCAAGAGAACATTTGCAGTGCTAGTTAAGAAAACATCCACTTCTATGGAATATGAATATTCTGTGAAATATATTCACTATTTTTTCAGTATGTAAATTGAATCATAATTTCATAGTAAAACATCGCAGAATATATTATGGGCAGCAACCTAGAACTGCTCTGGCTTAAGTCATTTCATATACACAAGCTGGATCTGTCCTTGTAAGTATGTTCTTGAAGTCCAGCCTGTTGTCTTGGGCAGCATTAACGTAAGCATAGCTGTGTACTAGTATATGGCCTAAAGACATAGTTAAGAAAAGTCCAAATTTTATTTTTGTGAATTATAATGGAATTATTTTACTCAAAGGGTGGATTAACTTGGTATTGTGATGGTATCATCAATACCTGTACTTAAAGTAGTCCTGTGGTCGTTGGTTTTGAGATCATAATTTCCTATTTTTCTGTAAATAAAGGAGGAACAGAGAGACAATGTAGTAGATGAAAGAAGACAAACTGTACTATCATAGCATTCAAAAGATCAACTATATAGCCTGTCTTCTAATCCCTGTTTACTTGGCTGGAGGTTTAGTTCTGGTATCTTGTCCTCCTTTGTTTTCTTTGTGTTTCAGTTAGCATTCATAGCATTTTATCACTTGTCAGAACTTGGTTGCTTGACAGAAAACACTTGGCTCCTTGTATTTTTGCTAACATGAAGGGTGTAGTGTGTATAAATAATGTATACAGGCGTACACCAGGCTTATTCATATCATCTTTGGTGCAGCATCGCTGTTTCCTGGAGTATTTAAGTCAGTATCTTGGTTGCCTAGCTATTGATTCTATTTTGTCTTATTTTTTCATTATTTTTTGTCTGGCTGCTTATTTTGTCTTACTCTGGTGATCTGCTACATTTGAAAGGTTTTTTGTTACCTTAGTATTCTCCTTTCTGACTGGGGCCAGTATCAAAGATGTCTAGGAAGGGTTATGAGAATCTAGTAGTCATAGTGATCCTGTGTCAGAGTGCTCATCCTCCAGCAATATGACAGGACCATTTTGAATCTGAGAGTTCTGAATTTTGTGGTTTTAACCTTCAGCTGTATTTTTGTGTGTGTGTGTAAGTTTCCTTTTCGTTAGTGTCAGTTACCTCTCTTTCAATTTTCTGCCTCTGCCTACCTTTATGAAAGGTACTGAATGATTGCATGACTTGTTAGTTTTGTGCAGATTGATAACCTTCTCCTGCTTTGTTGAGTTCTTTGTGCATCTTTTAAAGGGATTCTAATGCGCTGTTGCAGTATATTTCAATGAAAATTGAAACGTTCTCTGATCCTACATTTCAGAAGCTCTGTGCTGCTGTGTTCCCTGTTGTCCTGAGCTGCCTGAGCGATGTCTAGCAGTTGCTGTATAGCCTCAGTTGAGAGGCGAGTAATTTTCTGATGTTTAAGTAGGAACTTAGTTTTATCATGTCTGCTTTGAGCATCTATCTCAACCTTTTTTAGCCTTAAGAAACTTGAGTATTGCTTTGCTAATTTTAACTAAAACACTGAAATGAGGCTCACTTTAGTACATGAGGTTCTTTGGGTGTTTTTGAGAACTCATTGTAGCACATGTAATCAGTCTGACAAATCTAAGTATTTAAAAAGAGGTAAAAAAGTATATAAAAAAAATAAAAAGAACACATGAGCTAAGCCTGAAATGGAAAGTATTATAGAGTATTTTATCAGAGGTTTTTGTTTCTCAAGTTGATTATTTCAGTACTACTCAAGCTTCCACCTCCTGTTTTGCGGCAGATGAGGTTTTTTGGTTTTAAGTAATGTATCTTTTAAAGTCACTGAGTTCTGCAGTAAAAGGCAGATTCCACAGTAAATTCTGTTGGCGAGATCAAAACTGTTGGGAGTCCTCTTAAGTCTGCTTGGAAAGTCTGCATGTCTTGAGTAATTTACTTAGTTTTCACAATTTTCGAGTTAAAAATGAATTCCTCTCAGCTTTCCAATATACCTGTGTCAGACAGAAGTACTGTAGTTGTTAGGGGATTAGAAGTGGGCAGAAGCTTGTGAGAGAAGTTACAGCAGGCACAGGAGAGAGGAGTTTGTGTTGGAACTGGTCCTGTCTCATCAGAAGTAGCTTTTAAATTTTGGGGGGAGAGGGATTGGGGAGTTTTTCATCACCTAGCTTGGGCCTATGTTTAAGTACTCCTTAATTCTTAATTTTTTAGGTTAGTGGAACAGCTCTCTTTCTGTGAACTGTATATATAAGGCTTAGACTGTTCCTAAAATTGGACAAAGTGGAATTAGTCTGTGTGTCCTTGGAGCCAGTATGTCACTCTTTCAGGTGGCGGAAAACTGTCTGCTGTAGGTATATCCCTGGGCTCCATCATTTGTGTAGGTAGCAACAGCTGCAGCAGTTACCGGATAGCTATGAATCTTACTTGTCAGGCTCACAAAGATTTCAAAGAACGTAAATAATCAGCTTTTGCCACCTACTTGCAGCTTACATCAGTTAATCTATTTAGTGCTGTTGAGGTAAATGCCTCTAATTTTTTGAACCCATTACTGTGTCCTCATGCTGGGCAAGCCTAAAGTTTTATTGCCTTGCTTGAAACACCAACGTGCGCACTTCATGTTTAACCATAACCATGCTTAGTGGATTGACTTTACTGTGCTTCAGTCTTGTCCCAGGGGCAACTTCTTAGCACAGGTGAAGTGAAATGCTGAGCAACACCCAACAATTCCTGTGCTTCAAGAAAGATTGACTAATTTTTAAGCTTTATGTGACAAATGGTTGTCTGATGTGTTTGCTGGAGATCTCTAAGTAATTCCACACTTCCCAAAGAAATCTGTTCAACAATCTTTTTTTCTTGTTTGTCCTCTTATCTTAATCCTCCTGCCAGTCCTTTTATTCTGATCTTTAGTGGAGAAGGCAGTTTATGCTTTTCTTTCAGTATTGTCTGTATTTAAAGATGGCTCAACAGCTCCTTTTTTCCCCTTTCCTACATGAAGTAATTTGAGTTATTTCAGTCCACCATTACATGTTATACCCTTACCAGTCTGACTGCTTGCCCCTTATGCTCTCTTCAGTCATCCCTATTTGTCTTAAAATACAGTACTGAAAATGGATAGTGTCTGCTTGACATACTGTTGTCAAGTAGTATGAGAAGATTGCTTCAAGTGTCTTGCAAATTATTGCTCTTTGTTATTTATTCCTGCCTTTTTCAGAGCAGTTTGTGATCTGCTGTAGCAGCAGCTCCTGCTACGTGAGTTACTCCCTTTTCATATTTATGCAGTTAATTATACATATCTGAGTGTAGTTCTTTGCTTTTATTCAAATTGAGTTATATCCTGTATATTCAGATCCTTCTCTGGTTTATCAAAGACCTTGTTAGTTTTGATTCTTTCCTGTAGTAGGCTTGTAGCTTTGTGTTATCTTCAGGTTTAATAGGCATACTTTGTGTTCAAAGGAAAGATGCTTGCTGCATGCCACAAAATTGGTCCTTTCATATTGATAGTTACGTGAACACAGACAAATTAAAACTGCCTACTCTTTGCTGTTACTGGACCATGTTTCTGTAGCAGTTTTGATAACATAACGCAAATGTCAAGGTGTGTACTGGTCCTCTGAAAAAGCCTATCCTGTCATAGAAAGAATGGTTAGTTTAGCTTGATTGTGTGGTTTTTGTGGGTTGGTTTTGGATTGTTTTTGTTTTTTTTTAAATGCCCATATTTATTAGCTTTTACCATCTTATTTTCTAGGTGGTTCAGGCAGGAGTATCTAGCTAACTTTTTTATGGAAATTGAGATTAAGCTGAACAGTCTTTAACTCTTCTATGTCTTGCTTCTCTTGACACCTATTTCTTTAAGATGGTATGTTTATCTGAAGAATCTCTTTGTGTTTTGAGTTCTCATTGATTTATTAAAGCTTTGTTTCTTTTTAGCTTGCTGCTTTTATACTGTAGAGTATGTGAGGATACTCATCATTAAGCCTATTCAGTTTAGGAAGTCACTTGTATTTTACACTGCTCAGTGTGCCATTAGACAAAATGTGAGAGCCAATCTAGCACCTCTTGCTGCTAAGAGAATGTCCTCCTTGCTTCTTTCCTCCCAGTTGCATGTTCTTGTGCCAGGCTGTGATGCTTCTCAAACTGGTGAGCCAGTTTGGTTTGTTAATCCAGCAGAAAACTTATCCTACTCCCAAGTGTTTGGTTTTATTACCAAGTTATCAAATTATATTAGTTTACTTTGCCAGCAGTAGTAGCTCAAGTGTGAGTGCGGTACTACACAGTCAGCCCCATTCCATCGCAGCAGGCAGTTTGCATCTTCAGAGGAATGCTTTTTTTTTTTCCCCAGTCTGAAGAAACTTATTCCATGTTGCCTTTGTTAACTGTGATGGACACTGGATATTCAGATAGTACAAAGAATAACATAAGTATGTTAGAGGAAGAAATGCAGTAGTAATGATGGTTCATGTTTGTGTTGTGACTTTTCAAATGAGTGGTTGTCCTCACTTCTTAAAGTTTTGCACACAGAGCTTTTCATTCCAGTTCTCTTAGCCCCTTTTTAATATTACCTTCTCTTTCCTGTCCTCCTTGTTCAGCTCTTAAAAGTTTATCTTTTACAGAGAGGTTTTTGCTGTTTACTCCTTTTCTAATTTGTGAAATCCTGCTTAAAAATATTCATTCTTCTAGTATTTGAGGGGAATGGCTGAAAATATTTTTCTTTAAAGAAAATCTGAAATAATTGGTTGGTGTTTCATTTTCTTACCACTAAAGGTTTGTACAGTGTCTCTTTCCATATATTGTGTTATTTTCCTGTGTTCTGAAATGAATTTTTAATATTGGAACTATGTGTTTCTTCAGTTGTGTTTTAGTAGCTTTCAGTAGAATTTTGTTTTCAATAGAATTCTTTCCTTGCTTTTAAGCTCTTTGAGTGTATGCTTAATTATTAAAAAGTTTTAACGTTTTTTTCTTTTTTCCCCTCTCCCCTCCTCTCTTCTTATGGAAAAAATGAATTTTAGCTCTGTTAAAGTGTATATTGCCCCGTTCTTCTTTTATCAAATAATCTGTAAGACGATGTGTAAGAGACGTTTTTGATAGATGATGGCAGCCTTTTGTCTTCCATGCAAAAAAAAAATTCTTATTGAAGAGCATTGAACAAAGAATCAGTTCAGATGGCATGACAGTAGAGATCTGCAATACATGCTCGCTTGTTTTCCACTTAGAACATAGTTACCTTTCCAGACTGCTTCTTGACAGTTCCAGCCAATAAATATGAAATGACAGTTGTATGTTGTTCTTTTGGGTCACATATTCTGTTGTGTTAAGCAAAACCAAACCTAAACAAAAGCCTCAAGGTTTGTACTGGCGCCTTGGACAGGATCTGAGACTGAACCTTGTTACAGATTTTCCTGAGTTAAAAGAGCATAATAGCTACTTTGCTTTCACAAGATCACTTTCCATCAAGGTATCTAATTGATGCTATTCTTAAAATATTATTTTCTTAATTCTTTGACTGCTTCACTGTTTTTGTGGCATCAGAATTCAGAATAATAGGTTATCTTGCTTTTTGAAATGTCCATCCATCCATCGTATTATTTGATGATTTCAGCTGCAAGGTGGAACATGTGAAGTGATACACAAACTGCAGTGGTAAAAGGACACTGGAACTAAACTGCAGTAAAAATCTTGGGATTTCATTTCCAGAAACTTCCAACTGGGAAATGGTATAATGAAAGCTTTAATGGTAATGGATCACTTCTGAATAATGCTAGAACTGTCAAGGCATCTTATTGTTATACCAAAACCCTGACTTTAAAAAAAAACAACCAACCAACCAAACAAAACCCCAATAAAACAAAAGTAGTATGAAGTACATATGATTTAAAAGTAAAAAGTAACCAAGTAGATTTGCAAGTATTTTTAAACAGAGCAATTTTAACGAATATTTGTTCAGTGAAATGTTGATGCGTCAGTATTAGTTCCCCTTTGGAGCTGAAAATATATGTAAGCTTTTAAGGATTTGAAAAGAGTTGGCAAGGAACAGAAAGCCTTTGGGGCTCTTTTTCAAAATATACCAAATAAAGAATGCTTCATTGCCTCTTCATGACTATAGCATTTGAGATAACAGATTTAGAGGAATGACAGTGAATATGAAGCTGGGTGTTTTCAGTTCTAAGATTCAAATGTGTAAGTGCATTGCTTGTGCACTTGCGTACTGAAATGGAAACCCACTATTCCCTCTAATCTCCCAGCATATTTTTATGGTGATTTAATGTTTTGGGGTTTTTTTTGTGTTGGTCTTTGGTGGGACTTTCTTTGTGGGTTTCTTGAAATTATTTTGGGTTCAGTGGGTTTGGATTTTTTTTGTTTTGTTTTATGAGGACTGCTTTTCCAGACTTTCTGACTTTAAAGCTGAAAAAATGAAAGAAATTTAAATCTTCAAAATTATTGCAAGAAAATGTTAGAACTTTAACTGAAAAAAAACCTCCCTTCTATATTAAAAGTAGAAATTCAGTTGTGAATTGCCCCGGTTTACGTTTTTTTAAAATTAATCTTTTGAAATGCTTGGTTTCTCTGGACTGTTCCTTCCAGTTTTTGTCTCTTTCAAACAGAAAATTGAAACACCTTTAACATATAGTGTCTAAAATGTTTCCTATTCGTAGGATGAAAATGCTCAAATATGTTGTTGTCAATATTATATATGTATTCAGATTTAGTCTTCAGATGTTTATGCCAAAATACTTGCTTCTTAGAACTCCTTACTTAAAACTGAGCAAGTTAAGTTACACTAAAAAATCGGTTGATGCCATACAAGTCACAGAAGCAGATAATTCTCAAGTTTTACTAATTTGGAATTCAGTGGTGGTTTTAATGTCATAATTTTTCATTACATTGATGCAAGAGAATGATACAGTCTCCTTTTGTGTGTTTTTAGGTGACATACTTCAAATTTAAGCTACGCAAGAAGAAAAAAAGTTAGGCTATGTTGTATTTATTCAGTTATATATTTCTATCTATTTTACCTGTCATTGTATTATACTGCATTTAATTTGTGGGGGTTTTTTTCTGTGTGTGTTTTGATTCATGTTGGACACATGCTGGAAGAACTGTGTGTATCGTTGATTCCTTCTTTTATTCTGGATTTAAATTGATCCAGCTATTTATTTGATCAAACTTGTAACATTCTAAGAACATAGTCACACTGTGACCTGTAAAATTACATTCAGGAAGATTACCTTATAAAAGGTTTATAATACTTGATTTGTGGTCAGTGTATAATTTAATGTATAGAATTTGATGAAGAAGCGCTGATTTTAGTACATCAGCATTGTTTCTGTGAGTTTAGAATTACGTGGAGGAATCTTTTTTTCTCTTCCTATGAACAAAGCAGCCAAAGGATACTGACAGTAAAAGGAAAGGAAAATGTTGCTGTTATCTAACATGCCACAGATTCTATTTAGTTTGTTGTTGTCTTTAAGGGGATTCATTTTACTTTGGTCAAACACCAATGGGAGGTTTTTTGTGTTTTCACACTATTACTTAGTAGCAATCTAATTTTGGAGTGAGTGAAAATTTGTTTGCTAGCTAGTTCTTCCCTCTAAGAATGACCTCACCTTTTAATATATGTTTTTCTATGAGATAGTGTCATTTAAATAGCAACCCCTGACCTGAGTCTAGAGTTTAGGATACTATAACCATGGAAGAAATGAGATAGGAGTCACTCTTCACTGCCAACAGCTGCCTCCTCTTCCAGCTTCTCTCTTGTTCTTTCTAGGCAGGCATTAACTTTAAATGGCTTATTATTTATACGGTTTTCTTAAAA